>CM027587.2:14550676-15750676 GCA_015852605.2 Populus deltoides
TCTTGTTTCTTGCAATGATGTATCCACCACCTCGGCCGAAAGCTTGAGACTTAGCTTTTGCGATAAATTGGGTAATTATTACCTAAAATACAAATAAATATTAAATTAAAACATGATGAGATTTGTTTTTGGGTGAAATAGCAGTTTGAAGATGTTGCAGTTTAAAACATTTCAGAGCTGTGTCATTTGACTAAATATTGTAGCTGTGAATTGCGATATAAATTATAATTGTCACGGTTCAGAATTAGAATTGTGATATTTAAAAAAAATATTGTGGTTCAGATGACATGAAATCAAATATCATGGTTAAAATCGTGACATGTGTTAGCATATTGCTTTGAAAAGTAGCTAGATATTTTAGAAAATATTCTGATAGTAGTCAAAATGGTTCGACTATTTTGGTAAATGATTATACTGTTTTGGCCAGTGTCTAATTTTGAAAAATTTGTGTTTTGTGATTGAAAAGGTTTATAAAATTAGTTTTTGTTAATCTGAAACTTAATTTACTTTATGATTTTAGAGAGTAAAAATTTTTACAATTTTAACAAAACTTGGACAGAGTTTTCTCTATATAGTAACTATATCCAAAAAAAATTCCTGCTTAATTTTTTTTTGCAAAAAGCCATAATAATTCCACTCAACAAATTATAATTAAATTCAACAAATTTTCACATTTTAGAATCACAATCACAAGTCGTTTTAGGAATGTAAAAAAAAAAAATACATATATGCAAAATGAAAAAAAATAATTTAATAATATAATATTCAAATAGTCCTAAAATATATAAATATAACTCATCTATTTACGTATATATCGTCTACTAGATGATTTGGGCTTATCAATAGCACAAATGGATCCAACTTCTGCACTTGCCTGAGTGGCCTTGTCCTCTAGCACAATATCGTCAAGAGCTAACCGATTTTTAAAGGTATTAAGTCCAGTGCAACAAATATTTAACCACCAGGATGCAACAGTGTGAACTTCGCTTTCTTCGTCAGTATTACAAAGATAAGATACGGCTTTTTGACCGTCCTGTAGCATGAAGCCAACCTAATATTAATAAAAATATTAATGTTAAATCAAAAGATCAATACATAAAACTCAACGTTTAACAAATATTAATTATGAAAAGATTTGATTACTTATAAGATTTTGAATTTGCTGGCATATTGCTCGTACTGCATGTATCAAGGTGGAGGAACTTGCTTGGGATCTAGAGTAATAACTTGACGTGAGATACTCGTGTACCAAATCATATATTTCTCATCTGTAATCATATGATACATCTTTGTAAATATCTCATTTCTGTGTTATCCCATTGTAATACATAAGCTCCATGTTGGCTTAATCAAATGTAATTATCTTTTTTACCTTGATGAGTTATGCCCGGTTTAGGCAATGTAGCTTGACCATCTCAAAAAATATCAGTAGGACCATTTATGTCCATATGTCCATCTTGCTAATGCAAAAAGTCGGAGTAATTGCCAGTCTTTCATCTAAATAAGGCGTCCATATGACATGTAGAATATATATTTTTTTAAATATTAAACAACAATAATTCAGTGAAATTTAATGAATTTTATTAAATCATTGATTGAAAACAAAATACTTGGATGACATGCTACCTGTATAGCTCATTTTGATAAAATCCCAACACGTGTTGGATTATTTTCATATACTCTATCAGCATACCACCTATCATTAAAAATATATCAATTTAATTGCATTTTATAAAGTTACAATTACACAACACAAATGCATATAATTGCAAAATAACATAGCAATACCTGCATCTGAGTGAGAGATGAAGTTTAACCCCCATAGTCTAGATTGTCATAAATGACAATTAGGGTATCTATGGTCTTCCTATATGAAGATGTTCCTACGACCATAATAGTTATCAATAAAAATATTTTTGATCCTTTTCATTTATGTAAGACATAAATATATGTACAAATATGCCAAGACAATAGATCCCCAATTATATATAGGGATGACGTCAAAATCATTTAAGAGCGTTAAATAAATTAAAGGCATATATTTATCTATTAGGTTAGTGAATAATACACTGCCAAACAAATGGAGTATATATGCTCTAGCATGCATACATAACACATTAAGATTATCATAATGATTCATGCAAATTTAACAAATAATCAACACATTAGATTCATAATTTATTTTGTACCTCTACAAGACCTCCTCGTTTGCATCAACTGGTGGTGTCATAAATGTCTCCTCAATCCACTTAAGACGTATGCTACCCCTTTTAATTTCAAGAGGGGGTACTAATTTAAATGATTACTTGCATAACATAATTTTGTTACGAACACCAGAAGATGTGAATGCTCATCCATCAATGGGTAGTCCAAGCAAAATTTCCACGTCCTGTAGTGTCAATGTCATCTCTCTATGCCTAAGATGGAACGTGGGTGTCTAATGTCTCCATCGCTCAATCAATGCATGGAACAAGCCATGATCAAGTTTGATATGGTCTAGACAACTTATGTACAAAAAACCTGTCTGAAACACATGGCTAGACTCACTCATCTAGTCTCATCTCCTTGTCTATACGACAATAAATAATGGTCTCATCCTACATAATAATTTAAATTATAAATATATACATACATACATAACTAAATTAAACATAAATTAAAAATATTTTGAAATTAAAAGCTATTACAATGTCAGCGAATACGTCCTCTGATTGATGTCGATCCTCTAATCACAAGATATAAGTGTTAGAGGGTCTGGTAGGCATGTACTGTAACCGATACTCTCAATGATCATAGCCATGCTCCCCCTACTCAAAGTCATGCTCTGTATGTCAATACTTATATTCTCCCTAATTATCGTTCAAAAATAGACGCTCAGCATAAGCATAACGATCTCAAACCTCGAGTGAGCGACATCCTATCGAATAATATTTGTGATTGACATGAAACTATATAAGTTTAATATGCATAAAAAAATATAATAATATATCATAACATGATAAAAAAACAAAAACAATAATATATATTTTACATACATTTGTATTGTCATACATACTTTATTGATTAGAACATGTTTTTCTATTATAGCTTGTATCATTGCATACATCACACCTATAAGGTGCATGACTTTTTCTTGCATTCATCTCGTTGTGCAAACGAGTTAACATTCATTGACCACGCCCGAATTTCCATCTAGATGAGTATGCTTCAACTTGAGGTCTAGTGTAATTAGTCCATTTTAACTCATCTGGTAATGGATAAATGGCATGCCATATGCTGATCTATAACTCTGAATCATGTAATGATCATTAATAAACTATGTGAAGTCTATGTGATTCTCGGGGCACAATATGCAAGAACATGTGAACATAGCCATTAAAATGTCTGCTATTTACCACACGTGCATGTTTTATCATTTTAATTGATTGTTGATCTATAGCTCTAAATCATATAATGATTATCAACAAACTGTGTAAAGTCTATGTGATTCTTGAGGCACAACATGCAAGAACATGTGAACATAGTTGTTGGAATGTCTGCCATTTTACAACATGTGTATGCTTTATCATTTAAATTGATTGCTTGTCTAACTTCTTTAACAACACCTGGTTTGATAGGAGTGTTGATGTAATATCCCACATCGAGGGGTGAGGAGTTGGCAGCTGGCCTTATTAGTAGCGCTGGTTGCTGACTTGTTAAACGAGTTTTGGGGCTATGCGCGGTCACTAAGAACAAATCTGTAAGGGTAGTAAGGCCCAAAACAGACAATATCTGGCAGGTTAGGCCAGGCTGTTATATTTGGTATCAGAGTCGGCCTCACTGGCTGTCCGATTGTGCCGACGGGGTCATTGGGTTCATTGAAGGGGGTGGATTGTAATATCCAACATCGGCAGGTGAGGAGTTGGTAGCTAGCCTTGTTAGTAATGTTGATTGCTGACTTGTTAGACGCGTTTTGAGGCCATGTGTGGTCACCAAGAACAAATCAATGAGGGCGGTAAGGCTTAAAGCGGACAATATGTGGCATGTTAGTTGGTCAATTTATTCAGATTGACCTGGAACACTTCTTGCTCGGAGTCAAATAGCATTGCAGTATGATCTTTTGATCTATCCCCGCTAATTGTCAATTCAATCTCAATTGTCAAGGTCAATATCACCACGTTGAATTTTAGCATTAGCTTCACGTCTCCGCTTAACCCAATAACTATTACACTTGTAAAATATTAATTGCACTAGAGCTAAAATAGGCATTGTTTAAGCACCTTTGAGAACATGATTAAATGATTTTAAAAGATTAGTTATCATATTACCATTCCGATGAACTCCATCATAACCTAAAGCCTTTTTTTTTTGTTCTCGTTCATGACATTTTTTATATACCGAGTCTAACTTACATATTCTTTCATACCACAAATCAAATTTGAACATTGAAAGTTCGTAACATATCCTTATCAAATCTTTTTTAGTAGCTGGGTCTTTGAATTTATAATTGAAATTACTAATAAAATGTCTGACACAATACCGATGGTATCCTATAGGTTCATGCCAAACTTATGCTACTCCATTCTTGATGTCTGCATATCTATTTGATGTTATACAAATATTTGTTCTAGCACCAGTAATGTATCTTTATAAGCAAAGCAAAAAACATCTCTATTAAAAAATATTTTCTTCATTAATAATTATAAAAGCTGAAGGGAATAACCCATTATTTCCATCAAAAGCAACTACAATTGATAACTTCCTATCATATCGCCCATACATATGTGTGTCATAAATACTGATGAATGGTCTACAATACTTGAAACCTTCAATACAAGATTCAAATGACCAAAATACTCTTTCAAAAACCATCATACTATCATCAAGATTTTCTTTGTGCGTCTAATCAACAACTGTTCTAGAATTTGATTCTTTTATTTTCGATAACAACCTAGGTAATTTTTCAAAAAATTCCTTGTGTGAACTAAAAAGATGCTTAATGACCTTCTGATTTGCAACCAATGCTTTGTCATATGAAACTTTATACTTGTAATGCAATTTTATTTCATCTTGTATGCTTGCAACTGTTATTGAAAGCTTATTCATCACAAGGGTTGATATAGTATTAGTAATAAAATTTACATCAAACTGATAATGATCTTTTTTTGACAAAGATCGAAATACATGTGTGTCGTCCTTTTAACTTTGCTATCTCAAATGAATTCGATCTTTTAAGATACCCTTCATGCAAATACCAGTTACATTCAGGTGCTTACATACATTGTAAAAAAATGTAGAGTTCGACTGTTGGACTTTGTATTTAAGTGAATGCGCAATGTGTCATCATTTAACTGTATTAACCAATTTATTTTTACTACTGAATGTGTGTCCAACCTCCCATTCAGATCCTCCTAGCATACGTATATGACTAAATACCCAATCACTAAAAACAATAAAATTAGACCCAGTAACTCTCCAATGAATTCGATCTTTTAAAATACCCTTCACGCAAATACCACTTACATTCAGGTGCTTGCATACATTGGAACAAATGTAGAGTTCGACTGTTGGACTTTGTATTTAAGTGAATGTGCAATGCGTCATCATTTAACTGTATTAACCAATTTATTTTTACTACTAAATGTGTGTCCAACCTCCCACTTAGATCCTCCTAGCATACGTATATGACTAAATACCTAATCACTAAAAACAACAAAATTAGACCCAGTAACTCTCTAAATTCAGGAATAGGAGGTATGATTTCATCATCATCATCATCATCATCATCATCATTCGAGGTTAACGTCTAGGCTTAGAATAGTCAAATCTATGTTGATCAACAAATGGATTGTCAAACATAGTATCATCTATCATTTGCAGTAAATCATCTGACAATACACTGTTTTTACATGTACTAATTAAATTTGAAGGATTGGCAGAAGTTGAGACATATACAGATTTGTTGACTATTCACATACAATACCAAATTCGTCAACTTATCAACAATTCAATGAAACATTTAATTCATCATGATTTTACTGCATTCATGCTCTCGTCTATAAAATCATCAAGCATAAATAATTGCATTATTAATTGATTCTAAAAATACACACAAAATCCCTAATTCGAATTAACATCAATTAAGTGCAACACATATTTAATTGAAATTATTATTTCATCATTAATTTAACTTATTTTCATGATCAACCCTGATTAATGATATTCTTAACTAATTTCACATTAATTTAACAAACCCTAAATTCACCATAAATCATAAATTCAACATAAAAAATTATTTCATTTCAACTAAACAAAATATAAATTTTTAGCAATGTAGTATGTTTAACTTGTTTGTAGGACTAGAAAAAAGGTTGGGGTGGTGGCAACAACGATAACAAAGAGAATGATTGATTTTGCACACAAAAAATGTCCAATAATGCTTACAAACTTTTAATGGGTTAAATGAAGATGTTTGGTGAGTTTTTTAGAGAGATAGTGAGGACGTCGGTAAGTTTAGGAGAGAGAAGTTGTGTTTGTGTCTGTTCTGTGTTATTCAATATGGCTTTAAATTTTTATTGAAGTCGCGCTTTAAAAGGCGACATCTACTTTGTTGTGCTTCTAAATAGCGATAATTACTAAATATTGCTCTTTAGAAGCGTGTCAATATCAAAGTGTGTTTTTCGCCAAATCTTTTTCAAATTGTGTTATTCCATCAATTTTTTTTTAAAAAAAACCTAGGTTTTGCTATGTGGTCTATCACTTTGTTGTCACTTCAAACAAGAAAAAAATGAATGATTTTAAACTTGTATTATTAGTCCATAGTCATCAATTTTCAAAGACTGAATCTCTAGCTTGTTTGATATTGTAGTAGCGGTTGTTTTTTAAAGTATTTTTTTGCTCATAAATACATTTATATAATGTTTTTGTAATTCATTTTTAATATTATTAAATCAAAACAATTAAAAAACATAAAGAAATTTAATTTAAAAGTTATTTTTTAACATAAAAAATAAAATGTTTGCAATGTCAATTAGTTTAATTTTTTTATTGTTATATGGAAAGCTGACATGCATGTTTAATTAAATAAATAAAAATTACACAATCAAATAAATATTATAAAAAGATATGGACATAAATCAAATACTAAATAAAAAAAGTAAAAAAATATAGTTTAATATATTCATTATCATGTCACGTCTAGCTTAAGAAAATAGTTTGAATAAAAATTTTTAGCATATAAAAAATATAAAAAAATTTGAATTTTCCATTATCTAGAGAAAATGTTACTTGCAAAGATAAGCGAGCTTGATTTTATTTTTTTTCCTTGTCAAAAGAGATGTCCCCTCTCATTTATTACACAATATACTAAAAAAGCTCAGTGCTTCTTTTACTGTTTACCTAGACTCAAAGCATTATGGATTGGAGTAGTGTAATGACGGCCTAGTCCTTGCCACAAAGAGTTGAAAGGGTAGCGGGGAGGAAGGGGTGGGGTTGACTTTTCAGTAGGATGTATTTGACATTGAATAAATGGATGAGGAGAAAATGTTTGCTTCAATTTTTGGTGGGGCTGCCCTGGGCATCAGCCAAGCCCGCACCCCCACGTGAGGACACCTAGTGCTTGGGCTGGCCTGTCGTGCACTGGGTTAGGCCACATATGGTGCTGGGGCTGGCTTGCCCTTGCCTTGGCAGGAGCCAAGCTTGCTCCCCCACGTGGGAACACCTGACGTTTAGGCTACCTTGCCCAGAGCGCACAATCGGACTTGTGCATCACATGGCGAGATCTGATGCTTGAGCTACCCTGCCTATGCACTGGGTCAGACCCGAAGTGGCGTTGAGGCCACAAATAATAATATTTTTTAGTATTAATACTTTCAATGATAATAAAAATAATAATCTTTGTAGCACAAATAATAATATTTTTAATATTAATACTTTGAACTATAATAGAAATAGTAATATTTATACTACAAATAATAGTATATTTAATATTAATACCTTCATTTATAATAAAAATGATAATATTTACAGCACAAATAATAATAATAATAATAATTTTTAATTTTATCATTCAAATTAATTATATGGTTTTTTTTGTGGTAATAACATATTGGACCTCAACACGTCGACATCCAATCTCATGTTGGGTCTGGGCGTGATCATGTCTACCTTCATGTTAGACCTGGATGCGTCCGCACCCAAACCGAGTACTTTGAACAATGAATTTCTTTTTATTTTTACAATATTTTTTATAAAAATAAAAAATAAATCCATCACATGACACGGGAACCAACTGGTGTCGATGACTTCCATTTACATTGAAACATGAGAGAATGTTGTACGGTGGAAATGGGTATAATAAAAATGCTTCCTGTTTTTATTTTTCTTTTAATTAATTTCCGAATGGAGCCTCGACGACTGAAATAATTGAGGCAATCAAGTTAACGTTTGAACATGAAAAGTTCGGCCCTTGTACTGTTTACCAACAGCTCTAACGCACAAAAATAAAATAAAATAAAATAATATTTAATAATGCCTCGTGAACGAGAAAAATAAAATAAAATAAAATAATATTTAATAGCTATGTTTGTGCCTACTCATTCAAACGGGAGGTGTCCTTTTAATCATTATTATATTTTAAAACGCTTTAAAGGAAGATTACTTTATGAGCTGGTACGCTTCCTATGTGTTATCATTTAGAGTTTGAATATTGGTAAAATAATTATATTCTCCTAACTACATTAATATTTAAATTAAAGAAATAAATAAATGAGTTTATTCTTTATATATAAAATCTTACTCAATAGTGAAGTTTTTAGACTCGGTTTGGTAACCGGTCCAGTTTAAAATTAGAATTTTAGGTTTTAACCGGATTACTGAATCAATTTTTTTAAAAAAAATTAAAATGATATCATTTTAGTAAAAAAATAAATTAATGGATTGTAACCGGATTTTTAACTGGATCTTACCGAGTCAATCCACAAAATCACACCAATTTTTTTATTTTTTTCAACCCGATTTAATTTCAACCCTAAATCATCAAGATTTCTAATCAACCCCGCAGGTTAGGCAAGTAAGTTTTAAAACTAAGCTCAAGCATCTTTACTGTAATTGTTTTTTTATTTTTTTTTAAATGTTGTACGAAGAAATTTATGGATGCAAAAACATAATATAATTAAAATAATAAGAACATAATAACATATTGGCTGGCAAGCATTCTGTCTTCACCCGGTTAAAGTTTTAGTATTTTTTAATATATTGATATTAAAAATAAAAAAATATTATTTTAATATATTTTGAAATAAAAAAAAAACATAAAAAGGCATAAGGAAACACTACTGCTTAACTGCGTGCTTCTTAAAACCCCACCAAACGACATAGTTTCCTTTTTAAAAAATGTGACCGTTAATTTAGAATACAATACAAAACAAGCACACCTGTTCCTCCAAACCCAGCGAGTACTCACCATTCCCCTACTCTCCTTAAGTACCCAAAGCGAAACACACAAGAAGAGAGATAAACTCCCTGCTCTTCTCTTTCTTCTGCACACTCTTCAGTGACCTCTCTCTCTCTCTCTCTCCCCACATGCTCTCCTCCATTATTATGTACCTTTTCTCTTCCTTTTAGAAACCTGAACTCATATTCTTGGTTTCTTGTACTGTAATGGGGTGTGCACAGTCTAAGGTGGATAATGAAGAACCAGTTTCAAGATGCAAAGAACGGAAAATCTTGATGAAAGAAGCAGTCACAGCAAGAAATGCTTTTGCTGCTGGTCATTCAGGATATACTATTTCCTTAAAGAATACCGGTGCGTCTTTGAGTGATTATGGCCATGGAGAAGCTGATCAAGAATCCCAGTTTCAACAGCCTTCTTCCCTTGACTCTTCATCTCAACCGCAGCCTCCACCGCCTCCGCCGTCTATGGATAATTTTCCTCCGCCGTCAATGGATAATTTTCCTCCGCCTCCGCCGCTGCCTGACTTTTCTCCCAGTCCGATTAAAAGGACTCTGAGCATGCCTGAGATTGTGATGAAAAGGAAGGGGATGGGTGACTCTGTTGCGATCGAGGAGGTGGAGGAGCAGGAGGAGGAGGAGGAGGAGGGGGGGGAGGAGTTGCGGAATAGGAATCTTAGTAGAAAGACCAAGAATTATGACAATATCGAAAAGGTTTCGCAGAGGGGCCCGCAAAGTAGTGGGAATGTGGGACCGGGGGAGGAGGATACTCGGCCGAGGACTCCACCAAGGACGGTGGAGAGTCATTCCTCGGTGGTGCCTCCGATGCCGGAGGCGAAGAACATGGCTTGGGATTATTTCTTTATGATGGATAATGTGCCGGATTCGTCCTTGGAACCAGAGGAGGATGCGAGTAGGAGCAGGGGTAATTTTGGAAATGTTGAGAATGTGGGTGTTGGGTTCGGCGGGGTTGGGGATTTGAGGGGTGGGGTTGATGGTAACGGTAATGAGATTGATGGGGTTGAGCCAAAGACGCCGGAGAAGGCGGAGGAGAATATGGAGCCTGTGGTGAAAGAGGAGGAGAATGGTGGGGAGAAGAAGGAAAGGAAGCAGATTGAGCATTCGAGAACAGCACCACCGGATTTTAGGGTGGTGGGAAGGAAAGTTCCTAGTGTGAATTTGATGCAGGTTTTGAATGAAATTGATGATCATTTCTTAAAATCATCAGAAAGTGCACAGGATGTTTGTAAGATGCTCGAGGCCACCCGCTTGCATTACCATTCTAATTTTGCCGATAATCGAGGTATAATTGGCTTGCATTGGCTGCTTGTGTTTAAATTTTTTGTTTACTTGATGTTGTGTTTTGATTATTTAACATGTGGATACTTAACTGTTTATGTTTTAATAGTAATTTTACGCACACTTGAACTTGCTTTGCTACGGGCCCATCAAATTTGCTAACCATTTTATATAATTAAAGCTTCTAAAATGTGTATACTTGTTGTTTGTGGAAAACTGAAGCTGAAAGCATCTGTGCTTTTATTAAATGATATGTAATTTGTCGGCATTTTGGATTTGTTATTCTGAACGGCGGCATCTGCTTTTTACACCAGTTGGACTTTGTTATGGCATCTTCATCTTTTGTGGAAGCTTCTTTTGAGAACCTCAGGCTTCTTATTGGTTTTTTTCTTTTCAAAAGCAAGAAAAAGTTCATTTATCAACAATACTAGAGCCCCCTTTCCAATCACTTGAAAATTATGAAATACTGATGTGCTGTGCCTGTAGCATATTATTACTCTGCTAAGATATTTCCTTGACATTTTTGTTTTCCTTTTGTAATTGTTTTGTTTTTATTAGTATCTTTATTTTGCTGATATGGTATTCAACATTTGCAGGACATATTGATCATTCCGCTAGGGTTATGCGTGTTATCACTTGGAATAGGTCATTCAAAGGTGTACCTAGTGCTGAAGGTGGAGAGGATGAACTTGATTCTGAAGATTATGAAACTCATGCTACTGTTTTGGATAAGTTACTAGCATGGGAAAAGAAACTTTATGATGAAGTAAAGGTATTCCGCATCATTTATTAGTTTGATTTCTTATATTTGCCTGTCATTTTGAGTTTCTTGTCCCAACTATTAGTTGTGCTGCTCTAACCTATCAGAAAACGGTCAGTTTCCTTGTATGATCAGATTAAAAGTCTAAAGTTTCTAAACAGACTTTTATAGATGCTTGACGCTTTCTTGTAAATCTCAGCCATGGTGCGAAGCAATCATTTTTTTCTTTTGTTTCCATTTGTTTTTCTGGGGCAATGCTTTTTTCATTTTGCTATTGTCATGCGCTGGGGTCTTAGTGAAGTTTGCTTAATGTTGATTAGCAAGGGGAGCTTATGAAGCTTGAGTACAAGAGGAAGGTTGCTTTGCTAAATAAGCAGAAGAAACGTGGTGCTAGTGCTGAATCCCTGGAGAAAACAAAAGCAGCTGTGAGTCATCTTCATACAAGATATATAGTAGACATGCAATCCATGGACTCAACCGTTTCAGAAGTGAATCAGATACGTGATCAGCAGTTGTATCCAAAACTTGTTGATCTTGTTGATGGGTAAGCTTTTGTTCCAAAAAAAAATGAAAAATTGAAATTATACTTTTATCTGTTCTAGTTTCCTGACATATATCCCTCAAAACTTTATATGGTCTATTTGTATTGCTTGTTTTTCTTTATAATTCGTGCCAATAATCTGCATACCAGCGCGTTTATGAAGTGAACACTATATCCTGGCTAGAACAAGATTATGTGTGCAATTTATGACATTAGCTACTCTTCTTGTTTTACTCTCCTAATGAAGTGGGCTGTATGATGTGGACTGAAAAGTTTGACATCTTAAAAGTTGACATTTATGAACTGTTTGATGGACTAGATAAAAACCTGGATTTGATTATATTCCTTTTAATCTTTAGGGGCGGGGTTTCATCCAATACTGCAATATAGATGTTAAATGCTGAACCATGTATGAATTTGCCCATTGATTTGTTGTTCTATAGCTATCTAATGTCTAAAGGAGGCAATAATAGGTGGTGTGTGTCCCAACATGTTGGCTACATGCAGCTTCTTCCTTTTTCCTGGTATTCTTTACTTTTGAATTATCTTAGTTTGTTATCACAATACCACCAAGTCTCAGTATTCTTTAGCTAGGTGTCTGAAAGGTAGTTCTTTGTAGTCATGGGAGATTGGTCTTATTGGAGAACCCAACAAAAAGTAATGCCATGATTTCAATAATGATGGCATGCCATTTCTCTACTTATTTACTTGTAAAACTCTGAATGCAATACTGCAGGATGGCGAAAATGTGGGCAAGTATGTGTATGCATCATGACAGCCAATTGAAGATTGTCACAAACCTTAAATCCCTTGATGTCAACCATGCAATCAAGGAAACAACCAAACACCATCATGAGCGCACAATCCAACTTTTGAAAGTTGTCCAAGGATGGCTTTCACATTTTGAAAAGCTTGTGACCCATCAGAAACAATACATTCACACTCTTACTAGCTGGTTAAAGCTAAATCTGATCCCCATTGAAAGCAGCTTAAAAGAGAAAATATCATCTCCACCTAGAGCCCAGAATCCCCCTATCCAAGCCCTTCTCCATTCATGGCATGACTATTTAGAAAAGCTTCCAGGACGAGCTTGCCAAATCTGCAATCTCATCATTTGCAGCTGTGGTAGAAACCATAGTACATCATCAGGAAGAAGAGATGAAGCTAAAGGAAAAGTGCGAGGAAACCAGGAGGGAGTTTATGCGCAAAAACCAGGCATTTGAGGAATGGTACCAAAAATACATGCAGCGGAGAACCCCTACCGATGAAACAGATGCTGATAGAGGGGAAGATGCAAACCCCAATCCTGTTTCTGAGAGGCAATTTGTAGTGGAGAGTTTGAAGAAGAGGCTGGAAGAGGAAATAGAAGCTCACGGGAAACATTGCCTTCAGGTAAGAGAGAAATCAGTTGGAAGTCTTAAAATTCGCTTGCCTGAGCTATTCCGTGCCATGTCAGACTATGCTCATGCCTGTTCTGATGCTTATGAGAAACTAAGGTCCATCACACAGTTGCAGAAATCAGATCGTAATCGTGCATAATAAAGTAAGCTTTTAGTTAGCAAAATACTACTTAAGTTAATCCTAGCCAGATGTTGCACAAATGTACCTTTTCTCCGAGACAGTCAGGTCTTGTTGCGATTGGCTAATGTTATTTTTGCTGTTTTGTGAAAAAATTTTGGTTTTATATTCCTCCAAATGCATCTATGCACCTAGGGAAGGGGTGATCCTGTAGAAGAACATAAGTTATTTCATGTTTAATAGTCGCTAATGGCTAGAATTGCCTCCTGCTTCAGTGACCTTTCAGGGTTCTGATATGATAGTATAATACTGTAATCTTGGCACTAAAGTCTTGCCACCACGTGCAGCTATTAAGCATTCCTATCAAGCATTTTGCAACAAGTTAGTGTTGGAACTTGGAAAGTCCAATATGTCTGCAGGATCTCCAAGTATGAACTTGCAATTCCAAATGACCCTGAGGAATGTTGCATCTAGTTTAGGTGGACTGGTGGAGATGAGCTACAAAAAGGAAGGATAATCTGTATTTTAATTCCAATAAAGATTAGGATAAGCAATATTTTAGTATTTGTTCATCTAGTCAGGTGAACAATTACCACACTGCAAGTTAATCAATAATTAACTTTGTATCTCTATGAAAAGTGATCTTATACCTATAGCTAAGGCTATATTTTTTCGAGTGGAGGGGTAAAATAATCATTTTACTGGAGCACTTCACAAGAATTTGTGTCTGCTGTTATGGTGAAATGGCCGCGCTGTATAAAGTTTTTGTTTATTAGATGGAAACTAGTTTATACAAGATTTCTATATAAATTATATCACAAGCTACTCTTGATCATAGTTCGTTGTAGGATTCAGAAATCCTCACTTACGGCATTAAATTAGAGAGCAGTTTTGTATGTATTTAGATTCTACAGATCATGGTGGTGGCGGCGAAGGTAGGATAAAGACGGGGACATCTTGGAGGGCATTAGTGTGTGTTGGAGGGAGTGATGATTTTTTTTTTTTTTTTTTTGGAGTCTTGAGTGGTTTTGGGGGAGAGTTGATGGATCACAGAAGGAGACAAGAAATGAAAGGGCAGGCGAGTGTTTTGGCATTGGACAAGGGAAAGAACAAAAACGAAAGGACCATCTTGTCCTCTTCAAACAATATAAACTGAAGAAATGAAAGGCATCACAACCTCTCCGAGTCTCACACCACAAGGGCTCCTTTAAAAGGGAGAGGTTGCCCCCTCGCTCTCCATGTGCCTTTGTCTTGTTCTCGAGTAGAAAAAAACATCCAAACCCTCCATCCTGAACTAATCTCTCTTCACTACAAGACAATTAATACGCACCTTCGATGGTCTTATGACCATATTGACCTTTCCACTTGGCCTTTCAAAATTAGTGTGAGAAAACTCCTCCTAAGCCCCCCATGCCCCATGGGATGGTGGAAAAAAATTTTTTTAAAAAATATTGGAACGGTAATATATTGAATATTGAATTGATAAAAACTGATTAATATAAACTTGTAAAATTCATGACTTCAGTCATGAAACTATAATAACTATATTTTTTCAACCATTTTTAACTACAAAACACCTACAAAATAATCAAGAGACCTATATAAACCTTTTTATGCCTTCAAACAACCTAAGAATCAGTCCAAAAACAATGAATCAAATTGAAACTCAAAAATTTTTTGAGGTTAGATCTACATTCTTATGCAATTATAAGATGAAAAAAACATCCAAGTTGAATCTCTCTCATCGAATAAAATTTATAAACACAAATATCTTCTGAGATACACAAATAATTCCTTGAAAACTTTCATTAAAAGCTAACCAGGGAAAGATAGGCTATACGCCAAAATGTTTTTTTGATACTATAATAAATACATAAAAAAATAAAATAAGTCATGAATTTCAATTGAAAAAAAAAACATAATATAGAAGGATAAATTAAAAAATTGTATGAAGTTTAATTTAAGAGTGCAGATTACTCAACAATGAAACCTCAATCTCTTTTAACGTATTTGTTATTAAGAGTGCAGATTACTCAACAAGATTCTCCTCACATTGTATGAAGTTTAGCAATGATCACGACTATGAATATATCTTCATTTTACTTTTTATAAATTTTTTATTAAACTTTGAAAAAAATATCCAAACATTATTAATGTGTTTTTTAATGTAATTTTTTTAATTATAAACTAAAATCCGAATAATTAATGCTTTTTATAATTTATTTTTTAAAAAATTAAAAATTAAAAAAAGAGAACTTGCAGGTGAGTAAGATATTTTTATAATTTTTTATGGTCATCAGTTTAATTTCTCTCTAATTCTTGTATTAGTTTCCTTTTTTTTTTAAGTGATTCGAATAATTAATTCAATAATTATTCCATACACCATGAAATCTAACCAAGTATCCATTTTATAAACTATTGATATTATTAGACACCATTTAAAAATATGGTGTAATTCGTGTTTCTAAAAATTTTTAATTTTTTATTAAAAATTAATTTTTTATATGTTTTGAATTTTTTTAATATGCTTATCTTAAAAATAATTTTTAAAAAATAAAAAAAATTATTTTAATATATTTTAGCATGAAAAAATAGATTTTTAAAACTTTTCTTCTTTTACCAGTATTGTTGTCGTGACAAATCATTTTGGCCCAAAGGGAGACGAACCTTGGCAACCAAAAATTGGGCCTAGAAGCTTGTTGCCCGCCAAGAAAAGGTTGAAGCTAAAGCGACCATGGCAGAACTCCACCATGGCATCATTTCTTCAAGGCTAAAGTAGTCTTTGAACACTATTACAAGTCAGTCTCTCATATTTAAAAACCTATAATTGATCATTTTCCACTACCATCTTGTTATAATATCCTTTGTTTATTTAATCAAAATTACCCTTTTAGGCCATTTTAATTAGAATAATAGAAACCGAAATATTAAGATTTAATAAGAAAATCGAATGATCAGCGAGAGTCTTTGCTTAGGGACTAATTTATAATGTTTCAAAATAAAGGACTAAATTTGTAATTAACCCTAGAGACTATAGAGTAACTTGCTCTTTCATCCCTTGGTTCCATTCAAAGCATCTTCCGATGAAAAGAAACTAAAAGGAGTGGTAAAATTAATGTAGCATTGGCACTGCAAATTAAATTATAATTTTACTTCTATCAACAAAACACAATTCACCTTGAAAAAAAATAATAGAAGTCTTTTTGTTGTTTTTACACAATAAAATAACTAATATGCCTTTAGAGGAAACAATTAAAGCGCTGACGAGCATGGTTATTTTTATTTAAGTATATAGTAAAATGACTATAATATCCCTCAATTAAAATTGTCTTTTCCTAAGATCAATGGTTTTTTTTTTTTTTGCTTTATTTTTTTGTATTTATCAAGTCTTATCAAAGTCAATTTAATATTGAGAAATATATAAAATATTAATTAATTTAAAAAAATCGGTTGCACGTGACAATCATGTAAACACACATGAGTGCTCCTGTACTCTTTAAACGACATGTACAACATCTTCTAGCAGTCAAGCTCTGACTTTCATGGTGGCATTTTAATCCTCGTGGCGTCACCTTTCTTCTTAGGCAACATCTATGACAAAAAGAATGTTAAGTTTTGCACCAGTAACCGTTTTTTTTTTCCTCATTTCTTCTTTCCTCTATCATTCTCTGTTTTAGAGTTTTTTCTTAAACATTTTCAAAGCAACCCTTTGATTTTTTTTCTTTTAGATTTGGTCTTTATTTTTTTATTTTAAATAATCTATAGAATTAAAATTTTCTTTTGATTTAACCCTCCTTTGATTTTATTACCTTTCAGATTTTGTCCCTATTATTTTGATTGCTAATTTTTTTAATCATTATCTTGATTAAATTATATTTTCAATTTCACCCCTCAATATTTTATACAATTCTCTTAATTAAATAATTTTCTCAATTGTGTCTCTTAATATTTTATTTTATATAAGATTTGATCATTATTTTTTTATTGCTATTTATTTTGTTTTAATTTTTTTTATTGAAATTTTTTTTTGATTTTATCTCTCAGCATTTTATTGATAGAGATTTTTTTAACTTCTTGGGTTATGAATATGAAAGATTGGAACGTGTTAGCTTAGATATTTTATAAGCTCTTTTTTTTACAAATGAGTATTTTTTATATTTTATATTTTTATAAAATTATCTCAATTTCATGTTTTATATAAAGGGTTTTGCGTTTGAACCAAACTTAGCTCAAATTAATATTTATTTTTTTTATTATCTATTCTTTTATTATATTATCAAATTAATGAAAGCTTAATCTACCTTTCATATTTCTCTTACTATACTATTTTAAGATAATTTTCGCCACGTAAACTTCTTTTTCCCGCGCTGGGAAACAATTTAGTTTGGCCCGCGCGCGTGCCAATCTAGTTCTCTCCTAAAACGAAGAACGATTGCCTCAGTGGGGACCACAGTTTCGTCATTAGCAAGTAAATGATAATGGTGGAGGACGACTCGTGATTTTTTTCTTTACAGTCTAGATTCAAGGAAAGTATTTCATATATATGGTGTTAAAGATTAATCCAGTGGATTAATAGTTTGTTCTCTGCATGTTTAAGTTGATTGATTTCTAGCTCAATAATTAATAAAAACAACTAGTCAGTTGAAGCTGTTGCAAGAAAAACCTTTGAAGTGTTGAACTGTGTTGGGTTTTTAAGCGCAAAATGAGCCTCAGTTGGCAGCTACTAATTTCAAGAAATAGATGGATGTTTGAGAGTATAATAATAATTATTTTTAAAATTTAAAAAAAAAACATTCTACACTGCTCCATTGTTTCATTTCAGCATTGTTAGCCGAGATCGACAGCAAATAGTGATACGATCCAACTCAAACGAAAGCCTCGAAGACATGAAAAGCAGCTATAGCCCTAGTGAAATCCTAAATATATTGCTACTATGGGGTGGACTGGCTTGCATAAGGATTGTAACGCGATGCAAAAGGAAGGGAATTCAGAGAAACTGCTTCTATTTATATTGGAATTAGCTTCAAAACATTTAATTTGAAGAAAAAAATTTCAAATTTTAACATGAAAACAAGTTAAAACTGACTCCCCAACCGAGCCAGAATTCTAAGTATGTGCCTCTCTGTGACAGGTTTGCACAAGGAAGCTTATATAGATAAGTTATTTCATCCAGGCCCAGGACTTGGGAGCAGCGGTTGTTCTTGTAAGTTTGACAGGTAAAACCCATGTCTAAGAATCGTTCTTGGATATTGGCAGGTCATCCTGCGCTAATCGGACGCCATCGACCATTTCCTGTCTCGCCCCAAGCTGCAGAGAGGTGGCTGCATCACATGCAGAAGGCAATGGACAGCACCCCGGATATTGACGATGACTCGAAAACCAAAATGATGATTTATTTCAGGCATGAGTTTCACCAAATTGCTTTATTTTCAACGCTCATTGAATCCATCTCTTAGCTGTACTTGCCATTTATTTCCCTTTGCTCATCTGAGGGACTGTGTCTCGTATTGTGGCTCTCCAGGCACGCTGCATTCTTTCTTGTGGCTGGAGATGAATTCAAGAATCAAAATGGGCGTGTTGCTTGTAAGCATGGTGCCAGCAAGTGAGCTGCTGTGTAAAGAAAGGATTCATCGTGACAAAACAATGGGAGATAACAATCCTTCTCAAACTTCTTAAAGATATCTCAGTTGTCCGTAGGCAAAGCTTTCCTCCAGTATTATCGATAAATTTTGAGATTTTCATGTTAAGTGAACAGACTTTACAGAGTGAGACTGTAATCTAGAAACAGATGCAACCACGAATTCAAAAAGAGCCAAGTTTTGATGCATTAGAATACCTTCTAGTTCCTTAAATTCCTCTTGTGCGGTGGTGTAATTTGATTTGGTACATGGTAACTGAAGAGCTCCTAGTTCAATACTTTCCACTAATCAAGTATTCTTTGCAGTGGGGGTAAGTAAAAAACCCGAAAACTAATTAAGCCGAGAAAATTAGAAAAAAATAATTGAAAAAATCAATTAGAATTTTTAAAAAACCGACCAGTTCAGTTTTGGTTTTATAAGCCTGAAGCTGAAAAAACCGAACCGAACTCAAACCGGAAAAAACCAAGCCAAACTGAAAAAACCGAGCCAAACTCAAAAACCGAGCCGGTTGGTTTGAACCAATTTTCTCCTAAAATAACAGAACCGAACCGAAACCGATCGATTCGAACCGGTTTCAATTTAAAAAAAAAACCGATTTTGATTATTTTTTTAATAAAAACCAAATGAATTAAAAATAATCACCCCTACAGTATAGATGGTCTTTACTTGAAAAAAAAAGGTAATATTTTTTATAAAATACATGCTAATTCTGCATGATGATCTTACAGAATCTCTTTTGAAAGAATCCAATGAAAAAAATAGCTATTGAAGCAAAGTTGTTAATTACATTCCGTTTTGCCCGGAATGACCGAAATATTCCATATCAATTTAAAAAATAGAACAAAACGGAACAATTTGCATCTTATTTTAAATCTCGGTCCGTTTCGGATTTTTCGGTTAAATTTCGACCGGAACGTTCCGGTTTCATTCCACATGTTCCGTTCCGCTCTTGAAAAGTCATTGAATCAAATTGAACTAATTAAACCATTCAAGTATAAAAAAACTCTTTTTCATTACTATTTTCAATAATAATGATATTAATAATAATATTAAAAATTATTATTACTATTTTTATTAACAATGATATTAATTTTTTAAAATTAGATTTATCACTAATATATACGGTTTATATTCATGTTGTTTTTTTCATGTTTATACTTTGTAAAAATTTGAGTAAAACAAAGGATGCTTTAGATTCCATTAGCCTTGATAACATTGACTTAACTTTATATTTAAAATATCTGTGTTAAAACATTTTACTTTCATAATATTTTGATATTTTGTTTAAGTTGAATTACTTTAAGTTAATTAAAGATCTATTTAGTCTTGACTATTTAGAAATATTTTAAATTTTAAAATTATATTTGTTTGGCATTGTGTTTGTATTGCATAATTTATAATTAATTTATCTTGAATTTAAATTATGTTTGTTGAATATATATATATATATATATATATATATATATATATATATATATATATATATATATATATGAACAGTACAACCTCGAAACGGTACACCGAAACACTCTGAAACTGAAACATTCCATTCCAATTGAAAAAACGAAACAGTTATCGAAATGGAATTGACAACTTTGGATTGAAGAACTATTAATCTCAGTTTATTTATCTTCTCGTTGTTATTTTTTTTTAATTTTATTTTTTAATATTAAATTAATTAAAAATTAAAAATTTTATTTTTTTCGATTTATTTTCTATGAAGTTCTAAATCTCATGAATTATTTTTTTTTAATTTAATTTTCAAGCATTGAATTGGTTGAGAATTGAGTTATGTAATTTGTTTTTTACTTTTTATGTGATTATATCGGTCTTATAACCCAAATTACGGGTTTGACAAGTTAACTTCAGTTGACTCAAGTTATTTTTTTACTTAATTTTTTTTCAATTTCGTTCAACATGAGGTTGATTGGAAATTAAACTTTATAATTTATTTTAATTTTTTTTATGTATTATCATAATCTCATAACAAGAGTCGAGGATTTTCTAGGTTGGTCTAGATCAATTTGATATGTCTCCGTCTTAATATTTTTTTTAAATAATTATCATTTTGTAATGACATGAAATTTTTGATGCTTTTTCAGAACATTTAACAAAGCTATATATATATATATATAATTAAAAGTATAATACAGTTATATTAAAAACTTAAGAGATAATCTATATAGAAGTGGGGCTATATATAGTTATTTAGTATAAAAAAATTAAGAAATAATTACCTGAATATAAATTAAAAAAAAAGTGAAGTGTTGTATAATTATTTTATATTAAAAAGTTAAGAAACAATTATATATATATAGGCTATAAAATTTAAAGTTTCTCTGTTACACTCTAAACCGAACTCTCAGCCGTCAGTTCCTTTCAGCTCTTCCCTCTCTCTCTTCCTCTCATTCTCCTCACCAGCCGGCAGCAGACCCGCTGATGGCAGCAGCTCCAGCAGCCCGTCTTCCCTCCCCTTTGTGCTTTGGATTTGTCAACTTCTAGCTAGTAAGTAACTTTCCAACACTCACATTTTAGTTTAATAATTATTGAATATTTTTGTTTATAATTGTAAAAATATCTCAGGTTACTTTTGATAAATCGGAAATTTGTATGGATTGATTAAGGATTTCTCTTGTTTCTATGCATAAGAGGAGGGCGACTAGCAGAGAGAAGAAAGCTTAGAGAAAGAAGATAATGTCTGAAGTTGTTCCTCTCTTGAGGCATCAGGTTAGGAATTTTTCTATAAAGTTCAGCTCTCTGTGGGTGTAAATAACGGCATAATTCTACGGGTTTGGTGTAGAGTAGTTAGGGATTGGAGATATTCGTTTTACTAGCAATGAAATAAACAGTTGTTCTATGCACTCCCAGGTGTTTGAAAATATTAGAATTCGAAATTTGGTTGCGCCAGCATCTTTAATAGTATTAGAAAGGAGGCTTTTTTTGTTTATAGCACCTGGAACTGTGCATCTGCTGCTAGTAGCTGTGCATACACAATAAAATAATTAAAAAAATAATAGTTTGCAATTATAAAGATCCCTGTGCTCATCAGATATGGGAGAAGTGGTCATGCACAGATTTCAGGGAATCACAAATAATGGTCCTATGATAAAATAATGCCCTGTCATTTCTTTTTTATGTGCTCTTCTCAAAAACCCAAACTTTAAAATATTCTGATGTTAAGTTACTGGTTACATTTGCTAACAATCATAACTTAAAGTACTTTTGAAGTTAATCAGCATGCTTAAATGGATAGGTAGTTTGTTTTAATTTTTTCATTTAGCTAGGTTTGTCACTACCAGCCTTGTCAATGAGCCAGTTCTTAAATCTTGGTCAATTTGGAGCATGCATCTAGTAGCATCCCATTTTGATAGTATGTGTTGCTTATTGTAAATGGGCTAAATTAATTCTGATCAAGGTTCCGGTGTTATCTACTGTGGCAAATGGAGGATACCTTGATCTCAAAACTCAACACATGGCTACCCGTTGCCATCCTTAGTTCGGTGGGTTTTTTTTCCGCATCGCTTTCTTCTACTATTCAAATTTCAACTAGAAATTTAGGGTGATGGTTCTTTTTTCTTTGAATAGTTGTTTTATAGCACTATTTTTTCTTTCCATGTCGAAAATTTAGCAAATTTTATCGAGAATATGATGAGCAAAGTTCAACAATCAGGGATCCATAAGGATGATAAGAGCCACTGCATGCTTAGAAAGGGTTGCTTGTCTAAGAATTTTATTTGGGCCTATTTAATTTCTGGCACATATAAATTAGTGAGAATTGCAATATATATATATTGTCATTGTTTGCAGTTACTCACTTTGAATGATGATTTTTACAAGCATTCATTGTTCAAGTTGATGTAATCATACATGGACAGCTTCGATACATACACTGTGGACAAAGATGGATCCATAATCTTAATTTGGTGATACATCTTCTCTTCACTGCTAACTGATTTGTGTCCGTAGCTTCTCTTTTTTTTCAATTTTATTAGTAGTAAGGAATAACAAATTACTTGTAAAATTGAGATATCTCTTCCACTATACAACATCTGTTGGTCCTTGCGCGGATAATTACCAATCAAGCAAAGGAACTCCTCTCTCATAGATCTATCCCAACAACTTTTAGTTGTTTTTCGGGGGTTCATTGCTAGTTAGCGAGAGTAGGGATTGGAGATCCCCTTTCCATTTAGACAAGTTTCACCCTAGATGTTGCACTTTGGGTCGTTCGCAGCTGTTTTACAGGTTTATGGTCTAGTGGCACATGCATATGATTGTTTCACAATGGCCACGATGATACCATAACTGGGATCACAGGCTTGTGCATCCTTATTTGAGCTCCATTTTAATCCATCAAAATGTGGTATCAAAAACAAAACATGCTGTTGTTCAGGAAATTCACGTGATATGAGTCCTATTACACTTAATTTTTTAGTTTTATTTTGGAATTTCCTCCTTTAACTTGCTGTTTTGAGACACTAGCTGGAAAGACCTAACCGATAGCAAACTTTTTTTCTTTGCTGCTTTTTGGGCAACAGGATTCCATTACAGCACAAATCAATATATTGTTGTTGATAAAGAATTTCTTCCACAAGACTTAGAGGTAGCAACCCCTCTCCCCATCCTTGCATGAGTTTTTTTCCATTGTCCTGTTTTATTTTTTCCTGAGCGCAACCTCACTATCTTTACAATTTAGTCATACTCCTAGAAGCATGAATGTTTTTACAAGTTCATTCCTGGTAAATCAATCAAGCCAATCTGTCAGCTTCCTTTATGGATTTCTATAGAAATGGCAGCTGATGGTCACAGACTACAAACACTGAAGGGCAATTTGGATCCCTCAAACTCTGTCTAATCTTTTCTCTGCTTTCATTTGTTAACCAATCATAGGTACCTACTGCATTGTGCTGCCATTGCACATACCATCTCTTTCTCATAAGCCCTAAATGTGGTGCCACCACATCATTATGGAATCTCTTACATATTTCTTCCTGACCTTCGACAGGAGCTCTATTTATTTTATTGAAGTTTTAGTTGATTCTACAAACAAACCAGGCTTATTGATTCTGTTAAACCTTCCATTAAAAGGAGTTTTGGGGATCAAGTTGTAGCAAAAGAAACAGCTATTATGGAGCATTTTGGTGGCAAGGTTGGTGGGACCTAGGCATTTGGATGATGGTTCAGACGTGTATCTGGTCAGGGATTATTTTTAATAGTGAGTTGGTGCGTTATTTGTGCTATTTGTAGGATGATGCAGACGGTTGGAAGTGATCAACAAAGTTGTTGGGCTTATGCAGTTGCACATGAACTGGGAAGTTTATACATAGAAATCTGCAGGATGAGGATTTGGAGGTCAACAAACGGGATTGCGGTGCCAATGAGAGCAGGGGTGCTGATGGCTTGGTGATAGGAGCCAACAACAAATAACTGACACGGTAAGGGACTGGCGGTAGCATAACAAAGAAGTTTGTTAGGAACCTTTCGTGTTTTTAATTTTACTTGCCTTTTGTCTGAATATTTATTTATGTGATAAATGGGAAAGATAACAGTCATCAACATGTGATGAAATCTGATTCATTTGCATTGGCATTTAGACATTGAATTAGGTTTATTTAATAATCTAATAATTTCTTCAAGAATGATATTGATAAAAGATAATAAAGGAAACGAAGAAATATATTTTCTTGAATAATCAAATCATAAATGTTTACATTTTGAAAGCATTTATCCAAATTGCAAACACCAAATTCTTACAAAAGAAGATATCCTACAGGACATGACTAAAAGTTGGAGCAGCTTGCATGAAACCAGAACAAAGGGGAGGAATGCAACGCTGGAACGGTGCTGGAGTGCTGAAGTACGGAATAAAGCAGCGGCCATTGGTATTAGGCACAGCAATCGGCTTGCAAATTCTAGCTGAGACACCATACAAGCAGCCCACACAAAGAGTGCCATCAATTTTGTATACCATCCTCATCTTTGTGTACACACGAGCCGTCAACAAAGAATCAGATCCTGCTTGATGTGCCCCACCAACTCTTTCCACGTTCAAGATTTTAGCAATGGCTGCCAAGCCTAACTCGCCACCACGTAATCCCTGGCAAAAGCGTGCCATGTATTTGATATCCACCACGTCACCGAACACAATACCAAGTAGAGACGTAAAACCAGCCAAAGAATGGGGCAATGGCCTGTTTGTCACTGTCCTCAATGTGTGTGACAGATCATACAAGCCATGGAAGGTAACCCAACAAAGGTTTCGATGCTTGGCAACAACACGTGACAACAACTGTGCGAACATGTCGAAATCAATCCCATCTCTTCCCAGCTTGTCAAAATCGATGCCATTGTCTTGCAAGAACTGTATAGACCGAGAGACAAACAAATCCTTTGACAAATCGAACCGCAAATTGAACTCCCAAGTACCCCCGATTTTGCCACTTGCATCTGCAACGGTGATACCAAATTGGATTAACCTTAATGGATCAACATTATGCCTCAAATCCTCGTAACGAGTCAAGTCAGTGGCGTCCATCGGAGTGTTTCGAAAGAAACCAGGAAACTCTGTATCAAAAGAGACAACTGGAAATCTGAACAGGGCAGCGTCCAATCTGAAAATCTCTCGCTGAAAATTTTGTCTCCACACCGCAGTGATTTTGGCGGCAGCACCAGCACCAGCGGCCATTCTTCTTATTCACTCACGTTTCAAGATATGAGAATTGATGTTTTTGTCAAGGAAGTGAAGAGTGAAAATTAGGGCTTGCTGCTTCTTACATATATCTTAAAGGAGTCCGAATGGATAGAGGATTGTTTCTTTGTACCGACTTATAACGGCCGTTTTATTTTTAGCGCGTTCCTTATTGATTTCGGATTTGTTCGGTAAACTACATTTTCATCCCTATAGATTCATAAATGATCAACCTCTACCCCTATACTTGAGATTTTCCGTTATTAATCCAGAAGTTTTGAAACTAAAAGTTTCGATTTCACCTCTCACAGAAAGTCTCCCCACTTTCATTGTTTCTTTTTGATTGTCCGTGTCTTCATATTTTTTTCAATTAAGAGTTTTTTTTTTTTTTTGAATTGTGTGTCCGTTAAGCATGTATATGTTATCGTGCGAGAATGTGTGATGAAGATGAAGATGTTAATCCTGTTTTAGGAAGGGAAATTTTTATTTTTATTTTTTTAATATGATATTAAGAAATCCCAAAACACTATAGTTCTACAATAACAATAAAATAGGAGAAATCAAATCTATTTATTTCTATGAAATATAATTTTACTCTAGTTCTGTTATTTAATGTTATCATGTGTTTGTGATTTCAGGCTTTCTTAATAACATTACAAGTAGAAAATAATAATTAAAATAGAAAAATGTTTCTTTTCTTTTCTTTTTAAATTGTGATTTTCATTTTTTTGTCCATTCTTTTTAAGCATATGCATAATAGGTCCCACAATAAATAAGGTATATACAACAGTGGAGCTGAGAAATATTTTTTTAAAAAATTAATGAGTTACATGTATCCCCATGTATATGTGCAATTTAAATTAATGAGAATAATCCTTTTTATTTTTCTCACAAGTTTTCCCTTAATTGAGTGGAACCCAGATTTTGGATAGCATGCCCTTCATGATACTAAGCTAACAAGTAGAATGTAACAGTGTAAAAGTGAGAAACGAGCGAGCAGTTGGTGAAGAGTTCATCTTTGAGGGTTATGATTTTATTCATTGTATAAAGACGATATATGATTTATCAAATCCAAAACTTGTTTCGGTAGAAAAACAGTGCACAGCAAAAATTGTAGTGGGCTTGATTCTCTACTTATTCTTTGCTTGATTCAATGTTTTCAGGCTACAAGTCTTCACCGGGTGCTGTTGCTAGCTCGCACACTGGAAGATTCCTTGCTCAACGTACAGTGGAAGCTGGGGAGGGGAGAGGAGGCTAAGCCTCAAGAATTAAGGTCCCCTTTTCACTTCATTCCAGTTTGTAAGCTTGCTCATCTCTCCATAAATCCTATTACAAATTTCTCGAGCCCCAAATGCTGTCCCATCCTCGTTCCCTCTCCTAGCTGCAAAGAGTTAATTTCACATAACCATAATATTGTAGGAGGCGAGATGATTGTAAGACATAATCACTAGTAATCTCCGCGAGAGCATGGGTCATCCTTAAACCTGTGAAATTTATTTGCATCTCTCACCACAAATAGTACCACTCTCAAGATCTTAGATAAACCTTTCATGAACTCCTGACATTAATCCCCACAGACGAATCAGCCTTCCTCCATCTTCAAAGCCTCTACCTCCCACAAACTCGTCTTCAAAGCCCCCAAACTCTCAAGGCCAACGTCCCTATTGCGAACTTCTCAAGTTCTCCATCTTTGACTCTCCATCCGCGTCATGCAATGCATATTTCACCCCATAAAAACAACCTGACTCTTTCTTCATCCTCTTCTCCATTTCCTTCAAGATATCATGTATTTTCTCTGTGAGGATAATGTGTATCATCTCTGCCATAGACAAGGTGAACCTCCTTGTTAATCTCTACCCAACCTGCGTCTTCCTTTGACTTCTTTGACTTCACAAATCTATTATCCTTTCACATTCTTTCCAATAGTATGCATCAACATAAATGCTGGACAGTACCATCACATAATTGATAGGATATTCACTGTACTCTAACCTCAAAAGAATGTCACCTACTTCTCTGCCCAGCCCCACACTTTCTCTTATCCTCTCACATTCTTTACAATAGTCTCTATGTACTCTGCAAGCACAAACCAATGTCTTTCATGTGCCTACATTTGCCTTTTAAGCGCCCAGCTCGGCCAAGAAGATCAACCATGCATGCATGGTGTTGTTTTCTAGCTTTGATCCGATGGTCGTTGCATGGCCTTGAAAAGTGATGAGATTGAATCTTGGCCCATGGCCCACACAGGAGACTAGTCTGCAGCCCCTCACTTCACAAGCAGGCCTAAGGCCCAGTAAACAGCCCATAACCTCAGGTGGCACCATCACACCCGGGTGACCTAGCTCCTACCCAAGGGTATACCCAACCCATGGGAATGGGTGGGACCCATGCTTGGACGGGGGACCCTCAATCATTAATCTCGTCATGTTGGACGGGTATACCCTCACAAGCCTTTTCCTCCAACCTCAACGACTTGGGTGTCGAGAGGGAGTATGTTTTTCAGTTAGCTTTTATAATTGTAATATGGGAAAATAAGTTTAAGAAAAGAAAGGTTAAATGTGGTTAGTTGAATTTAAATATGATTTAAATTTATATATATTAAAAAATATATATAAAATATTTAGTAGTTATATTGTTATGGTTGCTTTTCAAAATGTTTTTTTATTTAGAAACATATTAAAATAATGTATTTTTATTTTTAAAAAATTATTTTTGATATCAGCGCACCAAAATAATTTAAAAACATAAAAAAAAATATTAATTTGAAGAAAAAATAAAAAATAAAGAAATTTTTTCAAAAATATTTTTAAAATATAAAAATAAATAATATTTTATAAAAACCAGTTAAAAAATCATGTAAAAAGTAAAAACCACGAACCAAAAAAAAGATGCAAAACAAACGCACCTTGTTTTGCTGGTTTTGCGGTTGTCCGAGCCTAACATTTTTAAGAGCACTGAAAGACGCGCTACTTTGCGATGGAATGACTGCAGCCTAAAGAGCACCGCCAAATAAATCAAATCATCCGGCTCGGTAATAGGATTTTTATTATAAAAAAAAAAAATTACACAGTTTAGTAAAAACTTTGGAAGAATGAATGGTAGGTTGAAAAGGTATTTGTAAATATCACACCATATAATTGTGTTTTTTATTATTGATTTTGTTAATAACTGTTATTTTATAAATAATGGTTGCTTAGTCATGTTTCATGCCTTTTATAAATTAATTAATTTTAATATAAATTAATTTAAAATTTTATAAAACTTTAATGATATAAAAACAAGATTCAAGATCCAATTATTAAAAAAATATATAAGATAATATAGTAAAAAAAATAAAAAAAGAATTAAAATGGAAAGAAAGATAGGTGACACTGAGAATTTTTTTTGTGTATTTAGTATTATTAAAAAAATCTCGATGAGATATTTCTAACCAACGTTTTAAAAAATCACTAATAGAACTCTGATATATTTATAATAAATTTTTTTTTAATTTTTTTTCTTTCATGACATGTCAACTTCTGTTTCAAGCCATTAAATTTTAAATCTATCTCTTGACTATTAAATATTTCATTAAATTTTAGGATGATTTATTTATATATTAATTAATTTTTGATATTTAAACTGAGTTTTATTAATTTGTGTAGGAATGAAAAAAGATACTCCGTACTACATCATTGCATTTCATTGAAGCGACGAATTGCCTTTTTGCCAAGACCATGCTTTCCATAGCCAGTGATCATAAATGTCCAAGAAATCACATTTCTAGCGGGCATTTCACCGAAAAGTCTCTCTGCTTCATCTATCATTCCACACTTCAGATAGATATCCAAAACTTCCTTGCATACTGAGATGTCTGCGCCAGAGGAGACTTTAATGGCATGTGCATGCATTTGCTTGCCTTAATGAACAAGCGGCAAACCTATCTACTTGAATGCCGCTCTCTGTAAGCTGCCTAAACAAGTTCATGGAAGTTGGAACTCTGCTAAGTTTCCTTCTAGAGCATTACCATGAATGAGTACCGTCCATGATATCACATCCTTCTCTTCAATACGACTAAACACTCTCCTCGCCTCAAAAAACTTCCCACATTTCACATATAGAACAACAAGAGCGCCAGCAATAGCAGTATTAGCAGAATACAAGAACACACTAGCAATCAAGAGACCATGAGTTTGGTTTCCTTCCTTGATTGCACCAAGACAGTGCAAGCCTTCAATGTGCTTGCAAACGTAAATTCATCAAGGATTTCCCCACCTTCTTTCATTTTTTCGAAACAAAACTAGAGCTTTCTCATAAAATCCTGCAAGAGTATATCCTGCTATCACAGCATTCCGGCTTACAAGGTTCCTAATAAGCATGACTTCAAACATACGGGCGGCTTCAGTGGTTCTTCCATAGTACGTTTGAGAACAAGTAAGTGATAGAATTCCGTACCACATTCACCATATCAAATCCAGTTTTCACACGAATATCATGAGTTTGTCCTCCGATGTCAAAGCTATTCAACAAAACACGGGCTTTGAGACTCATCGAAAAGGTGAAATCATTCGGTGTCGCACCCGATAAGCCCATTTTGGAGAAGAGTAATAATAACTCTAGGGGGCTCCCAATTTGTATGTGCCCACGCATAAGAGCTCTCCATGAAACCACATTTCTTACAAGCATTCTATCAAACACATCACAAGCATCATTCACTCTACCTCATTTTCCATACATAGCTATAATAAGATCATTGCTTAACGTCAAGTCGAACCCAAACCCCATTTTCACTAAAGCTCCGTGCACTTGCATTCCTTGATCAAGAAACAAACTTTTTTGAGCAAAACCGCAAAAAGTTTACGAACTTCTGCCTCGCCTAGCACTGAAAACAACCCTCTATTCATTGATTGCCAAATAGACTAAAAGCTCCCTTCTTTACAGTCAATAATGGCAACAAGAATTGGTGCCTTGAAAATCAGAGAACTAGAGAATTTCTTTGTACCCATTTTGCAAAACTGCAAAAACATTGTAGGGTTGAAGAGCATCCATGCTCATGTTATCAAGTACTCACTTTCGCAGAGCAGCTTCTTGGTGACAAAAATGGTAGATGTGTGTGATAAAACTGAGGATCTTGGTTACGCCAGCTTGCTTTTTAAGCAAGTGAAGGAACCAAATGGGTATTTATACAATGCAATGATAAGAGCTCACACACACAATAAAGTGTATACTTTAGCAATCTTGTTTTATAAGGAAATGCTAAGGCTAAAAGACCCGGAAAGTGAAAACCCAATTTTCCCTGACAGATTCACATTCCCCTTTGTTATTAAATCTTGTTCAGGGCTTGTATGTTATAATCTAGGTAAGCAAGTCCATGCCCACTTGTGCAAGTTTGGGCCAAAGTCTAACATTACCATGGAGAATGCTCTAATTGATATGTACACAAAGTGTGCTAGTTTGTTGGACGCACATAAGGTGTTTGATGGTATGGTTGAAAGAGATGCAATTTCGTGGAATAGTATTATTTCTGGGCATGTTGGGGTGGGTCAGATGAGAAAGGCAAGTGCTTTGTTTGATTTAATGCCTTACAGGACTATAGTATCTTGGACGGCGATGATTTCTGGTTACACGCGTCTCGGATCGTACGCCGATGCGTTGTATGTGTTTCGTCAAATGCAAATTGTGGGCGTTGAGCCTGATGAGATTAGTATTATTTCTGTTTTGCCAGCGTGTGCGCAGCTAGGAGCTCTTGAAGTTGGGAAATGGATACATATGTATTGTGACAGAAATGGGTTGTTGAGGAAGACATCTATATGTAATGCTCTTATGGAAATGTACTCAAAATGTGGTTGCATTGGTCAAGCTTATCAATTGTTTGATCAAATGTCCAAAGGGGATGTGATTTCTTGGAGTACCATGATTGGAGGGCTTGCAAATCATGGGAAAGCTCGCGAAGCCATTGAATTGTTTAAAAGAATGAAGAAAGCAAAGATTGAACCAAATGGTATTACGTTTCTTGGTCTTCTATCAGCTTGTGCTCATGCTGGTTTTTGGAATGAGGGGTTAGCGTACTTCGATTCCATGAGTAAAGATTATCATATAGAGCCAGAGGTTGAGCATTATGGCTGTTTGGTCGATATTCTTGGACGTGCAGGGCGCCTTAGTCAGGCTCTTGATGTTATAGAGAAGATGCCTATGAAGCCTGATTCGAAGATATGGGGTTCATTATTAAGTTCTTGCAGGACTCATTCTAATCTTGATATTGCTATTATTGCAATGGAACACCTTGAAGAGCTTGAACCAGATGATACAGGAAATTATGTTTTGCTTTCCAATATATATGCAGATCTTGGCAAGTGGGATGGTGTGTCAAGGATGAGAAAGCTTATCAAAAGTAAGAGCATGAAGAAAACACCAGGGTCTAGTTTGATTGACATCAACAATGTGGTTCAAGAATTTGTATCATGGGATGATTCGAAGCCATTTTCAAGAGACATTTTCTGGTTGCTAGAGTTGCTGACTTCTCATCAGGACACAACTGATCCTCATTTAATTGATATAATGCTTGAGGATGGGAGTGAATGTCTGGGTTAACACAAGAACTTCCAATGGGAAATGTCCACTTAGCTACAGCTTAGAATTGGTGCTGGACAAAGAACAGTTCCTTGGCAAGAAAGAAGCTCTCGATCTCATACATAAAATTCATGATCCCATCCAAAGAACAACTGGGATTCATAAAGTTTATGGCATCTTGCAGAATCAGAGCACGCAGCTTGATGGGAATCTTTTCTTCTGGTGAACGGTCTCATCTGGAAGCCTTTTGAATTCGTATGATTGACAAACTCGAATATTCATTGATTGATTTCGAAGGTGTACGTGCAACGTCTTTGTACACGCTCTACTGTGCCATGTTAGCAATATGTGATGTGCACCATGACCAAAATGTCTTTGATTCTGATTTGTTGCTTGCCAATAGGTTTCACAGTGCCCGAACAAGAAAGTTATAATTCGTTATGATTAATGTTATCAAGGCACAAAAATGCATAGGTCAAATTGTATGTGTGAATGGGATCGTTTACCAGGTTCGTGCAACAAATCCAGACAGCTCGTGATGAAGTGCAAAACCTGCACTATGAAATTGGAGCTTCCACCCCCAACCCACTTGAATTTCAAAGCACAGTATAACAGGATAAGAGATGTTTTGCAAAGCAGGATCTTTTTTCCATAAATGCATGTCCCATATGCGGATCAAATCACAGAGAAGTAGTGAGTGCAGAAAATAAAATCATCATAAATTTATTCAGAAACCAAAGGTTGTTCCAGAAAGAATGAACTAATACATGTTAAGAGAAATAACATATTTGATCAAGTAGCTAAATTACTAGACCAAGGCAAGGCCGCAAATGATTATTACGGCATACACACTGCAATCCATAAATGCTGCATCCATGGCCCTTTGAATCACCAAACCTACCTCCATCACGTTACCTGCTTGTTCAATCCAATCAGAACCATCAGTTGAAGGAATCTTGTTTTCTGCATCTACAGCCCTTTCAAAACCTCTTTGATTGTTGAAGAGAAGCGGCACTAACACAAGGGTTAAATTGGTTAACAAAAGTAGATAAAGAGGCCTAAAACCAATAATGCTCCTCACAAAGTTGCTGCCCAGTAGAGGAAATCCTAAATACGATAAGACAACCAAAAGGCCTACAACTACAGAACTAAGAAGTCGGGATTTCTCTGATGCTGCGATGGCGGAGCTTATTTGATTTGGAGTCACAAAACTACTTATATGTGGTCGTGGTTTTATCTTTTGCTCTGTTCCTGAAGATGACCTGGTCGATTTCTGAACCGTGGATGTGGCCAAAGATGATTCTACTTTGCTGCTTGTTTCCACAGAAGGAGCTAATGATGCTCCCACACCTGTCTCAAATCCACGTAAAGATGTTTCCACAGTGCTTCCATCGCTTCCAGAAGCAATGGTGGTGGGCTCACTATTCACCAACGTAGAATCAGAAACTCCATCTTTCCCGTCAGGAGAAACTGCAACAAAAATCAAGTTTTTCGAAATTTAGAATCCTGAATAATCTATAGATATAAAAGCACGATAACCTTTTAAATTCTTCATAATCCTAACCCGTAGATCCCTAAAGTAACTGTTAAACAGATTACATTCATTGTCTAGCAGCAGCAACTAAACCTTACCTTTCAAAACACAGCCTTCAGGCAACGTTTAAACTATGATATAATGATCAAGAAAGCATGAAAACAAACACAGCCGTACCGCTTTTGTAGGCTCTCAGAATCTACTAAGAAAACAATGGGGCAATTAGATTTGACCAATGATATGAGACTGAGAGAGGGAGCACCGTACCGGTGATTTCATCGGAGATATGAGGAAGTGAGTCCTCGGAAATCAACTTTTGGGGTGGGATGGCTTGGATCTGACCGGTGATGAGGGCTAAACGGTCAGATCCTCTATCGACGATCTTTCTCCTTCTGGATTCTCTAGTTGTGGATGCCATTATTCGCCGTCCTGTATTGCTTGACGGATTCGCTTTGATTTATATTTATATTTTTTTTTTCTCTTCATGTTTTGGTTGCTTGGTGGGATTGTTTGGGCTAGGATGGGTCGGGCTAAATGATGTTTAGGCTGGGCTGGTCTGGGCTGGGCTGGGCTGAATGAAGAAATCTTTATCCTATATTGGGCCTTCTAATTTTAGGTTTTTGTGCCATAAAAATCTTGTTACGTATTGTTGGACTGCGAGAATTTTTGGGTTGTGATTTTTGTTTTTAAAGATTTGGAAATAATATTTTTTTTGTTTTATTAAAAATCCGATATGATACCAAAAAGTCTTTAATAATTTCTTGCATAAGGGAAAATGGACGTACACATTTCGAAGATACTAAAACAATATTAGGGTTTGGTATTTGTTATGTTCTGGAATTTATTTAAGAATGTGGTCATAATTGATTTTAAAAGTGTTTTTTTTATATTTTTTAAAATTTATTTGTGATGTTAGCGTATTAAAATAATTTAAAAGTATTAAAAAATTTAATTTTTATATAAAAAAAAAAAAAAAGTTGAAAGTCACTCTCAAATGACACCTCAATCTGCAAGGAATCTATTTTATTCAACGAGATAATGCTTTTCAGGGTAAAATTGAAACTAGATTAGAGTTCTTATTACATCAAGTAATTTTTTATTTTAGAATTAAAATTATTTTGTGTCCGATTTTCGTTATAGATTAGGATTCTCTTCACATAGTTTTTTTATTTATACAAATTTTGGGACACGATTAGTTTTATGAGATTTAATTAATTCAGAGATTTATTTTTATTTCATGAAGAATTTTAGTGCAATATGTTAATTTACCAATTTAATTACATATGTTCTCATTGTGAAGCATCATATTAACATAGAAATAGTCATTATTTATATTTATATGTTTTGTTTTCCATGCAGTTGTAAATTAGACATGAAATACATAATTATTAACTAATGGCCTGTTTAGAATCAAATTATATATAGAATTCAATTTAATTTCATTATTTGAATTGAAATAATAATCTATCATAATTTTAATTTTAAAATAAAATATTAAATTATAGAATTAAATTCAATCATATAAAATTTAATTGAATTAAGAATCTTAACTAATCTCCTCCTTATTTAAAATACAAAAAATTTTACAATTATTCTTATATTTATTTTGCCATTAATTCCTTATTAAATGTTAGTGGTGGAATTTAACCGTTTCAAATGTTCAGTTTCATATCCAAAATGCTCCACCAAAGTAGTTTTACATTAAATTAAATGGTTCAAATACATTAAACTACATGAACTGCTGCTGTTCTATGTCCAGACAGATACAATTCCCTCTGCAAACTGTTTCCTTGTTCCTTAAACACCCTTGTTTAGTTCCCCTAAATTCCCTAACTTTCTCTATGTGAATTCACACTTCCATTGCTCTCTGATCCAGATTTCTGTATCAAGATTTAATCTTTCTCTCTCTAGAGATCATGGAGAAAGTAGAGAAGGCACAGGGAGTGAAGAAACTGTAGCCATTGAGCTTATTCTCTTTCAAGTCTATGAATGCTATGTTTATTTGGTAACTTTCTCTCTACATGTCCTTAAAAGAAAATTGAGTTTTCAGCTGTATGGATAGGAGAACAGAACTTAGATTTGAATTATTGTAGTTGATTGCGAATTGGATTTGGGTTTTGATCATTTTAGCGGGAAGAAGAGACGGAAAGAGAGTGGGAAAGAAGAGACAAGAAGATAAAATTTCCCTGCAGACGAGTTATTATTATGGCTGAAAACCTTGAGACATGGAATATAAGCTCGTCAGATTCATATTCATACGAATTTCCTTCGGCAATTTCTGCTCCCAAAGTCAAAGACTTATGGTGGACTGGAGGTCCTGTAGATTTTAGTTATTTGAATCCAGGCATGCTGTCACTAGTGAAGGCAAGTTTCTAATAATAAACCATACTTGTCAGCATCAAAGCGAGGAATCTGCTCGTCGGCGCAAGCATTTGAAGAGTTTAATATATTGTGCTGCTAGGTTCCTTCAATGTTTAAGTGAAGCCAGATTCTTGGGGATAAACACTTGCGTATTGAGGTTCTTCCTGATATCATTCGTTCCCGTTTCTGTTTGTTTTGTTTTCTTCGATGACCTTAGGCTTTTTGTTGCTGCAGATGTTCTTTACGCAAAAAGACTTTCCAAAGGTTTTCAAGAAGCTACACCACTTGGTTCTGCTAATCGATGGTTCATAAACAGACCAAGTTCCAATCATAGCCTCTTTCCTCAAAGGATTGCCTAATCTAAGGAGACTAATAATAAGATTGTGGACAGAAATCCCATGAACTTTCTGATCCATACGTTAGTTTTAAGCACTCTTAATCCAGACCTCTGTTTTCCACTTGGGAACACATTTTCGGGCTTTAATCTGACAGACGTCAGCCAGGATTTGAAAAAAGTAAAGACAAAAACAGTGCAGGCTGGCTCAATGGTGCATGCAGAATGCTGGGAGGAGAAGATTATTGCTATCGTTTCAAGATTTTATTTGAACTTAAAGCAGATATTTGATACTGTATTCTTCTCTTGGAAACTTCTAATGCATCATGTACATTGCCTGAGTATATACATTGCCTGAGTAAAATTTAAATTTATTCATTTTCTTTTCCTTTCCTTTTATTCCGACTATCTTGCACTCTTGTTGATTAATGTTATTCTTTATTCTAATTATTTTACGCGTAACTTAACTACTCTCGAAGATCCGAGTCCTAAAATTAACGATCATAATTCTTTGCAGTGAGGAATGGGATTTTTTTTAGGTTCATTGGAAGGTCATTTTGACCTTATAGCCATACGATGGAGGTAAGCTTTCCTTCCATAACCCTTCGCAATTAAGAACCAACTTACAGCACTGCAAAGAGTAAAACTATCTCTACGAGGAGCGGAATGAGTGGGTTCAAGATACGTTGGGTACCCTGTCAAAAAGAGCTTCGCGATGATTGTATCAGTTTGTAGCCCGGAAATTAGCGAAATCCCATTTTTCCAATTATCTGACAACCTCTTTTACAAGCCTTTAATAAATTAATTATACATATGATTCTTCCATGCTAGGGAGGAATTCCATTTAAACAGAGCAAACAAAAGATGTAAATCCGTCGGTGCCTGCTTAGTGGTAGCTTTACAACTCTGTACAGGACATCTTTCTCTCTATAAATCCTAACAAATCAGGATCTCAGAAAGCACAGGGCAGGGGGTGCAGATTAGAGTTTGGATTCCTAGACGGAATAACAGGGATTGGCACATTTTCAAAACTTGCTGTTAACATGCACTGACTTCAAGATATGTTTCTGCATCGATATCTCCTCCCAGCAAAATTCTCAAGAATAATCACTTGCACAAACAGGTTTACAAACTGTCACTCGCCCCTTCTGAATTACAAACTGGAGACAAATCTTCATGTCCAGATATCTCGCTGTCGCTATGTTTTGATGAAGTTTCATCATCTGAATCAAGCACATTAATAGAGTCCAGGGCAGAGTTACGCATGGGTCTTTGCCTCAACCTATTCTTTGTACCAAAGTTTCCAGCTTCCACAACAGGATGGCTTGCAACTCCAGCAAGTCTTGAACTCCAACGAGAACCAAACTTCCGAGCAATGTTCTTGCCACCAAAAGTTTCATTTTCTTCATCAGATTTGCCAGATCTATTCCTGTTATCATAATCCATTTTGTCATCATAATCATCATCACTGTCATCATCATCATTACCTGCTTCATCAAGCTTGCCACTTTCTTCACTATCCGAGAAGTTTCCCTTTTCAATAGTACATTTGGAGTCTGCACTCATGTCTGAATCACCTTTTTCACCAAGACTTTTTGAATTTATGCCCATGTTTGAACCCCCATTAGAAGTAATTTCCTGCTTAACATGTTTCCTGTCATTGCTCTCCTCTTCAATTGTGTTCCTTTTCCTGGATAATAAATTGAAGTAAGCAACTAGAAAAGGTTATGTATTGTATTCTCAATAAGAGGGACAAATTGCATTCAAGGTATTAAAGAACTTCAGAACAGCATCAGCAAAGAATTTTGTTGGTACATTCAGAATATAGAAATGCAGTTCACAAAGCAACAACGACAAAAGTATATCTCATCTAGGGATAACAGCCAACTCTTACTTTGTTATTTTTATAGCCTCATCAATCGCACGGTCATAATCATCTGCATATTGGATCCCAAATCAAAAGGTTAATTGTAAGTATTGCTCAAGTACAACCAAGGTTCTCGGATCAAAAAAATGTTTGAAACAAGCAAGAAACTATGGTAAATTGAAACCAAAAAACAAAGAAAAAAATCGGTTAGCTTGTGACATTTAGTGCATGACTTTTTTCTCCATCTTAATCAGAATTTGAGATCCCGTAGAAGTTTAGTAATGCACTTGACCACAGGGAGGCAGTTATAATTCCAAAAATGTTCTGTTGGTCTGTATGATTATTTGATATTTGATGTCATTCAGCAAGACAATGAAAATGAAGCAAAAACACCAACAAATATTGATTATATGCCCCACAAGCAGGCCACAGAATGAATACAGATGAGATGCACATCATACCAAATGTATAACTGATAGGTCTGCGACTGCGGCAGGAACGAGTAATCCCAGCAGTGTAGGATCTAAAACCATTCAGGAGCTCGTCTTGCCTTTCTTTTTGTTTGAGGGCCCTATCTTTCTTCTATTGAATACAGTGACAATGAACAGATTACTTATCATCAACATGAAAGATTAATAAACTAGCACGTGATAAAACTGTGACAACACCCACACTATTAAGACATGATTATAAAAGAAATACATAAGCATACCTTCTGAAATTTTTGAATAATAGGCAGGACATCAGTTTCAATAGTCTTGCCAGCTGCAACATCTGCCACAACTTTGCTAGAAGAGAGTTCATTCTGCCATTACCAGCAAGAAACAAAGTAACTAAAATTTCCAGCAGTTGAATAAGAAGAATGCTAAACTTACCACAACTTTCTGAAATCCCTCGAGATTGGTTGCAAGTATTTCCCATTGCAAGCAGTTAGCTGGCAGATTTTTTGATGCTTTACCCTTCTTTCTATTATTAGCCCTGGTCATGTTTACTTCCTTGTATAATCTATGGCCAATGGTAGAACTTCCATCATACCTGTACGTACAATTAATATTATCAACACACGCACAGAAAATTAAATGAAATTCAGAGCATGCACAAGAATTACCAGTAAGAGATTGCAGTTCCATCTCCCCCGACCTTATCTTTCCGGAAATAAGAAATTTCAGTTCCATCTTTCAAGGAAGTATTAACATATGATGCAATATCATCTTGCTGTAAACAGGGTTACACCAAATTAACAAGGAAACAAGGAAAAACTACAACATCTCATTCATCTTAAATATATCCACCCAGATATAGAACGTGATTTTCCCCAAATACACATGATCACTAAGCCTTAAACAAACCAAGCATGCACAAAATAAAAATACTCTGAAAAACAAACAAATGCAAAAGTACCAATCAGAAATACAATTATCTAGAACATCATCCAGTTAAAAACAAGATAAAGAACTTCCGACATTTGAGAAAAATGTTGAATCAGAAAGGCAAGGCATATTACTTCAGCTCTGATTTCACAGAGTGCTTTCAAAATCAGCAATCTATTAGTTGGATCTAGTTCCTTGTATTCCGATATCTCCTCTCTGCACATGCCACAGTAGCAAATGATCTGAGTTAGTCTAAATGAAAAATGAAAACTTATCTTTTAGGAAATGGCATGAGACAAATTATTGGTGGTTTTACCCTTTGGCTTCCTTCAGTGGTAACTCACCTTCAGCGACCTGTAATAAGCAGTGCAAATTTCAAATTCTATGAAAATCCTCACTACACAGTTGAAAGTTGAAAGTTGCTTACCCATGGCCACCATGTGGCTAGTTTCTTACAAAGTGCAGTCACCCATGCATCAGATGCTTTCAGTTTTTTACTCACAGGTGGTATCCCCTGTTGAAAATTCCACATTCATAAAAACTTATAAAGATATTATCCACTTCGAAAAATTTCCAAGGAAATTGAAGAACATTGAACACGAAATACATGAGGGCAAAGCTATTCCTTCTCGCTTTGCAAAGTGTTATACACACAAACTAACGACACTGATCCCTTCGCAGAAGGTCCGTAGCCATTGGATTTTTGGTCTCCGCTGGGACCCAAAGGTGTGTCCCACGCATCCAATGGCGCTGCATCCGTTCAAGTAGGATTGGTTCCATGTGACTACTTTCATGTCATGTAGCATTATTCTCTCGCTTTCTACAGCATCTTATATGAATCAATTACCTTTCATAACATCCATACGCATGATTTTCAACTCTAAAAATCAGTACGGCTTCCTCGATGCATCAAATCCAGTAATACAAGAAAACACAACACACATCATTTAAACCAAAAATAACAACGCATGAAAAACACACTTTCGACAGGAGAGAAAAAATAATCATAGCCATCAAATTTGTGAGCCCCCACATGCAGGCTCCACAAAGCAAGAGCTGTGGTTATCTCTTGTCGCGATCCGTGTCTTTGATTTCCACCTATTTCTTAAAATATACATCATGATAAGAATTTCTAACCCCAGATAATTACTTCAGTGATTTTATTTTTAATGAAAGCAGCCTTACAGTTGTTTTATATATAATAATAACTGCATTCATAAAAAAAATCAAAGCACGCATAGATAAATAAAAAATGGGGGGGGAAAGAACCTTTAATAGCTTAACGTGAAGCTGAGCAAGTGATTTATTAGGCTTAACAAGACCACTCTCAATCTCCTCTGCTGTTAACTTCAAATCAACCCCAAGGACTGGCTCAAATATCTGTAAAGAAAATCCCAATTTCAAATCTTTAAATAAAATTATACACGAACTTATTTAAAAAAGAGGCTTTTTCAAAAGAAGAAGAAGGATTGTTGATTTTACGCTCAAAAAATTAAGAATCGAAGCGAGTTCCCAGCGGCCACGAATCTTGTCGATTTCCGATTCGAAATAGGGATCGTCGTTCAAAACGACAACGTCTTTTGCCTTCTCGCCATGGATCATTTTGCAGAGAGAGTGAAATGGAAGAGGGGATTGGCGGAGAGAGGGGATGGGAAGGGGGTAAAATTTTGGGGATTTGTTTCCCGCCTAAATGAGTTTTACTGGCCTGACCTGTTAACTGTGTAAGGATCGTGGTTGGGTTACCTTACCTTTTCTAGGGTTATTGATTAGTTAATTTCAGGCCATCTCTTTTTTGGACTAGGAGGACTGCCTTTTTGTAAGGCGCCGCGTTTTTGTTGTTTTGCAGCTAAACGCAATCGTTTTGGACATTTGCTTTTATACCGCCTTTGTTTGTGTTGAAAATCGCGAGTAACCAGTGTGCAGACTAATTTTATTGACCTTGATCTGTTTTTAAATCTAAATTATATACATATATATTCAATTATTTATTGTGTGCGTGGATGTAATAAGAAAAATTTAATATATGCATATTTATATGTATTAAATATATAATTCAGTATTTCGAATCATTTTTAATCCATTATAGACCTTTATTAAAAAGATATTATTGAAATTCCATATCTTTTCATCGCACTTTCGTAAATAAAAGAGTCTTTTAATAACATTCATTAAATCAATTCATTATTTGGGTAACTTCACTGTTCTCCTCTTTCTTTCTTTTTCTAACTCAGATTATTTTGCCTCCTGTAAACTTCAATTATTTTTAATTTTATTATTTAATCAAAAATTTTAATTTTTTAAACGTTGTCTTCATTCTCTCAGTAATTTCTTTTCTAATTTTTTTATTAAATTATTTTTTTTCAATTTAATATTTCCATGCACAACAACAAACAGTACCTTTGGATCATGGGGCTCTATAATTGAGATGGCCTGGAGAGCCATTCCCTTCTTGTCTAATTGGAGCTTAATGTTACGGGCAATGCAGGGAGAGAATATCTGTACAAAGCTAAAGTCAAGGGATTTTTCTTTGGTTTTCTTCTGTGCTTTTTAAATTCTAGCTTGAGGCCTTCTTCTTCTTCTTTTATTAGAAAGTAAATTTATTTTAAGGTCTTCAGGTATTGACAATTTTCTCCCGGGCAGCTGTGGAATCGCCTGTTTATTTTTATATTTTAAAATTATTTTTTAAAAAATTAAAAGAAATTATTTTTTGTTTTAAATTAATATTTTTTAGTATTTTTGTATATATATTTTGATATACTAATATCAAAAATAAATCTTAAAAAATAAAAAATTATTATTTTAATATTTTTAAAAAAAAGTGAAAACCAGGGGAGGGAGAGGGATTTCACAATATATTGAGGGCTTTTGAAACTTTCGTGAGCTGGGCTTTGGGTTGTTTGAATTAGTTGCAGTTTAAAGTTTTTTAAAAAAATTATTTTTAATATTAGTTTGTTAAAATAATTTTAAAATATAAAAAATTAAAAATATTTTTAATATCACCTCATTAAAACTTTCGTGAGCCCGGCTGCCTGTGATTAGCCTGGAGTACTGGTGCTCGTAGGGTTGCATCCTCTTTCATGCTAGTTCAGTGTTAAAGGACAGCAGTGGACTTGACTTGCTGCAACTGCCATCGTCTTTTTTTCTCTGTGGATTTTTATTAGGATTGGAATGATAAGGTAGAAGACCATAAGAAAATAGAAATCAAGCACGCACAGCGCGTAATTTTCGTGGCTCGGCAAATTTGCCTACGCACGCCCATAGGGTTGCAGAGATCTTTTACTCATCTGGGAATAAAGTTTACAGTAGTTTTTTCTGTCGGCAGCACTCTACACCTTTCTGGATTACACACACACACACACTAGCTAAATCCATATTTATTATGATGATATAAATACAAATATATCCACCATTGGCCTTGACAACAGACCCAAACAAAGAACAGAGAAGGAAATATAAAAAATGGGGGCATGCATGTATTTTAAACTCGTAATCCGAAAGAAACTGAAATCTTAAGGAAATTTAATCCTTCTTCTGCTAAATAACTTGACTTTCCTTGTCAGTGGCAGAATAATTACTCCAATAAAGTAATTTTAAAATTTCTCTGGGAAAAAACCACTGACACTGACATGCATGGATTAAGGAAGACTAGAAATACCTGTAATTAATGGCGGTCTTGCCAGATCGAAACATGTGAATTTTTAACTAATTAATTTAATAGTGATCAAATAATATCTGGTGAGAGTCATCACATGACAGCTTTTTCTTGAACTTTTTTTTTGTTTTTTATCTTCTTTACGCTAAAAAGATGTTTTTGCAGAATGTTCCTGAAGAAGTGATATCGACAAGAGTAGCGTCTACAGAACAACAGGATGTAGCAGTAAACCAGCATACTGCTGCAGCCCTTGCACGTATTTGCTCCTATTTTGAAACTCTTAAGCATTTCAATTATCTATGCCAGTTTCAGGTAAATGGAACTCTCTTTTTCATGCTCGCTTCTCTATTCTTTTTTTAAAAAAGATAAGAAGAACTTCTCGGGCATCGGATTATATCTGGAGGGCATGATCTTTCACCACATGAAATATGTTTATTCTTTCCACTCAGATGTGAATCTTAGTTTTCAACACGATTCTACATTTCAACATCTCTCTGTTCATGCTGTCAGATTTTTTTTAAAGATAAAAAGAACTTCTCGGGCATCGGATTATATCTGGAAGGCATGATCTTTTACCACAGTTACCTTTCTTGTATTTGAAATATGTTTATTCTTTCCACACAGATAGATGTGAATCTTAGTTTTCAACATGATTCTACATTTCAACATCTCTGTTCATGCTGTCAGATTTTTTTTTCTTTCTCATTATTGTCGTTGACAAAAACAGCTGCTCAGTAAGAGAACATGAGGTAACCTAAACCTGACATGAAAGTACCTTCAGAAAGTGATAAATAGCACCTGAAAAACAGAACATGAAAAGAAAGTGGTGGCCCAGTTGAAGAAACAGGAGGAGGCTTCACTCCTTTCAAAAGTAGAAACCCTTCATTTCTTTGCCATTTTGTCAACTTCGCATCAGCATATTGATGCACCGGGGAGAAATTCGAGCCAGCAGTACGTACTATGCCATAGCTGTGGACTACTTCAAGGGTTTGGTGATATATTGTTGACTTTATGATTTTGATTCAATCACCTTTCAAACAGGCCTGTGGTTCACTCAGGTTCACTCATTGGTTCAGGTAAATCAAGAAGGATGATCATGACGTTGCTGGACTGTGTTGTATTCAGTTATTCATGAATTTTTCTTCACAAGAGGAAGCTGTTAAACACTTGGACAATGCGAAGGTAACTGCATGATTTTTCTCGTCACACCCCCTTTGTTAAATTGCAGAGTAGAAACTGCCTTGCGTTTGTGCAAGAATAATTCCATAAAGACGGGGATCTACAAAAGCAAGATCTTATGGCAACTATCGAGGAAAGTGACACGAGTAGAGGCGATTTCCAATTTGAGGACGTAAGCTTTCCAATAGCATTCAAATGAAGAAAAAACCTCATTGAAAGGAACATGTTATGAGAGAGAAACTTGTAAGAAATGTTCCCGTAAGTATAGTATATTTGACTCTCTAAGCATGCTATGAAGTGTATTTGACAACCAGTCAGCTTTCTAAAGATCTCTGGCATGATGGCTATATTATTAGCGCAAACACTACGCAACTATGACGCGTATGGATACAAACCTTGAAATAGAAGACAATTCTAAACAAGTCAGGTAGGCGCCCATGAGAGAAATCGCACGTGTTGGAATTTAGGTAGTGGCGCGCGATGGTAAAGAAACTGATGAGTGTGATGTTTTGATTCATTTGAAATTTAGTTCATTGATTGAAGCAGAAGCTACCTTGCAGTTACTCAAGTAAAACATAACGGGTGAACAAAAAAAAATCTAACTAATTAAACTGAAAAAATTAAAAAAATAATAACCAAAGGAACCAAACAAAAAAAATTAAATTAACCAATTAAAAAATCATAAAAAAGTTCCGGTTTGGTTCGGTTTCGGTTTTCAAAGTCTGAAATCGATTGAACTGAACCGATTCAACCAGGCCAACACTTAAAAAAAACAAGTATAAATAAAATATTTTTTTGTAACCCTAAACCTAAAGTAGCATTCTCTAAAGATAATCTGCCACCCTCTCCTTTTGCTCCCTGCGTCTCTTTGATTTCCTCTATACTTCACATCCCACAATTGTTAAGAATTGTTAAGTTCCTCTACTCCATGCTTCTCTGTCCTCTAATCAAAGACACATTTCTTCATTTTTTATTTTAATTCTTTTAGTTCTCCTATCAAAGGCACGCACCTCTTTACTTTTACTTTTGTTTTTAATCTTTTAATCTTTTTTCTTTCTATTTCTCGTATAAACTTGTAATTGTTATATAATTTTTCATACCTATGTAACCGAAGAAGATTATTATGTCAAACCAATAAAAGGCTTTTCTGTGCTTTTCTTGATGTTGGTCTTGTGAGGACAACAATTGGGCATCGAGTTTAGTTATTTATTGAAGAGATCAAGTATAAAACACCACACACTCAATAGATGGTGTGGATCTATGTAAACTATTTGTAATTGGTTTCCTATCGTTCTGATTTTACATTTAAATAATTGATATCTTTTGATCTTCTCTTATTTTTCCAGTCAAATGACTTCTTTTCTTTCCCTTTGTTTTGTGTATCTTTTGCGCAAAGTTTAATTTTTGGGCAAGGATCTAACGAAAGAAAATTGGGGTTGGATTTCTAGATATTATGCATGCCTAACCGGTTTAGCTTGTTGAGAAAGCCAAGATTTCTCAGAAAATAGGCACAAAACTGTGAAAATAGAAATAAGATGAACCGGTTTGGAAGGAAAAAAACCGAACATGGTCGGCTTGAATTAGTTTTCGATTCAGTTCCCGTTCCAAAACTTGAAAAAAAATCATTTCAGTTTGGTATTTATTTTAGCCCAAAACCAGACCAAACTGAAAATGCTCACTCCTAGTAAAAGATGACTCATGTATTGGCATTGCCTGAATTCTACAAGTTATTTGAGGTAAATTGTGATGCATTTAGGATAAAATGAGAGTTACTAGGCAGGATGAACGACTAATTTTCTTTTTCAGTGAGAAGTTATTTGACTAAAAAACTACTTCATATATGATTTGAAATTTTATACTATTGTCTAGACCCTAAGACACTGGCATTGTTACCTTATACATAAGGAATTTATTATCATCATAGATAATGAAGCTTTAAATATATAAATAGGCAACATAAGCTTGGTAGTAGGCTTGCAAAGCAAGTGTTATTTCTGCAGGAGTTTATTTTTTAATTAAAACACCAATTGGGTAGCCTAAACAAAGTGGTTAACACGCTCAGTGGATGAGTTGCTTAACTCATAACTATGTGTACACAAGTGACAGGATTTGATGCTTTTCGAGAACTATATTTAGGTGATTGTTCATTTAAACAAATTTATGCAGAATTGATGGATGGATGTAAGCGAGATAATTTAGTGCTTGTGAATGGATATGCATTTCAATATTTATGGATGGATGGATGTAAACATGTTAAGTTGTGTTTCCTCTATGAAGAATCGATATTTTTCTTGAATAAAATTACAAGTTAGTATCCTAACAAGGGAAAGAATAAGATATCTACAAATAAAAAAGGTAATTGCCAAATCTTTCTTCAAATAGACAACAAATTCCTTTGACATCCCCTCTCAAATTGATGTTAGTAAGTCCACGAGCATCAATTTTCTAACAAGAAAATGATGGCGCTAACAAGTCATGAATCTTATGAAGATATCCGAAATCTAGAGAGTAGTGGTGATATGCGGGAGGGTAATAACCTGATGGTCAAAGGCCTTCTGTATAGAGTGACAATCAACCTCTATGTGTTTTATGTGTTCATGATAGACATGATTGATAGTAGTTCAGATGGAACTAGTGTTGTTAATATGCTGGTGTGTAGGTTGAACAAAACAAAATCAAGTTCTGTGAGAAGACCATAAAGCCAAATGATCTTAAAGTAAGTAGCAGACATGACACGATACTAGATCTTAGTAAATGACTTAGAGACAATCATGTTTCTTGCATTTCCAAAAAACATATACCAACTAGTAGTAGATTTCCTAATAACTGAGCAACTAGCCTAGTTAGTTTCATTGCAGGCATAGAGCTAAAGTAAAGAACCAGTAGGGAAAAATAAGGCATGACAAAGTGTGCCACGAAGATATCAATGGATATTTATGCATAATTAATAGATGGAGGTAAGTGAGATAATTGAGTGCCTGTGAATGGATATTTATTTTGTGATTTGCAATTATATATTGTGAATTGCTCCTTCCAGGAATATATCATCCCTGAGCTGCACTGTGAAGGACACTTTAGGTGTGACTGATAAACTTAGAAAGCTTTGAGCAGGAAAAGTTGTGTTCCTTCTTTAGAGAATTGTTATTTATCTTGAATATGATTCCAAGCTAAACTTTAGCTCCTATAAAATATCTAACCTACTGTATACATATTTTCCTAACAACTAGCATACAACTAGTATCCTAAAAAAAGGAATAAGATATTTACAAATATGAAAGGTAATTGTCAAATTTGTCTTTAAATGTACTGCTAATTCCCTTGACATGGACAATACATTGGCCCCAACATCATCATATTACTATTTACGTAAGTTGTAAGGCTAAGTATCTAGTTTTGTGAAAAGATGTGTTGATTGTCAAAGATCCAAGAAGTTCTTATGGAATGTGATGATGTACACCCTATTACTAGTTGTGATGTTTTATGGTTGGATGTTAGCATGAACTTTGTGTTGGGCTTACCCTGTGCCTAACAAGCCATGGATTCTATTTTTGTTGTGTTCTCAAAGATGATCCATTTTATATCATGTTGGAAGACCATGGATGCATACCGTATAGCCCATGTTTTCTTTAACTAGGTCGTTTGCTTACATGGCATCCCTAAGTCTATTTTCTCGGACAAAGATCTCAACTTTATGATTAACTTCTAAAAGATTTTATGGAGAAAGCTAGACATCTAATTGAACTTTAACAGTTTTTATCATTTTTAGACAATGATGGTTAATTATAGCCTCAAAAACTTATTGTGAAGTTTGGTGGAAGATAAGTCAAAAATAGTAGGATATGACCTTGCCGCTAGCAAAATTTTCTTATAACAAGTCTTAGAATCGAATCACCCAATTAAGTTAATTCAAGATAGTCTACGAGAAGCACCTTTCTAAAGTGCTTGAGCTAGCACCCGTTCTTTTCATATTGAATGATTGAGCTTTCAAGTTGAAGGTATGCTAGACTACTCGCAGGAAATTCATGAGCAGGTCAGAAAAACGATTACATACAACAATTCCAAGTATAAGGCTTTAGCTGATGCTCATCACTGAAGAGTGGTGTTTAAGATGGGTGATCTTATGTAGGCAGTGCTCATTGATGACACGTATTTAGTGGGAGAGCACAATAAGCTGAATGATATAAGATAGGTTTACACGAGGTGTTGTAGAAGACAAATGACAATGCGTGTATACGTCACCTTCCTAGCCATCTGAAGACTTCTATGTCTTTAATATGCATCACTTGACGTCATTTATGTATTAGTGGGACAAGGTTAAGCCTAAAACGAGGTCTAGTCGCTCTAAATTAATATAGTGACAATAAGAGATCATAACTTTTGATTTTTTATTATTTTTCTTTTTGTTTAGGGATTCTGATATTATTACCTAATAGAGGTCAGTTTTGGACTTATTTATGAAGATGTAAACCTCTTAAAGAAGCATAATACATTAAGCTTTTATTTTAGAAAAAAAAACGACTTAGGGTGCTCGTGTTCTAACCCTATTCTCGACCAAACTCAATCTTTATGTGCTTGTTGTTAATGTATTTATGTTTTCGCCTGCATCATATCCTTTCACACAATATTGTTTGGTTTTTTTTTGCTAGTTATTTTTTTTCAATTGTCCTTATAAATTGGGTTAAATGGGGTTTTGAGTTCATAATTTATTTTGAATTTCTTCCTATAAGATTCTCAAGGTGTTGAAAAGATTTTGTAGTGTTAAATTAATGTTCGATTTGGCAAGATAGGGTTTGGTTTTGTTGTTTATCAAAAATTAAAATTTCAAGGGACTAAATTTGACATAAAAACAAATATACAACCCCTTTTTTTATTATGTTGTCAATGCCTTTTCTAAAAACATTTCATTAGGATTTTTTTCAATTTCTTTTTTGGTCCTTTAATTTTTCAATTATGTATTTTAGTCCAAAACTGTATTTTATTTAAACATTTACTTCACTGCTTATACGGGCCTCCATCAATTTGTTTGTACCAGTCCTTAAGTTTGAGGCAGAAGAGAAAGGGTTGTCGAAAAACAGTAGAGGAAAGAGAAAATATTTGGTTTTGCCATTTTTTGGCAATGAATACGGTATTTCTTAATAAGTTTGTCTTTTTTAGAAGAGATGAATGATGGTAGTGTTTTTGGAAAAGTAGATTGGGATCCGTTTAGTTTTTTTCTAATTCAATTGATTTTTGTTTTTTAGAGTAATTTTAGGGTGATTTGGAGTTAAAAATGAGTATTAAGGCTTGTAAGGTGTTTTTGAGGTATTTTCATATAAAAACAGGTCAAAATAGGTTTTTGGGGTCCAAAACGTTACATCCTAATTTTTCAACCACACCTTTGTAATGATTGAAAACTTGGTTTCAAGATGATGTGTTGCTTTATTTATTTATTTAAAAAAAATAGAACGAAAGACATATTATCCGCCCCTATGAAAAAAAAACAAAGAAATCAATCTAGGCATGCATGCTTGGTTTTTTTTTTCCTTTTATTTTTCCCTTTAAAATGGAAAATGCTATGATCTAATTCAATTGATTTTTTTGTTTTGCATTAATTTTTTTTTTATCTGACCTAGGCAAAGCACCAACTAGATAACTAGTTTGCAACTAATATGTGATGCTTTCAAGCATAGAGGCCTTGATCTTTGTTATTACTGTAAAAAAACCTGAAGTTAAAAAATATAGAATAATTTATTTGGAACATAAAAGGTTATTAGTTCTAAGGTTTTTGTTTCATGGGATTGATTTTCCTCCACACAAGTCTTCTAGGTTTCATGTTTCATGCAGAAGGCTGTAACTTGTAAGCAATAAAAATAAAATAATATTGCCCGCGCATGCATGCATATATATATATATATATATAATCTTATCCACGCCTAACATTTAAATATATGGTTAAAAAAATGAGAAAATATATATAATTGGGCTTATTATATAATTTTTGAACAATAATATATTTAGAAAGTCAACTTTATCCTTTTGAATAAAAGATTTAAAATGTTGATATGATAAAGAGCATGTAGTCAACCCTTTTCTTTTTTTTACAAATTTTAATTTCCTTTTTTGTTATCCTCCCTCGATAACAATTAATATTATCAGTAATTTAGGCATGGAAGCCTTTCCTTAGATTCAATGTCTGGAATGTCGGGTATTGTTTTCTAAAATCCACCTAGTTTTGGTTCGTGGGTTTTAAGTTATTAGATAGTAATATTAATTTTTTTTAATTAAATATTTGTTGGTGACACCTGGATATCAATGGAGAATAATAATTTTACGTAAATTTATTATAATAATTCATCGATGACACGTTGGAAATATTATTTTTTTAGAACTTCTGATTTTTTTTGTCACCGGATCTTGAATAAACCTTGAAAAAATATTATACCTTAATGTTTTTAATTATGGGGTGTTATCATACCCAATAAAGACAGCCTAAAGTTGTTTGTCCTGAAATCTTCCCTCCCAGATGTGTTTTTGGTCTTTTAGGGTATCCCAAGGAGTGTCTTTGGGTATCCGAAGTACCGATTATTTTTTAAAATATTTTTTATTTGAAAATATATTAAAATAATTTTTATTTTATTTTTAAAATTTTATTTTTTACATTGACCTAGTAGAATAATTTAAAAATATTAAAAAATTAATTCAGGATTTGGTGAAAAATAAATTAAACCACAGCTAAACATGCACTAAAGTGTGATTTACTAGTGGAGTCCATTTTGTCAATGTTTGGTGTTATACGGAAAAGAAAAAAGTTCAGTGAACCAGCGCACGGGTGTGTGATAAAGCGGGAGAGTATTGCCACTACAGAGTAGAAAAGCTATGCTGTGATTTTCAACGATGCTTTCGTTTTAGTTATGTCTCCACCCAGTAAAATTAGTGCCGGTAAAATTAGAGTTCCTGCAGGAGCGTGTTTGGTAGTGTGGTTGTGGATGCTTTTCAAATAACTTTTCATGCTAAAATACATATTAATGATATTTTTTTATTTTTTAAAAATCATTTTTGACATCAGCACATCAAAACGATCCAAAACATACAAACCATATTAAATTTTAATAAAAAAAAATTAAAATTTTTAAAAAAACAACCGCAGCAGCAGCCGCGTTTCCAAACAATCCCTTAATATATTGCCAGGTAGCAGCACCAGTAAATAGTAAATAATAAATAAATAAATAAAGTCTCACTTATAATTGCTAGACATGGCGGTGGAGCTCCAATGATGCCAAGGCGTGCGTGCCGCTATAATTGCAAGGAAATGTATTATTATTAATTTATTACTGTTGAATATTGATAATAATAATAATAATAATAATAATAAATGCCATTGGCGCGCTTGCCGCTATAATTGCACGCAAATTTATAAATCCGAGGCGAAGCTTTGTCAACTCTCCACATTTTATTTAATAAAATAGTTTTCAACGTCTTGTACATATATAGAAAAATCCAAAATTAATAAAAAAACAATCTTCCCAGCATACAATATTGATTATTATTCTATGAAAGGTCATCGCCACCCTCCTCGCACTATTTTTTTCTTATTCAGAGTCCAAGACACAAATGGAAGACGTCATGTACATACAGAGAACGAAGCCCTCTCTCTGAGCCTCTCTCCCTCTCTCTCTCTCTCCCCCTTTCGCCTAATATTTACGTAGGGGTCCGGCCAATAATGTCCGGATCGGAAACAAGGTCACCGTTCCCATTTCCGTTTCGAAGACGTTCGAGTGGAGACGTCACAAAGAACTTAGCCTCAGTTTCCAGCAGCCTCTTACCGGCTTTTGGAACTGTTGTTGATGATGGTTACTTACACCTGAAGAAGTACGTTATCGCTCCATATGATAGAAGATACCGGTGAGTTTACTTGCTTGATTTCTTCTCCGTTTTAGCTTTATTTTTTTCCGGCCACCTTCTTTAATTCAGTACGATTTCTCCTTCATGAATATAAAACTCCATTCTTTTCAGCCAGATATTTGTCTATATATATATATATATATATATAGACAAATATCACTTTAAAGGGACTATATATGTGTATATATGAAAGTAGCATTAAAATTGATGTGCATGACTAACGATTTTAATTTGAAGAAGAATACAAATAAATGAAAATAGCATTAAAATTATAGGATAAAAAAAACTATAATTTACTTCTATATTGAGCGGTACTGGGCATAGCTTGTAGTTGGCGTCCGTGAGTGTTCATGGATCATCCGTGAGATGGGGTGATAGGGGCTAAATTTAAATTATTTAAAGCGGCGGACCTCTTTATTTTTAATTATTATTTTTTTCTCGAGAGGGGAGGAACTTGGTCTTGTTCGTCGCTATTAATACCTCTAGCCATCATAAATCCAAATTTCAACGAACATTAAATAGATGGGGACCAAGGTGTACTCGGGTCAATTAAATTATTTGACTCTTGTAAGAGTATCTATACTCTTACAAGCTTAGATTTGTTAGTAGGGATCTGGTCTGGAGGTTATCCCGTGGAATATTACATGTATGCTTCAAGAAAATGATTTGTCTTATGAACACGTTGATTCGAAGCTCAAGGTGGACGATGATTTACTTGAGATTTTATGGAAAGTAGCTGGGCCTTAAGGTATGAAAATGGGCTATACCCATTTTCTCAAAAAAAAAAAAAAAAAAAAAACAGCATCATGTGTGCATATAGGTATGGTTTACATGTACAAAAAAAAAGAGTGGTCATCAGAGAATCAAGTCGTCGTCGGCGGCGGCGGCGGCGGCTTGCCATAAGGGGCAGGCTTTCGTTTTTCCAGTCTGGTAAAGCAGAACAAAAATAAGGAATCAAGGCATCAGGTGTGCCTATGAGAAGAAAGACAATCATTAACACATTGTTCATCGGAGAAGAAATTATAATTCCAGTTATAACCCCATATGGCCACGTAAATCCCCAGTAGATGCAGTCAAATAGTTAATAAAATTAAGAGTACGTTTATTATTTTTTTTTTAAAGTATTTTTTAAAAAATATATATAAAAAAAAATTTGTTTCAAATTAATTTTTTTTAGATCGTTTAAAAATACTAATATTAAAAATAAATTTAAAAAATAAAAAAATATATTAGATCAATATATTTTAAATAAAAATTATTTTAAAAAGTAACATCAAACAAATTTTCAAAAATCACATTAAAAAAATATCAAATTACCGCACTTAAAATATGTCTTATACAGAGTTTTTTTACTTTAAGAAAACAAAAAAAACCAAAAGAGAAAGAGATTGGTGTTGGTGATTTGAAAGAGAGAGAGGAGTGGGCTAAGGCTTTTTTTGTTTAATTTAAGAGATAAAAACATTAATTAATATAGTATTTATACTTCATCAAAACTCATAAAATTCACGAATTTGCATGATTTTATCTAGTTTGCATGATTTTATTTAAAGAATTTTTAATTTGATTTTTCATATTACATATAAATTAAATTATAAAATCATATAATTTTATAAGTATTTTGACAACCTTGTTGTGGAATCAAATTTTCTCATTTCTCCTTTTTTCTAAATATACTTAATAACTTGAATGGAAAAAAAAGTCATGGAACTGATTGAGAGTAAGGCAGTGTTTGGAAACACGGTTTAACCTGCGTTCCTAAAAAATTTTAAATTTTTTTTGCTAAAATTTAATATGATTTGTACGTTTTAGATCGTTTTGATGTGCTGATGTCAAAAATAATTTTTAAAAAATAAAAAAAAATCATTGATATGTATTTTGACATAAAAAGTTATTTGAAAAACACTCGTAATCATACTACTAAACACGCTCCGGGAATTTCTATAGGAACTTGGCATCATGCAAAAATAATTTTTGACAAGTACAAATGCTACAATGTTTAGCTAAACTTTTTTACCGAGTAATTATGTGTTTCATTCGTGACAAGAATTAATGTTAATGTGATGCAGGTGGTGGCAAACGTTCCTTGTGGTGTTGGTGGTATACTCAGCATGGGCATCTCCTTTTGAACTGGCTTTTAAGAAAGCCGCTACCGGAGCACTTTTGCCCGTAGATTTGGTGGTTGATGCCTTCTTTGCCGCTGATATTGTCTTAACTTTCTTTGTGGCTTATTTGGACACTTCGACCTATCTTCTTGTGGATGATCACAAGAAAATTGCAGCACGGTATGATTCCAAATCACAGCAACACGTTCATTTAATTTCACAACAAATTACTCCAGTTTAGCCCTAAAAATAGAAGAAGCTGCCATAAATTTATGACAGAACTATCACCGGGTGGCTTCTAACGACAGGGTATTCCTGTCAAGTGATCAAAGGTTGAAAGGATCTGAATCTTTTTTTTTTTTTTTTTTTTTTTTACATTTCTAAGAACCTCTGTTCTCTGACACTATGCAATCATGGATTTCTTATAGGAAAAATTGAAGTAAATGAGTAAAAATATTGAAAAAATAATTTAATATCGATGTTGAAAATAAAATTCAAAAAATAAATGTACCGGTCGTGGCGTATAAATCTATTTTTCTTAAAAGTAATTGCATTCTTTGAAGAATATTTTTTGAACGCAGCAAGTTAATGGTGATAGACTATCGAAGATACAACTGCTGATCCTATACAAATGTGAACTAACAATGCATCATCTCATATGAATACTTAAACTTGTAAAAATTATAAAGAGAAATGTTAGAGAATAATATAAATCATATCCTGAGACCTCACCTAAAAGCTTAAACTTTTGGGTTGAAATAGTTCTTTGATATGGTATCAGAACTTTAATGACCAAGCGGTCATGAGTTCGAATCTCACCATCCCTATTTATTTGATAAAAATTAAGCACAAGGTAAAATGGACATGTACAAGTTTCAAGCCTAAATGACTTTTACTTGAGGAGGTGTGTTAGAGAATAATATAAGGTTGAGATGGTTCTTTAACAAGAAAAAACATGCAAGTTGTAGGAAAATATTATCTAGCTCGAGGATTCTTGAAGATGCACTCCTAAATATGGAGGGATTTGAGATGTCTATTGTAAAATAAACCCTAAATTAAATTCATAATAGAATCGTCTAAGATTTAATCTAATGATTTGACACTTTTCCCCTTATAATCTTTATACCAAATAATTTTTTTTACATTGATTTTCCTAGTAATAAATTTGTTTTGAAAGATAACACTTCTCTTCTTGCATGTTTTCTCAGGTATATCACCAGGTTATTGTTCCCCATGGACGTAGCCTCGACTCTACCATTTCAAATCATTTACAGAATCATAACTGGCGAAATGCACGAAGGAGAGACCTTCGGTTTCCTCAACTTGCTTCGGCTTTGGCGACTCAGGCGTGTGGCTGAACTCTACAAAAGGTAAATCTCACTATTGTCTAACAGAGAGGAGGGTGTGCTTATTCTACACTAATCATCAACTTATTTTCTACAGGCTAGAGAAAGACACGCGCTTCAGCTACTTTTATACCAGATTAATTAAACTAATCAGTGTAATAGTCAATTCCTTCACCACCACAACAATTAACTTTTGAGTTTTATACGCCCTGCACCATTCATTCATTCATTCCCATCAAGACTTGATCTTTCATCCATGGCAGGTCACACTATTTGCGGTTCACTCAGCAGGATGCTTCTACTACTGGCTTGCTGCTCATCATAAAACATCAGGCAATACATGGATTGGAGTTCAGGTTAAAGATTTCAAACACAGAAGCATCTGGTTGGGCTACACTTACTCCATTTACTGGTCAATTGTCACTCTATCCACTGTTGGCTACGGAGACTTGCATGCAGTAAACACAGGAGAGAAAATTTTTAATATGTTTTACATGCTATTCAACATTGGCCTCACAGCTTATATAATCGGAAACATGACAAATCTCATTGTCCATGCTGCGGTCCGTACTTTTGCTATGGTAATTTCTCTTTTACCCTACCTATATGTTGTATCTATGCAACAGATTCTGTCAAGGTTTCTACAGGACTATGAATATCTATAAAATTTGGAATCTTCTAGAGTTTAATCCACTTGCTTGCTAATTTCACTTAACCAAACATACCTTGACAGCCTAAAACAGGAACGCTTAAGTCACAGTTGAGTCTTTCATCTATACAACAATCCTACAGCTAGAACAATCTAACAGAACACAACTGCATGGTGCTACTTAATAATCTACTATTGTTTGGTGTTTCGCAGAGGAATGCCATCAATCAGATATTAAGATATGCAAGCAAGAATAGACTCCCAGAAGGTTTGAAAGAGCAAATGCTAGCACATATGCAACTCAAGTTCAAGACAGCAGAGTTGCAGCAAGAAGAAGTGTTAGAGGACTTACCAAAAGCAATCAGATCCAGCATTGCTCTACATCTTTTCCGTGATGTTGTTGCAAGCACCTACCTATTCAAAGGAGTTTCTGAAGATCTTCTTACCCAGTTGGTAAATGCCCTTTGCTCTCTTTAAAACTTGTGTCAGTAAAGACACTGGTATAGCTACTGTTGTATTAAGACGGAAGGTAGAAATTATGATTGATACCTATAACAAAGTAATGCTAACTCTGGATTTTCTTGTGCTTTCTTCCAGGTAACAGAAATGAAAGCAGAATATTTTCCACCTAAGGTTGAAATTATTTTACAAAACGAGATTCCCACAGAGTTTTACATCTTAGTATCTGGAACGCTGGTATGCCCCATGCTCACATATCTATCAAGTTCATCCATGTAAAGTAAGATATAAAATCTGAATTGTGACTCAAATTGCAGGACGTGCTGGTGTACAAGAATGGAACAGATCAGGTAATTTCAAATACAAGCATCAAAACATCACTCCCTGAAATAAATTGGATTTTCTAGTACCAAATAGTCAAGAAATAAATTAGCTGATAATCATATCGCTAAAATATGTTAGTGATTGAGTGAATACCCCATTTATTGGCACAACGATGACACCTTATGCATGATGCATATTCTACATGATAAGATTTCCCTACAAAGGAATAGTGCATATAAGTTGAACTAGGTTAGGCCATAACAGATGAAAGAGGAAAAGTCGACTGCAGATGATTGTAAAGGGGATTCATCCTGCATATATGTAGCAAAGACTCTGCAAGTACGATTTTATCATCACCAGTCAGCAGCTATTCTTTTTATTTAAGAAGTGGTCATTTGGGGAGACTTCAGGAACTTTCCTGGCAGTCAATAATATATTTAGAAAAGAAATCATGCTTTTAAATTGAAACATCGCTTTATCCAAAGAGCAGATGCTAGGGATGCAAATCCCTGAAGGGTAATGCTTCACAGATCCTGTCTTGAATCCTGTTGTGGCAGATCAACAAAAGGTTCAGGAAATCACTATATATAAAGTTCAAGGCACAATATCAGAAAATAAATTCCAGTCCTACCTGTGATAATAGTACATAAATGATAAGTAGATGTAACAGAACTCGAAATAATAGGAGAAGACAAGGAGTCACAATGCAAATATAATAAGCAGAATAATGTTTATGGCCACAAGAAAAGGTACAGAATATTTCTTAAGTGATCTCTGCACATCTCATCTATCCTAGTATTGATAGTTTCTTGAATTTAAAGAAATAGGATAGCATAGGCAAACTAATGTGAGAAAGCTCTCAGGAAATGATAGCGAAACTCAAAACAAATCTACACCTATAATATATAACAAATTCTTCCTTGTCCTAAGAATATATGTTCATGGTGTTCAGGTTTTGTCAAAGATAGGACCTTCAGATGTGGCAGGGGAAATTGGGGTTGTGTTCAACATCCCACAGCCTTTTACTATGAGGACCAAGAGACTTTCCCAGGTCATCCGGCTCAGTCATCATCATCTCAAGCAAATGGTGCAGCCCCATAGCGAAGATGGAAAAACAATTATCTCCAACTTCACTCAGGTTAAAGAACTTATTTGTCTCATTGCATGACCAAATATAATCAGTTGTATGCCCACCAGCACATGTATTGGAACTGCAATTTAAACTGAAACTGATGTAGTTATTTATAATGACTCTTTGAGTGCAGTACATGAAGGACTTAAAACAAGAGATGCAACAAGAAATACCCTCTCTCAAGGAATTGCTTGGAGACACAACTGTAGAGGTATATTTCTATCTTCAATCAATTTAACTAGTGTTAAACAAATACTTTGACTAAACAGAGTCATCTTAATGCACTTATCTGCCAGTAAAGGCAAAGGTTGTTTTCAACTATGCATAAACCTTTTATGGCATTGGAATTTGAATTACTTTTAAATGATACAAGAGAACAGTGTATTGTCCTCATTTCAATTGTAATTGAAGTTACCAACGTATAAACCCAAAAAAAGAAAGAAAAGAAAAAATGTTAACAGCATCACTCAAGACATTCGAACTAGCTTTGAAATTGCATGTATCATAGCAGACTTTTCTGGTCCGGCCTTTCAGATTTATGATTCATCAATACTGGCTCCCAGACATGTATCGAAGTCACTCCAAAAGATGTTTTGGATTGTACTGAATGTTATAGTGTTTCTGGTAAATGCATAATACCAGTTTGGCCATTATAAAATCTGGACAGCAGTTCTAATTAGTATTCTCTATATAACGGTCATTATCTTTTCCTTGCAGCAAGCAACAGCAAATGAGGAGTTACCAAGTTCTGATGCAGTAAATTCTCAACGAGAAACAAATTTAGAAGGTAAAAATGACACTTAAAACCAAAAACTACTCAAACATCACAGGGCAACCAAGCAGGAAAAAAAGGATGGGAAATAAAGATTGTTTAATTTACATTTCATCTTAGATTTTTTGTTTTGGGTGGATAGGGGGTTGGGTGATTTCACAACTAATGAAAGATTTGAGCTTCATCCCATGCGTTTTCAGGAACACCAGAAGATTCAACTTCATTAGCAAGCAAATATCCCACACGAGTGATAATACATGGGCATCATCCAAATGAAAGTCCAACGGGGGACACAAACGGAAAGCTCATACATTTGCCCGACTCTATAGAAGATCTATTCAATGTAGCAGGTAACAGGGTTGTGAAACGACTATCTATTCTCAGATGCTGACATCGGTTTTAACAATTAATAAAAAAATATAAGAAATGTCTTCAAACACTAAAAAAGAAGCATATATACAACTGACAAAATACTAACTGGCAAGAGATTTTCAAAAATTGAGGAGCCAAAAGGCCCAAGACAATCTCTGTTCCCACATCAAAGAAAGGCCAGATAAATGCATGAAGAGCATGACAAGTTCGCATCATGTGTCCTATATCACTAAAAGTCCGAATTCATTCATTGTTTGCTCACAAATTGAAGCTAAACCTTGCTAAATTTGACGGATGCAGAAAAGAAGTTTGGCAAGCGTGGAAACAAAATTCTCATGGAGGATGGTTCAGAAGTGGAAGAATTGGATGCTTTAAGAGAGAATGATCGATTGTTTATTTTTTAATCTTAAAACACAAAACCAACATTCCATCATCAGCCTGCATGTGCAGCTCATTTTGAGTGAATTTTGTAGAAAGATATTAAAAGTTTGAGATGTATAATATATGACAAGGGAGGGAAATACATGCTCCTATGTTTAAGTACATATTTTGTGACTGTTGATGGGTCTGTGCCTTTATATACTTGACCGATACAGTATCTTCAAATGAATGGAAAACAATAGCTACACTCTGAATGCCAAGCTCTACTAAAAACATAAAAGGTAACAGCACAAGACTTGTAAGCTTACAATTCTTATTGAGCATGCCTGGTACAGCATAAGCAGCTTTCTGAAACCTTTCCTTCTCTTCCACCAAGCTTTTCTTCCTCTCAAAAGCAGTATCTCTGCATTCCCTATCTCTTCCATAACCCCACACGCGGTTTGATCAATTTCACTGCACAGAGTTTAAACTCAGAACTTGAAGCAAAAGAGAGTTGCAAAAAAAAAAAAATACCACTTCTGCCATATTTCTTCAGAAATTTAAAACAGTAACAGCAATTTTAACAAAATTTCTTATGCTGATTAACTCACTTTATCATCTTAAGCATGTTATCCACTCCCATCTGAAACTGCTGTGACGTATCTGCATACAAGAGAATAGAATGATCAAAAATCAACATAAAATTTCACGTTCAATTTCTTGAATAAGAAACATGACATTTAATCTAATTAGGATTGTATTTATTTCACTAATATTAGTTCAAGTTTATTCAAAATTCCACGTGACCAAAAGCCATGAGATTGAAGGAGTCTTCTCGTGAACCATATTCTGGTTGTTAGAGTCTGTTAGAATAAATAACAAACTAGAAGGGAGAGTCCTAGTTTTACAGGGCATTGCAAATTACAGTTAGCAACCTCTCTGTTACAGTTTGTTACTTTTCTGTTATTCTGGTATCATGTATTAGAGGCTATATAAAGCCAAGAGTTCTTGCTGAATAATACAATTTTCCATTCATCCCAATTCACGTATACTTCTTCAATCATCCATAATCCTAACAAATTGGCATCAAAGTCTCCACTAGGCCTGAAATTCAAAGCAGCAGACTTTGAAATCCTTTGCAGCAGCATAGCAAGATGACTACAGAGGGAAGTTTTGTTCAGCCAGCTATTCCAAGATTCAATGGTCATTATGACCATTGGAGCATGTTAATGGAAAATTTTCTTTGATCCAAGGAAATGTGGGAATTGGTGGAGATTGGATATACTGAGGCAAGTGGATCAATGCAAACTGATGGACAACAAAAGAAGAACGATGAGATGAAGCTGAAAGATTTGAAAGTAAAAAATTATCTCTTTCAGGCAATTGATCGAACAGTTCTTGATATTATTCTCAAGAAAGATACTGCCAAAAATATATGGGATGTAATGAAGAAGAAATTCGAAGGAAATGCAAGGGTTAAGAGATCTCACCTTCAAGCTCTCCGCAGAGAGTTTGAAACACTTGAAATGAGGTCTGGTGAAGGAGTGACAGAGTATTTCTCTAGAGTCATGACAGTGGCCAATAAAATGAGAATTTATGGAGAAGACATGCAGGATGTTAAAGTAGTGGAGAAGATTTTACGTTCGTTGACTGAGAAATTCAACTATGTTGTATGTTCTATTGAAGAGTCAAAGGACATTGATGCTCTCACTGTTGATGAATTACAGAGTTCTTTAATCGTCCATGAGCAGAAATTTATGAGACATAAGAGTGAGGAACAAGCTCTGAAGGTGACATATGAAGGAGGCAGAGGTCGTGGTCGAATTTCCTATGGAGGAAGAGGAAGAGGCAGAGGACGAACAGACTTCAATAAAGCAACAATTCAATGTTACAGATGTCATCGACTTGGACATTTCCAATATGAATGTTCCACTGTGAACAAAGAATCACTTTATGCAGAGCTTTGATGAGGAGGAGAAAATGCTTTTGATGGCTTATGTGGAGAAACATCAAGCCAGAAGAGAGGATGCATGGTTTCTTGATTCAGGATGTTCTAACCACATGTGTGGTTATAAAGCCATGTTTAGTGATCTCAACTTAGAATTTCGACATTCTGTGAAGTTGGGGAATAACACAAGGATGAATGTAATGGGTAAAGGAAGTGTGAAGATACTGCTGAATGGAATCAATCATGTTATTGCTGAAGTATATTATGTCCCTGATTTGAGAAATAACCTCCTGAGCATAGGCCAGTTGCAAGAAAGAGGGTTAGATATCTTATTCAAATGTGGAACCTGTAAGATATTCCATCCAAAAAGGGGATTAATAATTCAAACCACCATGAGCATAAATCGGATGTTCATTTTGTTGCCTGATTCCCAATCTTCTTCTCAAGAACAAGCTGATCAATGCTTCCACACAGGAGCACAAAATTTGTGCCATCTTTAGCATCAAAGGTATGGACATTTGAGTTACAAAGGTTTAAGAACTCTATCATACAGGAACATGGTGCGTGGTCTTCCTCAACTCTCAACCTCAAATGTCACCTGCACTGATTGCTTAAAAGGGAAGCAACACCGTGATCCCATTCCAAAGAAAAGCACCTGGAGAGCATCTCAGAAACTGGAACTTGTTCATGCTGAAATTTATGGGCCGATCACCCCTACATCCAACAGTAACAAGAGGTATATTCTGCTATTTACATATGACTATAGTAGGAAAACCTGGGTATATTTTCTGGTAGAGAAGTCAGAGGCCTTCAGTTCATTTAAAAGCTTTAAGTCCATGGCTGAAAAACAAACAGGTTTGTTTGTTAAATGTCTTCGCACTGACAGAGGAGGAGAATTCATTTCCAATGAATTCAACGAATTTTGCAAACACAATGGGATTAAAAGGCAGATGACAACTGCCTATACCCCGCAACAAAATGGTATAGCGAAGAGGAAGAACAGAACCGTAATGAACATGGTTCGATCGATGTTATCTGACAAAAACATTCCCAAAACCTTCTGGGCAGAGGCTGTAAACTGGGCTGTGTATGTTCTTAACAGGTGCCCCACGTTGGCAGTAAGGGATGTTACACCAGAGGAAGCTTGGAGTGAGATGAAACCCTCGGTAGATCATTTTAGGGTTTTTGGTTGCATAGCACACGTTCATGTTCCAGAAGAGAGAAGAACAAAGCTTGACAACAGAAGCATTACTTACGTATTATTGGGGGTTAGTGAGGAGTCAAAAGGTTACAGACTTTTTGATCCTGTTGCAAAGAAAATTATCGTGAGTAGAGACGTAATTTTTGAAGAAGAAAAGTTGTGGAAATGGGGTGAGAGCTGTGACCAACAATCAGTAGAAAATTTAGATTGGGGTGATGAGGATGAAGAAAGGGCGAGGGAAAATAGAAACAGAGGAGATGGTATTGATGATGCAGAACAACCTGGTGGAAATAATTGCAGAGAAGGTTGTAGAGAGGGTGATGAAGAAGCCTGTGATACAGGAGTTGAAACAATTAATTGCAGAGAGGGTGACAAGAGAGTAAGAGATAGTGAAATTGAAGAGGGTGACAGAATAAATTCCAGAGAAGGTGACGAGAGAGTGAGGGATAGTGAAATCATGCAGTTTGAAGAAAGAAGCTCAAGACAATTACGTGGTAGGCAGCCTCCCACATGGATGGGAGATTATATCAGTGGTGAAGGGTTGTATGAGGATGAAACAAATACGGCACTCGAGGTGTTAACAGATCCCTCGGTTTATGAAGAAGCTGTGAAGAGTACAGATTGGAGGATGGCTATGAACAGTGAAATTGAATCTATTGAGAAGAATAAAACGTGGACACTTACTGAATTACCAGCGGGAACAAAAAAAATAGGGGTGAAGTGGGTTTATAAAACCAAATACGATGAGAATGGGAAAATCGATAAATACAAGGCTCGGTTGGTGGCAAAAGGGTATTCTCAAAAATATGGTGTAGATTATACAGAAGTGTTTGCCCCAATAACAAGAATGGACACAGTACGAATGATTATCACTTTGGCTGCGCATAAAAATTGGATGATTTCTCAGCTGGATGTCAAATCGGCTTTCCTTCATGGCGAGTTAAGTGAAGATGTTTATGTAGAGCAACCAAGAGGATATGAAAAGAAAGAGAGCGAGCATCTGGTTTACAAACTGCACAAAGCATTGTATGGTTTAAAACAAGCTCCACGAGCTTGGTTTAGTCGAATTAAAGCACATTTCATTGGCAAAGGATTTCAGAGATGCGAAAGTGAGCAGGCCTTATTTACAAGAAGAACCCAATAAGGAAGAATCATCATTGTGAGTATCTATGTCGATGACTTAATCTTTATTGGAAATGATGAGGTAATGCTATCTGATTTTAAAAACTCTATGTTAAAGGAGTTTGATATGACTGACTTGGGAAAAATGAGGTTTTTCCTTAGAATTGAGGTGTTACAAAAGTCTGATGGCATTTATATATGTCAAAAGAAGTATGCTTTGAAGGTTTTGAGAAGATTTGGTATGATGAAAAGTAATTCGGTAGGAAGTCCAATAGTTCCAGGATTCAAGATAAGCAGAAATGAAGATGGAAATACTGTTGATGAAACCTACTACAAACAGTTAGTGGGTAGCTTAATGTATCTTACTGCTACAAGACCTGACATGATGTTCGTTATTTGCCTCATAAGTAGATATATGACGAGACCTATAGAGATTCATCTACAAGTAGCTAAGAGAGCTCTTCGATATCTAAAAGGAACTGTGAACTATGGGATTCATTATAAAAGGGGGGGAGAAGGAGAATTGTTAGCATTCACGGATAATGATTATGCTGGCGATATGAAAGACAGGAAAAGCACATCTGGTTATGTTTTTCTGATGGGTTCAAGTGTTGTCTCATGGTGTTCGAAGAAACAGCCTATTGTGACTTTGTCAACAACGGAAGCTGAATTCGTGGCAGCAGCAGTATGTGCCTGTCAAGGACTATGGATGAAGAGAATTTTAAAGGAACTAGGACACTCAGATGAAGGTTGTACAACCATAATGTGCGACAATAGTTCAACTATTAAGTTGTCTAAAAATCCCGTAATGCATGGTCGTAGTAAGCATATTGATGTGAGGTTTCATTTCTTAAGAAACCTTACTAAGGAGGGTACAGTTGAGTTAATCCATTGTGGGAGTCAGGATCAAATCGCAGATATAATGACCAAGCCATTAAAGCTCGAAGTGTTTCAAAAGCTTCGGAAGTTACTAGGAGTATGTGAAATACTACCATAATATAAACTAACTGCTTCATAAGCATTTAGTTTAAGGGATGGAATGAAGGAGTCTTCTCGTGAACGATATTCTAGTTGTTAGAGTCTGTTAGAATAAATAACAAACTAGAAGGGAGAGTCCTAGTTTTACAGGGCATTGCAAATTACAGTTAGCAACCTCTCTGTTAGAGTTTCTTACTTTTCTGTTATTCTGGTATCATGTATTAGAGGCTATATAAAGCCAAGAATTCTTGCTGAATAATACAATTTTCCATTCATCCCAGTCCACGTATACTTCTTTAATCATCCATAATCCTAACAGAGATAACTGTTTTTTTATTTCTACTAAATCGAAAAAATATGCTTCTTAATCACAGCCAAACAGAGATCGATGTGTAAAACATTATCATTAACAAACCGACTTCTCTGAGTATTATGTAATTAATTTTTTTTCTCAACTTATCTAGCTTAACCTCACTCGATCACACAGATTCTAGTAAACACTAACAAGATTTTGTACGTCCTAAATTTGTTTTTGAAAAAATACCAGAAATCAAGGGCGTGAAATCATACGATATCTAAACCTAAATAAAACTGATTACTGGCAGCAATAAAATTGAATTAATAAAAAAAATCTTGAAAATGATAATTTAAGGGAGAGAAGAGATTATGATGAAGGAGCAGGAAGAAGAAGGCTAGGATTGAGCTCGCTTGGTGCAGTAGTCGCCCTTGCAGAGATTTTTTAAAAGCTTCTTTTTGAGACAGCAAGAGAGAGAGAGAGAGAGAGAGAGAGTTTGATGGGTGTGGAACTAGAGGGAGCGTGAAGTTAAGGGAATCTATATAGCGGGATTTTAAAAATTTCTACAGGATGGGGAAATGTCAAATACACCCTCCATTGAGTTTTGTGTTTGGGTAATCAAACGCTGGATCGTGACCTCCGGTTTCTCTCTTCGAGTGTGTTTGGTATTGCGATAGCTTTTATGGTTGTAGTTTGAAAAAAATAGTTTTATAAAAAATACTTTTAGATGAGATTGGTTTGAAAAAATAAATATTTGGTTAAAACTGTGATTGAATTTAAGGTTGAAGAAAAAGTAGTTTAATGTGTTTGGTTAAGAATGCTTTAAAATTGAGGTTATAAAATAATTTTAAAAATATATATTAATATTGATGATTTTTTAATTTAAATATTGTGAATTTAACTATTGCTATTATAAAATAAATTTTTTAAAACAAAATATATATATATATATATATATATATATTAATGTTGTTGATTTTTAATTTAAATATTGTGAATTTAACTATTGCTATTACATCATGAAATAAATCATATTTAATATAAAATATTTTTATATTATTTCATAAAACCATCTACAATTCCATTACATACAAAATACATCCGGCAAGAGCTACAGTTTTCATAATTTTTTTAGCGTATAATAAAATTAGATAAAATATTATCAGGTATAAATTCGCTTTAAACTAATTTAAAAAAAATATTAAAAAACTTAAAAACAAAAAACAAAACAAAACGCGGGAGGGGGGGGGGGGGTGGGGGAAAAAGAGAATTGCCTTGTCTCCCCCTGAAACGAGTGCAATTACATGAACAGTGCAAGAAAAGTAGTCTTCAGCTGCTTCTTTTAATCCCGCGTTTCTAACACAACAATTGATGGGGCCCATGAACAGTAATCAATGATTTTTTTTTTACTTTAAACGCAACTTTTAACGCGTAAACAAACGGCCTCTTCCTCACTAGTCTTGAGAATTATTAAAAAAAATAGATAAACCATGTTATAATTTTATTGTTGAAGATTTAATTTTGGTGTGTTTGGCATTTTCTTTTGAAAGTGTTTTTAAAAAAAAATTATTTATTTTTTGCTTCAAAATAATATTTTTTTGATATTTTCATATTATTTTAATGTGCTGATATCAAAAATAATTTTAAAAAATAAAAAATATATATTATTTTGATGTGTTTTGTAATGAAAAGCACTTTGAAAATCAACTACTACCATACTTCTAAACACACTCTTAATATGCACTCTTTTTATAAATTATTGTGATTTGAAATAATTATTTTTTTATAAATTCTTAATTTGATCTTTTAATTATTTTTTTGGTATAATTAAGTATTTTAAACCCAAATTAGCAACTAATTATATTTTTTTGTGAAAAAAAATGTTTGATTGAAAAACAGATGATCAAAATAAAAGGGGAGGATAAAATAGGTAAAGGCTTCGAATTTCATACAAAAATTTTATTATGGCCCCTTTTTTTGTTTTATAGATGATCGGTCCCTTTAATTGTCAGAAATTTTATTTTGATACCAAACTTCAATTCCTTTAATTTGTACTCTCTCTTGTGAGAGGAGAAAGGGAACTACTGGATTCTAGTATAAAGCAAGAAAGTTATTGTTTATACTTAATTCGACTATCAAAATAGTTGAAATTGGTATTAATAGATTCCATTTGATAATGGAAGTCTTATAATGGTTGTTTTGAGCCTCAATATTGCCTAAAAAAACATATCCAAATCGGTAATGAGAAAATTTATTTAGTTTGATTTTGTGATTTGAGCCATTCTTTGGGTTTATTGGGTTGCTAAATTGTTTTTTACATGTTCTATGACTAGTTTTAGAGTGTTGTTGGCTTTAAATGGGTTGAGAGATGAGTTTTTTGGGTAACAAAACTATAGCCCTGATTTTCCAGCCACAATGATGGTGATTAAAATCTGAACTAGCATATAACGCATTGTTTGCCTTTTAAAAAAAATAGACAGATGATAGGTCCCCTGTCCCTTTAAATGTGGAAAAAAAGGTTCAAGCGCGCGGGTTTGGACTTCAATGTCCACCCATCTGGGTTGTTCCTTTCAGAGGCTCAGTGCATTAGGCCATAGGTCTGCGATGCCGGGATCTTTTTTAGCACCTTTTGCTCTTTTTTTAAATACAGATTTACATAAAATATATATATTAAACTCGGTTGAGTACATGATTTATATTACAGGTTTGACGAGTTAAGTCACAATATCTAGTCTATTATTTATTTTTCTTTTTTCAGTTTCATGTACTTTTTGTTCCTTGATTTAAAAAAAAAATTCAATTTCATAATTTGTTATTGATGATCTATTTTTTTTATTTAACCTGTTATTTTTAAAAAAAAAAGCACCATCACCCTTTGTTATCTCAATTTCACGAGCAATGTCATGTTTTTTTTTAAAGACATTTCATGAAAAAAATCACACACACTTTATTGTCATATAAATATATTAAATGTAAAATAATTCATGGGATATAAATTTTATTGAATTTGATGGCATGAATAATTTGAGTCAAAAGTTTGGTTGATTGACTTAAGTTCACTTTATTTTTTTTTAAGAAAAAAATGAGTGTTTTTTGTTTTTGTCAATTTTATCATTCAATAATGAGTTAATTAGATATTTAACTTCTCATATTGTTTTTTTTTCAAAATTATCTTTGCAAGTTTCGTATGTCAACCTAAAATTAACAAGGTAAATCAAATGTGATTACTTCTCAATATTAGATAAAATATTATTTGATATGCAACTGATTTAAAATTCATGGTTAAAATTCTTTTTTTTTCTTTTAAAAAACAAGATAGTAACACCTGAATTTTTTTTTGCATTTGAAAAAAAAATACTCTTGCCATTGGGTTGGTTAATTAGCTTCGTTAGTTTAGTATTGTTTTTAATTTTTTTTTAATATATTAAAATATTTTTATTTTTTAAAAATAATTTTTGACATTAATAAATAAAAAAATAAAAATACAAAAAAATTATTTTGGAGCAAGGAAGAAAATAAAAAAAATAAATTTATTCAAAAATATTTTTAAAATATAAAAACAAATAGGCTCTTAGGATTACGAAATAAAAGAAACAAAACTTTTATGGTTTGAGGGATGGGAATAAAAATATAAAATAAATAATTTTTTTAATGAATTTTTATCATTTCAAAACCAGAATATATTCTTTTTATTTGAATTTTTTATTTTAAAACATAATCAAATGTAAAAAAATAATTGTTTTTAATTAACGACAACCTAGACCCAATAAACGACGATTCAATGAAGGAAAATCGAAGATTCCCACGAAATATAGTATGACATGGATATCTTTAAGTCCAAGCAAGTTAAGATTGATTTGGTTGAGCTCATAGATTTGGGATTATTCGTTTTTTTGTTAAGTAATCAATTTATTTGGTGCCATGATCCATCGTATGTTCATCTAAATTAATTTAAGATTTTTAGAAACATTTTTTTCATAAAAAAGAAATGCTTTGGCATTTTTATTATAATATTGTTATTCAAATCTTGAATATATATATATATATATATATAGTAGGGTCTTGTAGTGGTGTTTGAAAATGTGATTATGATTGCTTTTATTTTTAAAATATATCAAAATAATATTATTTATTATTTTTTAAAAATTATTTTTGACATGATTCTAAAATGCTTAAAAAATATTAATTTAAAATAAAAATAAATATAATTTTTTTCAAATATAATTTTAAAATACATAAAGAAACAAATGGGCATGAATCCTTGTGTAGAAGAGATATTCTGGTTTTTGTGGGCTTGTTAAAGCATGAGAAGTTGAAGAGGCCCAGGCCCATCTAAAGGTTAGAATCCAATATGCAATGTAGCAGCAGTAGCGCCTTGCGCTAGCTCAAGAGTGCAATTTTTTCAGTCCTTGGTAGTCAAGAATTTACAAGACCAAGGCCAAATGTTCTTGAAAGACTAGATTTAAACAAATTAAAATAACCCTTTCGAGATCTGCAATCTGCCTTTTGATGCCCACAAAAGCAACAATTTGATGGCAAATTTTGCTCTTAATCCAACAATTAAGCATCGTCTAACCTAAGTATCAAAATCTTATCGAGGAGACAATCTCGGACAAAAAAAATAATCTTTTTCTTAAAGTAAACAGATCATGTCTCTTAATTCTCCACGCCATGGGATTTCTTGGGGGCACCTCCGAGCACGTGTGGTTTTTATAAAAGGTGGAAGCATTTTCCTTCTTTCTCTGGTTTTTCCCTGGATTCTATCATTTAGACGGTGTCGGATTGACTAGAAACAGTTCATATCGATCAGTATTTTCAATGCAAATTCCAGAAATGATATAAAAGGGTTTGAAGTGTGGTAGGATTATTTTTTAAAATATATTTTTATTTAAAAATATTTAAAATAATATATCAGTATTTTAAAACAATTTAAAAATACTAAAAAAATAATTTAAAATAAAAAAAATAGTATTAAAATCTTTAAAATGGCCTGTATTAACCAGGCTTTGATATTCGTCTTTGCATCGATGCGGACTCGCCAGAACAAAGCACTTGTAATAGATTTTCCAAGGAATAATCTAGTCAAGTTTTAACTCTAGTCAAGTTTTAACTCTAGTCAGGTTAATCAACTTTGATGACGTGGGAACTGAAAGGGACTTGCCATTTACGTCGTTGCAGTTACTTGACGTCGTTAACTGTCCTTTTAGGGTGGTAGGGTATGGGTTTTAAAATGTTATTCGTTTGTTTTACATATTATAATAATAATTGTTTTTTTTAATATTGTTTTTAGAAATATATTAAAATATTATTTTTTATTTTTAATATTAAAATAATCTAAAATCACTAAAAATATATATTTGTTTAAAAATAATATTTCTATGTAAAAACAAATAAGATAATAAATTCATGTCATGCATAATTCATGGTTTTTATTAGATAATTTGTTTGTTTTTAGTTTTAAAAATGTTTTTAAAAAATAATTAAATTGTTTTATTTTAAAATTAATATTTTTAAAATATTTTCAGATCATTAGTATGTTAAAATTAAAAATAATTTTTAAAAAATTAAAAAATATATTTTAATATATTTTTAAATAAAATTTACTTTAAAAATAACCAGAATCATCCTCTCAAATACCCAAAAACATTACGAGAAAAAGGATAGAAAACGAACGAAATTGTTTTACATCTAGCCCTTGTAGCGATGTTTATAATAGATTAACTATTCATGAGGGTGTTGTACGGTAACAATGACGTGATGAATTTTGATTTATTAGTAGTAGTTTTAATTATAATTATAATTATAATTATAATTATAACCTAACCACGTGGAATGACGTGGCCAATGAATAAAAAATCACCACTACAAGTATCTAATTAATAGAGTTTAGTCCTTAATTATATAGCATTTATTTAACATAAATGATCGATTGTTTAATTTCTTTCAATGAGATTTTAGTAGAGTTGACTCTCAATGATTTCTTAAAATATTTAGCTCTAGAAAACAACCCGTTACGAAGCTAATTTTGACGTGGAGAATTAAAATTGTATAATTTGGTAAATTTCTATTTTAATTATCTCAATGTATAATAATTTGTGGTGAATGGTAAACAAAGCAATTCACGCCGACAACTTGGTAAAAAATCAAATTTATTTCCAAGATAAGGGGAAGATTGAATAATCATTTTGATGCATAAAAGCAATGACATTTATTTGTTATTTTCTCGATCCTAGATTAGGTGTCTAAAGCTCGCAATTGTTTTTAGAATTAATTTTTTAATTAATAATATAACAATAAAAATAAATATTCTTAGAAAAAACAACAAATAAAATTATAGAAGGATTTTTCTTTTTCAAAATTATATTTCCTGATACATTTAATTTTTTCTTACAACAAAATAGTTTTTTCTTAGCAATATATTTCATTGAATAAAAAGTCTAAACAATTAGAAGAACAAAAATAATCAAAAGGCTACCATGAAAAAATGTTTTATCAAACAAGTTATTCTTTTATCGTTTATGCAATTTTTTTACCAAAATATTTTTTTTTAGTAATGGCATGTTTTTTGAATTAAAAGTAAAGGAAATTAAAATATTTTTTTTTGTAAGAAATTAAATAACCAAGAAAAACACATCTCTTCAATTTAAACTACATTTCATTATTAATATATTTATTTTCTTAAGATTAAAAACCTTTTTTATCATAAGTATTGTTTTAAGAATAAAAAATAAATTATCATGATACGAAAAGCAAATTTCAAAACAGAAAACACGTTGAAAATTATATTTTAATATTTTATAAGCAATTGAAAAAATAAAATGACAGTTAGATTGAGAAAATCATTTAAAAACTTTACAATAAAAACATGAAAAAATTTAAAATTTAACTTCGACCACAAACCTATAAAAAAAATGCATAGTATGTTCATATATAATAATTAACAAAATTATTTCTAATATATAGAAATATTATAATCTAGTTTAAAAATAAATAAATGAATGCTATTTAATGGAATGATATCTTAAATATAAATTTATTTATTTTATATACTTAATTTTAATTAGGATTTAAGATAACAATAATAACAACAACAACAATAATAAGAAAAAAAAGCTTTTTGAAAAGAGCCCAAGTGTTGAGGCCTAAATGACGCAAATGAGTTTGACATAATGAAAAGAATGTCAACTCCATGCACTTAATTTTTGTTTCTTTGTTATTTTTGTTTAATAGAATGAATTACATATTGTTCGTTTTATCTTTTTTAAAAAAAACCAAAGCAGAAGACACATTACCTATTTACACAAATTACAATCATTTAAGATGGCTAAAATGTTAGGTTTCTATTTTTTTATATAAAAATTCTAATTTTCAATATTGTTTTTGCTTGAAAACACTTGAGAAATACTCTAAAAACCTCAGTAAAATTATTTTTATCATCAAACCACCCTTTAATCTGTAAAAAAAATAAAAAATAACACGAATAAAAATTTTCTCAGGTTATGATCTATTTTTTCTAGCAAGATAAAGAAAAATAAGCATGTTATTGACACTCCTCTCGTCGATTGAAACCTTCTAACACTAAGGTCAACTTTTTTTCATGTTGAAATGTGGTCAAAAAACCACTTTATCTCGTCTCTCTTGTTTTTTTAGTGATTTTCTATCTTTTTATTTTTAATTTATGAACTAAAATATGAATAAAATAAAAATTTATATTAAAACAGAAAAATCCTAAAACTAAAAGACAAAAAATGAGTTAATGGAGAATTTTTGGACCAAAATATTTTTTTACGTGAATTTGAGTAACACCCCACTTTTTTTCTTTTTTTTTATTTTGACCCGTTTTTAAATCATGTCTTCGTTTTGTAGTTTTAAATTATATCTCATTAAATTAGCCCATGATTAAATTCATAGATCTTATCAAAACTTTTAATCCTAAAAAATACATAAATAGAAGAAACTATAAACTATTAAAATATCACATATGCGAGAAAGCAGTTGAAGAAACAAAAATTCAGCAATCGAGATGAAAATATGTTTTCAATGTTCCAATCTATGATCAATTACTAGTTTATTATTTCGTGTTTCATTGTAGATCGAATTAATTTTTTAAAATGTTTAAAAATATTAAAAGCATGAATAATTTTTTTAATTGTGTTATTGAACATGACTTCATGGATTCATTTTGAAACATCACAACCTTTTTGCCTACATCTAGTTTTCAATTAAATTGCGAGGGAGTTAGTCTAATCTAAATAGATAGATTTTATGCGTACAATCTTAATAAATGGTAAAAACAAGGCTTAGATTTTTTTGAAAAAAACTTTAAGATAATAATTTTTAAAAAATATTAAGATAATGACAAATTAGATCGATTTCAGGTTCCCTAGCGACCCATGTCATGGACTCCATTGAATTTAATAACTTTTTTTATAAACTGTTTTTTTAATTATATGATAAAAATATATGGACATAAAATTGAGCACCTTAAAAATAAAAACTTATTTGAGACAGCGATAACAATATAGAAAACAAACAAAAATAAACCGTGCAGTTTGTTTCGAAACCAATCTAATATTGTAGGGTAAAATCAAGACAAAGATCAAAGGATAAAAAAGAAGAAGCATGTTCAGCCAGTAAATGAACTTGTTAAACCTATGAACCGAGTAACCCGGGCTAGCACGCCAAACCCGTGAACCGGGTTATGAACTTCAGTGAGATTATAATTTGTTTTTTCTCAAAACTATTTTGTATTTAACTATATGATAATAAAAGTAGACAATTGCAAAATCAAACACTAACCTAATACTGAGACGTTGAAAAAATAATTAGAAAACATAAAAAAAAGTTAAACTCGCTGTATTTGCGAACTAGGTCAACTAGCTAAATCTGCGAACATGTCAATGAATTTTATAAAGTTTAATACCATAGTTTTTCTCTGAAACTATTTTTTACAATGTGATAAAAAAAATAGATGAAAAAAAGAATCAAGTTCGAGAGAGAGAGAGAGAGAGAGAGAGAGAGAGAGAGAGAGAGAGAGAGAGAGAGAGAGAGAGAGAGAGAGAGAGAGAGAGAGAGAGAGAGAGAGAGAGAGAGAGAGAGCCCAACAAACTAATTTTGGCTTTGTATTTAAAAAAAACTGAAACAAAAACAATATTGCAAAAACTGAGAGACAAATATAAATCAAGATATTTAATATCGTAATATGGGTAATTTACTCAGTTGTCTTCAATGATTTTGTTTATTAAAACCAATTTGAAAAAACAAACTGTATTTTTTAAAAAAAAAACAAAAACAATATTGGAAAAATTGAGAGACAAATGTAAATCAAGATATTTAATATCGCAATATGGATAATTTACTCAGTTGTATTTAATGATTTTGTTTATTAAAACCAATTTGAAATAAAAATCTACACACATATAAGACTTCTTGAATAAAATAAAAGGAAAAAATATATTATACAAGGTTGCATATATTAAAACTATTATAAGAAATAAATATTTTTTATTTGTAAAAAAATTAATATATATATAACAAAAAATCATATTAATCTCTTAAAAAAATTAAACATATCCAATATAATTAAAAAATAATCATTATTTAAAAAATGAGAAACAAGCAAAAAATCACAAAGAAGTTAAATACAAACTTAAAAATTATTTTTTAAAATAAAAAAAGCTCTAGATTAAAAAGAAATCAAAACTATATAAAAAAAGAAAGAAAGAAATGAAGTCAGACCAACTCGAGTCAGCACAATAAACATCTAATCTAGACATTGATAAACTCATGTTATAGGTTATGATGTCGGGATAATTCAATAGAAAAAAAAAACTAAAGAAAACCACAAAGTTATTTCATAAAAAAACAACTTCAAATGACAATATCAAAAAAGAAAATAAGACAAAAAAATAATCAATCATTGACCCGGGTCATTATACTTTAAGCACCATATATAACATAATTATGAAGCCCAGTCCAAGGAAAATGAAATGTTTGAGTATGAGATAAAAAAATTACAAACAAAAAATCCAAAATCCAAAATAAAAATTAAAATAATAAAGGTTAAAATTAAAATAAAAAATAAATTAAAGGGCAACAATAAATTTTTACCTTGAGATTTAAACTGAAAAGAATAAAATTATTAACAAAAAAAAAAACAAAAACCCAAAGAAAATGGATGCAAAAAAAAAAAAACACTATTAACTTTGATTGAAGGGGGAAATTATAAACAATTAAACTTTTATAAAAGGTTAATGAAAAAAACAAGAAATCATAAGATTAAGGATTAAATTAAAAACACCAATACATGATAAAAAAAAATTGAACATGTAGAATTTTTCAACTTGTTTTTTAAATTAAAAAAATCATAAATATAAATTGAAAAACTTATGCACGCATCCAATTAAATAAATCATGAACTACTGTGTGAATAAATGAAAAATAAATTATTAACAATAAATAAAAACATAAGTGGAAAAATTGAGAGACAAATCAAGATATTTAATATTATGACACAAGTTATTTGGCTTGATATGTTTAATAAATTTATTTATTAAAATCAATTTATAATAGAGATCGAGATATGTATAATTTTCTTTAATAAAATTAAAAAAATATTATGCAAGACGGCACATGTTTAAATAATTATAAAAATAAATATTTAATATAAATAAAATACATTAGCAAAACTATAGATGAGTACTACTAACTTGTTACCAATTTAAACCCAAATAGTATAATAAAAACAAATTGATATTTGAAAAAAAGGACTAAATAAGAGAAAAAAAATCATGGGTAAGATGTATTAATTAAAATATTAATTTATTTTTTAAAATATACATATAAAAATAGATATTAATTTACAAAATAAAAAAAGGAAAAAAATGAGGCCAGGTCACGCGCGTGCCCCAAATAGAAAGGGTGCACGCAGGGGCTAACACTGTATTTTTTCAAATTAAAGGGGTGAACAACATGTGATTCATCCCAATGTGTTTTTTATTTTTTTAAAGACAAGGTGTCATCTGAGATTCTAAAATCTAGCCATCATGGTGTCTGAAAAAACAGGTCGATGGTTTTTACATTTTAAAAATTTATTTTCAACCTGTTTTTGATAAAAAAAAAATCTATAAACCACCATAAAAACCTTGTTTAACCAAACCATAACATCAAAAAACACAAAAAAGGCATAAAACCCAAAATCAACTAGAAATAAAATTTTCTCCTAAGCTCAAATATGTTTTTTAGGTGTTTTAAAGGTAAAAAAAAAAAACTTAATCTTAACCTCCTTGTTATATTGAATCTTTTGACATAAAAATTGAATGTTTTGGTGGTGTAAATTTTCCTTAACAACAACTTTTTATTTGTAAGCCGGAATCCAACGAGGCTCTCTCTCATTCACCTAAAAGAGTACCGAAAAAAAAAAAGGTTTGGTATCAATGTATTTTTGGAAAATTATAGGGATGGGGTATCTAATTGCTTAAAAAGATGAAGGACGAAAATGAAATTTTTAAATAAATTACATACCTACCACTAATGTTACCTTTTTTTTTATCAATTTAGTCCCATCTTTTTTAATTTAACCCTCACTTTTAAAAAAACATCCAATTAGAATCTAATTTAAACTTAAAAATGCTCAATTATATATATAAAAAATTCAATCATTAAATTTTAGCTTTATACTAGATGACGAGAGCCTTAACGGCACTATGGCCCTGGTACTTTCACCATATCTTTTAGTTTTATTGTGATGTAATTTGCATGGCACGTGAACAGGTAAGCAAATAAATTCGACAAGACATCTTGGGCACATTTTCTCACAAGCAAAAACACTTTTCTCTACTGAAGAAGAGAATAGAAATGTAGTTTAATCGATTAATTTTAAATTTATGTTTTAAAAATTACTCCTTCAAGATTAATAAATTTCAAGTAATTAAAAATTTATATAATTATTAATTTTAAAACTTATAAAATTAATTGATATACATGCAAATTAATCCAAAAATACACATTAATATTAATAAAAAAAAACACAATTTCTCATGCCAATGACATGATTTTTGTGTTTGGTATTGAAATTAGGTCATGATCTACAAGTGTCGACAAAAAAAAACAAAGGAGATGCTATTAATCCACATGAATGCAACGGTGCCACAAGAATCTCATTGAAGGTAAAGAAAATAAAAATAAAAAAACAAAAGAAACGTGATAAAGTTGAGCCGTCCAAACTTAATAATTAGCCTTTCAATTATTCAAAAAAAAAAATGTCTAGTCAAACAACGCAAGTTTTATCCTCTCGGCAAAGACAAAATCAACTCTTCCATCAACAATCTAGTACGAATTTCAAACTTGTCCGAACGGGCCGATTAACTGAACCTGCAACCTAGTTAACTCAGTACACTGACCGCAGGTAATGGCCGTGACAGCGAGCCAGCCAGCCAGCCTTGTCGTTTGGTGACCACTCGCCCTAGATAGGGGTAAAGAAGTAACTGAACTTTTCCCCTTTTTCATGCTTCCCTTTTGTTTTTACTTCAATGTATGTTCTCTCCACTTGCTTGCTTTTAGCAATATTCCGGTACCATTTGTCAGCACCTCTTTATCTTTATTTTTATTTTTGCATTTTAAAAATATTTTTTTAAAAATTAAATTAAATTAAAATTTTATTTTAAAATTAATATTTTTTATTATTTTAAAATTTTTTTGATTTGTTGATGTTAAAAATAATTTTTAAAAATTAAAAATATTATTTTAATATATTTTCATGTAAAACATATTTTAAAAAACAATCATTTAATATTTTTTTATTTTTAATTTTAGTCTATCAAAACAATTTAAAATAATAAAAAATTATTTTTGGCAAAAACTCGTCACAATTGCATTGCCGGATAGACCATCTTTCCTCGTGTTTTACCACATCTGATCACCACAGTAAGAAATAAAAATTAACCACTGTACTACCTAACCTTTTATGGACTTTCTGCTTTATTTGAATCAAATGTTTTTGAAGTTACTGTCTTGTTATCTTAAAATAAAAATAAAAATGATAAAAATATTTGGAGAAAAAAATGAGATAGAGATATAGTTGTATTTAATAATATTATATAAAATAGAATAAATAATTTTATATATTATTTAATGGATAAGAGATAATTTTATAAAATTTTAATTTAAAACAAAAAAAAATATAAAGTGTTTTTAAAACACAAAAACAAATAAAATCTTAAAATCAAGCTAAAACACACAGGTTAAAAAATAAACAAATGATGTGTTTTTTACTTGAATGATGCTTAATTTATTACTATCCTTTTCACCTCTCATTGATTTTAGGTGTTTTTTTTTATCTATATATAAAAAAAGACGTGAAAACATTTGTTGAAGTGGACATTTCGAACCCTTAATAGTGTGATGAGGTCTCCCCGTTGTTTTGTCATCGAGTAAAAGAGATTAAACGCGTTTTTCTGTATTGAAGAACAATTCATATAGATTAATGTGAAAAATTGGAAAGTGGGAAATTGAAAATTCAAAGTTGGGTTTTTAGTTGACAAGTGGATAAATAAGAAGGACAGAGAGAGAAACTAGTATAAGAAATTTTAATAGTTTGTTTCATGACAAGTGATTTTTGAAAATTATTTTTTAAATTTTTATTTATTTGTTTATTATTGAAAAAATTAGTTAATAAAAATTATTTTTCATTCAAATAAAAATTTAATTTAATTTCTAGAAAAATATTTTCTTTTTATTTGTTGTAAAAAATACTTTCCAGAAGTTATGAAAAAAATTAGAAATATCATGTTATTTGCTGATTATATCAAATTTTATCCCTAAACTTTTGATTGGTATATATTTTGTTTTGATTTTTTTTAATTTTATCCCTTAGAATTTGATTTAATTTTATTTTTATATCAATTTTAGTCATCGTTTTTATGATTGTTATTTATTTTATTTAAAATAATTTATTAAATTGTATTTTTTTAAATTTCATCATCTTTCAACTTTGAAAAGTTTTTCCAATTTATTTTTCATGATACCATCAAACATAAAAAAATAATACACTTTTTAGGAATTCATCTTTTAAGAAAATCTTTTAAAAAAAATTATTTTCCAACAAACAAATAAAACCTAGATAATAAAGATTAAAGAATTCATAAAAAAAAAGAGTGTGGATTGCTTAATTACTGTGGTTTCTTGCATGTTGATATTAGCGTTGTTGTGCAATATATTTTTTTAAATATCAAAATATTTTTCTAGATAAAGTATTAATTAATATTTTTTTAAACAAAACATATTTTTAAAATTTATTAAAAAATAAAATTTATCTCACTCTCAAACACTCATGCACATAAAAAAAAAAGTGTTAATGGCGGTTGCTAAATATTATTGCCACTAGCATTCCCATTAATAATTTGAATTTTTTTTTTTCTTTTATTCTAGTTAATATCATTTTTTTTATTATCATATATTTTCGTGTTTAATTAATAGGTCTATTTGGGATAAGTTTTGAAAATATTATTTACATCAAAACTGTATGTTGAGAAAAAAATTCATTCTCGTTACCTCCTTTTAAAACATGTTAAACCTAAAAAAAATTAATTAAAAGAGTAAATACCCTATGTTAAAAGAAAAAAAAAAGTCCAAACCTGTAAAAAACGTAACTATCAATTTACCGTGCTGACGAGATTTGTTTAGCATGGATGCATGAACCTTTCATTAATGAAGTGAGATTAGGAGGGTAATTGATGGTTTTTTTTCCTTTTTTTTTTAATAAACAACTGTATACATCAATTGATTTTTTTTAATTAATATAAATATCCGAGTTAGTTTGTGCGTACTTTAACTAAATTTATGAGTTTTAAAATTAACAATTATATAAATTTTTAGTAATTTTTAAAAAATTCAAATTTATAATTATTAAAAATTAAATTTAAAACCTAACCACTTAAACTATTTTTTTATCTCTCATTATATCAGTTGACTATTTATTAAAGGGAAGGGTGAGTATTAGAATATAATTAAAAAAAAAAAACTAACCATGACCGGATTTTTACTGTACACACTCGGTCTAATTCACACGATCGTTTTACCCTTGTTAGTCAAAACCGTTTAGCTTAGTTAAGAGAGTAATTCAATTTTTGTTTCTTGGAATGCAAAAGTCACTATCAAATTGATATAACGGTAAGCTCATACTTTTACTAGACAGTAACATTATTAAATTACTCTTAAAAATTATTTTCAATTAACCAGAATTAGGGGATTTTTTTTTAGTTTTTTACATTATTTTAAAATTTAAAATGATTAAATTACCCCTAAAGTCAAATTTTCTAAGCCTACCATCCGTGGGTGTTTATATCATTTTCCATGTGTGTTTTTTTTTTTTTGTTATTATCAAGTTGGAATAGGACAATCAATTCTTTTTTTTTAATTTTCAAAATTATTAAAAAAAGTTGGTGGTGCATGCGAGACCGCTTCGCGCTATTCTAACAATATGCAAGCCATATTTCAGCAAAGGAACACCAGCTTTCACAAGGAGTTGGAAGCGCGACAACGACCTCTTTTCATGGGACAACACTTATGGTAGTTACGGTGATTGTTTGTCATTGACCATCTCTTATTTTTCTTTTCTTCTTCTCTCTCGCCCCCTCCTCTCCCATGAATTTTGTGTCTGCCATTAAAAATATAATATTTATCTTCTTGTTTTATAATATTTCAGGTTTGACCCTCGATGTTTTGATTTTTAGTTTTTTTATTAAATTTTAATTTATTTTCAATTTTATCATTTGATCAATTATCTTTTTTTTTCAAATTTGATTCTCATTTTCTTGATTTTTATTTTTGTTTTTGATTCCTTTATGAATTTTATTTTTCTTTTTAATTTTTCCATTCAATTCAAAATTTGATGATATTTCAAGTTTGGCCTTCAATTGTTTTATTTCTAATTTTGAATCTTAGCCCTGTATCAAATTTTAATTTGTTTTCAATTTCATTATTAGATTCATAATCTTTATTTTTTTTATTTTTCAAGCTTTGTCCTCGTTCTCTTGATTTTTATTTTTTAGTTTGGATTCTTTTGTTAATTTGATTTTCTTTCAATTTTTCTCTTTGTTTCAAAATTTTAGGTTGTCCCCTCTCTCTCTCTCCAAATGAGATCCTTATTCTTTTAATTACTATTGTTTTTGTTATCCCTTTGTATAATTGATTTTTTTATTTCATCATTCAAAATTTTATTTATTGGGATTTGGTGTTCGTGATTTTTTCAGTAGTTTTTAGACCCAACCAGGGAGTCAATACATGACAAGTACCATGTCACAGGTCGAGTGGGTTGACTCGTGTAACTCAAGTCAACCAAATATTTTTATTTCATCAAAAAGTAAAAATAACATCATTTTTTAAAATATAAAATGAATGAAATAACCAATTGGTCTTGACTTGGTTTGCCCCAAGTTTACAAGGACACGAGTCAACCTTTGTGTTTAACCGTTTTACATTGAATCAATTCTCTCCAATTTCTTTTGAAACCTAGTCCAGCCTAAGCTTCGAGACACCTGGGTAACAGGTCAACCCGTCAGATCAATCCAAGTTTTAAAATAGTGGTTTTTCAAATGAGATGTTTTTGGTTTAGTGATTGATTTGGATCATGATTTTGAAAAATTAACACGAGCCAACATCGTTTTCCCTTCCTAATTACATCATTGAAAGTTGCTGATTTTTTTTTAAAAAACAAAATTTGTTGTTTTCTTCGATTTCCTTTTAATTAAGTTATCTCCATATCATAATCTAGGAAAGAGGTTTGACCGAGTGACGTAAGTTTTTTTAGATGACTTTTTTTATTATCTTTTTTTATTTGTGCTTCAAAACTTTCCTTTTAAAATTAAATTTTATTTTATTTTTTATTAGGTTATCTTTTTCAAATGATCTTGCTCGTGAGTTGTAGCAACCTCACCCAGGTTTGCTAGTACTCTGTTTTAAAATTTTTTTTGTTCATTTATTTTTTTTTTAATTTTTTTATATTTGAATTATTGAGGATTGATAATTGCTATTTTTTTCAATTCTCTTTATTTGATGTCGAGTAATTAGTCGAGTAACGAATTTTTTTGCCTTCTTTAAAATAACACTAATAGAGCTTGGGCATCACTTTTTTATGCTATAAAAAATCATCTCGACGTGCAGGAAAGCGTAGTCCACCTATCTTAAACTATAAATTGTCATTTTAATCAACTATACAAATTAGCTAGGTAATGTCGAATTATTATTTTAGAATAAAAAAATAAAGATAAACATGAAATATCTCTATGTATTTCATGTTTTAAAAATATAAAAATTTAGTTTAAAATTGTCATTAGACATGGCGGAGGCCCCAACCCCTGCAAAGTTTGTGTTTTTTCTTGCCCATCCCTCGAATGATTTTGACTTTTAGCCCTAAAACTAGTAAGTTTTAACTCTTACCCCCCTAGATTTTTTTTTTTAATTTGTTCCACAAAACAAAATTTCTCAGCTTCGCCCCTGTCATAGAAATATTATTTTATATTATTTTGTCTGTTTTCTCAATAAAACACACCCATCTCTTTTCTTCCTATTACAAGACATTAACAGGCTATTTTTTTTTAATTTATTCAAATTCACTTTCTCTATCAAACAATCAAGCTGATTGGATTTTTTACCCTTTAATTCAGGAACTTGTTCCTCGAACTCGGACTTAACTTAACGTGACAAATTCATGACTTGACCTAACGTGACACCTTTATTTTCCAACATGTATTTCCCTCGACATGAAAAATGAAAGATATATTGGTTTAAATCACACATTTACATCTAACTTTATATATTATTACACGTGGCAAGTCATAAGCGGTGATCCATCCATCTCCATGGAAAGGAAAAGATACCACCGACTTGGTCTGGTTTTTAAATCGTTTGCCAAGACCAATACGAGATTACCCATTTATTACACTAATTACTCCTGCTTTATTAAAGTCAAAGACTGTCAAAAGGTTAATTACAATTCAATTCACAGCATCATTACAGTGAGAAAAGGTTTTGATTTATTTAATGAAGCACAGAGCGAGGAGATAAAAAAAAAAAAAAAAGAAACAAAATGGGGGTAAAATGGTGTCGAGGTGAAAAAATGCGCATACCTACAAAAGTAGCTGGTAGGGTAGGTGTATTACGAGTAGAATTTAATTTATTTTTTTATTTTTTTATATTGTTTTAATGTGTTATTATTAAGAATAATTAAAAAAATAAAAAAAATTATTTTAATATATTTTTAAATAAAAAATATGTTAAAATACACTCCCACCCTACCACTCGACTCAAAAGAGAAAGAAACCCGTGGGCTGAAGACAGTATTTGCATACGTACTTCCCCTGGAGAGAGAAAGGAACAAAGAAAGAAAGGTGGTATGTAATGTATATTAATGGAGAGAGAGTGTGAGGGTGTAAGTTAAGTGAGTGGAGTATTTCAGAAGCTCACTGCTTTGCTGATTTTGAGGGATAGAGATAGAGAGATAAAGGAGTACTGTGCAAGTTTCAACAACAGACACATAAACAGTCCAAGAAATTGACAAAAAACCATATTTTTCTTTACTGCATTTGTGTCTTTTTCCTTAAAAACATCATCTCTCTCCGTGGTTTATTGAGGAAGAAAAGAAAAGAAATCTGGTATGCTTTCTTTTCATTCTTTTGAAGATGGTGATGATCATGATGCATTGTGTTTTCTTTTTCTTGTTTTAGTTTTAATGTTTTTTTGGTCAAAGTTGATGTCTTGATGATGTTCTTATGCACTGCTGGTATTTTTTCTCGGAGGCTTTTCAATGGATTAACGAGGTTTTATCATCTGGGGTTTTTGTTTTTTGAGTGATTTTGATTGTGGGAGCACGGTTTTGCGTAGAAAATGTTGTGTGATCTTCAAGGTGGGATTTTGTCATTCCTTCTTTACCGTTTTTGCATCTTGATGTGGGTATTTTGGGATTTTTGAGGTTTCTTAACTGGAAAGATCTTCCTTTGAAAGTTTTGATCCTTTTGTGTTTGCAAGTTTTCCTTTTCGGTTTCTTCAATGCAGTTTAATAAATGATCTTTGTTTAGTCAACAGTTTCGTGTTGATTCTAATTTAGTTATGAATATGGTAGCAATTCATTGACATATACTTATTTGGGTGCAGATAAGGGGAATTTTGGTTTTTCCAAGAAGGGTTTTGTGGCAATGTTGAGGAAGAGAACCAGGTCACTCAAGAAAGATCAACAAACGGGTCAGTTGACAATGTCTGATTCTGGTTCTGAGTCATATCTCCAACCTGATAATCACATGGGGCACAGTCACAAAGCTAACTCTTTTTTCACTGTCCCTGGCTTGTTTGTTGGGTTAAGCCATAAGGGCTTATCAGATTGTGATTCTGTTAGGAGCCCTACATCTCCCCTGGATAGTAGGATGTTTTCAAACATAGGAAACCCCCATAAGTCCCTGAGGTCATCCCATGGTGGGCAACAGAAGAGCTGGGATTGTAACAAAGTAGGTTTGAGCATTTTAGATTCACTTGATGATGATGATGACGATGATGATGGGAAAGGATATGGCAAAGTTCTCCAATCATCAGAGAGTAAGAACATTCTTTTTGGACCCCGAGTGCGAAGTAAAACCGCTAATTTTCAATCCCATACCGATCCTTTTCAAGCACCGAAGTCATTGCCAAGAAATTTTGCAATTTTCCCTCGCACCCTTACCAAATCTCCCCTTCAAAAGGACAGCTCTGATGTTCTTTTTGAAATTGGAGAAGGTCCTTTTGAATCTGAGACCTTTGGAAGGATTCGGTCATGTTCATTGGACTCTTGCAGATCATTTTCATCCATGTCTCGATTGGCTGGCCAGAACTTGAAAGCAAGTTCTCTGAATTTTTCCTTGCATAACATAACTACCCAAGCTGATTGCCCTCCCCAATTACTTGGAGGAAGCTCAAATACAAACAACTTTTCGAACACAAATTTGACTTATACCCCGATGTCGGCTAGCTCTGGCAATGGATTTATCAGTTCTCTCTCTGCAAGTGAGATTGAGCTTTCTGAGGATTACACATGTGTAATTTCACATGGTCCCAACCCCAAAACAACTCATATCTATGGTGGCTGCATTTTGGAATGTCACTCTAATGACTTTAGTAATTTTGGCAAGAACAAAGAGAAGGAGATTGGATTGGCCCAGGCTGCTACTTGCTCAAAGATTCCAAGTTCATTTCCCTCTGAAGATTTCTTGAGCTTCTGTTACCATTGCAACAAGAAACTGGACGAGGGAAAAGATATTTACATATACAGGTTTGTGCCAGTTATCTATAAGCCATTTTATTTTGTTAATGAAGGATATTGATTTTAAGATGCCAGGTTGAATTGATTTCATGCAGAGGCGAGAAAGCATTTTGCAGTTTGAGTTGCCGTTCAGAGGAGATTATGATTGATGAGGAGTTGGAGAATACCACCAGTAAATCTGCCGTGGATGTTCCCACATCAAGCAACTGGAAGGGACTTTTCGAAACTGGCACCATTGAAGCTCCATGACGGCAATTGCAACACTTTCCAACTGCCATCATGCCCATGATTGATGAAACTAATGCGAAGGTAGGCACCCCTGATCATCTGTTTATAAAGAGCTGTTTATGTGCATCTCTTAGCAGCCATGGATGGTCGTTTTGTACATTGTTTCCTTCGCAGTTTATGTTTCATCATTCATGGTTATGGCTAGTTTTTGCTTTCCATAATTCAGGCTTGTATCGCCTTGCAATTCATGTAAAACTGTTGCAGCCGATTACTATGGCTGCTCAAATTATTTTATCCTTGATCTCCATTGCAGCATAAGTTATTGTATAAGCCTGCAAACTCAACAACATGTTTTTGACTGAATATATAAGATGCTACTTATTATATACTGCTCATTATTTCCTGTTAGCTTCATAATTTATCATTGTCGATTGTAGACGCTATTTAGCAATGCTTTGTTCCAGAAAAAAAAATTGTATCTTGAAAAAATTTTTTTTTTTTAATTTTAAATTAATTTTTTTTAGTGTTTTTATAATGTTTGGATGGCAAAAATAAATTTTAAAAAATAAAAAAATATTATTTTAATATATTTATAAATTTTAATAAATAAAAAATAAAAATTACTATAATACCGTTTTATATGTCAGTAACGAGATCCACCAGCGATTTTATATATAAAAAAATAAAATTCGCCAACAATCTTTTACAAGGGCAGAAGCCGCCTTGGAAAAGGTGGTACTAGATCTGTGTGATACCCTCCCTGTATGACAAGATTTCCCAAGGCTTCTGATGCGAGCTTTTATGGCTATGTGATTTGACCTTCTCCACAGATTTGAAGGTCTTTTGCACCTGAACGGAAGTTCTTGCTTGGCTGCTAGTGAGGTCCAAGGGCAGTGTGGGGATCTCTCATTATTACTTGATGTTTCCTGTGATTTCGTGTTGCTCTCCTTTGTTTTTTTTTATTGGATATTGAAATTAAAGGTTGGAGCAGTGGACTGTAAATAGCATATTTAATACTGTGGCAGTTGATGTTTTTTAACATATTTATTTTAAAATAATATTTTTTTATGTTTTAAAATTTATTGTTGATAGTAACATATAAAACAATTAAAAAATACAAAAAAATAAAATTAAAATTTTTAAATGCACGGGCTCCATGTTTGATCTGACCATAACCTGGCCGCTCGCCACTGGCATTCACTAGCTCCATGCTTACCAGGCTATAATCTTTCATTTCTTCCTCACATACTGCTGCTGCTAACAGAGAGTAGCAAGAAACCCAATTGAATGTTGATGGTTCCGATGAACTTCCTCTTCCAAGTATCCAAATCGGAAGGTGCTGGAACCACGGCGGATCATGTAAGCTTTATCACCCAACTCTCCATGGCTGCAAAAGAAGAGAGAGTAGAGCTGACAGTGACACAGCGAGAGATTAAATGTTCTCTGCGGAATCCCTCACTTCCATGTGCTGCTATTATTGTGGTCCTCCAACATATCACTGCAGAAGACAATCTACAGGCTTTCCTTTTGGTGATTCCTCCCTTTGCATACAATGTCGAGTAGGGCAGCTCCCACCAATTTATCTCTTCTTTTTACCTGCTTTTATGAAGCTTGGACCCCAATCACATGGCTGTGGGGTTCTAGTACTCCGGGGAAGAAGTGAGCCAAGTACTGATGTTAGGTTTCTGCAAATTAATAAAAAAACTGAAAGAGGTTGAGAATATAAGTTTACATAGATATGGATTCCTATTCACCCGAATATGATCATTAATTTTTTGATCTTTCTATCAAAAAATTATTATTAGCTTACTCTTGGAGTAATTTGGAAGTTTCCAATTATTTGAGATAATTTGGTATTTTAACATTACATTAGTATATTATAAAGACTATTTTAAATTAATTTTTTTAAATTTTAATTTTAAATATTTGATTTATTAAGAATTAGTTTTTTTGTTTTTTTCTCCACTTTTCTTTTTATGTGGCTGGCAGGTTAATCCGAGTTGACATAAATCTTTTTTCATTGCTTCTTTTTTTTCTTGATTTCACCCTTGAATATTTGATTATTTTATAATTTAACTTCATAGTTTTATTTAATTTGGTTTCGATAATGTTACTCCAATATCATAATTAGATCATGGACTTGACATGCTAACCCAGATGAACTTGGTTATGTTTTTTTGACCTTTTTTTCTCATTAATTTCTTTTATTAATTAATTTATTTTTATTATATTTTTTATTTTTATTATTTAAATTAACCAAATTTATTAAACCTAATCAAATTAATAATCAAAGTTTCAGATTTTATTTTAGCTTCTTTTTAAACGCTTGCATTGCCTTGGTGTTTTTTTTTGAACATCTAAAAAAATTTAGGCTGGCCCGCATCGTAGCAGGGCCCGTATCTAGTGTTGCACAATTACAGAAATTAGTAATCTTCACCACGATTTATCAACCACCCTTTCCTCTGCTTCACCAGGGATGCGGTGTCTTCTCTGAGGCCAAGGTTTTAGAGATGCAATCCCAAACTCATGAACAGCTCCGAGATAAGGAAATTTATTTGAGTAGAAAATATTATTTTTCATGAACCTCACCACCTCAACCAGTCTCTAACTTGGCTGAGGAGATACTACCATGCACCTCTTGGAGCTTTCATCAACCAGTTCTACATGCAAAGCTAAGAGTTTATTGAATTATTTCAAATCCTTGAAGGCACAGGGAAAAACGTGCAGAGGTTTGCTTCTATTCCAGATCTTTCTGAAAATACAAATGTGCAGTTTGTGCTCACAATTTACAATAAATCCCAAACTTCCTGTAATCTTTACGAAGCAATATCCATCTTTGAATCTATGGAACCTATAATTATCCTCGATAACTATTTCTCTATCACAGGCCTGAGATATGATTTTCATAACCGAATGACAATCTCTACAAACTACAACACTATTCACAACCTGGATTGGACAGTTTTCTTGGTTGTTTATAGGACCAGATGCGATGGCCAACCTTTCGCTATGCTGAGATGTAGTATCTGATAGTTCCTGTTTCATGAGCAATCTTCCCTCTATATCCTGTAACATGCAGAGAATGTCTGCAGATACAGGGTTTGAGGCAGTAAAGTCATGAACAACTCCATTTTGTTCTGTCACACTGAAACCCGGTTGCTTGTGCTCCAGTCTCATGTAGCTTCGCTCTCACCCTTCTCACAGCATCCCATCTACCTGCATCCCATCTACCTGCATCTGCATATATATTCGAAAGGAGGACATAAGCGCCATCATTTGTAGGATCTATCTCCATGAGATGTTTAAATGCATGCTCTTCTAATCATATGTCGTGGTAACTTCCACATGATCTCATCATGGAACTCCATATAGAGCATCTGGTTCTGTTGGCATTCTTTCAATGAACTTCACTGTTTCTTCCAAGTTGCCAACTCGACCTAGGAGGCCAACCATACAGCCAATCTGTTGAAATACTTTGTAGCCTTTATCAACTAAACCTCCATGGCTACAAGCTGTGAGAAGAGCAATGAAAGTTTCATGGTCTGGTTTTACTCCTCTTTCCTCCATTTCCAAGTAAAGACTTGTTGCTTCCAGGGCATGCCCCTCCATGGAATATGCTGCTATCGTAGCAGTACAAACAAATACGTTCTGGTAAATTATTTGAGAAAAGATTTCAAAGGCCATGTCAACGCACCTGCATTTCCCATACATGTCAATTAAGGCAGTTCCCAGCATCCATATCAACCTCGTTCTTCTCTGTGAACACATGAGCCCAAATGCCATGATTCAGGGCTCAAACATTAGGACAGGATGAAAGCAAACTGATCAATGTCAGGTACACATTTGAACTCTACATCTTGCAGAAAAGTTCAAATGGTTCACTAAACAGATCGTGTTTTCCATAAAAACGGATCATAATGTTCCAAGAAACTATATCCTTCTCTGGAATCATATTGAAGAAGTTTCTTTCCCTATCAACACCTCCACTTTGGAAGAAGCCATGTTAAATTCCAGGATGATGCACTTTTCTATGGCAACTGCTCAAAAGATATGCAAATTTCATCTAGTCTCCAGCATTCCCAAGAAATCCATTCACAATCATTCTGTATCTCACAATCAAGGAATGAGCAACTCTTCCTAATTCAAAGTCTTCTACATGAACATGAGCTGAAAGTGCTCTGACGAGAAACCTCATGCAGGCTTACATTTTCAAACCTGAATTGTCTGAACTTTCAAAATAATACCCACCTTGAATATAACCAGACATCTCCGGAGTCCATCCACAACACCAAGCTCCTCTCCCTCATTTTGTCTTATTGGGCTTCACATACCCACTAACCAAATTAATCCACATAACAATTCAATGAACTGCCGCTTATCCTTAACTTATTTTCCTCAATGCAAAGATGCAATTTTTTTTCCATTTCCAAATCCCTCAACTTAGCACAAGCCGAAACCGAACTAACCATGGTTATCTCATCCGGTAAAACCCCACTAACCAACATTTCATCAAATAAATCCAACGCTTCTCTATACCTTCCCTTTAAAACATAACAAGAAATCATAGTATTAATAGAAACTAAGCCCTATGGAGAAAAATATTGTTCCTAAAATCACTATTTACCATCTTATAAATTAATATTGAGTGGAACAATGATTTTTTTTTAATTATTAATTTAATCCTCAAACTTTTTCTTTACATCATTAGCTATGTTGAGCCAAAATTAACATCCAATTACTTGCTTTTATCAAGAGAGAGGATTGATTTGAAAGTCAGAAGATCAAATATAAAAATATGAATAAAATAAGTGGTATCTTTAGTAAAATATCTTGATCTCTTATATTTCTCAATTTATAGGTGGTCGGTCCTTTTAATTTTCAGAAATTCAATTTTGATATTAAAATCCATTTCTCTTATTTTTTAGTCACTTTTTGTTCGAGGAGAGAGAGAGAGAGAAGGTTTTTGAAATTTAGTAAAGAGAGAGAAAGTGATAATTGATGATAATTTTAGCCATAAAAAATGTTGAAATTGGTGTCAATAAATTCCATTTAACGAGGGGAGTTTCACCTATGTGTTTTTTTTCCTTGCCTAAGCAGACAAATATGACTGTAATAACTTTTTTGGATTTGAGTTGATTTCAGTTTTGGATAGTTTATCAAGGTGTCTGAGGTGTTTTTTTAAGCGTGTAGGGTCAAAATAGATTGAAAGTAGGGTTTTAAGCAAAAAAAAGAAAAGAAGAAAGACCATGTTTTTCAGACGGCTTCTAGTGTTTAGGGTGAACGACGTGTTAGTTGCTCTTTTAAGAAATTAAAATATGAAATGCCTAGGCTGTTTTTTTTTTTTTAAATTCCCAGGCCTATTTGCTTAAGATCTTTTTGGGTGTTTGTTTTTGCTATTTTATATTTGAGTTAAAAACATTGATAAAAAGATTTGTTGAATCCAATTGAGTTTATGAGACAAGTTACGGGTATAACAAGTTAATGCACAACATTCAAACTATTTTTTTTATTTAATGCTTTTTATGCCCTTCTCTTTTTAAGAAAAAAAATCCAATTTTATTATTTGTTATCAATGATTTACTTTTACTATCTCGGCATCACATGCCTATCACAATTTTTTTACATCTAAAAAAATATTTAATACAAAAAAATTATCATATGTTTTATTGTAGTGTAATTAAAAGAAAAATAAACTCTTAGATAAAAGATTTATTAAATTTGATGACATGCATGACTTGTATCATGATTTTGTTTAGTTAACTTAAGTTCATTAAGTTTTTTTTTTTAAGTAGATGTTATATTTTACTAATTTTATTTTTTAATATATTCAAGATTGAACTTTTTAGCATGTTTTCACGAGACATCAAAATTGCATTTACATCAAAGAAATTGATCGATTTAAGTTAATTTAGCTTAGGTTTAATTGTTTAATTAAAAAATCAAGTTAAATAAAAAACTGAATCAGGAGGTTATAAATGGACCCAAGTGCCCAGATTTAACAATATTGTAAAAAAATTATCTGCATTCTTAACATTTTATTTTATATTTTAAAAACATTTGTTCCACGGATTGCTTGCCAATGGACTAGTTCTTACTAAAAACATTTCTATGAGTCCTTTTCAATAAACAACTGACATACTCCCTTCAATATTGAGTACAAACCCATCAAATTGTTGTTCAAAGACTTATTTCTGCCAAACCTACATTTTAAAATTCTCCCATGAACTTCACTTTCCCATTTAACATAAATATACTAACAGGAAGCATGAATCAAGAACTGAAAAGTGAAAATATATCTAGCAGACATCCTTCTTGAAGCTTGTTTTCTAAAAGGGTATTCCAAATTATGGTTTCTGGTTCATGGGCAAAACCTAAAATTTGATGGGCAAGACTAGAAAGTCAAGATCTTGGGCTTACTATATGAATGAGATTTAGAGTTTGTTTAAGAGTGTGTTTAAACTATATTTTTTTTAAATTTAAATTTTATATTTTTAAATTATTTTGATGTGTTGATGTTAAAAATAATTTTTTAAAATAAAAAGTATTATTTTAATATATCTCTAAATAATAAATATCTTGAATTAAAACTGCTACCACATTTTTAAACACACACAGATGGGCTTATATGGTGAAAATTCTGGTCTTGAAATTGAGTGGGATGGTGTGGGTTTTAGTGTTGGCTTGTGTTTAGAGAGAGATGAGAAGAAGATTTGGAGAAGTTAGGCCGAAAAAAACTTTCCTTTTTTCTTTTCTTTTCTTTTTCTAGTTTTTTTCAATAAAAAATGTTCATTTTTTATTTTAAAATATTTTTGAACTTGGAAAACTAAAAACTGTGTTATTCAAATTAAATTTATTTTTATTAAATTCTCTATATTTCCTTTAAAAATTATCATTTTTTATTTATTTACCAGAAATTCTTTTAACCAGATTAAAGTAAATAAAATGCAAGAATAAACAAAACAACTTTGTAACGATGTTGTGGCCTTTGATGGTTAGCCATCGGTTTCTGCTCCCTCCTTTCTTGTAACGAGATTGGACTGTGCTGTCGAGTGTACAGTTGTGGCCCATTTAAGTGTGAAAGTAAGAGTATCAAGCCCAATATATTGGGCCTCCGCCTTCTCATTAAGGCCTACGATAAGAGTTACTTGGCTGGGCTATAACGTTCAGCACTCTAGCAGTAAATCTTCGATTATTTTAAAAAACAAGGAAGCAAGAACTAGAAACGGAAGCAACTACTTTACTTGCATGACCACCTTGATTGGTGGTTTCTTGTACACAGGTCAATTCGAGAGAGGACAAAAAGGAAACAAAATGATGATGAAAATGAACAGTAGAGGCAAAAACTCTATTAGCAGCATATATTCACCTTCCATCTATAGATTATTGTACAGTTATTAGTATATATATTTCAGCTTGATCTTTAGAATTATTAGCAGATATTCAACAATTGTTAGCTGAGATGTAGGATCGTGTTTTCCTTCCTCATGTAATATATACTACTGTAAATGGAGAATGAAATAAACAAGACAAGAACAAATTCTCTTCTTCTTACATGGTATCAGAGCAGGTTCTCTGCATATTTCTATAAGCATATTTCTTCAACGTTTTTTCTGCAGCTATGTCAAATACCACATCCCAGGCAGCCTCCTCTTTCACATCACCATCCATTCAAGACATATCCTCACCATATTTCCTTCATTCCGCTGATCATCCTGGTGCCATTCTGGTCTCCACTCTCTTTAATGGTGACAATTATCCTACCTGGAAAAGGGCAATGAAAATGGCCTTAAATGCCAAGAACAAATTGGTTTTTGTCAACGGTTCTCTCTCCAAGCCAACATCTTCTGTTGCAGAAACTCAACTGTGGGAACGTTGCAGTGACATGGTCCTGTCATGGATTCTCAATTCTATTGATAAATCCATTGTTAGCAGTTTAATCTATCATGCTTGCCCCCGTGATGTCTGGCTCGATCTTGAGGATCGGTTTTCTCAAAGCAACAATCCAAGGATCTTCAAACTGAAACGAGACATTGCTACTCTCACTCAAGGCTCCATGACAATCTCTGCATACTTTACAACACTCAAAAGTCATTGGGATGAGCTAGCCATGCTCACTCCCACACCACAATGCACTTGTGGCATCTTAACAGAATTGAATCACATGCAAGATACTGAACGTGTTTTTCAGTTTTTAATGGGGTTGCATGACTCATATGCTTCGATTCGTAGCCAAGTTTTGGCTATGGATCCATTACCTCCTGTTAACAAGGTATATTCAACCTTGCATCAAGAAGAGAAACAATGCCTTCTTCATATTCCCAGTTTTCCAACTGAGTCTGCTGCTATAATGGCTCCTCGTCATCTTTCTCATCGTTTTGACAGTAAAGGACGAGGGCGTGGTCGTCCAAAATGTGACTATTGTGACCGTGATGGTCACTGGAGAACACACTGTTATAAGCTCAATGGATATCCCAGCAACAGACCTCAACCTCGTGGAACATTTGATAGAACGTCTGGTTCGTCAAAGGCAGCAAATAATGTCATTGGTTCTTCCACTCCAGCTGGTTCCTCAAAAACTGAAAATGTTGTTACTGGTTCTTCAACTTCTACTGAGATAGCTATCCCTGGTCTCACAAGTGATCAATACAATCGGCTCTTGGAATTTTTATCACCCGTGAACACCAACTCTGCCAATTTTGCTGGTAACTCTGTTTCTTTTTCTAACCGAGAATGGATTATTGATTCAGGAGCCTCAGATCATATGACTTCCAGTTTTTCATCCCTTGATAACACTCAACTTCTTAATCAACCATGTCCTATTTCACTTCCAAATGGTGACATCGTCTCTATCACTCATACTGGCACATTGCGTATTTCTCCAGAAATTTCTCTTCCTAATGTTTTATACGTACCATCATTTAAATTCAATCTATTGTCCATTAGCAAACTCACCAGTACTCTTAACTGTGTTGCTATTTTTTTTTCTGACTTTTGTGTCTTTCAGGACCTATCAACGAGGAAGCTGATTGGAACGGGTGAAGTACGGGATGGACTTTACCACTACAAGCCTTTATCTACCTCTGTTTTTCATTCTCAACGCATTCCTGACTCTACTCTTTGGCATCAACGACTCGGTCACTCTTCTACTTCAAGTATTCCAACAACTTTAAATTTTCCAAAATCACATTTGCCTTGTGATGTTTGTGCTAGAGCAAAACACACTCGTTTACCTTTCTTTTTAAATACAAATAAGAGCACCTTTTGTTTTAATCAGATTTATTGTGATATATGGGGTGGTTATCCTACAGCTTCATATTCAGGTGCCCACTATTTTTTAACCATTGTGGATGATTACTCACGTACTACATGGGTTTATCTCATGCGTATGAAATCAGAAACTTTTACCTGTCTTACCAATTTTTGTGCAATGGTTAAAAATCAATTTAATTGCACCATTAAGCATGTACGCACCGATAATGGACAAGAGTTTTTATCTCATAACATCCAAAAATTTTTTCACGACCATGGCATTCTTCACGAGCGCACATGTGTGGATACACCTCAACAAAATGGCGTTGCTGAACGTAAACATCGCCACCTTCTTAATGTGGCCCGGTGTTTACGTTTTCAAGCCCATCTTCCAATTTCTTTTTGGGGTGAATGCATTCTCACAGCCACTTATTTAATTAACCGCACTCCGTCACCCCGCCTTAATCATAAGTCACCCTATGAACTCCTTTTTCAAAAACAACCATCATATTCACATTTACGAGTGTTTGGGTGTTTATGCTATGCTCAAACCACTCGCAAAAATCGCGATAAATTTTCTCCTCGTGCTCTACGATGTGTTTTCTTAGGCTATCCTCTCCATTATAAGGCTTATCGTGTCTACGATCTTGAACATAAAAAAATTTTCATTTCTCGTGATGTTACATTTGAAGAAAATATTTTCCCTTATCATCTCCTGACCCCAGATCCCACATCTTCCCCGGTTCTTCCCCTCCCTATCCCTGAAATTCCTTCTAACACTATTTCTGCACAACCTACTATCTCCCCTCCGCTTCCCCCTACACACGAACTGTCATCCACATTGTCCACTACACCCCTTCCCACACGACCAAAACGAGTTGTCACCCGTCCCCCTTACTTAGCTGACTATATTTGCCCTTCTTTACCAAGGTCCTCCACTGCTTCACAGGTTTCAAGCTCTTCCTCAGGTATGGTTCACTGTCTCTCTTCTTTTTTGTCTTATAATCGTTTCACTCATAAACATCTTGCCTTCCTCTCTGCACTCTCCCATCACCCTGATCCCACCTCCTATTCTGAAGCTGCCCGTCACCCTCACTGGCGTGATGCCATGGCAGCTGAAATACAAGCCTTAGAAGCAAACCATACTTGGACCCTTCAACCCCTTCCATCTGGCAAAACCCTAATTGGCTGTAAGTGGGTGTTCAAAACAAAATTTCGGGCTGATGGTTCCATAGAGAGACACAAAGCTCGCTTAGTGGCCAAGGGATATGCTCAGGTAGAAGGTTTGGATTATCATGACACTTTTGCTCCTGTTGCTAAACTCGTTACTGTTAGATGTGTTCTTGCGGTTGGTCGCGGCTTCGGCATTGGCATCTTTTTCAGTTGGACGTCCATAATGCGTTCCTCCATGGCGACCTTGATGAAGATGTTGTTATGACTCCTCCACCAGGCTATTCCAAACAGACGGATGCCCGTGTTTGTCATCTTCAGAAATCGCTTTATGGCCTCAAGCAAGCCTCTCGCAATTGGTTCTCCAAATTATCATCTGTTTTACTTACTGCAGGTTTCGCCCAGTCACAAGCGGATCACTCCCTCTTCACTCGCCATCGGGGACAGTCCTTCACTCTAATACTTATTTATGTTGATGACATTCTCCTGGCAGGAAATGATCTCTCTGACATCAATAACTTCAAAGCCATGCTTGCTCAACGCTTTAAGCTTAAGGACCTCGGCCAACTCAAATATTTCCTTGGCCTTGAAATTGCTCGCTCTCCCACTGGCATCTTCCTCACTCAACGCAAATATGCCCTTGACATACTTGCTGATAGTGGTCATCTTGGTGCACGTCCATCTTCTTTTCCAATGGAACAACATCTCAAGCTCAATAATACTGATGGTGATCTGCTACATGATCCCAGTTCTTTCCGCCGCCTCGTTGGTCGTTTGATATATCTCACGATCTCTCGTCCTGACATTGTGTTCCCTGTCAATCTCTTAAGTCAGTTCATGCACCAACCCCGACAATCACATTATAATGCTGCTGTCCGTGTTCTCCGTTACCTCAAAGCTTCTCCAGGCCAAGGCTTATATTTTCCTTCTACCAATACTCTTCAAGTGTCAGCTTATTCAGATTCGGACTGAGCTAGTTGCCCGCTCACTCGTCGTTCCACCACCAGTTTTTTTATTCAGCTTGGCACCAGTCCTATTTCCTGGCGCACTAAGAAGCAACATACGGTCTCTCGTTCATCTGCTGAAGCCGAATACCGCGCTCTTGCTTCCACCACTTGTGAACTTACATGGCTCAAAACACTTTTACATGACCTTGGTGTCCACCACTCCCAGCCTATGTTTTTACATTGTGACAACCAAGCAGCTCTTTACATTGCTCAGAATCCTGTCTTTCACGAACGTACCAAACACATAGAAATTGATTGTCATGTTGTTCGTGAGAAGCTCAAAGTCGGCCTTATCTCCACACAGCACGTCCCTAGTCATAGTCAGCTGGCAGATATCTTCACAAAAGCTTTAGGCCGTGAAGCTTTCCAGGCATTATCACGCAAGTTGGGCATTACGGATCTCCATGCTCCAACTTGAGGGGGAGTATTAGCAGCATATATTCACCTTCCATCTATAGATTATTGTACAGTTATTAGCATATATATTTCAGCTTGATTTTTGGAATCATTAGCAGATATTCAGCAATTGTTAGCTGAGATGTAGGATCGTGTTTTCCTTCCTCATGTAATATATACTATAAATGGAGAATGAAATAAACAAGACAAGAACAAATTCTCTTCTTCTTACAAACTCAGTGAAGTTTTCATATTGACAGCTCATTCAGCATAGAAGTTATCATCATCTTCATCATAGAAGTTATCTCAGCCTCTGGTTTGACGAGTATTATAGGACTTGCAGTTCAGGTATTTCTGAGCTACTACGTACATGGAACTGCACTTCTGAGGTCTTTCCACAATCATTGCAAAGGATCCAAACCTGCAGAGCAATCATTAGTGTATCTAACAAGCGGGAAGCTGGTTCAGCGTCTTGGGAAAATTTGATAAACTTGCAGATCTTTAAAAATAGTTTTAATGGTTGTACTAAAACTGAAGTAGAAGAGAGAATCAACCATTTTATTCTGGTAAGGTTCTGGCATTGGCGTAGCTGCAATTTCCACGTCCAATTTCTCCCCCATACCTCAGACATATCACAGACTGACTTCGAGCAAAGAGGCCGGGCAAGCATATCTGTAACAGTAACAAGTTTAAATCTCTGCAAGTTTCCAAACCATTAAAGAAGCAACTAGAAACTAAACAGCTGCTGGAGGGGAACTCACTGATAATGATATCCCACATTTCCTTTTAGCAGCTCTTGTGAATTACAACTGCAGTTAGAACCCAGCCATAAAGACCAAAAACATCACTTCTCAGTCTAAAAGGGAACAAACCATGAGGCATAGAGAAAGTTGTAATCTAAACAATGGAAAGAGTTTTAGAACATGTTATGGTAAAGTTATCATCATAACATGTTCTAAAACAGGAAATTCAAAACCTAAACAATATCCAAGTTTTTGTTTTGTATTGCATTTCAAATGAAAGTAGGGTAAAATTTAATTTTTTATTTAAATTATTTTTTTATTTTTTTAGATTTTTTAAAAATAAAAAAATATTATTTTAATATATTTTCAAGTAAAAAACACTTTAAAAAATAATTATTAATTTATTATCACAATCTCAAAAAACTAATTATGTGATCTATGTGTAATATACATGGAAGAGTGTGAGATGACTTCCATAAATTTCTATTTTTATTTACTTCAAAATCTTTACTTGGAACATGTTTCAATAAAAGGCCATATATTGGGCCAGGCTCACAATTTAATAATCTCATAGCCTCACTCACACAGATATCTCCGAGCCCAAAACTATAAACGGATTCAGTGACCCAAGAGAGAGGAAGCAAATTGATGGCGTGGTCACGCGGGATGCGGTGAAGCAGAGGAAGGGGATCCGCTCAGCTCCGCTCCGCCCTCTGTACAAAAAAGAAGAGGCGCCGACGATTCGGCAATGAGAGGCGTTAAAGCTTTTGGGTCCAGACTTCACGGGTCCTTGTCTCTCTCATACCGTGTCCTTTTGTTGGACCCCGCTGCTATCAGTTCAGATGTCATGTCACTGATTTGCTCAAGTGGGGGTACGGCTCAGCCCTGCAACTCAGCCAGTTTCTCTCACGCTGTTCAGGAGCCTGTTGTGCTCACAATTTGTTATAAAAAATTAAAGTATTTTATTTATAAATATATTAAAATAATAATTTTTTTAATATTAATAAATTAAAATAGTATAAAAACATATAAAAATAATTTAACATTTTTTAAAATATAATTTTAACAGCGTTTCCAAATACTATTCACGGATCGCCAATAAAAATATAACACAAAAGATGTTCATCCCATTTGTTTTTGTGATTTAAATATTTATAAAAAGATTTGAATTATTTTTTATTTTAGATTAATTTTTTAATGTTTTCACATCGTTTTAATATATTAATATCAAAAATATTTTTTTAAAATTAAAAAAATATTATTTTTATATATTTCAGAGTAAAAAATATTTGAAAAAACAACAATTACCACACTTTCAAACACCCCCTAAAAAACATAATAAAACAAAAACTCCCAGGTAAAAAAATATACAATGATTCATATTTGTATAATAAGTAAACTTTTATTATTTAAATAAATATGATTTTAGTTCATATATAATAATTTATTTGAGATAATTCAACCATGGTCTGATTCATTAAAATCCCCCCACCCTCTTCTTCCAGCACTCGTAAATTTAATCAATAGTCATCATTTATTTTTATGGTTTAAAATTATTATTTTAATATTTTAAAATTGTTTTGATAAGTTAATCTTAAAAAAATAATAAAAAATATTATTATAATATATTTTCAATCAAAATAATATTTTAAAAAATAATTATTATCACCTTTACAAACAAATAAAATCTAAATAAAGGGTTAAAAAAGAGGTTGTTGAGTCCGGTAGATGAGGAGAGTAAGAAGCTGCTACTGCCCATAAAAGAAGTTTTCCGGCAAATGCTGCTATCCCACCTCACTCGTCTGACTGAGAAATTGTAGCCTTACAAAGACAAGGGGATTTGCTTGCTTCCATCGTCTGCCTGCTCGTTTGATTCAAGAACCAAAAATAGAGTAAGCTACTCAGTTCACAGGTGAACATTTAATTGCTCCGGAATGCAGTCAAGCGAGCTGTTTGTCCGGTCGGTTTGATCTTGAAGCTTTTTTTTCTTTTTTTTTTTTAAATTAAAGAATATCTTACGTGTAAGCTGCAGGTCTGAGAACACTATTATTTGTTTTGCAATGCTACCCGTAGTGTGTTTTTAATGTTAATATTTTTTTAAAATATTTTTTTGTTAAAAATTTATTAAAATTATTTTGTAAATATACATATATATATATATATATTTTTAATATCAATATAAAAAAATATTTTTTTAATATTTTTTTAAATAAAATATATTTTTAAAACATAAATACAAAATAAAAAGTTACACACTTTAAATTATCACAATGATATACTGAATTTGTTTGGAATTGCATTCTAAATTAAAATTTAATTTTTTATATGTTTTTAAATTATTTTGATGGATTTATGTTAAAAATAAAAAGGATTATTTTATTATATTTAATAAATAGTAACTCGAATAAAAATATTGTAAAAAAAGGTTATTATTATGTTTGAGAACAGATAACAACAAAATACTGCACTTCACGAATATCTAGAAAATAACCTTTGCATAGTCGTTCCCGTGTGCAAGAGCTTCAAGCTGTCAGGCTGTAGGTTTCTGTGGGGATTTTAGCCATGGGCAGAAAATAAAGCCGAGTTATTATGAGAAAGCAACTTTCTGTTGTGACTTAGCTGCAATTATTTATATTTCTCATTGGCTTCAAGACTAATCTCAAATCCAACGCCCTTTTTCCACCTCCAAAGTCTCCTCCTCCATTACCACCTGAACCTCTCTAGCTCTGTGTCTAAATCTTAGAAAAGCTGAAAAAGACAGAGAGGGTTCCGTTTTATATTGTATAAAAACAAATCCATGCATGTTCACTGGTGTCTGATGAAGGAAAAGACTCACATTCTTCCATTCTTCACCACCCTCACTCTCATTGGCTTCACCGCTGCCCAACACCACTCCTTTTCTAGCAATGCTGACCCTAGAGACTTACGAACAACACATATTGAACAGAACCAGAGACAGCTTTTATATTACAGAGAGGAGCTTGATATAGAAGATGAGTATCTGATGTTACCACCTTGCCTCAAATTTGACAACCCAAGACTCAGAAGTGCCTACATTGCACTCCAAGCATGGAAGCAAGCCATCATCTCGGATCCCTTGAACCTCACATCCAACTGGGCGGGACCCGATGTTTGTAATTATACTGGTGTCTTCTGTGCCACAGCTCTTGATGATTCGTCGATCCAAACCGTTGCTGGGATTGATCTAAATCATGGCGACATGGCAGGCCACTTGGTTGAAGAGCTTGGACTCCTGACAGACATTGCCTTGTTTCACATCAACTCCAACAGATTCTGTGGGAGAGTACCGAAAACTCTCAAGAAACTAAAACTCCTCTACGAGTTGGATCTAAGCAACAATCGTTTTGCAGGCGGATTTCCTTGCGTTGTTCTTGATCTTCCAAAGCTCAAGTATCTTGACCTTCGATTTAATGAGTTTGAAGGTGATTTGCCGAAAGAGCTGTTTAATAAGGATCTCGACGCAATATTCGTAAACCACAACAGGTTTGCTCTTGAATTACCTAATAATTTTGGTAACTCACCTGTTTCTGTTATGGTTCTTGCGAATAATAAATTTCATGGATGTTTTCCGACGAGTTTGGCTAACATGTCTAAGACCCTAAATGAAGTGATTCTTATGAACAATGGCTTGCGCTCATGTTTGCCTAAGGAGATAGGATTGCTAAAGAAAGTTACGGTTTTTGATGCAAGTAATAACAAACTCGTCGGCTCTTTGCCTGACACCATCGGAGACATGGAGAGTCTAGAACAGCTAAATGTGGCACATAATATGCTGTCAGGAGATATCCATGATAGCGTGTGTTTGCTTCCACATTTGAAGAGCTTTAGTTATGCTTATAACTTCATCACTGGTGAGCCACCGGCATGTTTGGATTTGGAAGATTTTGATGATAGCAGGAATTGTTTCAGGGTTAGGCCCAAACAGAGATCGACACTGCAATGTAAAGTGTTCTTGTCTAGGCCAGTTCATTGTGAGGCTTTTAACTGTCACGAGTTTGATCCTTCTCCACCATCACAGCCGCTGCCGCCGCCACCCGTTACTTCACCTCCACCACTGGTTTATTCTCCACCACCACCACCCCCTCCACTATCATCGCCCCCACCACCACCTTCACTAGTTCCTCCATCAGCACTTCCCTCACCTCCCCCTCCATCATCAATGCCGCCGCCACCCCCAATACACTGTGTTCCATCTCCACCTTCACCTCCACCTCCACCACCTCCTCCCTTCTACTCACCTCCACCACCCCCACCAAACTCACCTCCTAATTCACCCCCGCCGCCACCTATTTATCAATCACCACCTCCGCCAAACTCATCTCCACCACCTCCTCCTCCCTTCTACTCACCTCCACTACCCCCACCAAACTCACCTCCTAATCCACCTCCGCCGCCACCTATTTATCAATCACCACCTCCGCCAAACTCATCTCCACCACCTCCCTCATGTGCAGAACCTCCTCCACCTCCATCACCCCCGCCATGCCAGGCGCAACCGCCTCCAATTCAATACTTGCCACCTCCACCTCCTCCAGTTTATAATCCACCACCACTGCCAGCTCCAGTGTATAATGGTCCATTGCCACCAATTACTGGCATATCTTATGCATCTCCACCACCTCCATCAATCAGCTAAACTGGTAATTCTTTTGAGAGATTTCTCCTTTCACCAGCCCTATGAAATCACAGTTACTTGCCATGTATTCTTGGTAACAAGGGGCAAAGACCGGACCTATGTTATAGTAATCATTCAAGAATTGTTTCACGCCATTGAACGAAGCAGAATTGATATTGGAAAAGACATTTGGAGATAGAAAAGAACAGAAGGAAGAGAAGTGTGCAAGAAGATTAAAGTTTCCCATGCTCTTATAATTGAATTGCCATGCTTGTTTTTGAGTAGTTAATAAGAGGAAAGACGTAGAGAGAAAGACAGGTTGTAATTACAGATATGAGATTCATCTTAGCAATCTATCTGTGCTTTTCAATGGAAGGATCTAATGTCCACTTCAACGTCACTGTTTATTATGTTCTTATATTTCCAGGATACAGCCGCCTCATCACCCCGGGGTTTTTGCTTCTCTCTACTTCTGCACTCATTTCGCCATAAGGTGAAAGGGAGCAAGAAAGCATCTTCCCAATTGCAACCTTATAATTTTAGGTTCAATTCCTATCAAAGAACACTTAAAATATATTTCGATGCTCCTTTGGCTTGTTAAATTAGTGTGACAGATTTCAGGTTCATCCTTTGAAACATAAGAACTAATCCAACGAAAATCAAAGCGTCCTCAGATTCTTCAGTTTTCGCCATTGAATCACTTCCAAGCTGAAATTCAGGTTTCTAGCGCCAAGAGAGTACCTCAAGCTCCTTTTCTACGGTGGCATATTTCACTTGAAATTTTGAGTGTACTAAAAATAAGATAGATCAAAACCATGAAAAGCAGGTATAACATGACAAATGCCAAGGCAGAGTTTTCAGTTGATAGTCAAGACTCAAGAGTCTTCTCAGATATGGTCTCCTGCTGTATATTCATTTCTCAATAGCTCTTGTCATATCTTTCACAGCTACCTGTAAGATGTTTCCCTTCAACGATGCATCAGATTTCAACGTTTCAATGTTAATCTAGTTTTAGGAATTATTAAGGATGATTTGGTCACTTAGTAAATATTAATTGATTATAATTATTTGTGCCTTCTATGTGATTTCTTTACACTATTTGTGTGAGAAAATTTTGATTTGTTAGAAAAGTTTTTAGAGGAAACGTCGCTAGTTTTTTTGAAAGATTATGCTGTGTTTTTTTCTTTATATTTTATTGAGTATTGAGAAAATTTGCTTCCATATTCGTTGGTGTGTGATACTAGTTGTTTTTCAAAGTGTTTTTCATTTTAAAATATATTAAAAGAATATTTTTTATTTTTTAAAAATTATTTTTGATATCAACACATTAAAATAATATGAAAATATCAAAAATATATTAATTTAAAATAAAAAATAAAATAAAAATTTTTAAATTCTTTTTAAAAATATTTTTCAAACACAATCTCAAAAACTAATCCGTAAACTGCCCTCTTCAATGGGTGTGGCAGCTCACTTAGAATTTAATTTGGGGGGACTCCTAAGGAATAACGTTAGCTTGGAACACATTGTTTTGCTTTATTTATAATGCTTTTGAGTTTTAATTCAAGAAATAAGCCTACAAATTGATTTCACTTACGCATTTTTAAAGCAGATATAAGCCTACAAATTGGTTTCATGCTCTTGAGGATGGGTTTATGAGCAATTAAAAAACATGTATTAATTATTATGCACGTGAAAAAAGCCAAAGAAGAAACCATGCTATGATAAAAAAAAAAAGAAAAAAGAAAAAAAAAAGAAGAAATGGCAAAATAGAGGAATGACTACATGAAATAAACTCGTTTTGTTAAACTATGTTATGACAATACAGAGGAATCGACGTGAAAAACCATATAGGAGAAACGATGCTAAAATTTTTTGCAGGAAGCAACAAAAAAAAATATATAATATACTAAAAGGTTTCGGTATTTTGGTTACTATTTACCTATATATAAAGTATTATAGGTTGAAGCAGTATAATAATAGAGTTGTTCTTACCACATAGAATTGCAAAGACAATAAGAGAGGGGATGCATTTGGCATTGAAAAGATAGTTGAGAAGAAAATGATCAGTTCTAGTTTTGGTGGAGCTGCAGGCCTTGTGATGCATACACCTTTCGCTAGGGGTGGCAACCACTGGATGCTGAGCCAGATCTGCCCGTCACGTGGGGACACCTGACGTTAGGGCTGACATGCCTGTGTGTTGAGTCAGAACCGCGTGCATGGCTACAAACCCTAACAAGATTCAAGGCTCATAATTTCTCTGTGAGAACCCAAGGTTAAAAAAGTTTGTATGGAGATAAAAAAAAAAATAAGAGTTATAAATGGTCAACAATCTTGGTACAAAAGAGAAACAAGACATTTTAAAAGTATAAGGAATTTTTGACCGTATTGAATTATTTCAACAACAGATGTTTATTTAGCTAAGGGACACAATACTGAGAAACAATAATGTTGTTGAGGACATATGAAATACACAGTGGCCTGCACTTGTTATTTCATTTGCCTGTGTATAATTATTAGCTGAATTTGCTCCTAACATTTTATTGTCTGACTCTCAACATTCACCTTTTGCTCTATCCTATATAAGGTAATATGATAACTTCAGTATGACATTGAGTTTGGAGCTTATAATTTAGCTGACTGTGTGTTATGCCTAGTTTGGTAAGTTGGTAAAATGTGAAGGTGAGAGGAAAAAAAAAATAGGAACTTGAATTTGATCTAGGTTATGTTAAAATCCAAATGTGTGTGTACTTGTTGTCGAGTCGGGTCCTCAAGGGTCATGACGTGATGGTAAAGGGCTTGAGATTTGCACAGCAGGTCTCGAGTTTGAGTCAGGGCGTGCATCTCTTGTAAGAGTCTGGGACAATCAGGGTTTTACTCGCTCACCTGGGTCCACAAAGTACACTTTTCAGAAAATAGAGTTTCCTAAATCCAAAAAAAACCAAAAAAAAAAGTGTTGTCGAGTCGGGTGTATTGACAAATATTTAGGGTAAAGGTGGCAAGGAATTTGGTTAGATTTTAGGTGTGCGTTGTAGGGTTTTTTTTAGTGCAAAAGTGTTGTTATAATAGCTGTACGTGTGTATGCATAAAACAAGGATTATTATGACAATTCAAGCATGTAAAGTGAGGGCTATCATGAATTTATGGAATACGAAAATTTGGAAATTTAGGTTGTCATAACACAACAAATGATTAGGATTTAAAGCTGTTATGACAGTCCTAAAAAAAAATGTTGTGAAAGCCCTAATATATATATATATATATATATATAAAGATTGTTATGTAACCTATATTCATGAGAGTTTGTGCTGTTAGGACAGCTCAAATAAGAGAGATTTAGGGCTGTTATGGTAGCCCTAACAAGTGAAAAATAAGAGCTATTATAACAACCCTAGTGTATAAAAAATTAGGGTTGTTATGATCATCTGAAAGTGCAAGAATATGGATTTGTAGGATGATTATAAATGTGAATAATTATGAATTATGTATTTAAATACTTGGGTTAAATTGATTCTAAATAAATGAATATATATGTTTGTCCGAATAGAAATATTGATCTGTTATCATTGTAGGAACATTGCAATGGCCAATCTGTATCCATAACATAAAACGGAAAGGCATGTATCAAAGACATGAAGACAAAGGATGATTCCTTTGTGATGCTTATATGAACTGCGGTTCCACTCACAGGCTCAAGTGCAGCAATTGGCTTTCATGTGGGATTGCTGTGTGCACGCCTCTTGAAAAAAAAGAAAGAAAGAAAGACTGGCCATGCTTAACATTTTAGCTTCATAGAATTCCATGGAAACCTCAAGATCCATGAGTGAGTTCTGTGAATAATTAGAAGTGTATTGGAGTATTAGATCCCCAACAACTAGTTTTGGATCAAGGCTTTGTTGTTGTTAATTGGAGACTTAGATCTTTCTCGCTATGTGTTTCCAATATCCCTGTGGCAGAACATTTTCGGTTGCGAATCAAGAAACACAATATCAGTAACACCTTTTTACTCTCTTGTATGTAATTTATATTTTCTAACTTCAAATAATACAAGATGTTCTGCATCAGATATTTGTTAGAACATAGCCAAATGATTCACTGAGAAATTCTTGTTCACATTTGTTAGATCCTTGCCATTATAGCTAAAATGTGATTGGTGGCTGCTCAACATTTGTCTTCGACAGGATCCAGAGGACAAGCACAAGCTGAAAGAGGCTTCTAACTCCATGTTTTATAGATCACTGAAACGACATTCTCTTATTAGATTACGATATCATGTTTTATCTTCATTATATTTCATAATTAACGAAAACATCTGAAAGGAACTCTTCCAGTGGAGTACATAAACCATACCATCAAACTATGAGAGATGGCAGAATTCACCAGATGAGCAAAAAAGAAACAAAATAATACGTCATTAAATGATGACTACGGATAAGTACCGTGATTCGGGCAATATAACTTTGTCCAAAATTGTCAGATCTATGCTCTTTTGAAGCCGTTTATGATCATCCTCTTGGCCATTGGCACAGAAGACAAGACCTCATTCAGCCAGCTTGTTCCTGTTTGACAGCAAGGAAGGTAGATTTTTGTCCTGAAAATTTTGGGACTGTAATTAAATTTCGAATCTTATTTATCCAAATGGATTGCCTCCCCTTGAAGGAAGAGAACTTGAGGAGGTTGGGAGCAAGTATTCGTTGGTTGGTTGTTGAGCCATATCCAATGACCCAAAAGGAAATCCCTCACTGCCAAGGTCGCCTGGTCCTTGTGATCTGAAAGGAAATTCAATAAAGTATGAATAATTTCTATTCCATGTGAGAGGAGTTATCATCGTGTGCCTTGGTGAACCTAGTCATGCAAGTATGGTGACGGCAGACAAAGCGTTATGCTTGTTGTCTATAAATCAGCATAATGTGGTTTTGGATGTCCATGGTGTGGAAATGCATATGAAGAGAGCACCTTGTAGGATAATCCTTAGAAGAACATCACTGCAGTTAATACAGACCATGCAAATTTGAAACAGTGTGTGAATCCTATTTCTCACCGACTTTGACTCTCCCCCTCCTATCCTACCAGTCAATTGGGAAGTCAGATCCTTAAGAGTCAATAGGCAAATTAAATCAAGTGACATGGTGAGATCTAGTGAACTGAATAATAAAGATGACCAAATGGTGAATAGTACTTTTAAAGCAAATGATGAGACTGAGGATAAAGAATGTTACCTGGAATTAGGCAAATTCATGTATGCTTGTTGTCCCATGTATCCACCTAAGATATAGAAAGCTGAATATGAGGACCAGGCAGGGATCATTTATCAGTAGGTATTGAAGATAGGCAGAAGTGAATTTACCATAAGGCATGGCTGATGCATAGGGTGGGGACTGTGGAGGCAATGCGGAAGTATGCATTGGGAGACCACTGTGCATATTTCCCATGGAAGGAAACTACATCAAAAAAGAGTATATATATTTAGAAATTTACACAACAGGCCTAGATTAAAAAAAATTATTCAAGAGAAACAAAAGAGCCTTGCAACAGCTCTGAACAAGAACAAAATATTGTTTGCGGTAGATATGCTTTCTAATCTTGATATGTTTATGATAAAACACGTCCAGGTCCTTGGCATGGCTATAAAGGTTATTATATGCAAATTGCTTCTTGTATATGTTAAGTATTGGTGAATTCAGCATGATCATACAAGTCATATTAGGATATAATGCGTCTTGTGGAATTTATTTGAGTTTATGTTGGCTTCTTGAACCATATTTTTTTAATCTGAAAAATTGTTTTAATGCCAATCTAAGAAAAACTCAAAGACACCGTTACTTGGCCGTGGTGCAAGTTAGATACAGATAAAAAAAAGTGTACAAAGACACATGATATGTCCAAGTAATGTAGATTGAAGAAGAACTCGTGCAGGCCAACATGACCAAAGTTTGATCTTATAAAGATGTGCCAAGAGCTAAACATCAGCATACCAGAAAAGAAAATAGGCAGGATGAGAAAGGTAAATGCATGATAATATCAGTTCGAGTGTTGTACATACAGGTGGGGCTTGTACCGAAGTGGATTCTCCATTAAGATTGAACGGGTTCGTTGATTTTGTTGGGTTGGGATATGCTGGCACAGGCTGTAAAAGAACCCGATAAACAGTCATCGGCATCTATATGTTTCACAGGTGAAAAATCGAATTCCTTCCCATTATCATTTGGTTAATAACATACCGTTGCATTAGGATAATATTGCATGTTAAATCCCATGCCATAAGGTGGTGAAATTTGCCAGCCTGGAATTGGGCCTGGAGTGGGTATGGTTGTAGTAAAAAGGTCCTGCAGAAAATTGAATGTATACCATTAGAAGAATATGAGAAACAGCTGACACCATGTTAGGCAAGGCAATCACCACTGGAAGTTCCTTTCTTCCACCAGATTTTGTTTCTGATGCAAGAGGCTTGGATTTGGCATCAGAATTGGATTCTTGGGCTGGTGTCGAGACATCTTGAGAAGGGTATTCCCCGAGGAAATCTGGAGGTCCCTGAGCATTAGGAACATTTGATGAAGTCCAGATCTGCAAATTTGGAGAACAAGCACAAAAGTTATAAATAAAATTACCTGATATCAGCATCACCACACAGGCATGGACGCATGTGAGACATAACAAAGGATTTTTTTAAGACAAGAGAACATAACAAACTTGAAAGTATAAAATTAAAAAAAAATGGTAACCATAGCGATTCCCACTCATTTTAGTATCTCTATCTGAGCCAAATTTTGGGGTTGTTATTTCATTAAACAATGGATCTGGAAAAAAATCATCAGGGGTGGCCTGCAGGGACAAAAGTGATATTACAATTCACATATTTAAGACACGGAAGTCCTTCTGTGGATGCTCCAGAACATGGTCTTATATCTTGTGGATAGAGTTATTAAAAACCTTGGACTCTGAAATAGCATGGTTCTAGATATTCCTTAAACTCCTGAAGCTCAAACTAAGTCCAAAAACTAACCTGGTCATTTACCCCTCCAGCTGGTGTATTAGTAGTCTGTTGTCCAGTAGAGCTTTTATTGGCAGGCAGTGCAGAAGACTGTTGTTGCATGGTGGATATCTGTTGCCCATCAAAAACCTTGAAAGTTGAGTCACCATTGTTATCAAGCGCAGCTTGTGGAGGAACTGCATTAGAAGGTTGCACTGGCAAAGAAGTATTTAAAGGGGCTATGTATGCATCAAAAGCATCGATTAGTGTCAATGTCTCCTCCAAGGGCACGGCTGGTACAGGGTCACCTACAGGCAGGCTGATCCCAGATGCAGTTGCTGTCTGCACCACAGGTGCATCTAGTGAAACACTTCCCACAGTCATGGTGCCTCTAGACACGGCTGTAGAAGCACCAGAGCTAATGGGCAGTGTTAACATCTGCTCCAAAGGTAGTGAAACACTGCCAGTTGTAGAAGCATCAGTTGCAGAATCAACACCACTGCTTGGTAATGCAAACATCTGCCCTGAGGGCCCAGCTGCTGAAGCACCACTACTCATGAGTATATTTTCTTCAGATGTAGCTGATGAAGGGTTATCATTGGTTGGTATTTCAGATGTATTATCAAAAAGGAATAACTGAGGGAACTGACAACTCCATCAGTAAAAATTCCAACATATTTGGTTTTGGGACCGGAGGTATGTTCTCCTTTCCAGAGGATTCATGTGAGCAGTTGCCTTCTTCACTGGATGGAAGATTCTCCAGTGCCACTGGTGCTGCCGCGGCATTGGAGGACTTGGAATCAGCATTTAAATCAACTGAGCTTTCTGAATTATGACTTTTCTGTTGCACAGGATTCCCATCAGCAGATGCCACAGGGCAGGAAGAAGTGGGCGTCTGCAGTGAGGAACACAGAGAATTTCATAGGACTAGAAAGTAAATAGTCTACAAGAAGAACTGACTGTAGTCTGTAAATATCAAATTGTGATTTGCAGAAAACTACAATGCAAGTTTGTAAAACATCACAGTTACACACGAGTTTTTATTCAAAATTGTATCTAGAGCTGATATATGGAATTTCAGATCATTCCACCAGCATTCCTTGTCATTGGAAATAAACCTTCAATACAGAAGGAGAGAGAATCCACGAAAGTAAAATGATGAGAGTCTAGCAACAATTGCAATGCTTCTATTTCATCTCAACAAGTCCTGCCAGTGCAGCTTGCATGTTCTATGCCACGTTACCTCAGTCCTCACTAGAATTGACTGGGATGGTTTTATACAGATTTTATTACGTAAAGGAAGTGTACTCAGCCATTCTATTGCTACCACATCAATTTAGAGATTACCACACCTGACTGAGAACAGATGCATCCTTCCCGTTGGGTGCTTTAGAATGCTCAACAACCTGTAGAGGCGGAAGATTCTCCCCCAGAATATCTTTAAGAGGGCGTACCACAGGGGCATTATTCTTTTGAATGTCAGATGACCTGTTCCCAAACCTGGACTCTGTCGGTGAAAACAGGTGGACATCAGTCTGCCTGACACTTCGTATTTTGTCATCTCGAAACCTGTCATCAACAACCTCAAAGCGAGCAGGACTTTTCTTAAAACCTCCATATCTTGTATTTTCTTGGGAATAACGAGGACTTCTTCTTTCATCATCATAATATCTGAAAGTCTTGTCATCAGTTCTTCCACTAAAACCACATCTTTCACTCTGCCCTTGTCTATCTTCATAGTTCAGAGTTCTAGATCCACCAGAATATAAAACAACCCTCCTGTTCTCACTAGACTCCTCCTTGTCAGTCTGCATAACAGCCACAATAACCTTTAACAAAATTTTGGTAGCTTTAATTGGAGCACACGCAACAGATTTCCCATTATTCCCAGGATTCCAATTCATGTGGTCCAAATTGTTGAATTCACTACTTTCAATATTACATACTGATAAATGTTGGCCAAAATTTAACGAAACATAGAAATTATGTACATGTAACCATATCTATCTTTGGAGGGACTTACCAATCTCAGCCTTGAGAGTTTCTCTTCACTTCTCTCTCCAGTGTATCTTCTATCCACGTAAACATGCTTGATAAAATCTCGAAGCTTTTGTAGATTACTAGAAGAACCAAAAAAAAAAGAAGCATACTATCAGAACACATTACTCAAAATTCCCGCAATAAAAAAATAAATCCAATTTCCAAGCACAGTCGCATGCACGAATGTGCAATCTTGATATCCCCTTACACAACGCAAATCGCACAATCATGGTTAACATTTCTCTTAAAAATTAACATATTGCACACCAACATATAAAACCACCTGCCATCAGGAAGCTGATTACGCTGCGGATCCCAATCCTTCAAATAAATCTGTCTCGCTCTCTATTAAGAAATAAAAATAAAAAAGTTAGACAAGGAAATTAAAAAATTTCCAATAAAAATACCGACATTGTTAGCTATAAAGTAGTATTCAATTTCATGCCTAACCTCATTCCCTCCTGCTTGGAGAGCACTAACTTCTTCCGCGTTAAATTTTGCCATCGAAACCGATTTAACTCTATGCGTAAATTCCCGACTAGAAAAATTCATCAAAATTAAATTCATCTCTCATGCTTAAATAACAGAAAATTCAACAAGAAATAAATAAATAAACTTCGCCCAACAATTGAAAAACAAATAAAAAAATATAATACTTACTGAATTCCACTACAGCTTGTGCAAACAAATGTGAAGAAGGTTGTGCAAGCATATTGTGGTCCCTGCAAAAAAAACAAAAAATAATTAATTAAATGAGATTAAAAAAAGAAAAACAGAAAAGAAAGAGAGGGGGAAATTACCAAGCTATTGCAATTAATGCAACGACGATTTTCAGGGAGTTTAAGAAGACCGCGAATTATCTTCTCAATTCTCTCCTCTTCTTTGTCTTTCTTCGTCATTTTTTTCTCGTGATGACGCAGCAACAAGAAGGATTGATCGATTGAAACCGCAGCGTTGTAAGGATTTTAGGGTCTGGAGATCGAAGTTGAAGAAGAGAAACCCTGGAAATTGAAAATGGGGATAGGAATACATAGGAGAATTTGGTGGAAAACAATGTCCTGCTCGAGCGAGGTTCATGGAGGGAAAATAGCCGAGAGAGACGCTTTGGTTCGCTGTTTTTTTTGCTGATTTAAATTTAAAAACCATATTTCGGGCTTCCATGGCCCTATCATGGATGGGCATTAGCCCGATCCAGAAAATATGTTCAAATCCAGATTTACGACCTGTAAGCAAGTTCTTGCCCCAAGAAAATCCCCTGTTTTTTATAACTTTGCATACAACAATTTCTTTTAGGGGCTTTGTTTTAAGGCGTTGTAAAGAGAAATGCTATAAACAACCCAAGTATTCCACCTTAATTAAATTCTCCATGAATACACAAAGTGATTCTATACATAAATAAATGCAATCTTTTGGGTTTTTTTTTCTCTCTCTCTATTAGCAGTTCATTTAATCTAACATTTTTAGGCGTAGTTTGTTTATGGAAGGTAATTTTTTAGAAATTATTTTCAAATTTTTCATGTATTTAGTTACTATTAGAAAAGTTAATCAATAAAAAAAAAATTTCAATCTAAGAAAAACTTGACTTGATTTTTAAAAAAGTATTTTTCTTTTATTTTTGACAAAATATATTTTTCTAGAAGATGCGAAAAAATAAAAAATATCTTGTAATTTGTTGATTATATCAAATTTGATTTTTAATCTTTTGATTGCTATATATTTTGTTTCGAGTTTTTTTTTAATTTCATCGTTTAAAATTTGATTTAATTTGATTTTTATATCAACTTTGATTCTTATTTTTTTTATTGTTATTTGCTTTTCTCCTATTTTTTTAATTGAAATTTTTTATTTATCAAATTTGATCTTTATTCTTTTAATTTTTATTTATTTTATTTGAAATAATTTATAAAATTATATTATTTTTTTAATTTTATTATCTTTTAATTATTTTTACCTGTCAAATTTATTCTCCGTTATTTTAATTATTATTTATTTTATTTGATATAATTTATTAAATTAATTTTTCTTTCAATTTAATTAGAATTCATATATATATATATATATATATAGTTGAAACCATAGAAAACTCGACACCCTGTGCTAACCACCGCCTGTGCGACAACCAGGCTTCCGAATATTCTAACATCCTTGATTCCACCTTGCTCTTCATTTTTTTATCCCTTTCCACCACTGTTTTGGGTTTTGTTAACTTAGTTTTAATTTTGTTAATTTCATTTTATTTCATTTGAAATGATCAAAACATTTCATATTAATTTAAAAAAATAATTTTTATTTTATTTAAAATCTCAATCCTTATTTTATTTCAAATCTTAGTCCATTCTAGATTTTTTATATAAATTTCAGCCGGAATATTCCTTTTCTTGGTTGAAAGTAGCACTACGATTACAAACCGCAATCCTTTACCGAACAATATTTGTGATGATTTTCCGAATTCATTGGTTGAAGGCACTACGATTAGACTTGCTAGCCAGCCTAAATGCCCCTAATCAGAAAAAGGCAAAATGGAAGCAGAGTTGAGGAATAAAAGCAGGAAAGCAGCCTCCATTGCTGTTCACTGTAGGGGCTAAAATTGAATCAAACACAGTCAACAACAGAGAGGAGTCAAAATTGATCAAACCAGACACTACCGCATGCATACATAATGCTAACTGATGTTATGGAAGTCAAAGATTTTGAATCAATTACATCCTGATCCTGGCATCAAATGACCATAGAATTGAACGGGTCGCAAAGAACTTCCATGAAACTGACCCAAGCTTCATATCCATAATATCCATGCATGTTCTGGTTTCAGTTTCACCCTAGTAGGCATATGAGGGCCCCCCCCCCCTGCCGGGAGGGTCCTGGTCCCGGCCGGACTTGTGCCAACATTACATCGCATTGCAAGCACCCTTCCCCTTTACCACAGAGACAATAACAAAATCTGGAATCTGGAATTGTTGAACTTGAGGATTTAGAAGTTGCAACACGGTTCAAATCGTGATCTAAAACAACAAATGACAATCAAAACATATTGACTGGTGAAGACAGAACTTCGAAAATGTGAAAGCAGCAATAAGTGACCGAGCTGCCAAGCATTATCACCCCAACAGACCACCATATACTCAGACAAACACTCCATATCACCATCAGATGTCACAAACACGCAGCTACAAAGAAACTCACAATCATTACTCCCCCGACAGAACACTCGGGTCCATCACATTATAAAAATCAAAGTTCACTTGAAACGGGTCTGTACAAGTTTTAACAGTTTAATCACAAATTTGCAACCCATTTTCTGTAAGCTACATTTTAGGTCTCTCTGTTCGGTTATGATTTGGTTTCTTTATATGCCAGAGGTGAAAAGGAAGCATGTGATTAGTGAGAGACCGCAAAGCTGAAGAGCCCATGAACTTCTCCGTGATTAATATTGCTTAAAATAACTAAATATTAACAGAATATGAAAAGATATCAGAGAGGCAAAGGCCACAAACTTTCCAACTCTCTGGCATCTAACAAAATATTGACAAAGATATGAAACAAGGATCCAGAAACACATTCTAAACCTCTAATGAGTCTCTATGGAAGATTACGAGAGATTACTTACAGAATTTTTTCCTCTTCTATTTTCATGGATAATGTATTCCGTTGGCACATATCTATCTAGTGAATGCTCCAGTGTTGAATCAGATGGGAACTTGTAAGTCGAATCCCGGGGTGTCATATTATTTCGGCCAACTGCTACTTCGATATTTATGGTTAAGGGAGAAAACAAAAAGGAAAAGGAAACAAAGATCTGTACAAAGATCTGCAGCCAAAACTCCACAAACCCCCTTCACAAGCAGGATCTGTGCAGGTGAACCAGTTACCAGAACAAAAAAAACGAGTGGGTATAAGACCTGGCAAGTCCTAACCAAAACTGCCAGATTGATGGCAGATTAATGAGGCAGAGGCAAAAAAAAAAAAAATAACCCTTCTCCCTTCTAAATGCCACAGCACCTGTTAGAAACCTGCTGGAAAGGCTAATGAAAAAAGGCCACTGCCACGGATGATAGAAACACCAGACTGTTCCAGCAAGAACAATGTATAGTCTATAACTGGATTCTTTGGAAGCAGACATGCAAGCTAAAGGGGCTGGCAAATTCCTATCTCATATGTAGTTTTTCTCATTCTACCCATCAACATTTATGTCCTCGGAAGAAGCTTTGATTGCTTCAGCATTCATTAGGGCAACCACAGCCTTGTGAATTGCAAGATCTGCCCTGTAAAGCAATCTCTGTGCCCTATGTCTCTTGAGCTTAGCCACATTAAGTGCATGCTTAGCCGCACCAGAAGCTTCACGCAACCTGAGCTCATCAAGACCTGAATCATTCAACTTTTCACGGCCATGCCTCGCATATCCATCTTTCTGGTGATGTCGCTGGCTAGGCCAGTCAGAAAACCCCAAATTCCAATGACGAAATCCATTTCTCTGATCCAACATTCTGTGATTATATGAAGTAGCCATCTGAACATCATAGGGAGACACAAAGGTACCAAGTTTCTTTGACTTGGTCCTGCAAAGTTTCTGGAGATTATTCCTATCATAACCATCACCAGTCAGTGAGACATATGCACGGCCATAAGCATCTCGTGGTGAAAACACCCTGGGTGATATCTGAGGCAACAGGGAATCATCAAAAGATTCATTGTTATGTACTGAATATATTGTCTTTTCATCCCCAGAAGCAAAGCCATTTATTCTTCTTCCTATGAAAACAAACGTAAGATGATTAAGGTGAAAGTTGAGAAGCATATCAAGGATGGGAAAATGGGGGGAAAGAAAAGAAGAAAGAAAAGAAAAGCAGGGTCAAAATCTCAATGGGTAAAAAACATTACCATAAGGGTGCAAGCCGTCATGATTTCCTGCTAAGCCGTTGCTTTGTCCAGCAACTGAAAATTTTTTATGCGACCTTTGTTTTGATCCCTTGTTAGGCACTTCCAAACCCCTTGGTTTCAAACAGAAAGCATACATGGGTGGCTTGTCAGAAAGTGCAAACTTCTCATGGCATCCATTAGGGATGCCTGTGTTACTTCTTGTCATTGCTTGCTCCCACTCCCTCAATTGCTGCTGATACCTTTCCCAAAGTGGCGGCTGCATATAACCCATAATTGCACATCAAGTTAGACCAAAACTATGTTAAGAGAAAACAAATCAGCATACAAATGACATATACAGAAACGAAACATATTATAAAGATAAACCAAGTTTGATGAAGTTATATGCTGGAACACAACATTAGAGAACTGCCTGGTCAAATTAAAGCATAATGATAGATCCTTTATTCCATAAATATAGATGTGAATAGTGGTCATGCAACTGACGACAATTGAATAATTCAACAGAAAACTTGTAAGAGAATAAAATCATACAAAAGTTACATCAGTAAAAACAGTGGCATAGTTTCCCTGCACCCTTCCCTTTGGTTCAACAGAAACCACAGCCTACTCATTGATTTTGCAGACCAAATATCCCAACATAAATCTATAGAAGCTCTACTCCGTTTAACAAAACTAGAATGTATGTTACTTAAATGACTGCAAAACATTGAAGGGATATAAAAGAAATTTATTATATTCACGATGGATAGGGAGTCAAAAGAACATTCAAAACCAGTGACAACACCTCCATGTTAATGGAATGGCATAAGCTGGGTGTTTATTTTCCTTTTCTGTTTGGGGGAAGGGGGGTTTGCATTTCTGAGAATCAACAGACATCATAATTATGACCATCGCATCCACCATCAAACATTTTTACCAGTGTGATGGCCAGCAACGGAACAAACAGAAAATACATCCTCGTATATTCTAGAGGAGAATTTTGCATAGGTTCTTTAACTATGATGCATTGTTTGCACTAATCTTTTCGAAGTATCCTTTTGAGTAAGAAGTCCATGTGTTGCCATGCCCTGAGACATTGGAGATTGAAATCGAAGTGTTCAAAAATAGTTGTACAATCACTGAAGGATAAAATCAAGAAACTTCTTGAAGGACTCCTAAATGTCACATCTACTACATATACCCCAATTAACCTTGACTTATACTGAGACTTCTTGACTGGGATTATTTAATCAAGAAACTTGTCCATCTATTCCAATGAGTATTAAACCAACCAACTATAGCTCCAAAGGCTACTTTTAGAGCATTTTAGAGCAGAGTTGTCTTGCTTCCTACCTTTTAAAACTTTAAAAGCATGACTTTTCTTCATGACTCTGTTTATTAAAATATAATCCTTTATTGTTAACAATCTCAAAATTCAAAAACAAATATTTCTACCATGAAAAATGGCAAATCTCAATAACCTTAAGTTGCGCAGGAGACCAAAAATAGCTCAAGCACAATATAATAATGTAAAATAAGCAGAAAATATCAGAAGCTACCTGGAGATGACGGATTAAAGGCATTCTCTTCCTCTGCCTCTTATGCTGCCAATATTCATGGATGGTTTTGATGGCTTCTGTGGGCTCAATTCCAGTCATAAACTCGACTATTTCATTGAATGTAAACTGGTCCCGCTGTTGAGAATATGCAGCCTTCTCAAACATGTCCATTGCCTTCTCAAACATTTCTTCTGAAATCTGCCATGAACTGCTATTGACTTCTGAAGAACTTTGATTTTTTAGCATCCACTGTTCATCATCACTGTCCATATCATATAGCACCCTTGATGGATCCAAAGCCATCTCAACATCTGATTCAAGCTGCCGAAAGTACTTACAACCCCGAAAAAACGGTACTTCTATTCCATTATCATCATTTTCCTCTATCAGGCGAACCCCAGGAATCGGAATGTTTTTAACTGATGCAGCACGTATATTCCGATTATAGCATTCTTCATGCATCTCTTTAAAAAGAGCCCACTGACTCCTATCAGGAAATTCCAGTGTCCAATCTTTTCCTCCTTTCCACATCATAGCATGTGTAAACCGATTTGTTGACCCAGTTTGCAGAAACTGATGTGCCTTGTATGAATACTTTGTAGTTCCAGAAAGCTTAACACCAAGCCTCCACTCATTATGATCAAAAAGCTCTAGTACAACCTGCACCCCACATTCTCTCCATCCTTTGTCACCATTTGTAATCAAAACATTTGCATCACAGGACGACAACTCTAAGTTTCTTTCAGAACCTCTGGAAATGAATGAAGTCCTCTTCTCAGTGGCTGTCCTGATTCGTTTATGTGGAAACCCTTTTTGCTGATATCCTTTATTCCTTGGGCTGTAATCAAAACCTCCAAAAGGCAATGCATAAGAAACTTGTGTCCGTGGCTTCTTAGGTCCATTACCAAAATTGTTTTGGAGAAAGTCAGCCCTTCCTTCAGACCATCCAAAAGATGCAAAACTACTTCTATTTCGATGCCAGGTACTTCGGCGAGCAGTAGGGTTTGGACTTGGAATAACACCACCATTCATATTCCAAGACAAATCAAAAGACTGCTGAACGCATTGTAATTCCTTATTAACATGCTGGTCAAATTGATTAACTGATGGAATATCAACCGTGATACCATTTGAAAGAGCATGTGAACCAGCACCAGTCTCATCTTTGTTAATTGACAGCCTTGACAGCAAGTCACAGGGTTGTGACTCTGAATGGTTGCATTCCAAATTCTGCAACGGGACAATTGCACCACTTCCTGATTCTCCAAGATCTCTGTAGCTAGCAGAAATTTCAACGTTTACATCACCACTTTGGTTTGATAAGGATTTTTTCCAATCTCCACCACTGCAAATGGAGACATCAACACTTTGTGACTCTGGTTTAGCACAGGATATGCATCCATCATAGTCAGCACCCCTTGTCAAAGCCTTGAAATCATTACCAGGTGTGCAATCTAAACATGCTTTGGAACAGTCCTCTATGCTAGTGCAGCTATCAGCCACTAAACCACTGGATTTTTCTGGATGTTCTATTGAATTGTGATCCTCAGTGTTAATATGCATCACACTATGTTCCACAAGCATCTTTAAATGCAAACCAAAAAAATAAGTAGGAGCAGCAGTAAAAGAAAGAGCAAATGAAGGTAAATATCTGTGATTCTTGTCAGACTTAAAAGAAGACTGGCTGCCATTAACACAAGTAGATTCTCTGGTGACCCCCATGAGGCTAATATTCTGCCTAGATCTCCCATGCAGGACCTGGTTAACATTAAATATCACAGTAGTTAATAACAATCATGAAAAAAATAGTGTAGCCATTCAGAATTATGGAGCAAAGGACAGCACAGCTGTCCCAAACAAGGGTAACTATGCTGCAGCTATTGGTTTCATCAGTTCAATAATTACAATGATGAAAACATGAATGAAGAAATATGTAACAGAAAAAAAATAAAAGCCACACAATGTATGTGTTAAGAAATGGAAACCAGCAGACAGTTGTATGGATAAATAGAGAAAGAAAGGAGGGAAGAACATTATGGAAAGGAATTTCTTTTCTAGGGAAAAAACTAGAAGCAAAAATAAAAGCTACAAGTCACCTTCAAAAGCATATTTAACCACATAATGTGAAAGTACCTTGTTTAAGGTGGCATCACTGCAGACCAAAGGACTGAAAAGTCGATTCTTTCCGCATTGCAATGCCTTAATGTTATCATAAGTGCATTCGGACAGAGATAGTTGCCTATAAGCCAGGCAATGCCTTTTGAGCTTATGGTCCAAGTACTTCCACTTTGAATTCTCCACTTCAGAGAAGTTGTAGAATGAAAAGGCGAAGTGCTTTCTCAGATCTCGAATGCAAGAGAATCTGTACCTGATTGAAGTTATTGGCAACTGGAAGTCAGCACATTTCCCCTGCTCTCTAGGTTGATGAAATACTGTTAAGACCAGGAATACAAAAGCTACAGCCTGCATCAAGCAACCTTCAAACGAGAGAAACCTCAATCCAACCATATTATCTACAAAAAGCATCTCCAGATGAATTCTTGGCCATGTAGTCATAAGCATACCATACTGAAGCAGTAGCACAGCATGGATCAACCAAACATTTTCAGAGCCAAATGAGTAGTAATTCAAGAAAGAAGGCAATTGGAAGCTTAACTTGAACCTCAACCATCTTGGTTCTGTGGCAGAAATATTTAATCTCAACAACCCTGCATTACCAGTTGACCATAACGGATCAGAAGAATCCAACCTATTCGAATCCAGGTCACGATCCAATCTTCCAAGAGAAGTATAATGCTCTTGCAAAGCCCAAAAAGCAACAGTAAGAGGCACAAGAGAACTATCAGTTTCTGGTACACTGGCAGAAACACAAATGCCCTTGGATTCATGACACAACACATTGCTTGTCTTGCGAAACCGCTTCCTGTAATAAACAATAGGGAGCTTGCTATCTTTGGGGAAAACAGGGCTCTCCATCACAGGCAAATCACTCCTTCCATCAGTGGCTACACTGTCTGATGAAGCAGAATTATAAGATAAATTGCATTTATCTCTTTTTAGGGAAGACAGTGGTGTCATAGTAGAAGATAGATAGGATGTTTTCTGTTTCTTCAAGGCATGAAGAGGAGACGATTTGACTCTATGAGTGGATCGAGCCAACCATGAGATGATAGGCTCCGACTCCATATATGCCCCTTCATAGCTATCATCCTCTGTCATCAAGTCCCTCTTTTCTTTTCTGGATGTCAGTTTTTCTTTCCACCCATCAGAGCGCTTGTTGCTTGTTATTGATCTTTTCCTTCGCATCTTACCTGGAACTTCACTAGGGAGCAGCAAGAGTTTAAATCTTTCATTTTGGAGATCAATCCATTCCTCATCCCGATCATCATATTTTATGTGATGAAGCTTCCTCTCTTTGTCATAGTCACCAACAAGACCATGATACCATCTCTGGTCCAGAGGCCAAAAGACCTTGATTCTCCGGTTCAACACCCAATGAGCATCCAAGTCCCCAGAGAAAACTTCATAATAATGGCGTCGTTTCCTGGTGCTACCCTTCTCTTTGTTTTGTTTCCTAGGTCGCAATACTCTACCATCGGTATCAACAGATGAAGATTCAGATCCAGAGACATAGCTAGACCCATGAGCAACAAATTCTTGGAAATCATTTTTAGATGGCGAGGCTGAGGCTTTGCTGTTTGAAGAAAAGCCCGTGCAGCTCGGATCGAATCGTGATGATAGCATCATTGCTGCATTCTCTTCGAGATTCTCCTCCTCATCATCATGCGAAACACCACTCATCTTCATAGAAGTATCAACTGTTGGGTCATCCTCCTTGGTTCTTTTCTTATCGGACACCATGCCCTTTTTCCTGCTCCGCTTCCTCAGTGACTTCTTCAAAGATAAATCACCATTGTTATCAACCAAAGGGCCATTTTGAGGCCTTTTCAATGATGAATCTCTTTTTGTTGCAACTGAATGGCCCTCATGCCCGTCCTCCTCCTCCAAATTTCTGCTTGCATTCAGTTCATCATTTCTATTTTCTTTCAAGTCATCAGAACCTTTCTTCTGTTTAGCCTTCAAAGGTTCAACCTGCTTGCTCTTATCTTCAACAGTTAACTTACTAGCCTGATCGACATCATCCACTTCACCACCAGATATCCCCACTGCTTTCAACTCTCGACCACCATTCTCAACCCATTTGCTCTCATCTTCACCAGTTAGCTTATCAGCCTGATCGACATTGCCTGCTTCCCTGCCAAACCCTCCTGTCAGCTTGGACCCTTCACTACCATTATCCACTTTCCTTCGCCCCACAAAACCCCGTTTCCGCCTAGGGATTTTAACAACCCCACCGTCCAGAGGTAAGGAAACACCACTAAATCCATTACTATCAGCCAATCTCTGAATCAACCCAGACTTCGATTCCTTCAAACCTGAACTCAAACTCCTATTATACACTTCCTTTAAACTCTTACTATAGCTACTGTTAACATTCTTATTCTTAAAACTACTAATAGAAACCTCCTTTCTACTCTTTTTCTTCTCATGTCCCTTCTCATCATCACCTGCACCACCACCCTTCCGCTTCAAATTATTACTATTTTGATCCCCTTTAGGATTTTTAGATTCATAGAGACTTTTATGATCCAAAGATCTCGATTTTTTAGGAATCTCCACTCCATGAGACTTTCCTACTCTATTTTCCATCAATCCAAACACCAAAACCCCAAACCCCTGATTTTCAAATCCGTATCATGCATTTTCAGATCTGGAAAAACACCAAAACGACACCAAATCACCAAAATTACCCCCCCTAACTTACCAAAATTCACAGATTAACCCACAAATCAAAGCAATCAAGCACTAACCATCACAACCAAACCCTGAATTGACCAAATAACATCAAAAGAGACAAAGTACAAAACGTACCTGGATTGAAATACCGCGAGCATTCGATTTCTAGAGAGATATATGAAGATCGCGTGCATGAAACATGGACCAGAATGTGAATCTATGGATTGCGAATTAAAACCCTACAACAATTGTTGATTTTAGTAACTAATTTTCCGGTAATTTGAGGAAATGTATTTTTTAACGTGGGAAACGGAGAGGAGCTAGGGTTTCTTTTGGTTTCACGAGAAGAAGGGTTTTGATCGAAAATATTTACAAAATAAAATTAAAGTAGTTATAAAAATAAAGAAAATATTTCCGGTGCTTTCGGTTATGCTACGTGGAAAACCATAAACCGTCAGATATTAAACTTGTGGGGTGGGTTATTTATCCACCGTCAGATTAATAAATAAAATCAAGAATTTTGGTAGAATGGAGGAATACGATTAAGGTGCATGATTTTCGTGACACGTGGAGATGTGGGATTTAAAATTGGTTAGAGAGATGTGCGGTACTGGTAGTTATGCGACTCGATTTTTGCTAAATTTGTGTGTTTCGTAAGGGAAAATTAAAGGTACTGATTTTCTTTTCTTTTTTGCGTTTGGATAATTGGTCCTGATGATTCAAGCAATATCGAGAATGCCACCGGGCTTTTAATTTCTGATGCGCCATAAAGGGAAACTGAAGAGCTAACGCGACGGAGAAAATTGGTAGAGATGTACTCGCTTTAATGGCGTGAATCGTGGATTTGAGTGTGGAAGTGTTGCTCACGTGAGCCTGAAGCGATGATTGGATAGAGTAGATTAACAATGGTAGAAACTGGAACAGACAGCGAACTGCAGAGGATTATTAGAATTTGGTATTGATGGTTTTAAAGTATTTTTTATTTTAAAATAAATTAAAATAATATTTTTTAGTTTTAAAAATTTATTTTTGATATTAATATATTAAAATAATTTTACAATAAAAAAAATAATTATAACAAGAAAATTTAAATTTTTAACATATACACGATCAAGTATCAAACATGTTCTTAAAAAATTATAGATATAAAACTCAACTCAAGATAAGCTCAGATTACAAATTAAAAAAGTTATTATAGATTAATTAATAAAAAATATCATTTTTATGAAAAATAATAAGAGTTGAAGTCATGGTTTTTAATCTAGTGATGTTTGATTTAACAATATTAAAAAGTTGAGTCAAGTTTTTAATATGAGTTCAACTAAAAAAAAAATTATTTTTTTTAATCTCGACGAATTTAAATCTTCAATTAATTGGGTTCTATGTCCACCAAGCAGCTAGTCTGGGATTTAACACAAAAAAGAGAAATATCATGTGTTAATGTTATAAGAGTATTTTATTATATCATGATTTTTTAATTGAGAAATAAAAAAATATTATTCATGTTTACAAAAATAAATTAAAAATAATATGAATAAATAAGTTTTGACAGAATTATTAATATTGATTAAATACTTAAATGGAAAGCTATTACTTCTCCTAGAAGCAAAAGACCATGCTTCCCTCCATTTTCATTTTAATTTATGGATTTTATTTTTTTCATCTTAAAGGTTATTTTTTCTTATAGAAAACAAATAATTTTTTATTTTATAAATACATCATGAAAATAAATTATATTTATATAAAATATAAAAGAAAAAAATTATGATAATATCTTTAAAACATTATAAAAATACATAAAAATAACTAGTATTTAAAAATATAAACTAAAAAAATAAAAAATTAAAGAGAAAGGGCATTAATTTAAATTTAAATAAAAAAATTAATGAAACAATGAATAAAGAAAAAGTTGTTAATGCTACTTAAAAGTTAAAATATAAAGTCAACTTTTCTCCCAAAAACAAAAGCAATATAAGTATGCAAATATCTAACCATGAGTTTTCTTTTGAATTTATACATTTTTTTATTTATTTAGAGCTTATTCTAATTTTTTAACAAGAGAAACCATTAACTTCTTGATATTTATTCAGCAACCTTTAAAAAAGCAAAGCTAGTGTTTTATTTTAACAAAAAATAATGTTTTTGATATGTAGAGATTTTCATGTATATCAATGTCAAAACCAATAACTCCATAGTTCCAAATAAAAAAAATAAAAAAAAACTAAAACACAAGTAAATTTACTTTGTCCCTAGACACTATTCACTACAATAATATAATTATTATTTCACCTTTCCTCAAAAAAATCAATGGCTTTGCTATGAGATAATTTTGGTTTTTTCGCCCAATTTATTAGTAATTATTAGTTTGATAAGGGGAGATATGTATTTTTCACTTTTTAAACCACACTAAAATTACTAAAATACTTTTCAAAACAAAAATGTTTAACACTAATATCTAAGGACTTTTTTGACTTTTCACATTTCAAAACATAGTAAAATAATTAATTATTCTTAAAAGAAAACTCTCTTTAACTAGCATGCTAGGGCTTTCTTTGCATTTTCATCATGGTTTTTTTATATAATCAAGTTGAATACGGAAATTTGGTATCTTAATAAATATAAAATATTATTAAAAAAACAATATAATTGACGCATGCAATGCACATGTAGAACACCTCTACGTTATTCAGACGGTGCGTATGGAGCTGTTTGGTGGTCAAATGATGGCTTCCAGGGTGGTATTAGAATTATCTTGGCGGCCTCTCCATCTCTGAACGATGTGTGTTGCATAAAGACCTCTAGTTTAGCATTGATGACATTTTCTTTTTGTTTCATTTTTTTTTCTCTCCTCAGTTTTAAACCTCTAAAATTCCTAATCAGCCTTTCAATTTTTTTTACCTTCAAATTTGGTTCATGTTTTTTCTATTACTATTTAATTTAGTTGAAATGATTTATAAAATTAAAGTTTTTTTCAATTTCATCCTCCTTTAATTTTTTTATCTGTCAAATTTGGTCCATATTATTTTTATTGTTATTTATTTTATATTGAATCCTTTTCTTAATTGAATTTATTTTTCAATTTCATCCCTCAAAAATTAGTTTTGTTTTATTTTTATATAAATTTGGTCCTTATTCTTTTAATTGTTATATATTTTTTTATTTTATTCTTCAACTTTAAATTGGTTAATAATTGAGTTTCTTAGTTGGAACCTGGATCTAGGATTTCATAGGTTGCAGGTTTAGAAAAGTAACCCAACTTCGAGAGATCCGCTTGGGTTTGCTTGGTTTTTTTCTTGTTATTTATGCTCATATTTTTTTTTCTGTTTTATCATTCAATATTTATTTATTTCTTAAATTTCATCTTTATTTCTTATATAACTCTTCAATTTAGTTCCATATTTAATCCAATATGAGGTTAATTAAGACCTAATAAAGGCCTAGCATGGAAGAAAATAAAAGGAAGAAAAAAGAAAGACAGATATAGTTTAATCGAGTTAACTTATTATGATCATGTCCGATATATGAATTTAAAATTCCACGTGTTCACCTAAGTCAACATAATACAATATCTCATCATCTTTTCATTTCACTCTCTAATTTTTTTTTATATATCATATGATCCTTTGATAGTTTGCTATTTCACATTTAAACTTAGACTAGGTAAAGGTTAAAACGACAATATGTTAAACAACGTGTCCACTTCGCTCTTAGTCTGTTAGGTCAAACAAGTCACTCCAACTCTTTTTTATTGTATTTATTGATACATATGGTAGTTGATTAATTTAATATGATACACTAATTTTATTTTTATTTTTATTTTAAATATTTTATAACATGAAAATAAAATTGCACTCACATATTTTTTTATGTAATAATTGAATTTTGATTTTGCCAAGAATAAAGCTAGGGTACCTAGCCCTAATGATGTCTATTATGGAAACTTAGAAGTTAAACTATGTAATATAATATTATTGTTACGGTTTTGCATGGCCAAAGTCAGAGAACGAAGATTCAAAATTCTTTCTTAAAAAGGTTATAAATTATATACGAGAGATGTCATCGATAGTGTAAAGGCTGAAGATAGAGGATAAACTAGCCTCGGTGTCCATTCATTGCCATAAGACTAAAATATTTTTTTTGTATAAAAATAATATTTAGTTGTTATAATTATATCTTTTATAAAAAAAATATGTTGCTCGAGTCATAGATGTGGCTAGGTCTCTAACTTTATTCTAATTAAACAAGAAAAATATGAAGTGATAGTATATGAATATTTTTTCAACATGAAACAAACAATATATCTTAGGTCATAGTTTATTAAATAAAAAAAATAAAATAGGGTAAAAAAACAACATAAAAGGCAAGTCCTAGTTAGCTCGAGTTAGTATGACAACCTATAACTCTAGTAATAAGGGCCAAGCCAATACGAGATATTTCACCAAACTCGTGGTTTAGATCATGAAATTATAATAACCTAATAAGAAAATAAATAATTATAAGGCCTTTTTTTATATATAAAAACTTGTGTTAATTTTTTAAATTCATAACTTGGGACATTAGATCCGAAGCACCTTATTTTGAAAAACATGAAGTTTAATTCTTTATCAATCAAATATTGAAGGATAAAACTGAAAAAAAAAAGAATTTCAATAATATAAAAGAATTAAAAAACAGTAATTAAGAGAATGAAGATCAAAATTAAAATACAAAATAAATTTTATATTTGATTCGATGATGAAATTGAAAAGAAAAATCAATTTAGAAAAAAAGACCCCAAAAAATAAAAAGAATAGGGATCAAAATTGACATGAAAAATAAAATAAAAATTGATTGTAGGGTGGAATTGAAAAGAATAATAACTTTTCCAGAACGAATCAAGAAAAAAAATAGAAATCAAAACAATGAGGACTAAATTGAAAAAATAATACTATCAATTTAGATTGAATGATGAGTTTTAAAACCAATAAAATTTTTACGAAAAGATAAAGAAAAAATTTAAAATAAATAAAATAATGATCAAATTAGAAAATATTATACTTAGTAAAATGGGATTAAAGTATGCAATTAAAAACAATAAAACTTCTACAAAAGGCCCATAAAATAAATTAGAAAACAAAGAATAAGGATTGAAGTTGAAATATCAACAATAAAACGGGTCAAGTTATAATTTTCAGGGGAGGAGATAGAAAATAAGAAAAGAAAGAAATAAATGCTAATCGGCGACAAACCGGATCATCAACGTTGACACACACTGCTCTAAATAGAAGAGGATATGACAATGTTTCTAACGACACGTTGGAAGGGCATTTTTCGATGCCAGGAGACTTTGCACGCGTCGCAAAAGAGTATGTGGACACCTCCCACAAGCTTTCTAGTGTTGTACACACACTTGTTATTTTTTATTTAGTCAAATATCAAATTGTGTTAGCTGACTTAACAAAAAAAACATTGAGCAAAGATGAAAAAACCCTTTGACTCTAATTATAAAATTTGTTTTTTAAGGGTATTTTTGTAATTTCACCATGTTTTTAATTGTTATTATTTTTTATATGTGGTCAAATATCAAATTGTTTATCATGTGACATTATAATAACAAAAAAACCTTCATGAAAATACAAAATGCCCCTTGAAGCCACTTTCATTTTTTTTCAATGATATTTTAGTTATTTTATTGGGCAATTAAAATGAAAAAAAGCTTATTTACTCTCGGTTACTTTTGATAATAACTAATAGGTTTTGAAAAAATTTTAATATTCTTAAAAGCTAGTATTAAAGTTTTTGGATGGAGAGACTCAAAACTATTTTTATATTGTTTCGTATAAATAAATCTACTACTACAATATTTTCAAAGTCCAATTAGATTTTTTTGGGTGTTTAGAGTGTGGTTGTTGTTGCTTTTCAAATAATTTTTCGTGCAAAAATGTATCAAAATGATGTTTTTTTTATTTTTTTAAAATTATTTTTGAGATCAGCACGTTAAAATGATCCAAAATATACAAAATATTTTTAATTTTTTAAATTTTTTAGAAACACGGTTTGCACCGCGTTCCCAAACAGACACATATTTATGAAATAACAAAGGACTTTCCATGGTTAACTTCATCTGAACACAAGCAAAAACACAAATAAATTAATTAACTTTGGAAAATTTGGGAATGATAGATGATCTCTAGGTATTTTTTTTAAAAGTATTTTTAAAAATAAAAAAATTTAATTTAAAATAAAAAAGTTCTAATTTTTTTAAAATTAGAATTGAGACACCATAACAAATACCTTTCGTAATCTAAATAAGAAAGTTTAAGGATGCCAGTTAAGGAGATTTGATTGATCCGTAAAAAAACTATCATGGTGGTGCGACGATAATGCATATTTTACATGTGTTGCCCTACAAAAATAAAAAATTTAAGTTTTAACCCTTTTAAAAAAATTATCATAGTTTTAACCTTTCTAAGAAATTATCGTAGTCCTACTCCTTATCATGAACAATCTTCAACCCCTTTTTATTTTTGACATGATTTTGGGATAATTGACTGTCTGCTCATAAACCACTATCAACGAGAAATTACAAATATATAAATATATATATAAAAAAAAACGCATAAAAATTATGTAATATTTTTCGTAAATTGCAAATCCTCAGCACGACGCCGTTTCGAGCAACTGCTAGCCGTAAATAAAAGATTTTATTAAGGGCAAGCGTTCAATAAAAAAACGAACCCTATAAATTTCACTCTCTCTCACATTTCTTCCACCCTCTCATTACGTTATCCAATAACACCACAACAACAAGCAAGCCCTACAGCTTCGCTCTCTCCATCTGTCCCCCCCCCCTCTCTTTATCTCTCTTTTTATCTGCTAAAAAAGAAAAGAATATAAAAATACCCATTAAAACCCTAATTTTCCCTGTCACCGCCGCTCATCACCCACCATCGCCGTCTTTCACCGGAACGTAATCTCTCTCAATTACCACAAAAAACCCTCGTTTGTGTATAGAAATCATCGAGAAAGTCTAGAAGTTAAATATCATCGATTTGATTCTTAATCGATTCGTCAAGAAATACAAAATTACCACTTAATAATCTTGTTTTCTAGAATTTTAATTCATATTTTTAATCGTAATTTCTCTGATCTTCTTTTCTTGAAATCCTAGGAACTTCTTGTTGTTGTTTGTCAATAAGATTTTCCACAAATTCCGAATTTAGTCCCTGAGATTTCCTCGAAATTACAGTTTTGTCTCTAAGTTGGTAATCATGGCGGGTGGAGGAAGCAGGAGAGATGAGGGATCGTTGGTGATTAACAACACGAACGTGTTTGCTGCGCTTGAGACGTTGAGGAAGAAGAAGAAATCTGATAAGGACCGTGGGGGTTCCAAGAGTGGAAAAGGGGGTTCTAAGAGTGGGAAAGAGCAGCAGTCGAAGGAGCCTGAGCCGGAAGTTTTTTGGGCTCCGGCGAAACTTACTGCTAAATCCTGGGCTGATGTTGATGATGAAGATGATGATGATTATTATGCAACGACGGCTCCGCCTCCTTCTGTCTGGGGGTCCTCGCAGCAGCAGAAGAGTGAGGAGAAATCTGCCCATGTAGAGGTGAGAGGATGATTTGAACGATTAGAGTATATATATAAGTGTGTGTATTTATAGAAACGGATTCAAGAGTTCTTCAAAATTGATGTCTGATTATTATGGCGTGGATGACGATTTTATTATGTTTTGGAGTTTGATGTATGACTGGCATATGCTATATGTGATTGATTGATGTGTTATATTGTTAGGTATAAGTATTTTTTTTGTTAATCCAATCAGATTTGCCATACTTGTTCGTGTCTGCCTGTTTTAGTTTCATGTGCAATGCTCTAGGTTTTCGTTTTTGCATCTTTTTAATAATTAGATTTTTGGTGCAGTCCTGTTATATACTGTGATTACATAGTGATATATATGGGCTGTTATGATTGCCTTTCCAAATTGGTGGTATGCTATTTCACTATTTTTATCCTTGAAATGAATAGAAAAGGTACATCTACAGAGAAAACAATAAGCTGCGCATCATTATATCCTAAATACAAGCTCAACCTGAGGCCGAAGAGTAGTTCTGGATGATTATAGGAAGGCTCAATTATTGTGACAGCACATTATTGCCATAAAAGATTTTGATTTTGTGCTTCTATAACCATGAATAGTTATTATGACACATTTGTTTCCTACTTGCTTCATGCGTATACTATTTTTGTGTTAGAGGCTTAATATTTATTTGTCTTTCACTACCCCATACAGACAGATAGAACTTTGAAATGGTTGATAAAGACTTTATTGTTCATTGGCATTCACTGATTGCTTTCTTTTTTCTGTGGGGTTGCAGGAAAGTGAGAGTGAAGAAGATATTTTGGATGAAGGTGATGATGATGTAGAGGAAGAAAATGACCATGAACCAGAGGCTCCGGTGCAACCTGAGCCAGTGGTGAAGAAGGCCCTGGAAGTTCCTGTGCTGCCTAAGGAGACAGAAAGACAACTTTCGAAGAAGGAAAGAAAGAAGAAGGAACTTGAAGAGCTAGAGGCCCTTCTTGCTGATTTTGGAGTTGCTCAAAAAGATAGCAATGGCCAAGATGAGTCACGTGGTAATTCCAGTTATATGATAAAAGCTCGAAATTGTATCTGCTGTGCTTTCTAATTTTTGCTTCTTAAAATTGGCCCAAGTTATGGATAAGTGTAATAGGCACAGTTTAAAATCTGTTAATGCATCATCTTTGTTTTAGATAAGTTTTTAATAACAATGACCTGGATGAGTACATGGCTAGTGCCAATGAAACATCATCCAGGGTCTCTGATTGTTTGCATACTACAAAATGTTTCTTGAATACTTTCTTGTTGTTTGAGCATTATACTTTGTTCATTCATTGATAATCTTCATTACTTAACAATGCATATTGAAATTGTAACTTGGATGATTTGATCATATTTGTTATAGGCGAGTCAAAATGTATATTCTAACCATTTTGTGCACCATCAGGTTATTTGCAATTTAGTAGATAATCTGTGTGCACATTCACCTGTTTTGTGCACCATCAGGTTAGTTGCAAATTAGCAGATAATGTGTGCGCGCGCGCGCGCACATCGACCTGTTTCTATGTCCCTTTGACTCCGAAGTGTTTCATAATTTCTCTTTTGCTCCTTATTGGTATAGAAAGGGGTATTTTTCTCGTTTCATTCAGTTTTTGCTGGGACAGTGGAAGTGCAAAGTGCAGTTGTTCCTCTTATTTTTGTAGCCAAGCGTTTAGCTTTAGATATGCTTCTCGTGGTGAATCTCTTCTGAGCCAGAGTTTTTTTGACTTGCGACTGCAGAGGCTGCACATGAGAAGAAAGATGGGGAGACTAATGAAGAGGGAGATAAGAAGGAAAATGTCGCTGGGGAGTCCAAAAGCGCTAAGAAGAAGAAAAAGAAGGAAAAGTCAGCAAAGGAGCCCCAAGATCAGCCCGCCAGTTCAGAAGCTGATAATGGGCCAGAAGAAGCTGCTAGAGCGGAACAGGCAGAGGAGGATGCTTCTGCTGTTGACGTGAAAGAACGACTAAAGAGGATGGCATCTGCAAAGAAGAAGAAGTCTAGTAAAGAGATGGATGGTGCTGCAAAAGCCGCTGCTCATGAGGCTGCTGCAAGAAGTGCAAGGCTTGCCGCAGCCAAGAAGAAAGAGAAGAATCATTACAATCAGCAGCCAGTACGGTAAAAGGCCCTTTTCATTTGGCACACATGTATGAACATGTGTTTCTTGTTGTTCATATACCAATGCAGAATAAACAGTGGGCTCTAGGCTCGGGCTTCATGAAAGATGACGTTCTAGTTGTATTGCTGTGGACTGAAAAAAAAAAAAAAAAGTTTCCCCTTTGGCGTTTTGGATCTTATCTTTGGTCGGTTGTCATGGACAACATAGTTTTGGCAGTTTTGTTAATTGCAATTCTTCCCAGGACAGTAGTTGAACTTGAATTCTGTGTAATGATGTAGCCCTTTGAACCTCAAGTCTTTTTCCTTTTAATGGATGAGCGCTAAGTGAACCTGGTACAGTTTATTTGAAAATATATGCTGGAAAGAGCAATTGAAGGTTTTAAGCTGGTGAGACAAACTTGATAGCTCTTGTAAGTTGTTTTCGGTCCTGTTGTTTACTTTTAGATAACGTGACTCTTTGTGATCACATTTTTGCTTCCTTCTTTTGGGGTATGTATCATGTATATGCATTTGTCAAAGCTTAAAAGGCTGGATTCGATTCAGGTTTCCGATGGAAGGTCTGCCAAAATGTGTTGGACTGTGGCTAATCTCATTTGAAGTTGGTTGGAAAGAGTATTAAATTTGAAAAAAAAAAAGCACTAAAACATGAAGGATTTTCACTGCTTGAGTGAAATCACTGTTCAGTGATTTTATGGTTTTGCTTCTCTATTCAAATAACTTAATGCTAGCTATTGGAGTATATAGGATTTTTGACATAAGCAAAAAAAAAAAAAAACATTAAAATTTGTGTCAAGGGTAATTTTACAAAGGTTATTTTTCTAGATTTTGATCCAATATAAAAAGAAAAACATAGGGAAATAGCTAAAATATTTTTTAAAATAAAAGTTTTAAAGCTAGTGTTAAGGGGTTTATTTGTCTTTATGTAATGTTTTTTTTTTATTATTACTAAGTCAACTTGGAGATAATTTGGTATGTTGAGAGTTTTAGGGAGGTATTTGTGCTCTTTGAGTAATGTATTATGATTTCAAAAATGTCTTTTTATAATGTCATTGAAAGTGTTGTTGTGTTTTTTTTTTTAGTTGTAAAAAATAAAAAACCATAAAATAATAGTAAAAAAGTCTAGGTGTGCGAGCTTGGCTTGGATGACTCAGTGTACCTATGCTTACAAAAGCCAAGGCCTGTGGGCCTCTCATGCACTTGAGCTGATTTTATTTTTTTGTTTATTACAAGGTGGTTTGTCCTTAATTTTTGTTTTAAAAAAATAAATAGACAACATGACTCTGACAAACAACTTAGTTTCACGTGGCTAGAAGGTTGCTGGAAATTCAAGGGAAGGGTTTTTTATCCAATAAACTCGAGTTCAACCTGTTTTTCACCCAAAACACTTAAAAAACACCCTATGTATCTTGACAAACCTATCCATGACCCCAAACAACTCAAAAAACTGCTAAAAATAGGATTCAACCTAAAACCAAAACACTTTCCAAGCTTAAATTTACCATATCAAGCAAGATGAAGGACAAAAAAGACCTAGGATAAACTTCTCTCATCGAATATAACCTACTAACACTAAAATCAACATTTTTTGTAGCTAAAATCGATGTCAATCGAGGCTTTTTCTTTCCATCACTAGAATTCAGCCACTTTCTCTTTTATCTCTCAATTCAGGACTAAAAAATAAAAAAAATAAAATTTTGTACCAAGATTATTTTTTAAAAAAATTAAGGAACTGAAAGTTTAAATTTAAAAAGTAGGAGGACCTAAGTGAATATTTTGACCCAATTGCAAAATGAACACTTATTTTCTTTGTTTTTTTTATTTCCATCCTTTTTCTTTCAATCTTGCCCTTCCTCAGTAAATTTGAAACATTGGCCTTCAATTTGCTATAAAAGGAAAATATTGTCTAAAATAACAGTTCAATGAAAAAAAACAGCGAAATATGAGAGCATGTCCATCGTATATTTGTTTATAGTTTTTTTTTCCAAAATTATTTAATGTTTTTTATAATTATAATAATGTATTTTGAAAAGAAAAGGACCCCATAAAATCATTTAATGAGAACCTATTTCTTGATTTATTTTATTTTTTAATTTAGTTTCTCATTGTTTTTAGTTTTTATACGAGATTGATTCTCATTATTTTTATTGTTTTTTTTTTTAAATTTTAGATGACTAGAAATCTTGTTTCATGGTTTTTTCATATTTGTCTTTTATAGAATGATCTTGATCTCATGACTCATGCTATGGGTTTCGAAAAATAGCTCGATTCAACTCAAGTCTATTTTTTAGATTTTTTTTTAAATTGATTTTTTTTTTAATTTTATCATTCGACATTAGATTATCGGGCCTTGAATCTCATGATTTTTTATGCTTTTCTTTCTATGAAATTATTTCAATTTTATATTTCAGGTAATGAATTAGTCGAATTAACCTGAATTAACTTTTAAAAGAATTATATTAAAACAAAATCGACCCGATCCGTGGCATAGCATTATATTAAAACAAATTGTATTTTAGGGTGCTATATTATAATATAGATATGACTTAGATATTTGACATGTGATTTGTAGTGTATTGGATATTTTTTTCAAAAAAAATAAATATATAAGCTTTTTTAACATGTTTTCTAATATATAAAAAATCATAAAACTCACGCATGTATTTAATTAAATAAATTAAGAATCATCTATGCTAATAAATATAAAAAAATATTAACATGTCTACTTGGCTCGCTTTGTTGTAGGTTGGATAATTTTTTTCTAAAGCAAAAGAATTGAAAAGTTGATGCTTGCATATACTGAAATAAAGTGAGGATCATATACATTAATAAATATAAAAAAAAGTTGTTATCGCAACACTACATGTAGGATCTCAAGTTATTTTTTAACGTAGTAAGGAAATTGGACACTATCATGAGGCATTTTACTGTATCATGAATCTCTTAATTGAGAAATATAAAGATATTATTTACACTAAACAAAATAAATCATAGAATCTACAAATCGAGAAAAAAAGTTAATGCTAATTAAATTCTAAAATAAAAAGATAACCATTCATGTAAAAGTAAAAGATAGATAAGTATGATATATAACCCAAAAATTTCCTTTTAATGCACATGTTTTTTTTTTCTTTTTATATAAAATGCACTTTTTTTTACCAAGTATAGATAATTTTTATTTTTATAAACACATAATAAAAATAAATTTTATTTATACAGTACATAAAAAAATTATAGATAAATTAGAATAATCTCTTTGAATTATTAAATACATATAAAATAATTAAAAAAACAATCCTTATTTAAAAAATGCTAAATAAAAAATCTAAAAAAAATTAGAGAGAAAGGGTGTTATTTTAAATATAAATTACTTTTAGAAAAACACATATAAAAATGTGTCAATTAAAAAATTAGAAAAGAAAAAGGTTATGTGTTGTTTAGTCAAGCACGCGTGATTAGCTTATTTTAAAAAAGGCTTGTGCACGGGTCTTGTTTTTTTTTTTTTTCCCCTTTAGGGACCTTAATTTTTCTTATTTGGAAATGGGGCAAACAAGATTTTTTTTGAAAAAAAAAAGGTTGGCAATGTGTCACTTGCTTGTTCCCAAATTTTGGCCAAGATGGTGATTGAAAAATTAAGGTTTTTATTTTCTTGACCTAAAAATCCATTTTGAAATTATTTGTTTTTACCAAAAATATCTATAAAATTTTCTATATAATTTGATAAACTCACATATGACCTCAAATAATCTAAAAAACCAGTTCATAAACCTAAAATCAATATAAAATAAAAAAGTTTCTTTAGCTCAGATTTACCATTACAGGCAATGAAAAGGCAAAATGACACTGAGTGAGGCTCTCCTTATTGAATGGAACCAATTGATGCCAAGATCGATCTTTTTCGTGGTCTAAATTGATATCAACCGACACTTTTTCTCTACCACTGGAAAATATGATGACTTTCTTTTCCCATCTCAAACCAAGAACTAAAAATAAAAAAAAAATAAAGTTTTAGACCTAAATTGAAATCTAAAAAAACAAAGGAATTGAAAAAAAAACTGGAAAGTATAAGGACTGAGCTAAGCTTATTTTACAAACTTTGAGGTGCCATCTATTTCCCCTGCCCTTTTTAATTTGGCCCTTTATATTTAAAATTTGTTTTTCCATAATAATTTAACTTAAATTAGCCTTTGATTTTTTTTTTCTAAAAACCTAAATTAAAAAAATAGGGAGGAAAATAAAATAACATTAAATGCATAGTCAATCTATAGTGCACTAAGTGTGTGTTTGAAAATAAAATATTATAATGTGAGAGTAAGTTATTTTTATAGACATATAATCCCCTTAAAGCATAAACTATACCTTATTAAAAAGCTAAGATATATTTTTTTGTTGCTTTTTTTTGGTAAATCCTAAAAAAAAAAATAAAAATAACCCTTCACTGCACCTCAATCCATAACACACCTTGAATGGGTATTCATAGCACAACTCTATAGCAATTTGCTCCAAGGAAAATGCCTTTCTTTAATTCAACGTCTTAGTCAACACATCAATTATTATTTCTTGTGGGCTATCATTGAATCAAATTAGCATCAATAAGAAAAAATTAAACATTTGGAATTGACGGTGTTCGTTGTGCTTATGTAACATCTCACAATGAATAATTTAAGAAAATTAATTTATGACATTATTTGAATAAGCTCACTTTTACATTTTCCTAAACTTCACAATTAATTCCAAATTCCCTTTGCATCCTTGCCTTTGTCATTTTCCTCCGGTGGGCTTTTTGTCGAGTCACTCCTAGTCTGGATTACTGTTTTTTTTTTCAACTTCAATTTCTTTTTTTAATCATGATTTTTAGGTATGATGATTTTCTAGTTTTTTTAAAAATAATCAAAGCTAAGGTTCAAACCGACCTGGTTTGATTATTTTAGAATAAAAACCGGTTTGGATCGGTTTTTTCCAGTTTGACTTGTTTTTTTTGTTCGGTTCGGTTCGGTTTTTCCAGTGTCATGCTTATTAAACCGAAACCGAACCGAATCGGTTGATTTTTTAAAAATTGTAATCGGTTTTTTTCACAGTTTGATTTTTTCAATGATTTTTTTCTGATTTTCTTGATTTAATCGGTTTTTCAATTTTTTTGCTCACCTCTAATGGCTCTTTGCCATTTTTCTTATGCAAGAAGCTGGAATGTGAGCATGTTGTTTATTTTACTCTACAAATCAATCTTTTTGCTAATTCAACAAATACAAGACTTTGCAATAACCTAACACAAAATACATGCATATAACACTATGCAATCATTGAGTTCATTAGCATGAATTATGGGAGTTGAACTCTTAAGTTGTCTCGTTGCTTAACACCCATAAGAAAAATTGATAATACATGTACGATTGATATTATGATAATTTATATTTTTTAAAGTGTTTTTAAAATTGTTTTTTTAATCTAAAAATACATTAAATTAATATTTTTAGTTGATTTTTTTATAATTTTAATGTATTGATATAAAAAATAAAAAATATCATTTTAATATATTTTTATTTAAAAATCACCATGAAGGATGTTACCAAGCACACTACATGTTCAAATTTCATAGAACAAATTATAGAAAAGTCACAAATGTTAAATTTCACATCTTATATTGCTGGTCTTGTACCTCAAAAAAAAAAAAAAAACAATTTTAACACATGATAATAAATCTATTAATTTAAAAAGTTAATGCTCATTTCTTTTATATCATATATAATTACTATATATATTGGCTCTGTAGTGAAAAAAAACCCTTCTTCCAAACAATGATTCTATTAATTTTAAAATTCATGTTGAATTCTTTGTTATGTTGAATCTATATACACCTGGATTCATTGATATCTAAAATAATCAAAGGTGTTTTTCACATATAATCAATTTATTAATTTTGTTCAAAGCTTGTGTTAATTCTTTGTTAAGTTGATCCATACAAATAAAGTATGGATCATAATTTTATTGACCATAAAGAAATACTATTCTATACAAACCCCTCAGGTAGCTTAGGCAAACCCCATGAAGTTGAAAAAAAAAAGAAAGAAAGGAACCCGGTTGGGTTAAGGCTCAATCGAGTCTCACGTTAAATTTGATTGACTCGGATCTAATCAAGTTCTCTTTCTTTTTATTTTTTTCTGTTTAATATTTTTTATTGTTACAAGCATAGTTTTTAGACTCGGCCTGGTCCAAGGCCAGAGTTTCGGGTTGCCCGAGTTAATTTTTTTAAATCAAAACGATGTTGTTTTAGTAAAAAAACAAAAGTTAACGGGTTGCAACCGGGTTTTGACCGGGTCTTGCCGGGTCAACATGCCAGGTCAGCTGGGTCACACTGAGTTTTTCCTTCCCTTGTTTTTTCTTTAATTCAATCCGGTTTCGGCCCTGGATCGGCCGGGTCCAGGGTCAACCTGCTGGGCCAAACCGGGTTTCAAAATTATGGTTACAAGCTACACTGAAAAAATAACAGAGGAATATTATTACCGCCTTAAAAAGTTAAAAGATTTTTTTCAAGAAATTATCTAGATTTTTAATTTTCTTTCTAGCTATAAATACCAGGTTTTAGTAAGAGAGAAAAATAATTCTCTCAATAATACAACACAGAAAAAAAAAACTGCTCTCTCTTTACCTATTGCTTTTAAATAATATCTACCTACAAAAATCTAAACTGACTTTGGCATCAAATAATTTTTTTCCTCCCAACTAAAAATAATTGAAAGGCTTGTGCTTTCACAACAAAAGAAAATTAAAATCTCACGCATAATTTAAAAACAAATCTCAGCAAAAAGAAAAAGAAAAAGAAAAAGAAAAAGAAAAATGGAATGATGATTGAAAAGACTGAGTTCATTCTCTATCTCTTTTTTTTTTTTTTTAATTTTTTTTAATTTTTTTATTTTAAATAACGACTGGGCGACACTGTTTTGAAATAGCACCAAAATAGAAAAACAAATAAAAAAAAGGTATTTCACGGTCTGGAGATAAGGTTATTATCGGTATTTAAAGGCAAGTAGCATTTGCGTCACGCTACCACCTCAAGCTTTCCGCTCTTTCTCGTCTCGTCTCGCCAAAACAGACAAAAACACCAGTCAGAAATTGCAAGCAAAGCCAAGAAAGGCACAATCTCCCTCTATCTTTCTCTCTACGTGACTGAAGCCAATCATCAATCTCTCTTACGAAAGGCTGGATTGATACGCTTCAGGTCATCGTGTTTCTCTCTGTTACGATCTGTGTATTCATCTATGTGTGAAAACAGTAGAATAACTTAGAGCTCGAAATTGTTTTTTTGATTTTCTAGAAGCGGGATTTGATTTTATGGTTTATTTTTAGGATTGGGATGCTTGGTCACACTGCGCTATTTTGAATTTTATTAGGGGACTAAGAGAGGAGTTTCTTGGTCCCCATCAAATGAGCTACAGTTGTGTTAAGAAATTGTGTAAAGGACTATAATGAGCTTAAAACTGAACAGCCCATTTCTTGGGATTCCGGTTAATGGTCGAAACCGGACCCATTCTCTGTGTTCGGGAAGAGGGCACTTATCGAAAAGGGGTTTTGGGAAATGTGTGTGTGTGAAAAAGTATAGTGATTGGGTTGCTCAAGCGATTAGGTTCTCGCATTTCTGTGGAAAGAATGTGGAGTTATTAAGGAATGCTATTGGATTAAGAAATGGGTTGAGGGTGGAATGTGTGAAAGAGCCGTTTGTGCAAAGTAAGGCTCTTGTGAGGTCATTGGCTCCTGTGTGGAAAGAAGGGTTGTTGATAGTGAGATGTTCGGTTTTTGGGGCTGTGATATCTGGGGTGTGTTTGTTGGTTTGGTATGGGCAGAACAGAGCTAAGTGTTATATAGAGGCAAAGCTTTTGCCTTCTGTTTGTTCAGTGCTTAGTGATTATGTTCAGCGGGAAATTGATTTTGGTAAGGTTAGGAATGTGTCGCCTTTAAGTGTTACTTTGGAGTCATGCTCATTTGGGCCTCATGGCGAGGAATTTTCTTGTGGGGAGGTGCCTACAATGAAGCTTAAACTTCGTCCTTTTGCAAGTTTGAGGAGGGGGAAGATTGTGATTGATGCTATTTTGTCTCATCCAAGTGTCATGGTTGTGCAAAAGAAGGATTATACTTGGTTGGGGATACCCTCATCTGAAGGTGGTCTACAAAGGCACTTGTCCAATGAAGAAGGGATTGACTATCGTACAAAAACAAGGAGGCTTGCGCGGGAGGAATCAGCTGCTCGCTGGGACATAGAAAGGGATGATGGTGCTAAGGAGGCTGCAGAGAAGGGTTATACTGTTCCTGAAAGAGATCCTGATATAGCTGGATATGATGTTCCAAAGAAAGATGCAACCCATTCGACAGATCTAACAAACTATGAGTTTTTCCCATTCATGGATGATAAGATGCATTGGAAGGACCATCATTGCATGGACACAGGTCTTGACTATGATAAGAGGCATGCTCATTTGGAGAAATCTTTTGGTGTAAAATTTCCTGGTTCAGGCCTTAAATTATGGTCTAGTGTGATTAGAGGACCCAAAAAGCACAAATTTAAGAAGAAGGCTAATGGGAGTGATATCTCAGCAGCCAGTATTAATGCCAAAAGACGAATCCTTGAGCGTAGTTCCACGGCAGCAGTTGCATATTTCCAGGGTTTATACAGTGAAAAGTCTGATGAGCCTTCTCAGTCATCTGGTGGTTATGATGTTATGAACCTTGACTCCCTTTTAGCTCAAAGTGGAGGTGATTATAGTCTGGACATATCTATTGATGCAAGTACTGGTGATGAAGACTCAACAGCTAAAAGCCAGAATAAAGACTCAGTAAACCAGCCACTGGCAGCGGGTCAAAATGTTCACGGTCATATCGACAAGTTTAATATTATACGTGATACCTTTCTTGCGACTGTTGTTCATCTCGTTGAAGTTCAAAAAGTCATTGAAAATTTTCCGTCCATCAGAAATCTATCAGGAGATGCTAAAACAAACAATATAAACGATGTGGATTTAGCAGTTGATGCTGTAAATAGACGAATAGGTGCTAGTGACTTGGGCACTCAAAGCCACCATGCATCTCAAAGTTTAAGTTCTGTAAAGCTGGAGCGTGGTCCTGCAACATACCTTCCAGTTCCTGGTTGGTCCTTGAGTTTGACATCTGGCTTACCCTCTTTTTCAAGAAGGCTCAGCAATCTGCTATCTCATCTCCTTGCTGGGCCATTTCAAGAGATTAAGTCAGGTGTCGGTCCTAAAGTTGAAGATATTGTTGCAGAACTTGTTGATGGGGTAGATGTAGTGCAGTCTGAAGGAATTGAGAAAATGCTTCCTGTTTCACTGGATTCTGTACATTTCAAAGGTGGAACACTGATGCTGCTTGCATATGGTGACAGAGAACCTAGGTGAGTGCCACTTTTAGTCTACACCTATTTATTAGTTGTATAAAATCATGTTTTATTTATTACATTGTTTATGTGGAGTGGAGTGGCCTTAGTGGTTTCTAATTTTCTTTTTCTTACTATTCATGGAGCAATAAGTAATGAGGTTTTCTTGTTGCTACCTTCAAGGTAAATTTGAGGTTTTCTGTTCTTCTGGTCTTTGACATGAGAAAAATTAATAGAAGTCTTTCATTGTTGCAAAATTCTATAAAAAACAGATATCATTTAGAGCATGGCCTTGCAATGGATTTCCCTGACATGTTATATTTTGCTTGAATAGTTGTATAATAAGGCACCTTTATTCTCATGGCTAGTGTGAGTGGGATTGAACATTGCATAGCTCTATCTGCTTTCCTCAGTTAAAGGATTATTTCTTACCTTTCCAATTCCTATCATTCTTAAAAACTGCCCAGTCTGTGATTGCACTCATAAAAACTGAAAACCTCTCATAACATCAATCATAGAATAGACTCGGAAGCTTAACTCTCTCTCTCGCTCTCTCTCCGCACACACACACACACACATGCACACACATTTATAATCACACTCACACATATATATGAGTGCATGTGTCTAAATTGGCTGTTCTTCATTATTGCTTAGTGTCCTAATTCACGGCTAATAGACGTTTTGGAAAAGATTTTTGTGTGTTTTGTTTGTACATGTACTTGTGCTCCCCTGATGTTAATAAGCAATGATGGTCCTTGAATCAAACTAGAACTGGCTTTCTAATATTGACATATTTTTTTTTTAAAAATTGATCAGTGTGCTAATCTCAACAAGTGAAGTGTCTAAAAGATAAAATCTTTGATAAAGTTACAGATTGTCTGGTTATTATTAAGGGATAACTGATTCAGCAGTGTCTTTGCTGGGATCTTCAAAAAGATTGGATTGCCTTGTTACATAGTGTTTGTTTAGTATTGTGTTTACTTCCTGTTCTTCCTTTGAGAGGATTTTTTTTGTCATCTATGTAACTCTTTCTTCTCTTGCTCTTTGTTAATCCTGGATTAATCCAAAAATGAAGTGGTTTCTGCTGAAACATTGGATAGAAGTGTTCTTTTATGAAGACACATTCTCCTGCGCATGACATTAATTTCTTTACCAAGTGATTTATGCATACCATTTATGCTTTCTACTATACTGTGTATAGGGAAATGGGAAATGTTAATGGACATCTGAAGTTTCAAAATCATTATGGTCGTGTGCATGTTCAGTTGAGCGGCAACTGTAGGATGTGGAGATCTGATGCAGTGTCTGAAGATGGAGGCTGGTTGTCTGCAGATGTTTTTGTTGATGTTGTTGAGCAGACATGGCATGCCAATTTAAAAATCATCAACCTCTTTGCTCCGGTAAGGTACACACTGAATTTGGTATTTATGTTTGACAATTGTTAAGAACCTTTTTGTCTGCTATCTGAGTGATAGAAATTGTAACTGAATTGTTTCAATTTGTCTTTGCAGCTTTTTGAAAGAATTTTAGAAATTCCAATCGCATGGTCCAAAGGGAGAGCCACTGGTGAGGTGCTTTTCTAACTCCAATTCAATTTTTATTTTTATCCAATCCTTCTCCCCGAATATATAAGAATGTTCCTCAATTTCTGACCAACTGGACATGTCCATATTGATATTACCATTTAATCTTTTATTTTCATGTTATAGTTATTAAAAGGAAATATTTCTTATTATTTTCACAAGAAATTTCTTAACTGCTCCCAAGCTCTTTTTGATGATTTTTCTGGTAAAAATGCATGGTGGTTGGGGCACATGTTATTAATTTGTGAAGCATGCGAGATTAAATTGTCTGATGTCAGAAACTAGCATGGTTATACTTCTGAGTGCTTAGATTTATTATCATTACAAAAATTATATTTTTTTAGCTCTGCTTTTATGATTAGATTTATCTTTTATTTTTCCGAGTGAACTGCAGATATTTATCTCCTGCTTTAAGCATAATTTCATATGGTAGTGAATTTGGCTTTGCTCTGTACTTAAATCAAGTTGCTTGTTTCAATTTTCTTTGTTATTTGAGTTTGCATCTACCATCAGATGTTTTCTAGTTTAGCTGTATGGCATCAGAATTGTCTGCCTTGACAAATAGTAATGTTGTTTAAGGTTCCTGAGACTCTGCCCTTCCATTAAACAAAGATTTAAATGTTTCATTTCCACAGATAATCTTTTTGATTCTAAATGTTTGTTTTCTCAAAATTTGTTAAAAGGACAATTTTTTTTTTTTATATTTAATAAATATCCTAGACAATTTTATTTGCATCCTTCTCCTTTTGCAGGTTCACATGTGTATGTCTAGAGGGGAAACATTTCCTAATCTTCACGGGCAACTTGATGTTACAGGATTGTCCTTTCAGATAAATGATGCTCCATCATGGTTTTCTGTATGTCCTTGTTTCATGTGTTCTTAAATGCTTGCTTTCTTTATCTTCTCCTTATGGAGATTTTTATTTCAGCATGTCTCATATTTTAGGATATGTTGTAGCTGGCAGAAACATGTAATTTTGTCTGGCATATGGTTCATGGCCTGCATATCTCATTTACAGATCTCTTTACTTTATTGTCACTTTCTTTGTGATCTATATATAGGTATATTTTATGCCCAGGTGAGTATGAGTTATTTGTTGATGATGTTGTGATTTTTATTAGATGGTATGATGCCTTGGAAGTTCTGTTGATGCTTGTCATGTATGTTTAGTTAAGGGAGGAGCTAGATGACATCTTTCTCCATCAAGAGATGGGTCAGGTGGAGGTCACCAGTTAAATCCCTTTTGAGTGTCAAGTTGCTGAAGAAAAAGAAAAACAAAATTTTTCTTTCTTCCAGTGCTTATAAATTTCTTGTCTTTATCTCTAATAATTTGAGGAGACAAGTAGAGACAAAAGCAATTGTTTTGTATTGAGGGAAGGAAAGGAATGGATTAGAAAAGTAAATCTTTTGTTGGAAAATTTAAAAAGGAGGAAAAGGATACGAGGGAAATGCATTCTCAAGGTCTGCATTTTATTTCCTGCAACAAATGCCATTATTCAGATATATGTAAGAGAACCTATTTACTATTTAGTTATGTGGAAAATAAAAGAAAGAAAAGCATGATGGCATCAGATCTTAGTGAGTGATGAACCTAGGGGGACACAGTAGTTATGAAGCATGATGGCATCAGATCTTAGTGAGTGATGAACCTAGGGGGACACAGTAGTTATGAGGTTAATTTACCCGCCCTCTGCCACCGGATGAACCTTTATAAAACTGATTAGTAGTTTAGGACTATACCTGATTTCAGAATAACCGTAACAAGGCTGTGTTGAATTGGTTTAATATATCATGGACATTTTACATATCAACAGCAATCTGATTTTCCATGAATTTTCCCAATTAATATACTTCTCATTGTACTTCCATGATTTTCCGTAATAGTGTATGCAAAATTTATTCACGCTTATCGTATGTGATGTTTCAGGTGTATACTGAAAAAGTTGAAATCATCATTTACTGTTCATTTTTTTAAAATAAAAAAAATAAGGAAACTAATTCTTTTCAGTAGGCTGGAAATCTTACATTGACTGTGCATTTGACAGGATATTTCAGCAAGTTTATGTTTCCGTGGCCAACGAATATTCTTGCATAATGCAAGTGGCTGGTTTGGCAATGTTCCTTTAGAAGCTTCTGGAGATTTTGGCATTCATCCAGAGGAAGGTGAATTTCATCTAATGTGTCAGGTATGGTCTTATATACAACTGCCTCACACTTGAGAAGATGTATGTATTTCTTGACTTCAGCATCACTCCATTTTGTCAGATGTGATATGACATTTTACTTGGGACTGGAAGGTTGATACTTCCTATGTGTGCTAAAGTGAATGTTTTGATGGTTATATTGTGGGAGTTATCTTATTCAATAAGAGATGTCCAGGTAGAATTGATGCAACATTCTTCTCATGATGGGGAATGGTTCAGTCATGACATTGAAAATATAGTTGCTTGCCTACAAAATTTTCCTTAGAACATAAAATTCAACTGCAAAAAAGTTCATAGAATAAAATAGAGATCCATGTGGAAGTCCTACTTAATCTCTCACAGAGGAGTTCTTTATCTTGTGTTCTGATGAGGAATTGATCAAGGAGAATGTTTATCCTGCAAAGTAGTGGCTCCTCACTTGGAGAGTGGGTATGAAATCTGTTATAATGCAAGCATGTGATCCTTCAACAATGGTTCACATTAGATAATGTGATTTCAAATGACAGAAATTCTCATTTTTGACATTGATCATATAAACAACTGCAGTCTGTTAGAACTTTGGTTACAACCCATTCAGTATGTTTTTGTTCTGTCATTGCTTTCTTTTATAATAAGAACCTAAACTCTGTAGTCTAATACCTTTTTAATCCTGCTAATAACGAGTTGTTGAAGACATTATGTATGTTGTATATATGTCTGAATGTTTTTATAGTTACAATTACGGTTGGAATTTTTCTGACCTCGAACTGGCAGGTTGCAGTGGCTTGTTACTTGTTTTAATTCTGTTGTGTTATTTCCTATCAAACCAATAATATGTGCATTATCAATTGATTTAGGTCCCTTGTGTCGAAGTAAATGCTCTGATGAAAACTTTTAAGATGAGACCTTTATTGTTCCCGGTAAGTGTGTCTGTATTTCGTTGAATTCTTTATTGAATATGCACTTAAAAGTTCAATTTTTTTTTCTGGCCGGTTAATTCCTATAATATTGTCAAATTGATCTTGGTAATCACTATATTTTATAACAAAGCAAGAATGAGTTCATACTGACTACTTTGATTTTTTTCTCCATCTTCTTTCTCCATTGGCTTCAGTTAGCTGGTTCTGTAACTGCTGTATTTAACTGTCAAGGTCCACTGGATGCTCCTATATTTGTGGGAAGTGGAGTGGTTTCGAGGAAGATATCTCATTCATTTTCAGATGTCCCTGCATCTGTTGCACTGGAAGCAATGTTAAAAAGCAAAGAGGCTGGTGCTGTGGCAGCCTTTGATCGCATTCCCTTTTCATATTTATCAGCCAATTTCACATTTAACACTGATAACTGTGTAAGTTTGTTTTGAATATTTGATCACACAAGTCCTAAGCTAGAATGACAACTTTTTTTCAATTTCAGTACAGATTTAATTATTGTGCTATATATTTTCATGACATAGGTTGCTGACTTGTATGGAATTAGAGCTAGCCTTGTAGATGGTGGTGAAATTAGAGGAGCAGGGAATGCATGGATTTGCCCAGAGGTAAACTGCTTGTGCTATAACCTCTCTTTCTTTCCTTCTCTGTCTTTCTCGACACACACAGATACACAGTCAGCTAGGAGGTGAGCTGACATGTTTCGTTGCATTGTGAACTAGGATTGGGCTTTCTAGATTCTCCTGTGGTGTCTTGTGTCTCATATTTTATACCAAATTTCACTCTGAAGAGTATATGATTACAGTTGGATTATCTTATGCACTTTCTTTCTAGTTGGATCTTCGCCTAGACAAGTGTTGATAAAACTCCGAAATAGCATTTATTTGGAACCATATTTTTATCAGTAAAGACAAGAAAATCCAGGTTAGCATAATTTTTAGACTGTCTTGGATTTGAAATCATAGCTGATGATTGGATACAATTGATATTTTCTGTTTTCCGCCGACATGCATGAGTTTCTTTTGTTTTGTTTTTTTCAATTGATCTAGAGCATATTCGTAACTAACATGTGAATGTAAGAGCTAACATTTTTGTTAACACTAGAGGGCGTAGCGAAGAAAACAGACCTTTGATTTTCTAAATCCACATCTGTTGCCAGTACAATTCTATTTTAGCAAGTTGCTCTTGGTCTTTTATGATCCTACCATGCCATGCTTTTTATGGATTCCTTCGAACTTCTGATCTGAATCGAGCATGTAATTAAGTTTATACCATTTAGGCTGTCATCTTCGATGTCTTTCATTTGCCATGTTACCTGATCAGTGGTTTGAATAGGAATATAAACGGTGGTGTTCTTGAAGTCTGCACATTGATGCATGGAATGCTTGTCCCTAAGGTTATTTTATTTTTCCATTTCCATTCTGATATGGAACACTTTGTCACAGGGTGAAGTGGATGATGCAGCAATAGACGTTAATTTTTCTGGAAACTTTTCCTCTGATAAGATTATACATCGATATATTCCAGAGTACCTACAGTCGATGCCTCTAAAATTAGGGGACCTAACTGGAGAAACAAAACTTTCTGGATCCCTCTTAAGACCGTGAGCTCCATAAGCTTATCCTTGTCATAGCGCATTAGTTGTTCATTCTATGATTTTGTTTGCATGTACTGTACTGTGGTTGATTGGCATTCCTTCTGGACATAGGAGGTTTGACATCAAGTGGATTGCGCCAAAAGCTGAGGGGTCATTTAGTGATGCTCGGGGAGATATCATGATCTCACATGATTATATTACAATTAAATCTTCATCTGTTGCTTTTGAGTTAGACACAAAAGTTCAAACGTCTTATCCTGATGAATACTTCCCAGACAGAAAGGAGTTTGATGGAAATAAAATTTTGCCATTTACTGTTGAAGGAGTTGAGTTGGATCTACGAATGCGTGGTTTCGAGTTTTTCAGCTTGATATCTTTTTATCCTTTTGATTCTCCAAGACCCACACATTTGAAAGCAACAGGAAAAATCAAATTTCAGGGAAAGGTGCTAAAACCTTCCAGTATTGTTAATGAGCAAGATCTTGCTTCTGGGAGGGACATGCAACATGTGAAAGTAGAAGGGACTGCGCAAGGTACACAAAGTCTTGTTGGCGAGGTTTCGGTCACAGGTCTTAGGCTGAACCAGTTGATGCTTGCACCTCAGTTGGCCGGACAGTTGAGTATTTCACGTGATCGAATCAAGGTAGTGGCTTTCTTTCACCTCAATGTATGTGTCTGTGTGTGTGTGTGTTTTAATATTGTGCATTTATTTCTAAATATGCCATTCTATGTGCTTATATTCACCTCGAGGAAGTTGTAAGGCCTGGATTGCTTTGTTAATGTAGGAGTCAGAGTTAATGTTTTTGCATGAGATATCCTATTTTGATCTGTGAGTTATGTGAATACTTGCTATTTTAATATGGTTAAAACGAACATGAAAACAGAGGTTGTGGATATCTTCTTCCTACACTTGCCTTTTACCTCGTTTTACATGGCAATCTATTCTGAAAACTGAAGCTCTTTCTGGTGGCGCAGGTGGATGCCATGGGTAGGCCAGATGAAAGTCTTGCTGTGGAGGTTTTGGGCCCATTACAACCTGGTTATGATGAGAGCTCACCAAACAGAAAATTCTCGTCTTTTAACCTTCAGAAGGGACAACTAAAAGCTAACGTCTCTTTCCAACCTCAGCATTCTGCTACTTTGGAGGTATCTGTAGGTCCCATGATTTGGGGAAAAAAAGAGAGAAGAAAAGGAAAATTTTTGCATCTTTACTTGGAATTTTATTCATTCTGTGTTATATTGAAAATGATTTTCTTTTGCAGAACATGGATAATTGATTTTTTCTGCCTTTTATGAGGTTGTTGTAGGTACGAAATTTGCCGCTGGATGAGTTGGAGTTGGCTTCTCTTCGTGGAACAATACAAAGGGTAAGCCTTGTTGGTATATCCTGTTAAGTTGGAATGCAGTTATCAATAAGAATGAATCTGTTTTGTTTTTCTTCAACATTTCAGCTGCTTACCCGGGCTTCTTTTATTTTACATGCCGACCTTTATGGCTGAACCTGATATTTTCTTGTGATTTAGTTGTTTCTAAGATATAAACGTTGTCAAAGAACCATTTCAACCCAAAAGTATAAGTTGCAAGGCGATACTTTAAGAATGGTTTTATATATTCTTAAACACACTCCTTAAAGTGAAAGCCTTTTGAGCTTGAAACTTGCATAAGTTCACTCAATCTAAACATATAAGCTGTTTGGTAAAGCTTTAAGGATGGTTTTATAAATTCTCTCAAACCCCCTCTCAAGTGAAAGTCTTTTAGGTTTGAAACTTGCACAAGTCTATCATACATTGTGTTTATTTTTTTTTAATTTTAATTAGAGCGGGGGTGGTGAAACTAAAACTCGTGATGATCGTTTGATCATCTAGATTTTAGTATCATGTCCAAGAACTATTGTAAGCTCTTAAGTGAGGTCCTAATAATGATTCTATATATTCTTTAATACACTCTCTCAAGTGAATTTGCGTAGGTCCCCCACTATCTTGTACTTAGTTTTTTTTATTTCAATTACAGAGAATGATCATTTTTAATCTGAGAGAATGGAATGTTGAGACTTGAACTCATGACCATTTGGTCATTCAACATGTTTTATTTTAGTTTATATTTTTGTATCTAGTCAATGTGGGATATGTCCACCAACAACCCCCTTTATTTGCATCCCATCTTTTGGGGCCTGTCAAGTGGCATGGGCTCCAGTATCTTTACTGGACTGTTGGGCCTTTTTGAGGCTCTAATACTTTGAGGCTCTAATACCATATAAAACTTGATAGTTAAGTTTGGATTCCATAAAAAAACTTAAGCCTTGTGGTGGTTGACTCATTCTTAATTTTTTATTTTGTTAAATGAAACTATTCAATATCTAATAAATAAAAGAAATCAGAACAGTATAAAAGATTGAGAATAAGCTAGTCACCACAAGATTGAAGTCTTTTGGATTGAACCTAAACTCAACTATTAAATTTAATATGGTGGCGGAGCCATTTTGTTACAATGATCTAGCAAAGGTCTTGGAGCCCAAACCACTTGACAACACCAAGACCTAAGTCTTTTGGATGGAACTCAACTATCAAATTCTATATAGTCTCAGAGCCTTGAAGAGGCCCAACAATTCGGTAAAAATCTTAGAGACCAAGCCACTTGACAGACCCTAAAAGACGGGTTGCAAGTGAGTGGGAGTGTTGGTGATTATATCTCACATTGATTAAATACAAAAACATAAACTAATACAAAGGATGTTGAGTGGACCAACCATCACAAGGCTTAAGTCTTTTGTATTGAGCCCAAACTTAATTATCAAACTCTATGGCCATATATAACCGAGTGTTATAGGCTTTCAAGTTTAGCAGGAATGTTCCGCAATCGGTTTTACATGTCTCAATTAAATGTTGAGCTTGATCATGGTCTGTAGAAATCCCTTCACAGGTCTTCCTAAACAAACAAATGATATGGACCTTCATTTATTTCAATTATACCCATAAATACCAGATCATTTGACTGCTAGATGCTGTCTTTCTGAGCTGTCAAAAAGATATGAAAGTGTTTTGAGCTTTCAACTCCTTATAATAATGTTCATGGCCAGCGTATCATGACCATGATAATCTAGGAAGTGCATGCAATTTCTTTATAGTGGGCATTGTTGTGTGAGAAGATCTGCTACTTGAATTTACTATCAGGACACATTGTAACTTCTGACAGTAATGAGGTACGTGATCCTGCTTTTCTCTAGACAGTAAGCTTATGAAGAAAAGTTAAAAAATGTGACAAACTTGTAAGGAAATCCCAAATAATAAGTGAGGTGGATTTTGTTTGGGTATAGGGGCAAAAATCTTCTCTCTTTGGAAGAATCCTAAATCTTGATGGAAGTTAGTTGAGGAAAATGTGACAACCATCTTAATCACTTCCGATGTATCTTTCGCTGGAAATTTAGTTTATCAATATTTTTGTGAAGTCTGATAGAAGTATCTACTCTATATGCTCCAACTATTTTTTTCCGAAAACAATTCAAATAATTTCCTGCTATTGGAATTGTGATTCACTAGACTTTCCTTGATGATGATTGTATCAGTTATCATTTTGGACTTGAAAATTTTATGTCCTTGGCTGCTTGTTTACGTGCAGGCAGAAATTCAGCTCAATCTTCAGAAAAGAAGGGGTCATGGTGTGTTATCCGTTCTTCATCCAAAATTTAGTGGTGTGCTTGGTGAAGCCCTAGATGTGGCTGCTAGATGGAGTGGCGATGTTGTGAGTAATTGATCTAAAGTTTTTGTACCATGAAGTTGACCATGTTGGTACAAATGCTCAGTCTAATAGCTTGAGAATTCTTTATATCTACTAATTGAACTTTAATAAAATAATAATCTTAACTTTGGCATGTCCTCTTTGATTTTTTGTTAAAGATTGATTGGTTCCATGGGTGGATAGTGAAGCAAGCAATGTCTTGCATGCTTCTGTTGATGCCCTTTTATAACTTAGTATTTGACATTCAGGTTGAATTAGAGTGTGTTTACCAAACATCTTAGAATCAAAGTCAAAACTATCTTATGAAAAGTATATTTTTAATTATGTCTCAAAGTAAAGCGTAATTTTTCATGTCAAATGGGATTTTTTTTAAATTCATGTTTGGATCATGTATGCGATTCCCAATCTTTTTTTCTTCTCTTTTGAAAGCTGAGATGTACTCAATTATGTCTTCAGTGGTTTTCTATTGCTGGAACTTGTGTTTTCCTGTTAGTGTTTCTCATTATAGTTAAAAACAACAAATCAACTAAATTTACGCTCATCTGATGTGAATTCATGTCATGAGAGTAGTTTTCTATTATCTCTCAAATAATATCCGTATGACATAATCACATTGGTACTTCTGAATTTTTTTGGGCAATGAGGAGATGTTTACAATATTAACTGGCTGTTCTCTGACCATATCATTTCTGAAAAAACTGTTTTGGATTAAGAGTACAAGTTCTAATGTAGCATGATTGCAACAATTATCACTTCTTTATATAGCTTATGCTCCAATAGCTATCTCCTGAAATTATCATATGGATATGCATGCTCACGTGTGGAGAGATAGATAGATTGATAGATATTCTTTTTTTCCCTTTTGCTACTGCATGGTTAATGATTTTGTTACTGAATGATATGCTATTGTTTAGATCACTCTCGAAAAAACTGTTTTGGAACAAATCAATAGCTGTTATGAGCTTCAAGGTGAATATGTGTTGCCTGGCACTCGGGACAGAAACCTTGCTGGAAAGGAAAATGGTGGCCTGTTCAAAATGGCAATGACTGGACATCTAGGTAGTGTCATATCTTCTATGGGAAGATGGAGAATGAGACTTGAAGTTCCTCGAGCTGAGGTTGCTGAGATGCTTCCGCTAGCAAGGCTTCTTTCTCGAAGTACAGATCCTGCTGTTCGATCTAGATCAAAGGTTGTATTCACTTAAGTAATTGAAATGGACGTATATCGTGACAATCATCTTACTGTGGATTGAATCATATCACTTCTTATTAGTTTACAGTTTGAGATGTTTACAGTACTTGGATCTTTCAATTAGAGATCCCTGATAGGAGTGCCACTTCTTTGCAGGATCTTTTCATGCAAAGTTTGCAGTCCGTAGGATTGTATCCAGAATGTTCTCAGGACTTGCTTGAGGTAGTTTGTTGATAAACTACAACATGTTTGATGTCTTCATATCTTATTAAAAAGCTTCATGTTCATAGAAACAGCCAATTTCATGTGTCTGGTAGATTTAACAGCTCAAAAAAATTTCAGGTAATGCGAGGGCATTATACACCATCAAATGAAGTTATTCTTGAAGACATAAGTCTTCCAGGTTTAGCTGAACTTAAAGGCCGCTGGCATGGCTCTCTTGATGCAAGTGGTGGAGGCAATGGAGACACAATGGTATAGTTTTTGATCTTTTCATGATTCCTCAAAAATTCTGGCCCTCTTCCTTTAGATGGCTCTTTCTCGTTTCTCTTTTTATTTCCCCTGTGCTTTTGTTTTTCCAGGCTGAGTTTGACTTTCATGGGGAGGATTGGGAGTGGGGCACCTACAAAACTCAGCGTGTTGTAGCAGTTGGTGCGTACAGCAACAATGATGGTTTGCGGCTTGAGAGGATCTTTATTCAAAAGGATAATGCCACAATACATGCCGATGGAACTTTGTTAGGGCCCAAAACCAATCTTCATTTTGCTGTTCTGAATTTTCCTGTTAGTCTAGTTCCGACGGTAGTTCAGGTCATTGAATCTTCAGCTGCTGACATTGTTCATTCTTTACGGCAACTGTTAGCCCCAATTCGGGGTATATTACACATGGAAGGAGATCTTAGAGGAAGTCTTGCAAAACCAGAATGTGACGTTCAAGTAAGGCTCTTGGATGGTGCTATCGGGGGCATTGATCTTGGACGAGCTGAAGTTGTTGCTTCCCTAACCTCGACCAGTCGTTTTCTATTTAATGCCAAGTTTGAACCAATCATCCAAAATGGCCACGTACACATACAAGGAAGTGTTCCTATTAATTTTGTCCAAAATACTTCATTGGAGGAAGAAGATCAAGAAACAGATAAAAGTAGAGCAAAATGGGTGCCTGGCTGGGAGAAGGAAAGGGATAAAGGGTATGCTGAGGAAGCCAGGGAGAAGGTTTATAGAGAGAGGGTTGAAGATGGTAGGAATAATCAACTAGCTGAAAGTCTCAAAGTTTTGAACTGGAACTTTTTAGATGTAGGAGAAGTTAGGGTTGATGCTGATATCAAGGATGGGGGAATGATGCTATTGACAGCTTTATCTCCTTATGTCAACTGGCTTCATGGCAATGCTGACATTATGCTTCAGGTAGGCTAGTCAAGATATAGTACTTGTGGGTTCTCTCAATCTTATATATCTAAATTTTCTCTGATATCCCCAAATCCGTGATTTGGGATTTTTTTTATTGGAATTTTCTTTCTAATCAAACAGGTCAGAGGCACTGTTGATCAACCTGTGCTTGATGGATTTGCGACATTCCACAGGGCTTCTATATTATCACCAGTACTCCGAAAACCACTCACAAACTTTGGTGGTACTGTCCATGTAAAATCAAATAGGCTATGCATCACTTCATTGGAGAGCCGGGTAAGCAGAAGGGGTAAGCTGCTCATAAAAGGCAATCTGCCTCTCAGAACAAGTGAAGCATCTCTTGGTGATAAAATTGATTTGAAATGTGAAGTTCTGGAAGTGCGGGCAAAAAATATACTGAGGTATGTCATGCAATTTATAAGAGATGCATTTTTTATAACTTGGCTTGTTGAGAGTATATTTTCCATTTAAAATTTGATTCCATGTGGTACATGCCTTTTGAAATTTTATACATTGATAATTATGCTGCTGAATACATAATCATTCTTAGTTTCTGGAGTACTAATGTCTTGCCCAAATCAGTGGTCAGGTTGACACCCAGATGCAAATAACTGGTTCGATATTACAACCAAACATATCAGGGAATATTAAATTGAGCCACGGAGAAGCATATCTACCACATGATAGAGGTAGTGGAGCTTCTCCTTTCAATAGGTTGTCATCCAATCAGTCCAGGCTTCCAGCTGGGGGTGTCAACCACGCAGTTGCATCTAGATATGTTTCACGGTTTTTCAGTTCAGAACCTGCTGCTTCAAAGACCAAGTTCCCTCAACCTGCTGGTAACATGTTAAATTGTTGGTTTCTTATAATGGGGTACTAAATATGTCTGAGAAATGAAATGAAATTAAATATCAACTCTTTGAAATATTTGTTTAAAACTTTAAATGAAGGACCTGGTCAACCTACAGGCTGACATGAAAGGATCCTCACTGACAAAATGCCTTACATTTAAAGCTGTCAAATTTTTAGGTTTCTTTTGTTAGCAAATTCTTTGAACTTTTTTTCTGATGTTTATTTTATGCACATGCAGTTAAATCAAATAAAGTTGAAAAGGATTTGGAGCAAGTAAACATCAAACCAAAAATAGATATACGCCTTAGTGATTTGAAGCTTGTTTTAGGACCAGAGTTGAGGGTAGTTTATCCTTTGATTCTCAATTTTGCTGTTAGTGGCGAGATTGAGCTCAATGGCTTGGCTCACCCCAAACGGATAAAACCAAAAGGTGTTCTCACATTTGAAAATGGTGATGTGAATCTAGTTGCAACTCAAGTGAGTAACTATCTTCTTGTAAAATATTTTTTCGTGCAGCACTTGTGCTCTTTGTTTTATTTAAGTTTAATTTTTCCAAATTCAGGTGAGGCTTAAGCGGGAGCATTTAAATATAGCAAAATTTGAGCCTGAGCATGGACTAGATCCCATGTTAGACTTAGTTTTGGTTGGATCGGAGTGGCAATTTAAGATTCAAAGCCGTGCCAGCAATTGGCAGGACAAACTGGTGGTAACCTCAAGTTCTGTGGAACAAGATGCCCTCTCACCAACTGAGGTAACATGAGAATTTTCTCATCCACCCTGTCAACTACTAGAGATGAGCTTTAATGTATCAGAATGTCTCATGGTTGAGAGGTCTGGAAACTGTAGTTGTGAATAGATATGTATACAGTATAGCACATGTTCTCCATTGTATTTTTCGTGTATTTTTATCCAGCAAGGTAGAAAGAGATCAAGGATATCAAGCATTTTTTTATGTTATCTATGCATGCATGCATTCGCGTGCACTTATCATGTTTGTGATTCAGGGTCTTGTTTGCTGTTGCTAAATTTGATTAACATATTTTCTCAAGGCAATCTAATGTTAATTTTCCTTTCATGCAGGCTGCTAGAGTATTTGAGAGTCAATTGGCAGAGTCCATATTGGAGGGTGATGGCCAGCTTGCATTTAAAAAGCTTGCAACTGCAACACTTGAACAATTGATGCCAAGATTAGAAGGGAAGGGAGAGTTTTTGCATGCTAGATGGAGGCTAGTCTACGCTCCACAGATTCCTAGTTTACTTTCTGTTGATCCTACAGTTGATCCTCTGAAATCTCTGGCAAATAATATTTCATGTGGTACGGAGGTCGAGGTCCAGCTTGGGAAACGTCTTCAGGTTATCTCAGTCCTTCACTTACCCCCCTAATAATCTTTTTTTTTTAAGTCTCTTCTGGATAATGTAAGTGATGATGAGAATGAAGGAGGCTGAAAAGGGTTAGCTGTACATTTAGATGTGGTTTCAAGATGCTCCAGCTTGGTCCTTGTTTTGAAGACTGTTGTCATGATCCTTTGTTAATGGTCATCTAAAATCTATTTGTCAGCTAAAGCATTTGTTTTTTCGTTCTACTGTTTTCAGGCCTCCATTGTAAGGCAGATGAAGGACTCAGAAATGGCTATGCAATGGACCTTGATCTACCAGCTCACAAGCCGTTTGCGAGTGCTCCTACAATCTGCTCCCTCCAAACGGCTCCTTTTTGAATATTCTGCTACATCACAGGATTGATTCACTGTCATATTTTTTGCTTGCTGTTTTTCTTTGGAGCAGATGAATCGATTCTCTGGAGTGCAGGGTTGTCATTGGTGAACGTTGTAGCATATAGATTGTCGATATTGAATATAGCTGATTGTAGTTGAAAAGAAAACCAAATTGAAATGAAGGTAGATGCTAAAGTAGATGTAGGAGTATGCCGTTATTCTTTGCTCAGAAATGAATGAGCTTGTTCATATGTTAAACTGTTAATAGAAAATCAATGAAAACAAATTTAGCCACGATCGAGATTCATGACAGATACATGCTATGCTGGTGCACAAGAGCATTTGGCTTTAGTCGTCACAACAATCTCCAAAAGCCTCTTCAGCAGATGCATTAGCCTTACCTCTGTTTTGAGTGGTCAAGGTAATATTTAACGTAGCAAAACTTAAACTTGCATTGCTGATCCTTCCTGAGAATGATATGTTCTTGGGATGTCTGACTCGAAGCAACTGACTTGCATCAATGGCATGCGTACGGCTGCTGTTCCGGGGCACTAAAATGCCATTTTCCCTTCTTCTTCTTCTTCTTCTTTGTGGTGACCATTGTGGTTTTTCCCCGTTTTGATGATCTGCCATGGTGTTTTTCTTATTCTTATTTCTCGTCACATGAACGGATGTTCTATTTATTTGAGTTCTATTTGATTTCTTTTTGTCATTTGCCTTGGTTTTTTTTTTTTTAAATCATTCCTCTTGAAAAAAGGTGAGAAAATAAAACTCATAAAGAATAATTTATTTGAAGGGCAATAAAGAGAAATGTTAAGCCAATAAATCAGAGATAATCTAAAGGTTTTATAAACAAATTATGAAAGAAAAATAATATTTCTCAATTTTTTGGAAGCTAAAATTAACTTCATTTGTCACTGAATAAATTGTATCATAAAGTGAAAGTTAATATAAAATGCTATTTAGAAAAGTTAAATTTAATTATTGTAGAATTAAATTCAGCTAATGTTTATATGGCGATTTTTCAATTTTCAAAATACTAAAAAAAGGACAAAATTCAATTATATATTAAGATGAGATATTATTTTTAACTATGTTTTTTATTTATTTATTTTATTATTAGTTGAAGTTGATGATGTGTCATTATTTGGAGGTGACTATGCATCAATTATCTACAATTTACTATTTTTGTCTCCGACTTTTATACATACATAGTAGATAATAATTTTCTGTATCAACATTCACCTATATGTTGCATAATCATTCCTCCACCAACTAGAAAAAAGAAACCTTAAAGAACACAATTTATCAGTATTTTCTAAATAATTTTTGATAGGTCTAAAATCCATTTAAATGATGGTCCAGGTTTTGAAGGATCTTCAAAAATTATTTCAACCCAGGCCATTGGCCTGGGTTTGGGTGTTTTTGGGCCTAAGCATACACCTGACACTTGTACATCAGGTGCATACCTGACACCTCTCAAGTCCAGGTCACACGTCTAAGCTTAGTGCACATCCTGGTATCTCATAAGCTTTATTTTTTGGTTTAAACCTAACATCTAGTTCATTGAGATTTTTTATCTACATTCATGGATATACAAGAATCTTCTATGACCTACCACATTTTCATCTCATTAATATATATGTAAGATGTTTGTCCCATATTAATATTTATGTTAAGGATATTTATCTTTTATTAATACTACAAGGATGAAATGACTTTCCAACCCTCTCCTTAAAATAATAAGATAAGGTTTATGAGGTATAAATACTTCATAAATCACCTAGATAAGAGGTTCATAACTTTTATTCTTAATATGCACATATTATTTTTTCATAGAGTATTCATTTTATACCAAAAAAAGAACAAAAACCTTGTTCTTATAATTTAATGCTTATTTGCATATTTATTGCACTTTTCCTCAACAAAAATACTGACTTAAGCATTTAATCCTAAACTCAACCAAAAGATGACTTTTTTTTAGAGGTATTAGGATTCTTTCATTAAGAGATCACATTCCTTTGCTATAAAGAATGAATTTAATAGAATGAACTCTTGATTAATCTATAATCCAACTATAAAAAAACTTTATTTCCAAGCATCATAGATTTTGGAACATCATCTATTGATGTTGTCTGTGAGAAACTGATAAAAAATCACTTATTTCTTCGAGAACTTATTCTTGATATTTCTAAGCCACTTCATGGAAGACAATTAAGACACTTTGAGGCTAGGAAACGTGACGGATGTTCCCGTCATCTCGGACACTTTTACCCAGCTGGACTATCAATAACTTATCAATTAAGTGCAACTTTTCTCTCATGCAGTGTTAGCAACCCAAGGAAAAAAAATTAAGCCTTGACATCCCAACAAGTCTTGACACCCTTGGCACCACCTGGTACCCTAACGCCATCATCACTGATAGCTCCTAATGCCTATAGGCAATTACACTACCCCAAGGGGTTTAAACAAAATAACATTAGGAAATTGTTTTGCCTCGTGTTCACCAAGTACCTTGAAGGATAACTCGCTTTGTCTGATACCCATATATAGAGTGGGTACTCAAGGCATGCCTCTTCTCATTATCACAGGATAAATGATAGTTACCAATTACATTATTCTGCATTAGACTCCTCAAGCTTCCCAGATCTTAATAGATAAAAGACCAAGAGACGTGGTCTTTTAGTATATCTAGAAAAATATCTATAACCCTAACCAAATGTGGGGCTTGCCCTTATCCATATGAATTTTGGATACTTGAATTCTCCAGGGCTAATCTCTATAAAAATAAGCTCGAACTACTATGATGGTCTCACCGACCCAAGAGAACACATGCAAAACATGTGGAGTAGCTTGGAGCTGGTCATCTAGGATAACGATATGTGCTGCAAAACAAAGCTCACGTGGACAAACTATTGTCGTGTTTTAGTACAAGTACGCTAAACAAAGTTCCACGGAGCTTTTTAGGGCTACCCAACTAGATGATGAGTCCACGTGGACATATTTGAAGATGTTTAACAAGGAGATGCTAAAGATGAAAGAGTTTTTTAAGCCATTGACCTCAAAGGCCTTAATAATTGGGGTAAGAAAGAGTGCTTTCTTGAGAGAGCTTTACACCTTGCCAAATAGAAGCTTGCTTAAGGTGAAACAAGTTATGGAGAATCATAAATGGGTAGAAGAGATAAGTGTACTATGGAACCGACCTCTCTATTTTTATAAGAAGAGCCAATTAGAAAGACCTTCCAAGCAAAATCATTCACCTAGTGCGAACTCAAACTCAAGAAAGAACAAGAATGGCCCATCCAATGGGCATTTGGTATATCCTAAGAGGTTTCCCACTCCTCTGAACACCATTATCATTAAGGATTCATTGTGCTCATGAGTGTTTTTTTTTTCATCCTCTTTTTTTGTTTTTTTTGGCTTTTTAAGGGTCTAATTGAAGGTTAATTTAGCCAAAATTGTTAAAGAATGATAAAATTAAAAGATAGGTTACTAAAATAAAACACACAAAGACAATGGCTGGTGTTTTTGAAATTTTTTGTGAAATATTCAACTTAGTTTTCATTCTTTACTAATTATAACAATGGGTTCCTCTAATTTTTGAAGTTTTAACAAAAAATATTTTGGTCCAAAACTTCATTTTGCTTAGTTTGTAATCCCTAGTTTGAGAAGAGAGAGAGAAAGTTGCTGAATTCTAGTAGATAGGTTTTAGAATGGTTTTTTTTAGATTTTTTAGGGCATGAACATGTTTATCAAAGTTTTTAGGGTCTTTTCTAGATGTTTTGGGTCAAAAAAGAATTTTTAGGTAAAACAATTTCAACCTTGATTTTACAGTCACTACAATGACTGTAATGTATGCAAAATCAAATGACATGCTATTTGACTTAATTTATTTTTAAAAAACATTTAAGGCATTCTCAATAAAAACAAATTAAGGGCCCAAGTGTTTGGGCCTTTACTACATGGGTCAGGCGTGTTGGCCTTGCTTGTCAGGCCCAACGACACCTGATCTTTTTCTTTTTTTTTTTCAATTTTTTTTTGTGCCTTTTTATATGAATTTTTTTTCAAAATAATTTTTTAATTTATCTTTAAATTAATACGCCTTCTATCTTTTATTTTTTTAGCCTCTTTTAAATTAAAAAAATATTTTTTTAGTTATTTTGTATGCATTTAATTTTTAAAGATATTATTCTAATTCATCTATAATTTTTTTTATGTTTTATATAAATAAAAAATATTTATTTTTGAATAATATTTCTATTATATATAACCTTACATAATATGTTTTTTATTCAATCAATTTCATGTATGTCTATTTCTATTATAGCTTCTTTATTTATTGTTAATTTTTTTTAATACAATTAGTTCTTGATTTATTTAATTAAATATATATATAAACTTTTTAATTTACATTTTTAAAAAAACTATATACAAAAACACATCAAAAAACTATATATATCTGACACGTAACGTAACACGTAACATGGTAAACAAATAACAAATAGAGAGATGACAAAATATGTTTCTTGCATATGTAGTTTTGTTTCTCCTTTTTATTTTATGTTTTTTTTATTAACATGGGTGTCCGGGTCAGCTTGCGAGCACCTCGACTAATCCCACGAGCCCTGAAGTTAACAACCATGTAAGTATCCAATGACCCTAAGGTTTGTGGGACTCGAATTGGTGATCTCTAGAAAATAAACCTAGAACCTGACTAGTTGAGCTACACTTCTCGTGATTCCCTTTTATTTTATATTGACAGCAGAGGTGGCAGCCTCTACTGGTGGATCACGAAGATGCCCGGCAGCTTCAACAAATAATAAAGATGGCAAACAGGACCACCACACCCTGACAAACTTTTAGGTTAGGACTGGGGGCGGTAATGAGCAGAGTGTATACTTTATAAAGCTAAATATCTCCATTCCACTCCTATTCTATAAATACCCTTTATGTATATTTCATGGGTGTAGGCTTCAAGGTATCCACTAGGTTTTTGATTCGTTGGATTAAAAGATTTTTTTTTAAAAAGTAGAAAGAATATTGGGTTGTTAATATATTAGATTGACCTTGATCAACTCGAGTTAACCTATCAAACCTGCAATCATAATTATAAAGTATGATAACCCAATAAAATACAAAATAAAGTAAAATTGAGCAGCAAATATGAGGACATTTATTCGAGATCATGATAATCCTATATAAATAAAAACTAAAACATATCATGAGTACCAATTCAAAATAAATTAAATATTGAAAGGAAAAGATTTTTAAAAACACATTGGTAAAAAAAATGAATTTATCTTTAATTTTTTTATATATATATATATTAGGCTGTGTATTTTGTTATAGCTTTTTTTTTTTAGGAAAATAAAGATAAATTTTGATTAGCAATGTGAATATCTAATGAAATAAAATAAATTCTTTTAAATCTCCTTGTTCTTTGTAGAGGAAAATGTGGAACTGCTCTGATACCATGTAAACTTAAAGAAAACAGTGAAGTAGAAAATGTATTTTTCTTACTTGAATGTTACAGATATAAGGTTACTCTTTATAAAGTTTGGGTACAACATAATAATCTTAACAGAAAATCTTATCAACATTTGAAATTCAGCAGAAGACGTCGGGTAGATCAGATTAGTTGGTCTTCCTAATCTTCTTCCAGATTTTCATCTTGTTGATAGTTACAGTTGCTTGGTTTGCTGAGCAGTTCCATATTTTCCTCTACAATGTCAAAGAATCATCTCAACCCAATAGCTTAAGCTGTTAGGTGAGGTTCCAAGATATGATTTATATTATTCTCTAACACCCCCCGCAAGTGAAAGCCCTTTGGGCTTGAAACTTGCACAGATCCACATTACCTTGTGCTTAATTTTTATCAAATACATGAGGATGGTGAGATTCGAACTCGAGACCACTTGGTCATCAAGGCTCAGATACCATGTAAACTTAAAGAAAATAGTAAAGTAGAAAATTTATTTTTCTCACTAATGATTCTGTTCCTTTAGTGTCTCACTTTGCAGGAACAAATGAAGAACCATATGTTAGGTATACTACTTCTATCTCATCACCAGATATATTTACTGCTGACCAACCCATCTTCTCTAGTCTATTAGAGACACCTCTTCAACCCACCTTAAATCCTACAGTAATGTAAGGCAATACCAGCACCCATGCCATGATTACCATATCAAGAAACAATATTTTTAAACCAAAAGCTAACTCTGATGCTTTTGTATGATATCCTCTACCTAAAGCATTACTTACCTCTCTTCACTCTTCTAATGTAGAAGCAACATGTTAAAGTGATGCGGTCAAGTCAACACAATGGCGAACAACAATGAATGCAGAGTTTGATGCTCCTCTACACAATGGGACTTGGTCATTAGTTGCTCCTCATCCTCCTAAGCCAATATCGTTGGTTGCCGCTGGATATACAAAATTAAAAAAAATACTGATGGTTCCATAGAGAGGTTTAATGCCAGGTTAGTTGCCAATGGCTTTCATCAACAAGAAGGAATTGATTTTAATGAGACATTCAGTCCTGTTGTCAAGCATGCTACAATTTGAATAGTCTTGTCCTTGGTTGTTTCTTATAACTGGCAGATTAAACAAATTGATATCCAAAATGCATTTTTACACGGTGAATTGAAAGAGGAAGTTTATATGGCCCAACCTCAAGGCTATATCCATCCCCAATATCCTAATCATCTTTGTAAACTACATAAGTTAATCTACAGCTTGAAACAAACTCCAAGAGCTTGGTTCTCTCGTCTAATAGATAAACTACAAGCGATTGGATTTCATGCTAGCAAGGCATACCTTTCTTTGTTTATTTGATACAAGAATGATGTTCTGGTTGTGATTTTTATTTATGTTGATGATATTATCATCACAAACAATTCTAGTACTGCCATCCATCATGTACTTCAAGACTTACATGCAGATTTTGCTGTTAAAGAGCTTGATGATCTTAGCTACTTTTTGGGGGTGGAGGTCTTGCGCTCAACTGATGGTATGTATCTCACTTAAAGAAAGTATGTGGCTGAACTCCTAAACCGCACTCACACGGCAGAAGCAAAACCATGTACAAGTCCTATGTCAATTACCTTTCACCTATCTGTAATCGAAGGAGCTAAATTTTTTGATCCTTCTCTCTATAGACAGATTGTTTGTAGCCTGCAATATTTGGCATTTACTCGACCTGATCTTTCATTCTCAATTCACAAAGCAAGTTCATGCATAACCCGTTGGAGCCACATTGGCAAGTAGTAAAAAGAATACCACGTTATCTTAAACATGCCATATCAACGAGACTATTTCTTAGTTGGTCTCATCACTCTGCAATTCAAGCTTTTTCATATTCTAATTGGGCAGATGATCGTGATGATTGACGGTCAATAAGTGCTTATTGTGTTTTCATGGGCAACAATCTTATCTCATGGCGCTGCAAGCAACAATTTATAGTTGCTCGTAGTAGCACAAAAGCTGGATATAAGTCTCTTGCAGACACTGCCTCAGAACTCCAATGGTTGCAATCAATTTTATCTGAAATTGGCTTAAAAATTCCAACCCCCCTAGTGTTATGGTGTGATAATATTGGAGCCACATACTTGACTGTTAATCCTATGTTTCATGCTCGTACTAAGCACATCAAAATTGATTTTCATTATATGCGTGACCAAGTTCAAAGAAAGCAACTTACAGTTCAGTTCATTTCTACTAAAGATCACCTTGCCGATTCACTGACAAAACCGGTGTCTCCACGCAAGTTTCAAAATACTTTGGCCAATCTGAATGTCCGAGCTCTTCCTTTCAGATTGAGGGGGCGTGTAGAGGAAAACATGGAACTGCTCAGCAAATCAAGCAACTATAGCTATCAACAAGAGGAAAATCTGGAGGAAGATTAGGAAGACCAACTAATCTGATCTACCCCATGTCTTGTGCTAAATTTCAAATGTTGATAAGATTTTCTGTTAAGATTATTATGATATACCTAAACTCTATAAAGAGTAACCTTGTATCTGTAACATTCAAGTGAAAAAAATACATTTTCTACTTCACTGTTTTCTTTAAGTTTACATTCTTAAACATTTACTTTTTTTTATATGCCATTTTTTATTTCAATGAAAATGTCCCTCGAGTTACCAAAAGAAAAATTAAATTTTAAGAAAATAAACATAAAAAACTAACAAACTTGAAAAACCCATATTTTTTTTTAAAAAAACATCAAAGTATGAAAAACAAAGAGAAAAGAAGGAATAAACTACAAAGGAAAACAATTAGCCAAATGTGGTCTTAAAATCAAACCTTTTTATATACCTCCCGAAATTGCCATTTTGACCACTCGACTACTAATATCTATTTATCATTCCAAATTTTTATTTTAAAAAACATCTTTGTTTTCTAAAAATAGATGATGATCATGTAGTCTACTATTGTCTAGAATCTAACTACCATTATAGTGACTAGAAAATCATAAAAGAAGATTTTTTGACTTTATAACCTATCTTGTCAATTATTTTTACCTGAAAACACATAAAAACCCAAATAAATTTATTTGTGGCCGAAAACACCCATAAAATTGATGTAAAAAACAAAACTCAACATGATTCTCAAAAGCTTTCTAAGGCAAGATCTATATTTTTAGGCACGATAAAGGCCAAATAATATCTTAATGGAATTCTCCTCATCAAAAGAAATTCTTTGACGCCAAAATCAATCGATTTCAATCAGTAAGTTTTTCTTTCTAATGTCACTTTCCGGCGAGTCTCTCTCATCTAGGGATAAAAAATAAAAAAATAAATTCTTAGACCAAAATAAACTTTGCCTCATAATATTAGATTGGTCATTATATTTCTATGTTTTTAACTTTGATATCTTATCATTGAATTTTTTCAATTCTTAACAAAGTTTGACAAATTAGTCACCAATTTGATCTTAAAAGGATGTAATTGAAAAAACCAAATTAAGTATGAAAAAAGTGCTACATTGATTTTCTCATCAATAAAATTATTAATTAATGAAAAAAAAAACAAAATATGGAGATACAAATTGAAAAAGATGTTTATATGTAGTTGATGTCTTTCTCTCGTCCATCTTCTTCTTCTAGTTTAGTTTATCACTAGTTTACAGGCCATACTACACTGTGGTACAAAAAAAAAAATTTGAATGTAAAAAAATATATTCATGCCATAAAATTATTTTAGTATTGTTATTAAATTTGGCCTGCTTAACAAATTAACCTTGAAATCTCTCAACTTGATTCCTTATCCAATCCGCATTTAAAATTAAATCATGTAAAAATTACTTAGATGTGATTCAATCGACTTGACTAGTCCAAAAACAACTCGAACGACATGTAAAAATAGTGGTTTGAGTTAAAAAAAATTCAAGATAATTTTTTTTTAATATTGAGATGTCGATATATTGGATCGACCCGGGTTTCACAATTAACCCTCTAAATTAACAATATGTGTGATGGAATCCACTAGATTTTAAAACTATTTTAAAAAAATTATTTTTACTTAATTATTTGATATGTTTGTAAAATTAAATACAAACCAAATATCACGATATTTGTTTGAGATTACGATAATCTCATAAAAAATAAATTGAATTGGTTTTTGAAGATAAATTTAAAATTAAGTAAACATAAAAGAATGAAATTAAAAAAAAATGAATGAAAGAAAAAAAACAATGGGGAAATGCAAGGGAAAAAAAAGCAACGGCCTTCATTGCTTGTATAGACAATTATGAAGAAAGTGAGGTGGACTTTTAGAACTTAATTGATCCTTGACAACATATAAGGAGCTCGCCATATATCAATAATTAATAGAAATTAGATGAAAACATCATATTAGAATAAATTTGTTAATTTTAAGAGTGTGTTTGGCATTGTTATATATATATATATATATATATATATATATGATTTCTATCGAAGCTATTTTTTATTTAAAAATATATTAAATGATTTTTTTTTTAATTATTTTCCAAGGCAAAGGAGAGGATTTGCTTGTTGAAGGAGAGATTTTCAGCTGCATTTCGTCGTTTGCAACTGAGTGGTGTTCATTTCAGAGGATGACTCTTGAATTTGAATCGTGGAGGTGTCAAAGGGCCATGTCATAGCACCTATTCATTGAATGGAAGAAAAATCAACTTTGGAAGGCTGTCTTATTGATTATTATAATGATGTTTAGAATTACGATAATGATTTTAATTTAAAGTATATTTTATTTAAAAATATATTAAAATAATATTTTTTATATTTTTTAAAATTATTTTTAATATCAACAAATTAAAACGATTTGAAAACATAAAATAATAATTTTAAATAATCTCTTAAGTGCAAGTTTCAAGCTAAAAAACTTTCACTTGAGGGAGTGTGTTAGAGAATAATATAAATCATATCTTAGAATCTCATTTAAAAACTTAAACTATTGGGTTGAGATGATTCTTTGATATTCAACAAGCAAGTTAGAGCAGAAATTGAAGAAAAAAAAAACCTAGTTATAAAAATTATTTGATTTCAATATGTTTGTTCTAAAAATACTTTTATAATTCAAATAAAAAGGATTATAAGTCACCATATTAAAAAAATAGAGATATTTTTAGATTTAAATGCTTTTAGAGACCGCAATTAAATGAACATGAAGGTTTTAGAAAAGTGTGTTTAGTAACATGATGTTTTTAAAAATATCTTTAAAAATATATAAAAATATTTTTTAGAATTGTTTTTAAAATTTTTAATATTGATACATAAAATCATAAAAAATACTAAAAAATAATAAAAATACTCATCTATTTAATACTTTTCTAAATAAAACTACCGCATTGGAAGTAAAGAGGTGAAAGGAGCTTTCAATATCTATCTAATAAAATTATGGCAAGAAATGGTAAACGTGTGCAAGCCGTTCGAAACAGGAGGAGAAGAGAAAATTCATAAATTATATTTTACTACATGTATACTCAACAATATTCAATTTCGGCTCTTTATAGATTTAAGTTTATTAATATTTACCCTATAAATTGTAAAAGTTTCAATTTGGCCCTTATCTTTCAATAGTCACGGTTGCTAATTGAATGTTCTCTTTTTCCAACATTTTCTTATTTTCTCTAATCATTTCCTACCAAAACTTCCTACTAACATGATAATTTCTTATATTGGTAAAAAAGATAGACTTTCATTAGATAATGAATTAGAGTTAATTTATTATATATTTCTTTTAGCTCTTATCTGGGTATTTTCACACCTTTTTAAAAAGTAAAACTAGTTCCGTTCAGGTTTCATGACTGTCTCTTCCAATAAGTATGTTTACTGAGGAAGGAACTTGTTTTATTACCCTTATAGGAATATAACAGTCCCTTAACCGTTAGACCAACACTTCATTAGTGTTAATCCACTATATTTAAGTCACATCATTTCTTCTATCTATATTTAAATACATTTAATCTCATTTTAAATATTCTAAAAGTCTAGATTTTATCAATATCAATATAGCCCATGACTATATAAGAATAATAAGTAGAATATATAAAATTTATATATCATTAAGCTATTACACCACCTCCAGGATGCTTGTAATGAGCTTTTTGTCAAGAAAACTTAGTATTTATTTGGAGCGGTGTTAGTACTGGAGTTTTAACATATTTTAATTTTTTTATTAAATCAATTTTTTATATTTTTGAATTATATTAACTTGCTGATGTTAAAAATAAATTAAAAAAATATATTATATTGATATATTTTCAAGTAAAAAATAATTTTAACTATAATCTCAAATAGACACTTAGCTCTTTAATAAGAGTTTCAACACAAGACCTCTTCTTTTATTCATATGTGACACATATAATAATATTATAAAATAACATTGAAAATCCAAAACTAACCTGAAAAAATAAAATAAAATTGATATCACATCTTTTATCTATTTAATAAAGAAAGGATCACATCAAATTCTTAAAAATAAAAATTGATACTAGAAAATCCAAACTAAAAGAAGAGGAATGGAATATTATGGAATAACAAGGATTGGAATATATAGTCTACCAAAGGAAAGAAAAAAACAAAAAAAAAGGAAAGGAGAAAATTCTAAGACCAAACACAACCGTCTTTTATTACACATATTTCCGTTACTTTCGGTATTAAAATCGTCGATAACCATCAGACACGACATGGTTTTGAGACCATTCTCAAACAGATTCAGCTCCTTCTTCTTCGTATCCACAAAGTCACAAATCTAAAATCATGCTACACAATTTTTCACAAGCAAATAATTTCAGGGTTCTTTTGCCAATGTTGTTGTTAATATAGCTCAAAGACGAAAGATTTCTTGTTTTTTTTTAATGAAACTTAGATGGATATATAGTTGATTAAAAGGAAAGGTTTTGATGATCTGGGCTTGGAGCAAAAAGATTGGTAATTAGATCTAATAGGAGATATAGGTAGATTCTTGGATTCTTTTGAGAAAAGATTGGTGGGTTATTAAAATAAGAAGATGGGGGTTGATTACTATAACATATTGAAGGTGAACAGGAATGCAACAGATGGTGATCTAAAGAAGTCGTATAGAAGATTGGCTATGAAATGGCATCCTGATAAGAACCCCACTAACAAGAAAGAAGCTGAAGCCAAATTCAAGGAGATCTCTGAGGCATATGAGGCATGTTTGATTTTGCTTTCCCTTAAAAAAATTTCAATCTGTTCTATTAATTCTGCTGGTTTTTTTCTTTTTTCCTTTTCATTTCTGGTATCTTTTTGCTTTTTTGCTTTCTTTTTTTTTTAAAAAAATCTGGAATATACAATTGTACCCAAGAAAAAAAATCTGGAATATATACAATGTGAAATGGAGGTGTGTGGAAACTAATCTTTTGAGATTTATAATTATGCATTTTATTGTTATTCTTCACGATATTGGAAAGAAATTAGACTCACTAAATGTGTTATAAATGTAGAAGAAGAATTAAATGTGTATGGATATTGATTTTGAGCTTTGTATAATATGCATTTGCTTATTACAATTTCTGGTGAAGAAATTAGGCTCTATGAAATATATGAAGAACTTTATGGTTCCATTTACTTGGAAAATTATAGCTTTGAAAAGTCAGGAGTTCTTTTAGATGGAGGTAAAATAGTTGTTTTGTTTATCGCAGTGAATTTCTTCTCTACTGATAATAGGACTTTTCTTTTTCGCGTCAAGGACAGTGAATTGTTGTTGTGGTTACATTGCCTGGGATTTTGATCAATTTTGTGAATCCAGGTCTTGAGTGATCCACAAAAAAGAGCAATTTATGATCAGTATGGTGAAGAAGGATTGAAAGAAGCACCACCGTCTGGCAGTGGCGGCTTCCCTTTTGGCAACGGTAGTGGGTCAAATGGTTTCAATCCTAGGAATGCAGAGGATATCTTTGCAGAATTCTTTGGGAGCAGTCCTTTTGGATTTGGATCAACAGCAGCTGGTAGATCCTCGAGGTTCCAATCAGATGGGGGGTCGTTTGGTTCATTTGGCTGTACTGATAATCTTTTCCGAACTTATAGCGAGGGAACTACACTAAGGAAACCACCACCTGTGGAGAGCAAATTGCCTTGTAGCCTCGAGGAACTATACTCTGGATCAACAAGGAAAATGAAGATATCGAGAACTGTAGTTGATGCCCGTGGGTATGTTTATTTGTTTCTCTAACTAAGTTTATTCAGTTTCCCCCCTTCTTGGTGTCTTGATATAGTTGTTCAAAATCAATGCTGCAAGAAAAGCCACCATTTCTTGGACCCGGAGGATCATGTTCCTTGTGTGCTAAATGGCTGTAGATGGTCTTACGATGGATTATTTACTTGGCTAGGAGCCTTGCCAAACCCTTTGATCATCGTTTACATACAATTATATGCAAGTTCTTGTGCCATGAAATACACTGTCATAATTTTCCTCGTATACATGAGAACAAGCTTCATCAGATTCTTCTAAATGTCTCCGTCAATTCCTAACTTCTTGATCACTCAAGTTTGCTTTATGCTCGTGCTACCTTGTCTTTGCATGTGCTGCTGATGTCTAAATTACAGGGGTGACTTTTTCACATATCAATCCCCTTCATAGAGCTAGAAGGGTAACAGTTCCTTTTCTAATTGCAATTGAATATGAAACTGTGCAGGCGACAAATACAAGAAACAGAAATATTAACCATTGATGTGAAGCCAGGGTGGAAGAAGGGAACAAAGATTACATTCCCGGATAAAGGAAATGAGCAGCAGAATCAGCTTCCAGCAGACCTTGTGTTTATTATTGATGAGAAGCCCCATACCACATACAAGAGAGATGGAAATGACCTTATCATCAACCACAAGGTGACACTAGCCGAGGCCCTAGGAGGAACAACAGTAAATCTCACCACACTTGACTGCCGTAATCTATCAATTCCTGTACATGATATAGTGAGCCCTGGTTACGAGCTTGTTGTGGCCATGGAGGGTATGCCAATAGCGAAGGAGCCAGGTAATAGGGGCAATATGAGGATCACATTTGAAGTGAAGTTCCCAACAAGATTGACACCAGAGCAGCGAGCAGGGCTCAAGCGCGCATTAGGGGGTTAAAGATTGATCAAATTGTTATATATATACACATATATAAGAGCTAAATTCTGAAGCCAATGCTGCTTTCCGTTCTTTCAATTTGCAAAGGTTGTCTTTTGCTGTCCTTGTATTTATAGACCCTTTAAACCAACACCTACAGGAAAAGTACTGTAATTATTATAGACCCTCACAGCCATTACTGGCTGGTTCAACTGATTTTCATTTTTTTCTTTAGGATAGGAGGAGGGATATACAGGGCTGCATTCATCATACTGTTTTTGTCCTTGTATTCCTTTGCTGGACGACTCCATTGTGTATCTTTCTTTTGCAGCGTCGTCTGGATGATTCTCTTCCAACAAGGAGAATGACAGAGTGGTTCCTATAGTATGTTGGTTTTATGGTTTAATTTTTGATGTTGGAAAACTAGTGGTATCTTCCTAAGCTTTCCAAGAAGACTAGCAGTTTCACTGTTGCCCCTTCGTTTATTTTCCCAAATCTTTCAGAAGCATGTGTGATGCCTCAGCACCGCCATCTCCTCCTTGAAGCATCTGGATACCTCTTATCACATTAAACATCTGGGTTCCTTCATTAACTTTTCATTTTAGAGCAAGTTTAGTGCTTGGAAAAGCTTAATTACACCCAAAAGAGGACCATTTGGAGGGTGCAAAACAAGCCGGTATACATCGTTCTTCCCTTGATCTAATTCACGGCCAATTTTTGCATGACTAGTATTCTAACTTTTGATTGGCTCTAGAAAATCTAATTACAGTAACAATGAGTTGAAAATAATCATGGTAACAGAACCATAAAGATGGAAAACAGAAAGAAAACTAACATAATCAAAAGCCTCTACTTGTAGGAGCATCTCTACGCCAAGCCAAGCCCTGCAGCCCGGGCGAGCCATTGACTTGCCCTCCACCAGATTGATAAGCAGAGTAACCATGGGGTCCAGGCTGAGGAGCTGCCCAAGCGCCTTGCTGCCAAGAAGAGGCACCGTTTTGCTGACCATGTATCAGATTCACTTGAGGCATGGCTGGAGATCTTCCTAATGGTGCCCTTGTCTGGTGTACTCTTTGCTGCACCATGTGGGCTCTTAGAATAGGCTGCCGTACACCATGCACGTGCATTGGCTGAGGATGAGTACTGCGCTGCTTTGGGGTTTCTTCTGGGTGCCACTCTGGCATGTCGTCATCGTCATCATCATCATTCCATGGCTGCACTGGTAGAACATCGGTTTTAGGTTGTCCATATCTGTGTACAAGTTCTCTCAAATCTAGAGGATGAGATGGGATTTGGGGATATGAATTGTGAGGGGCCATTCCCTGTCTCCTAGTAGGGTTTTGGTTCGAAAACTCTGATCTTGATGCGATAGAGCCACTAGAAAAATTGAACTCCGGCAAGTCATCCTCATCCCGGCCAGCCAGTGGGCCAAACCCGGGAGGCACATCATCATCGTCTTCATCAGGTTGGGGGTTGGGATGGGCAGAAGTTCCACCACGAGGTGGTGGCAACGGATGTTTTGATGCAATATTCACATTCATATTAGTATCCTTATCATGGTGTCTCCTAGAAGTAAGGTGGTGTTGCTTTTTTGAGTTGTGTTTATGGTGTGATGCAGCGGTGGGTGATATTATTGACGTTACTTGAGCTCTTCTCCATACAATAACACCAATTAGACCATCATCAATAGCATTAGGGGCCTCAAGTTGGTCCGTTGGAAGGACCTTGATGAGCATTTCACGTGTCTTTGAATGAGATGGGCATAAATAAAGTTCCACTCCATTAGCAGGCTCAGCAAAACCCACTCTCTCATCCAAAACATAGGAATCGGCAACCTGCAGCAGGCATTTCAGTCACAGCTGACAAAGAAAACTGACAAAGCCTAAAGAGTGATGAAAAGCAGCAGAGTTTTTCATGTTTCTTACCCCTCTAAGACTTGCCCTCTCACTCTCCGTGGACCCCTCCTTGCAAACAAAGTGCACTACCTGCAAAAGCAAAAGTCAATTTCTTTAGCAACATGGAAAGCAAATGGGGCCTTTTCAAGTTATGCTTGAAAGGAAAAAGGGGTATAGATCCTCCCGATGACATATCAGATTTTATGGGAAAAAAGAGCCAGAAACTGGCAAGATCCAACCATGCTGTGGCTATATAAAACTAAGATATTTTATCTTCCATCAATATATTCTGGGTACGCGATTACTGTGAATCTGCTCAGATTTCTGGGAAGATATCCCAACCAAACAATGGCATCCGTTAAATAAATATTCCAGGCTGATTTAGTATCTTTGTACACCTCTTTCCATTGGAAAGGGAAAGAAAATGTATCCCTGTTCGTTTCCATTCAGCAGGCAAGAAATGAAAGCAACTATCTTTACTCGGACGCCCTATACACTAAAACCAGTTACCGTTTGCTCTTGAGAGCCAACAACATGTGGCGTTTCACAGGTTCCGCAACAAATTCCTTGCACGTTTTATTCCTCTCAGTAACTAACTTTCCCTCAGCAACTAAAAAATCAAATCATTGGAGGCCAAATATTGTTTTTCCTTTATATGAACTTTATCAAGCCATTCATTCACACAAATCCTTAGTAGGATGTCATTCACCAAAAATGAAAAGACCATAATTCTGCAGCAGCAGTAGAGTGGGATTAATAAGCAGGGATAGCAAATTATCCCCCCTTTCTGGACAAAAGTAGCATAACTGAAATTTAGTACAGAGAAATAGACTTGAGATACCATAACAGCACGACTTCGGGACATCAAGAGCTCCTGGAGAAACTTCTCAAACGCATCAAGTCTGACTCTCCCTTTGACCTCAACAACGCCAGACCACTCTTTTGCAGACGTTTTGTCACCACTGCAGCAAGAAAAACAGATCAGAAAAAAGTAACAAGTTTCACAGTGACAACCACCTAATTCATCATAAACAAATTAGGAAACTATAGAACACTGCTCATCCAGTGTAATGTAAGCTTGGATGGCAGGCAACTAAAGGTTCTAATTCTAAGCAAGAGACCCCATAAAACATCAGATGAAAGACAAGTACAATACTATCTGTTTCCCGTGCAAAAAACTATTTGACAACATATATGCTTTTAATGCTAGGTGAAAAAAACACATACCTTTTAAAGATGCCAACAACTGAGGTCATGGTGGAAATACTCAGCTGAAGTAGGCCTTCCCAGACATGTTCACCCTTGGATGCACCAGTAGAGGGTGTAGTTTTGGATTCTACATGAATGCTGGCATATCTCCCATCAGCCTCAGATGATGTGCTAGTTTCCTCAATGTTTTCAGATTTTTCTGGGATGCTACCAACAGCATCTTTTGTAGCTACCACATGAGACTTGGCTTCTGGCCGAAGCTGTGAATCATCATTGTCAAGGGTGGGTGTTGTTTTTCCAGCATCCTCTGGTAAGTTTTCAAACGGTGGTTCTGAATCAAGGGATTCCATGAATTCATCCAGAGAGACAATTGGAGGAAGAAATTCTGCATCTTTCAATTCATCGTCCACCATGAGTCCTTGCATCAAATCATTTCCTTCACTTGAAGGAATCGTAAGCGTGTAAGAAGCTGCCTTGTCTTCTAAATCACTCTTGTCATCAGTAGCATTCACTTTGTCTTTCATTTGATCAGGTTTAGAACCCAGAGAACCTTCCTTCTCATCTGATTTTGGTTGTGTAGTGAATGAATTCAGCCCAACAGCAACCTCCATTGCTACACTATCCTGTTCAACTTCAACTTGAAACTCACCCTTGTGAGTTTTCTTCACCAAACGTCTGATATCAACATCCGAATCAGGCAAAACCACCATTTGAGCAAGTTCCTCGGCTTTTGCCATCCGCCATTCCGAAAGCTCCTTAGATGCAAGTTCCTCTGCAGTCATAGAGCAGAGTCGCCCTGGGGGAATCTCTCCAGACATAACTTTTTCTCTTAGTTCAGGATTATTACGATCTTTCAAATTGAACAAAAGAGACCTGCCCTTCTCCTTGTACTTCTTGTTTACCCCTCCAAATAATTTGAAGAGTTCTGCTTCAATTTCAGAGGCCAAAACTCGCGGATCCCTGACTACTTCTTTTCCAACATATTCATCGATATGCTCCTGGCCATGCAGTGTTTGGGCAGCTTCAATCTCCTTTTTCTCTGTTATCTCTGCATCAGGTTCCAGTATCCAGGACAATCCATTGCCCTGCAGCAATTCATCTTTTACCAAAAAACTGTCACTAAATGAAATATCCTCATCACGGAAAATATTACTGGATGGTAATTCCTGCCCGTCACTGTTTGATGTCTCTGTTGCACAAGCATTTCCATGAGTGTTGGAACTTTCCTGAGATGTCTTATGGCTGTCAGAATGGTTTTGGGTAAAAGAATTGTCCTTGGTGGACAAGGATTCCTTGGGCTCCTCAGACAAATGGTGAAAACCAGCTGCACCAGAAGCTTGTCCCATAGGTTGAGTCTCTTTGTGTTTCTGCACCTGAGCACTTGCATCCTCACCTACAGAGTACTTTCCAGAACTTGAAGTTTTATCGTGCTGCTGAGAAACCAGAGTCAGCGCATCTGCCAGTGATTGTCTTAGCTTGGACCTCACAGAATCAGACTCATTGTTGGCCTTCGAAGATGGATGCATCTGTCCAGTTTGATTTTTCTGAACTGACGATTGTCCAGTTTTACTAGAAGCTGACCTCTTATATGGTGCTTGTGGACGATTTGATCCTGACGAATTTAAAATAGACTGGATCTGTACAGGTACTTTATTTGGTGTCAGGGTTGGCTGTAGCCATGGCCTAAGTTCCATTTGCGCAACCTGGTTGTGAGACATTGATAATTTCCGTGACAAAGAATTGTTGGAAGAAGGTTCCTCTGGGGCCTTTCGCTTGTTCAATAGTGATGACTGCTGTGATCCAGTATTATGAAACACAGTTTCCATGTCTCCCAGTTGCCTCCTAGATAAGAATTTCTCTGGAACCATATTGTATGCACGTGGTTCCATGTGTCCTTGTATACTTGATACCGAGAAGTTCTGCAAAACATGATCATTAGGCAAAGGTTCTGACAACTGTACTTGGATGTTTGATATCGACATCTGCTGTGATAAAGCATCAGTTGAAATTGGTCCCATCTGTCCCATTTGCATGTTCGACATGGACATCTGTTGTAATGCAGGATCATGGATTCCAGGTTCCATCAAACCCATATGCATCAACGAGTCCAGTTTGTTTGAAATGTCTTCCGACTGACCCAGTTTGATGCTCTGCACTGATGATTGCTGTGATTCAAGATTGTTGGACATGCTGGGCAATCAACATGAAAGGAATGCAAAAGCCACTACAAAACAAAACATTCTTTGTTAGTTCCTCAACTTAAGACTGAAAAGTCAAGGATGCATGTCTAGATTATTCACACATGACCAAGTTACATCCATATCTTCTAATAAAATAAAATGTCGCTCTAACAGGCACGAGTAACAAAAACTCATATGGTTTGTTTATGGTGACAACCATAAGAGCTGTAATGCATCTTCAAATTTGTTTTCATCACTTGCCGGTGGAATACCATTAACAGATAATTACTTCGACAATGAAGAGAACAAGACACCGAGAATCAGATGGAAATCCATGGTGTGAATAGATGGGAGTTATGTGTGCATTCCAGGTTCAGTATTTTAAATATGTGTGTATTCACTTAAAAATCAACCTTTAATCTCAAAGGCATTGCCATCAGTGCTGACAATTTTACATAATTTACCAAGAAATATCGTCCCAATTTGACTTCATCGAACTTTTTATCTGATGAAATTATCTTGCCTTCGCACTTTACTACGCTTAAATGAAACAGGTGTTGCACAGGCCTGTCAGCTGGCACGATAAGATTTCCTTCTTTGAAGTCCCCATGGTAATTGGCAATCAATAACTGATGAATTTTTAACGCATGCCATTTTTTGTACTGTATATTCTTGTCATGGCACAAAGCACCGGCTAGCTTGAAGGAATTAATAGTTCAAAAATCAAGATAGATCAGCTGCATTCAGATGCTTATAAAGAGTCACTGTAACCAGTAAAAAAGGCACCAGAAATTAAAGTTAAATGCAGTCTCCCTTTACAGAATTTATCAGCTCTAATCTGCTTCTTTTTTAATTTATTTGACAAATCTATCCACAATGCTGAAGTGCAACTCAATGCTATATGATTTAATTTTAAACAAAAGGTGGCAAAAAATCATTTCATCTTTTGATCACCACCCATAGCTTGTCCATTCATTCATATCAAAGAAATTACGTGAACGTATATACACCTATGGGGACAAACACCTGAAGAGTAGCAGTTGACAATCTGTCGTAACTTATCTATTACTAGTTTGATGATTCCAGGGTATATTGGACACAATCAAAACTTATCTAGCCACACACGCGCAAACCCGTTTGTTGGCTTCCAAATTTTTACAATCAATAATCTATTGAGAGGTAAAACTGCAAAAAAACCCCAAGAAAATTCTTGAAATACAGATGGAGGCATACAAAATGAGACGCCATCACCAAGTGCAAATCCCATCTAAGCAGGGTTCCAAGAGGGTGCTCTTGATACAGTCACAGACTTCAGCACTTTTGCATGAAGTGGCTGCTCTCAAGACTTCACCCATAATCGCGCGCACTTAGAATTGGCATCCCAATGCTTTTACCACTGCACCACACAAAGATTCCTATATCATGCAAACATTACAGGAACAAAACAACATTTCACCAACAAAAAAAAATCCCAGATAATGGGCATGTTTAGGGTACTTTCTTTTAAAAGGAGATGCCACCCACAAGTTATAAGACAGCTTGCAATACATATTTTTCCGTTACACTACAAAAGCAGTCTCATTTAAAAAAAAAAAATAGCACCAGAAAATCAGACTACGAGGATGATTTGCCCAAAAATTACAACGAAAAAATGTTCAAAAATTATATTGAAAAACTTGCCGATTACTGATGAATATTGCAATAGGAAAGAAACCAGAAAAAACACAAATACACAAAAGTCTCTACATCTATAGGAGTGAGGCGCATTTAGTTTTCACTATGTCAAAATAAAATTACATCGAATGTATATATTTATAGTAAATATAAACCGCTCAAAAAATACTAACCATCCAAGAATTATTAACAATTTTTTTCTAATACCCTTTTATGGTACCACTGGGAATGCCCTCGCACCCCAATAATATTAATAAATTTTTCTAATACTTTTTATTGGGAAACGCCCCGTAAACCCAACCTATTAATCATCCCTAACAATAAAACAAAAGGTAGTTTCTTCTGCTCCGCTCCACAGCATCTGCCTCTGAGATACAAACTACAACAAAAAAAACCTAATCATATCTAAATACCCTCAAAAACACTATATTTCAACTATAGCTAAACAATTATACAGAAAAATTCAAATTCACAAAACCAGAAAAACTAATAAAAAATGAAATCAACTGTCTGAAAACTTGAAATCACATAAAAGGAATGTAATCATAAACAAGTCCGATTCGTAATCCCTGATTAAATTCACGCATCTACAAAAGCATGCAATCAAATTCAAATCAAGCTAACAATACACTTCTACTGTAAAAACAAAACCCTAATTTCACATCAACAGGCACCGATTCGACTCTCGAGAAGCCCAAGACGACGCAAACAGGATATCGAGTTTCGGTAATAGTAAATAGCGGTGAGTTGTACCTGATGAAGAGAATAGAGCAGCCTCTGAGCCAAATGGAGATAGAGAGAAGGGCGACAATAGAGAGGGAGAGCTTTTGGCGAGAGAGAGATGAATAGAAAACCTAGAAAGCTAATCTGAAGAAGATAAGTATGGAAGGGATGCGTTCGGCAGGGAGTTTTTTCGTTTTTAATAGATAGAGCTAGGGGTGACACGTGGAAGATATTTTTTATGTGGGACCTCCTTACTACCGTATGTTTTTGCTGTAGAAACGAGTTATATAAAATTTTGAAATTTTGTGTGGTTTTAAATTGTTTTTATGTATTAATATTAAAAATAAATTTTTAATAAATAACAGTATCACAATATCTATGATTCTATATTACTCACGTGATAAGGACCCACGTTTGTTTACTTTTTCGGTAAATTATGTTACCATACTGGTTTGTATCAGTAATTATAATAATTATTTTTTTTTTCTTTTAATTTTGCAGGCAAGCCATTATTTAACGGCATGTTTGTTTAAATTTTAAATTAATTTTTTTATATTTTTAAATATTTTTATATGCAGATATTAAAAATAATTTTTTAAAAATAAAAAAATATATTTTTTAATATATTTCTAAAAAAACTTTAAATCACAACTACTCTCACGATATCCAACATTCTCAAAAATTAAAATGTATTTATATACTAACCAATTTTATTTTATTTTTTCTTTGTAACAAATAAAAACTTTTCTCATCTATCAAAAAATAACTTCTCACAGTTAGCGTTATGAAATAGAAACAATTAAGCAGAAAATATATCGGTTAAAAAAATATAAAAATAAATTTATAAATGTGATAATTTTAAAATTAATTTTTATACTTTCAAAATAGAAGGTGTAGTAGAAACATTTTTTTAATATAATATTTATTATTTTTTATTTTTAAAATATAATTGTAAAAAATTCATAATTATAAAACTATTCAGCTAAGATAGGTAAGGATAAAAATTATTATTATCATAATTTTAAAACTCAATTTGAAGTAAGGATTGAGTTATGGGTTAGAAAAATCAACTCAGGTTAACCTAAATTGTTTTAAAGAACCAAACGACAATGTTTTTCAAGAAAATAAAGAAGGCTTTTTACTTAAGTTTTGATCAGGTTTTTCCTTAAACTTGGACCAATTCAGGTCCTACGTCGATCAGGTTCCAAGTCAACCTGCTAAGCCAGTCTAACTTTTATAACTAGAGTTATTATATTACTAATTTCAACACTTAATATAAACTAAAAAAAATAGTTTTTAATATTTTTTAAAATAGAAAAATTTAACAGTAATACATATTAATATATTAATAATAAAATAGATATTTTTATAATTTAGTATATCTTGTTCATCATCAATCAAATATAATACAAAGATAATCACTATTATTTATATATTATTATCAAACATAATTTTATCCTTATGTATTATTATATTTTTTTTATCTCTATTATTTTTATCTTTTCTTATCGTATAACTGTAACCAAAATGTTACCCTAGGATAGTCCGTCTCTTCTCGTTAATTGAATCCAGCAATGAAGCTTGTAAAGTATAAATATAAATTTTAATAGATTTTTTTATATAGAAAATGCAGTTTAACAATATTCTTATTATAAAATTTAATATATAGTTTAAGAAGATAATAATTATTATTTTGTTGTGAAAACGATGAAGTTTTAATGCGTTCAGTGTAAAAATCAACGCGAGGATCGGTGTATGATTTGGTACTTGTCTTTCGTTCGAACCCTAAGAATTAATCCCACTCCAAATGCATGCTTAACTATCCCGAGCACAAGCACCTCTCCACGACACATTTATACATGATGCTTGCTTTTTATAAACCAAGAGTAATTATCTAGTTAATTAGTTGGAAATTTTTTTTTACTTAGATCTATAAAATATTTACAAATTTTTAGATTAAAATTTGATTCTAAATGGTGGTTAAAAGCTTTATAGCTTTAATTATCTATTTGAATTGTGGTTTATTGACTAAAAAAAAAAACTTTCACCAATTTTTGCCAAATATATTGCAATGATAAATCAAAGTGAATTTCTTAGCATTTTTAGATGATGATGATGCTCTACAAATTCAGAATGTTTGGCAAATTATTTTTTGTCAATTTGGATAACAGATGGTCACAGGTTCATGTCAATTTTCTATTCTTTATAACTAATGATTCCAAGGGTTAGTGACAAATTCTGGATTTTCTGCAATAACAGTTTTCTGAGGATTTTAGAAACCTTTTAATGATTAAGTCGATGACTTTATTATGAAAATTTATAGTAAATAAGCATTAAATTCTAAGAAGAATAATGTTTGTTCTTCGTTTATGTATGATAAATAATGTGAATAAATTGTAAGGGAGTGAATATTGTTAACCCCCTGCTTGAGTTGTTCAAAGTGCATTAAGAACCTTTTTCCTTCTATCTTTGAGGGGTTATAAGTCTTTTCTTCTTCATCTAAGTAGAAGAAAGACCCTTACAATCAACATTAATATTGATAGTTAATGTCTCCTTACACGACATTTAATATTGAGAATATCATGTGTTTTATGGAAGATGGTTCTATGTCAATCTATATACAATATTAATGTCGATGAGATCATCTTTTATAATCAACATCAATATTGATTTGATGCAGGGATGGCCTAAGAATACTTTTTGACATGCTACGAAATAGGGAGATGATGACCCTAGACTCCCATTTTGAGCACTTGTTCCTGAAAAAAGACTTGGCTTAGAGGGGGTTACGTTTGGCAAGGTGCGATACCCACAAACGTTTAGGACTGATGAGTACTCAAGCCCAAGAGCGTTACGTCTAGTAAGATGTCAGACCCACAGGTGTTTTGGCCATGTAACCAAAAAGGAAAGGTGATGTCTTTGCCTAACCTTTTTATCCTAAGCCCTAACCTTCGTCAGGCTTCTCCTTTATCTTGGTCCCTTTTGGTTATGGGTTTTTGTGAAGAAAGACCTTTTAGTATGAAGTGCATTGATCCATCACCTGAATATTTAGAATCCTTTATGAATGTCGAGTTCTCTTTAGTGGCAGCAAGTACTGACTTAATCCTAACAAAACCTCCTATCATTGTTAATAGATTTGGGATATCATCCTTAACGTTGCATGGGAAACTCTCTTTCAGGGATAAGGTTCTGGGAATCAGAGCATCATCTCTTACAATAGCTAAAGTGAATCTAATAGAAAACAAGTTAGTATGAATCGAGCATGAGAATGGAAATAGATTGTTGCCCAAAATCTTTATTAATGACAAGTGTTGTTACCAATTTTGACCAAAAAATCAAGAAAATAAATAAATAAATAAAAAAGGATATACAAGAACAAGCATAGAAGATTGTCCAAGTTGGTGGTAAAAGACCATGACAGGTGAAAAAGTTGGAGGACTAAAATGTATAAAATTAGCAATCCAATTCTAATTGACAAAGAATCCATTTGATGAAAATATTTTTATTTGGGTTAAAAAAATATAAATTTATATAAATAAAGACTCGATGAAAATTTTAGAAGGCATGTTTTACACAGTCATCTTCCCATACTCTCCGTTGGAATGGTTTGAAGCTCCCCTCCTTCACTCGTAATCATGGATTCCCTCAAGGTGACCCTCTTTATTCTTATTTGTTTGTTTTATGCATGGAGAAGTTAGCTTGCCTGATTAGCAAGAAGGTTTCGGGCAAGTTCAGGCATCCTATTCATGTCTCCAAAGGTGGTCCTGGCATCTCTCATCTTTTCTTTGCCAATGACGATCTGTTGTTTACTAAAGCTAGCAAAGCTCAAATACGTGTTATCATTAGTGTTCTTTCCAGCTTTTGTAACTCTTCAGAGCTGAAGGTGAGTTTTGAGAAATCTAGAGTGAGGTGCTAGCTTGAAATCTCCTACCACAATAATATACAAACACAATACAAAGCAACAGATCAAGTGAGAGTTGCCTCTCCAAATTCACAAGTTAACCCTACTTTCAGATTTCAGTATTTTAATTATTAAGTCTCCTGGATTTTTTGTTGCAAGATTGAACAGAGCCATTATGTGGCTTAGCTGTCTCATATACCATGAAGGAGATTGTCTGAGATAAGACATTGAGGGAAAATGGAAAAAAGAAAGAGGCGAAACGATAGCAGAAGTATGCCCGATGACGATTGTTTCAACTCTTTTGATGAGCAAAAGGGAAAGCTGGAAGAGTACCACACCAATTCTTAATTAAATTTTTGGTCCATGAGACTCATAGAAAGAGAAGAATGAAGTGCTTTTTACAGCATAGTCAAAATCGTAATTATTTATGTATGATATTACTATTTTGTATGATATAGAGGGTCAAAACATGGTGCTGGCCATGCCATTGCCGGCCCCATTTTCAACCCGTCTCTGGCTAGAATTTAACCCGGGGAGTGAACCTAAAATACTTTCACCGACCTCACTCTTGCAAAGAGGACATGATGCATTGATCTTCAGCCACTTGTCTACACAATCCTTATGGAAGAAATGAGAACATGGTAGCTCCCTCAGCTCATCATTGTTTGCATATTTTGCCAAACAAATGCAGCAAACCTGTACCGGTTACAACATTAGATCATCAGTAATAATGCCAATAACAAGACTCGAGACCATGCATCGTGAATATGACAAGTATATCTCAAATGATCATGACAAGGAACCTCCAAGAATCTGGAGGCACTTACTGCATCTTCTCCTGAAATCACACGTTCCTTTTCTGTCCCTGCAGCCACGATCCCACCATCAGCAGCACCAGAGCTGCTATCCTCACCATTTCTATTTTTAATCAGCTTAAACTTGTGCGTTGGCAAGGCATCAATTGATTCGGGTGTGGCTCCCCTTGTCTGTGTCAGATCCTCCCTAAACCCGAGAATAGAAATTATACAAGGCAAGCAACAGCAGATTGTTGCACACAGAATAAAGGGCATAGCATATCCGATACAGCTAAATGTAAGAAACACTATGCATAACCTGAAATGTAAGAGGATTTAAAATTAGGGTGAGCTCTCTCAAATGGCAGGTACCAAAAGGAACATTGTGGTGAATATACGACATAGCAATACCTGTACAAGTTTGGAGCCTCCTCCGCAGATGAGTGGCTTCCAAATATCCACACATTGCCAACCACAAACCAAACTGCGAAAAAGCAATCCAAAGCCATTTTGAAGTACTCCAACAAAACCTTGAGTCTGCACGTGAAAACAATATTTTTGGAACCAGATATTTATATATTCAAAATAATTAAAGAATTTGCTTTTTATTTGACAGATTTCAATGGCTAAAAAAAATACCAATGTCAAGAGACACTAAAGCATATCATGTGATAAAATAACACAAGCAATTCAAAACCCACTTCTTAAATAGTTGGTGACACTTAATAAAAGACAAACTAAAGTTCAACCTGAAGAGGGTAATCATTTTGAACATGAAACAATGATCGCCATCAAAGAAGTACATGGTAATCAGAAAAGGAAAGAAAAGAAGCTGAAATGCACATTCCCCAGTCAAAATTTCAACACAGTTGAGCTCCCAATCTACACTCTGTGAGTAGAGCCCCCCCAAGGCCCAAACACACACACTGAATATGAATCCAGTGCCAGCCCCAAACTAGCTGCTTTTGAAAATTTGACTTAAAAACTATGTGTAAACAGTTTTGAAATAAAAGTATCAACCCTGGCACCATCTAAAAACAATGAAAAGGACATGCTACCCCAATGAGCTGCATAATATCACCATTAAACGGGGGGGAAATTGGAGTGAGATCAAGAAAAGATTTGGGAAATATTTCATGTACTTGTGTCCATTTTGTAAGGGTATATGCTAGAGGATGACACTGTCTCTATATTCTATTTCCCAGGACCCACTTTGGTGCGACCATAAACAGATTCTTCCCATTATCTTAGAAGTATCATCTAGGGGTGGGCTAGTGGGGATGGGAGATCAAAACCAGCTTCATCATATCCAGCACATTAGATAGTCATCCAAACATTAAGTTAGCTTTGATACCAAACAATGCCCCTACCCCTTCAAAGAAACAAAGAACCTAGCATCTACTCCCAGCCCGTGCAATGCAGCTATATACTGGATTTTCATGAAGCTTCAACTTTGAAGTAGTAAAGAAAATATCATTAAACCAGATGAATTGGACGACCTTCATACATGCAATTGGACAGGACACGTTCATTTATATGATGAAAACAATAAAGAATATCTAAACAATATATGTTTGGAAGAGAAAAATGACAATTACAACCAGAAGTCATGCACTCGTACCTTGCATTCAGTACTGCATTTTGGCCACCTCTAGGTGATGTAGTAGCAGATCGGCGATCCTCCCCTTCTGAATTCCTACTAACTGAAAGAGAAAAGGGTCCTGCAGGAACGTTAATATGTGCAGAACCCTGATGATTTTGAGCTGAGTCTTGCTCCAAAGCCTGGTTACGATGACTATAACGCCAGTAAAGAAGAGGGAGGGTTGCCACACATCCTGATGCATAACCAACAATCCATGCAAACAATGGTGCACGTGGATGTTCCTTCCTCGACACAGACAAAACAACAATAGATGCAATAATCTGGCTCAACGTGAGAACCAATTCAACAGAAATCCATAAACCAGAGTTCAAAGGACTCCTGCGTCGACGAGCTTCCCCTCTCCTTATTAATGAGGAGCTCCGAGAGTTTGTTCCATTAGACAAAGATGTCGGAGGCGGAGAACTGGGTGCTCTCACGCCACTCAAAGGTCTGTCCTCATGCAATGACGCTTCCAAACCAGTTGAAATTCTATTGTGAGATGGTGATACAGAGACCTCGTTACGTATGTCAATAATATGCTCACTACTGTTAGGATTCTCTTGCCGCTCCATTAACAATGGGAAAGTGTCAGTCTGATTTTCAGAATGTAGTTCCGTTGAGGCAACATCCATTTAAGTCCAACAAGACAACCGAAAATGATGAAAGCATAGAATCACTGGAACAAGATCACAGCTTCAATCTCCACTCCGTCCCAAGATTTCTCTGAGATGTCCGTCCCACAAAAACTTGAATTACTAGACACCACAAGCAGCGGAACAATCCCAATTCTGTTCAACAAGAAAAGCACAAAAAACAAGGACAAATTTGTCGCTGAGAAGGTGTAGTAATTCATCATTCAACATTCTGAAAATCCAAGCCACCGCCAAATATACTAATAAAACCGCTTGGCTCAGCTGAATAACTTAAATAATGAAAAATCAAATGACAAAAAATACCCAAAATTCTAAACTTCTATTTTCATGGGCTTTCTTCAAAACCCAAAATATTAAATATCAAAAACTTGTCCTTCAGACCACCAAAAAAGTAATGCCGATCCTCCTCTTCCAAGAAATGAAAAATCAAAACTTTCTATCACTTATCAACTCAAGGACATAAAACAAACATCAACCCCACATTTAACAAAACAAGAGATTCAGCTAGATTTAATCATTTTCTTATGCGTAAAGACTCCATCAATTCAGTTTTTTCAAGTAATCACACAATTTTCTCGGTAACCAAACAAATTAATCAATATCATTAACCACTAATTACTCCAAAACAAGACAAATTTCACCGTTCCCAAACAAATGACTCGAGTTCCCCAAATAAGACAAGAAGAATCCTAATCTACGAGGAGTGATCAGGTGAATTTGAAACGGCGTCGCTTTTTGGAGGAAGAGAGAGAAGAACGAAACGTACCAGATTGAATTGGAGCTAAAGAGGAGAAGAAAGATGAAAACGGTGTCGCTTTGGCGCGGAGAGTGCAAGAAAGCTGGTCGCTTTGATAATTTTATTTTTTGTTTTAAAAGGAGAGAAAAACAGAAAGGAAGAGTCAGCTTTGGACCTCCATTGCTTCCCTACCTGGTCAGGGAATATTTATATTTTTATTTATTTTATTTGTTACGAGCAAAGGAATTTCTTCACTTTTGTTCCTTTCTTTTTTTAAAAGGATATTTTGTCTAGTCAATGATGTAAGAAATGGGAAACTTCGAATTGAGTAAAGTATTCCTTTTGCCCTTATAGTTTACCAAGTGTTTCATTTAGGCCCCTATGTTTTAAAAATGATTGCTAAATGGTCCTCTAGCCGGTCAAGACGGATATTAGCGTGTCTATATGCTTGGAATATCACGTACGTGGTAGCAAAATCTTCATTTTTATAATTAATTTTCCATATTTTACAAAGTACTTGTTTTTATTAGAGCTCTTGTATATTTTAGTATGGTTAATTTCTACATTAATAAATCATATGCTGTTGGGTCATGGGGCGTCCATAGTTGAATGATTGTGGTCTAAATTTGTTTTTTTATTTTTTTATTATTATCGTGGGTGTTCGAGTCAGCTTGTGTGCACTTCGATTAATCTCACAAGTCCTGAAGTTAACGACTATATAAATCTCTAGTAGTCATCATATTAGTAACCACATGGCTCGAACCTCAAACTATAAAGAGAGCAAACCTTTTAGTCCCAAAATCTTATCACTTGACCATCTATTATATGCTTGTTTTGTTTTTTTTCTAAATTATTAATAATATGGATATGAATTAAAAAAAAAACTTTTTGAAGAGATTAAAAAGTAATTTATCTTGTGTCATTAAAGTATCATATAGGTTTTCTAAGAAAAGCAAGAAACTTAAATACAGAATATCTTCTAGGATTTTATTAGTAAAGATAATTTTTAGCTACCTTCCAAGTGCAAAGATTAAATCTATTTAATTAGTTTTTAAGTAAACTATCTATATTAGCGTATTGATTTAAAAAAAAAAAACTCACGGTCTTCTCTACTATTCAAGTATATGATAGAGGGATATTTATTGTTATTCAGTAAAGTTCTATCTTCATCGATATTTATTTAAATAATTGATGAGGTTGTGGTATTTAGTTATTTTTAAATTATAATATTCAAAGTGAAACATTTGTCAAGCTATTAGGTGTAAAGTTACTTTTGACCTTTTTACGTGGGTTGTTTTTTAAAGTATTTTTCACTTAAAAATATATTAAATAATATTTTTTTTATTTTTAACATCAGCATATCAAAATAAAATGATAAAAAAATAAAAATATATATATTAATTTGAGGTTTTTTTAAAAATAAAAAATATGGTTGATCAAACATCAATTTAAAATCCAAGCGTCCAACTTTGCATCGTGTCATGGTCCTTTACGGTTTGATTCCTTCTTGACGAATAATATTTGGAGTATAATACTACTTTACACTTTTATCCCTATTCTTTTTATTTTGTTGCTTTTTAGACCCGCCTGTTTTGGATTTGGATACACTCATGTTCCTTTCTTTCTTTTCCATCGTGCACTTACCACATTCATGGAATTGATTACAGATTTTACCTTTATATCTGCAAACTAGCACACGAGATTGGGATAACCCATAAAAAAAAAACACGAAGCCTAATCCCCCAACAAAAGGATAAAATCAAATAAAAATCAATTGCAAAAAAATATCTAAAAAAAAGACTCAAGTCAACCATAACTAACCTTTCAAACATATGACTTAGATCTTGAGGTCAGGATTACCTTATAAAAGAAAAACCTTAAAAAATCATGAAGTCAAAATCTTGATCAACAAATGTTGAGGATGAAATTGAAAAGGAAAGTCTCAATAAAAAAGGATCTAAAACAAAAAAAAATAGCAATCAAGAAAATAAAAAAAAAATTGAATATAAAGAAAATGAAATCAAAAGTTGAGAGTTTAAATTGAAAAACAAATCCAATTAAGAAAAGGATTAAAAAAACATATAGCAGTCAAAAGAATGAGAACCAAATCTAGTAGGTGAAAAAATAAGAGGATGAAATTAAGAAAAAATCTAATTTCATTAATTATTTCAAATAAAACAAATAGTAATAAAAATGGACTAAATTTGAAGGGAAACAAATTGAAGAGCTGTTTTGAAATTTTAAAAGATTGGGTAAGGGTTGATCATTTTCGGTTTAATTCGATTTTGAACTAAAAAATATAACTAAACTAGAAAAAAAATTAATTCATAATCAACCAAACTAAAAACCGATTTAAACCGATCAATTTTTGTTCAGTTTGTTTTTGTATCAAATTGTCAAAACCTATGTATAATTATTGGGCTTTTTTGGGATTTTTATTAATTAAAAAAACCAATTAAAATTACCCAATTTATTTTTATTTTATTAGGGGGGGTTAATGTTTTTTTTTTAATTTCTTTCTAATCCTTATCCACCTAACCTTACAAAATGCAAACCCATATATAAACATATAGTCACAATTCAAATTGCTACATCTTTAATTAAATTATAACCCATTCTCTCAAATCTTAATAACCTTTAAGATTGTTGAATTGCTAAAAAATTAAAATCTATGGCAATTGAAAGATGTCTGGTTATGCAACCATAACTTAAGTGAAAAAAAGACAACTTAACATCTTTTTCACAAGAATAACAAATGCAACATATATTGTGTGTGTGTGATCATCTTTTTTTGTTTCTTCCTTATATCTTATCCTTTTAATTTATTATAACTCCATCTTGCTAATAAAAAGGTTTAAGAAACTTTAAAGTTGCCAAAGTTTTCCACTATAAGCATCTCTTTTAAGGATCTAGCCTAACACAATAATAACATAGATTAAATTGCAAAGCTTAAAAATTGAGATGAGAAAAGTGTTGTTCAAGGATTAAAGCAATTATAACACCTAAAAGTGGATGAATTAGGTGTATCATTAATATTGATAAATAATGCAAATTACTTTAAATAAACACAATAACAAACAATATAATAAAAGTGCTTAAAGTAAAGAGAGAGAATTTGTAAACTCGTTTTTAACGTGGTTCGGCAAGCCTACACCCACAACTCAATTAATAAACTATACTTGAATATTGCATTTCGTCATCAGTCCAAGTTTAAGAGTACAATAGTACTTGATGAATCAACATCAAGATTTTTCCATTTTAAGATATGCAATTTTTAAGAATTTTTTCACCACTTGATGAATCCACACCAAGATTTTTTCATATAAAGATATTTCCTTTTCAAAAATATTTCACTTGAAGATATATCTTCTTCAAGATTTTTTCTAGATGAAATTACCTCACAAATACCAAAAGTTTTTACATAAATCTTAAAAGTTTAAAAAAATGGTTTTGTTATCACAATACAACTAAAAGATCTAATATCTTTATACATTACAAGATAACACTTATAAGATTTGAAAATGTTTAAGTGTAGTGAAAATGAGATTGAATACTATTGTGCTATATTATGAAGGTTTAATAGCAACAATTAGAGTATAATCATAGATTGATGATTTTGTAATTATTTTTCTTTTAGAATAGCTTGTATATGATATATATTTGGAATCTCTCGCTAGTTTTGCAACCAGACAAGCAATATGTGTGTGTGTGTGTGTTTCTAGCAAGAACTGGTTGTTTATTGTCATTACAATCTCACTAACGACTCAAACAGTTGACTGATTCAAATTGGTCAAGCTAATCGGTTGATCAATTTTTGCAGAATTCTCAGGTGTTCATCATGGATGAATAAGAGATTGACCAGTTCATACAAACTTCTAATTTTGATAGATTAACCTAGGAGAATTCTTAGAAACATCTATCTTAGATTATATTATATTATTTATCATTCATTTAATGCATGCAAAGTGAAGTGTAAGTGTTCATTTTAGTTGTGCTATCAAGTAGTATATAAAGGTTTACACTGATCATTTAAAATGAATACTTAATCTAAATCTTCATTTTGCTTTCTTCTTAGGCTTCTTAATGGATTTCTTCACGAAATCCATTGTGTTTGTTGATGTATTCTTTGAATAAACTTGTTTAAAACTTATTCTCAATAAGGCATATTATTAATTCATTTTTTATTTTATTATTATCATCAAAATATATAAAAACATGAATATTTAACCTAAACGTGAACAATCTCCCTTTTTAATGATGACAATATACATACATATATATATATATATATATAACTTAGATATGAAAATGTGTCTCCCTTATCTTTTGTAATGCAATATATAGAAGACTTTAACAAATCAGCATAATCTAAGTAATGTCACAACAATTGCACATTCAATTATAACATACGCATTTATAAAAACTTATCTCTCCTACTAAATGTAATAAATTATATATTTAGAAAATATATTTCTCCCCCTAAATGTATACATATGTTATTAATCACATTTCTTCTTCTTTTTGTGATAGAATTCATATCTCATATCTTTTCTTTCACATCTAATATCTTTTCTCTCTCTATTTGTCATCAACAAAAACACATAAAATAGAGAAAAAAATTAACAAATATATTATGGGAATCATAAATAAGAAAATTTATTGTATAATCTTCAAAATACATTATCCATTACAATTAAAAAGGAATAAAATGTAAAACAATGTATATGTTAGTATAAGATCTAAGGTGATGGGTAACAGAAGAGTAGATTAGCTATCATCGTCTTAATATCTATCAAATTGTCGACAATATATGATTGCACCTCTCTAATATGATGTACATTCATCTCTAACCATTCTAAATGGCTTTCAATCCTAGTCAACCAAGTACTAGTTAAAGCCTTTTCAAGCGAGGAAACAAGCGGTGGTGTCTCAAACATAGCTTTAAATCCATTGTCATTGCTCATATTTTGTTCTTCTTTCTCTTCATGTTCTTCCTAAGCATGTGCACCCATTTAGTTCTTAAGAACTTAAGCACCATCATTATATAACACATACTTCATCTTTGTGAGAGTCCTATTATCTGTCTCTGTCTCAAGTGCACACATGGCATGGCAGGCAGTCATGTCACACTCGTACGTACGATAATATCTATTAACTTGGAATGCGGTGTCCTTTTCGTACCCATTAGAAATATCTTAAAGTGCTAAAAAATAAAGGTTAAATATTTGACCATAGGGTAAAGACTTCTGCTTTTGATCATATGTCATGATCATGTTTTTCATCATAATATAGAGAAGATTAATTAGATGACCTCTAATCATGCAATCAATCATGCATTTATCCATGAATATGACCTCATCATAATGTCCTTTCTTCGGTAAAATATTATGTACAATGATCTTATAAAGTATTCTAGGTCATATAAGCAATTTTTAGATCCTAATCTTTGCTCCGTGAGCAAAGTCATGCCTATTAGTATGCAAGCTTATTGTCTTATCATACACAAACCCATTAATAGTGGGTATTGATTTCATCTCAATAACTCTAGGTCTTTCATTTGAATATCAGTTAAAGTTTGACAACTAAATTCAACGTGTTTATCTTGCAAGCTATTGATAGTTTTAAGTTCAACATTTATCCCCATATTAGCAAATAACATTTTAATCAATTTAGGATAGGTAGCTTTCTTCAAATAAAACAAAGTGTTTCTTCCCATATTCTCAAAAATAAAATCTATCTCAAAAGCATATATATCATTTCCTAGTCCATTTTCTATAGTAAAAGACCTATTAAAGAAAAAGCTTAAAAACCTTTAAATGTTTTCTCTTTAATATGAGGTTGGATGATTAGCCTTTTGCTTCTTAATTCGACCTCTCTTTGTTGGTTTCTAAGTGTTATGTCTCTTTAATTTTAAAAAATTACCTAAAAATATGATTAATTTGGTGGGATTTATTGATTCTTTTAGAGAGAATCGGGTTAGGTTTTAGGATTTTAAAATGAAGGTTTTTTTTCCCTGTTGAAAACCTACAGTTTTATATATATATAATGTCGAGAAACCAGTCGATTGGCTGTTATGAGTTAAGTTCTACCCAGTCAGCCAATTGAAACCTAAGTTGAGAATTTCAAAAATTCTCTTTTAATACTTTGCAATCAAAATATAATCTTTACAAGTAAAAATTTTGTCCAGAAAGCAAAGAAATCAAGGGGTTAAAATCTTAAAATCTGGGCAGTAGTCTCATTACCAGTTTTCTGGCTCAACCGGTTGGCTGATTGATCCAAATGTATGAATCAGTCGATCAATTCACATAAAAACCATAATTTTCTAATTTTTTTCTTCCAAATGTGTTTTGTGAATTAAAATATACATCTTTGTAAAACTTATAAACTTATAAACTGTCTTCAACTAAAATATCAAAAAGTTATTGTTCATCTAATAGTTGTTCTTTGTTTTTCTGGCTTAATTGGTCAACCAGTTCATCTCAGACCTGGACAGTCAATAAAAATTATAGTTGAACAAATATTTCAAGGTTTTCATGCTTAGGGGTATACATTAGTTCACTAAAATATATCCAACTTATGTCCATTAATGTATACACGTAAAAAGAACATCCCAAACATCTTTAGTAACATTAAAGCCTAAAATACTTTTTATTTCACAAAAGTGATTCTTACTTCAAAACTTTGCATACTCAACTTGTTTATCAATGTTTGCGTCTAAATAGATCATTCAACTCAACTCATATATATATATATATAAACATTTTATGGCACTAGCATGTATTTTATATGGCAAGGTTGGAAAACATACATATAGACGTATACAAAACATGATATCGTGTCTACTGAAGTTTAAGGATATGAGTAAACCAATCATACATTGATATTTACATTCTTACCATTTTTGTTCATATTAAGTTTTGTTGATGTTCTTATAGGTGTATCAGCTACTTTGTTGTGTTCCATCCAAAATCTTTAGAAGATTTTTGATGCACTTACTTTGGTTGATGAAGATATCATCTATTACTTGTAGAGCAATCACTATTATAAAACTCTTCTTCATACTTTCTTGATCCCTACACACAAAGATCAAGATGAGGTTTTCTGTACCTATACCTTCATGAGTTCTTTGTTGTTAGGGGTGGTTTCTTTTAGAACCCAAGTCATATTATAAACCTTTATCATTTTTAACAGGACATGCATAAATCAAAAGATCTATAGCTCTACAATAATTGCATTTATGATTAGGGTTATAAGATTATTTAACTTTAACAAAATACTTTTGATTCTTTTTAAGTTGGTAACCTAAACCTTTTTTTGTTAAACATATATGTTTGGCTCGACAGCATAGTTTCTAAGATTTTAGAGCCTTATGTGAATTTAGTTAATGTTGTGGTCAACTTTTCTACCTTTTCTTTTAAGGATTTGTTTTCACTTTCAAGTTGAATCAACTTATGATTATCATCAATTACAATACAAGCTTTCTTTTCCAAAGACTTTTTTTTCTACAAGTAAGCATGTATAGTTCTTTTTCAACGTGCTATATCTTGAACCTAACTTTTTAAATTCATCATATAAAGATTCTAGAGTATGATACAACTTATAATAGGTAAGGTTGAATTCATCATTCAAAGATTGTACCTCATTTTCATTTTTAATTGTCATAAAACATATGTTTACCACATGCTCTTCTTCATCGCTTTAACTTGAGTCCATTTCATTGTCCTCTTATAATGATGATTTTTCTTTTTATTTTGAAGAAGTGGATAAACTACTTTGGTGTGACCCATTTTATTGCATTTATAGCATCTTGAAAGTTCCTTGTTCCAATCTTTCTTGTAGTTTGAGAATATTTTGTTACCATGATTATTGCTTATAAAACTTTGAAAATGCTTTGTGATTGAAGCAATGTCCTCTTCAATACCTTTATCATTTTTGTGTCATGCACAAGATCATACGATGAGTATGTTAAAGGGGTTTTTAAAAGTGTTAGGAAATAATCATAAAAATATAATTAATAGGTTTCAAGAGTTGCCAATTAGTATTACGGTCACTAGAAACCTAATGGTTCATGAGAGTCTGAGTAAAGGAGCTAGTTGTGCATGGAGAAGACTCATCACTCCTAGTATACCCTACTTAAGGTAAGTTGCTTTGTTGATTGATTGTTCTAATTTATGTTTATATTCGTTGATCTGTCTAAGATTCAAGAAAAATTATCATCAGTAAAAAGGTGCTTATCTACTTAAAACCTAATAATTCTAAAGTCCAAAAATTATATAAAATACATATATAAAAAATAAACAGGTTGATTTTTATGGTATTTTTGAAATTTTGGTCAAATCTTAATAAATAATTATGAACTTGTTGTGATACGTATTAACTAATTTTTTTTTTTTGTATTTTTCAAAGTATGATAAAGATGTAATTCTTTATATATATATATATATAACATACATGAAAAGTTTTAGAATTTGACAAATGCACATAAATAAAAATATATTTTTTTTTCAAATAAGGATTTTTTTATTTTTTTGTATTTTTTTCTGAAATTTCAAAGAAAACCAAGTATATTTAACATCAAGTCAGTATCTTACATTATAAATCTACAACCCCAATATTAAATTAAATGGTTAGAAAAGTATGTGAGGAACCCATAAATAATTTTAAAATAGTCCCTAATTTTTTTTCAAATTTTTTGAAAATCATTTAAAGTTTATTAGGCAAAACAATAAAAATTTACAAACAAAACCGTTAAAAAATCATTATGGCATGTTTGCCAAACACATCATAAATACCAAAAAAATATATTATTTTTTCCTTGTAAGATTTGCATAAGCCAAACATTGCTTTAGATTTGACAGGTACAACCCAACCACGCGGCTGAGCTCAGGTTTAACCCAGCCATAAATGCTAGGCTTCTGGGCTGCACCTAGGCGTGGTCCAAAAAATTACTAAGATATAAGTCCACACAACATTTATAAACCCATAACACACATATTTAATCCCATAGAAATGAGTGAGTAGGCTTCAGCAAAAATAACCCATGAAATTTATCAAGCTAGGGCCCAAGGTTAAACCTACCTACACCAATCCATTACCATGGCAAGAATGAAACGTTTGCTGGATATAATTCTTCAACGTGAAGACCGTAAGAGAAACTTTCCTGTACCTGGGTTGTCAAAATGGTTGTTGCAGGATTGAAAGCTGGAGGCTCACGGTGTTGCACTATTGGACTGTCGCTGGTGAAGAGGAGGTGCTGCCTAGCTGGTGCTGCTAGTGCTGTGTTCAGCTGGAACAAGAGAAGCGATGAAGTGCTGATGGAGGCTGAGGACTCTGCAATTTCTGGACTGCTGCTGGAGGCTCACGATGCTGCATTTTTGTCCTATCGCTGGTGTAGAGGAGGAGCTGGCTCAAACGCTGGTGCAAAGAGGTTCGCTGCTCACGTGCTGGGCTGATCACAGTTGCTGGTCTGCTTGACAGAGAAACAACACAGGCTGCACTGTTGCCACTGGTAAAGTCTGCTCAGGGTTGTTTCCAAGGACTGAAGGGATGAAGGCTGTGCTGCTGTTAGAAAATCCTTCACTACTGCTTTAATGGAGAAAAGGAAGCCACAGTTTAGATGGAGAGGTCCACGATGGTGCTCAGGAGTGCACTGTTGGAGCTGCTTGAGAAGGAGGAAGCTGCTGGCGATAAAGAATATCTTCCACTACTGCTGACGGTGCAGAAATCAATGCTGCTACTGTGAAATGGCGTGACTGTGGAAGAACTGCTGCCGCTACTCTCGGTGGAAATCAGCAACTGCTGGCCTTGCTGATGAGCTGTGAGAGAGACGCTGGTGAAGTCTAATGAAGCTCGAGGTGCTAGTCTGCCATGGACAGTGGAGGAAACAAAAATGGTGGTTCTTTGTTTTGGTCTTTTAAAAGAGGGGGGGGGGGGGGGGTGTTTTTTTTTTCTTTTCCAGAGAATGTTTTAGTGTATGGTAGATGTTAGTGTGCGTGTGGGAGAGGATAAAACAATTTGTTTTGTGTGGGTCTTTTTCTGTTTTTTTTTCTGTTTTTTTTGTTTTTTTTTTTTTATGGTTGTTCCGCCTTCTTGGCTTTATTTTTTTTACATCCATTTATTTATAAACAAAACAAATTTATTATTTTTCTTTCAATTATTTGCTTCTTAAAAAACTAAAAAATTATTTTGACTACTCTTTTTTTTCCTTTGTATTTTTGGTCTCTTGTTTTTATTTTTTTTATTTTGATAATTTTTTTTAAAAAACAATATCAGCATTTAATTTGATGAGAAAAATAAATAATGATTTTGAAATAAATATGTTAATAGTTGAACGTGTTAAAAATAAATTTTAAATTTAAAAAAAAAACATTGAAAATATAAAAAATAATACAAATACATAAAAAATATATTTTTTAATTTTTTATTGATTTTTTACTATTTTTTTATTTTTTAAAAAACTATTAATAAAATGAAGTAAAGATCTGGTTACAAGAACAATAATCATTATCATCATCATCAATGTAAGGGAGCGATTTTAAATGCTAAATTATTCTTTGGTTTTTCTTCTTGTTCTTGATTCTCCTTGGTAATCTTACGGGAAATTAAGGAATATCAATGAGCTCCTTCAATTGAAGTTTTATGATATCTTTGGCTTCTTAAAGTAAATTCTTTCTTTTCCTCTCCTGAGGTCAAAACAAAAGGGTGTAAGTTTCTTCCATGGAACAATTCTTATTACAGAGTAAGGTGGGTTATTCTCGATTATGAGAAATAGTGAGATACTCTTGTATTGGAAGTCAAATAATTCATCTCGAGCACTGATTCTTAAGGACTGAAAATGAGAAATTGTATGAAGGTCTGATAATAGTTGGGTACTGGTGTTAGATAAGTTGTGCTTGTTTTTGTGCTAGAGGTTTGATCTTCAACCCTGGTGTGGATGATCGTTACATGAGGCTTAAACATGGCTAGCATGGCTTTTATACTGCCTGCCTTTGAGTTTTTAGCCAGAAAAATACTTTAATGTTATTACATCAACGTCCTCTTATTATTTTGGATGAAAGACTTTAAACCTAGCCTCTTATTTTGCCTGCTGGAAGGAAGCACCGCTGAGTTAAACAAGCCATTGACATGGCTCTGTCAATCGTCATTACTTCAGCAGCTTGATTAAGTAGTGTATTTTGGTTGATAATTCACACCAAGATATTAGTTCTAGCATCTTTATCTCACAAGCTAAATTCGCATGCATTTGTACAGGCTTACTTCATTTATCTTGGTATATATCAGCTCCTTAGGATATATATCAGTTGTTGAGTTGTCAGGTCATGTTTTTAGAAAGATGGATATAATACGAGCCTGTGGTTAAAACTTTGCATGCCCAGTAGAGGTTGGCTTGCCCATAGTGCGAGTATAAGGGAGATATAACTTACTTTTAAACTTAGATGCAAGTAACATGCATGTTCTTGAGATGCAGATAGAGAGCCAGCGGGAGACGAGAATGGAGCAATGGAGTGCGCGCGCGCCTTTTTTGGCTTTCAGTCACACAGTGGGTTTCTTAACGTTTGCGCTTAGTCTATAGTCTTTTCCAAACCTCAGGAGGCTCTTTTCGTTGTCCGTTGCAGATTGCGGCCCGCTGCATCTCTTTTGCTATATATAGAACACCCCTATAACCATCTTGGTTTTCATGGATTTCTTCTTCTTCTTTTTTCTCCTTTCCATTTCATGTCTGTGCTTGCCGAAGCATGTCATGCTTCTTTTTCTGCCATTGTTGTTGTTTCGAATCAGTTATGGCTGTTATTGTGCTGGAGGTTTGATCTTGAACCCTGTGGGGGGAGCAATCAATCCATTAAGCTTAGGCACGAGAAGCACGGTTTTTGTACCGGACAGTATGGAAAAGACCCAATTGACCCTAACTGTCGGTTTTATTTTTTAAAAGGCAAGGGCAATATGGTCATTTGAATGTAGGTTGAAAATTAAAAAAAAAAACTCTTATACCCGGCTATAGTTTGGTTTTTTTAAGTATTTGTGAGTTATTATTACATTATTCATTTGAAATGTAAAAATGTTTATTTAATCCCAATTAATATAATAATAACAAATAAATCATTGAAAATAACTATATACCCCTAAGACCATATTATTTGAGTTTTTTAAATAAGGATAAAATGGTTTTTTTTTTTTTAATGAGGTGAGCATGTCGAATTATGGAATCTTAAATTTGCTGATGTTGAGATCGGTTCAACTTCTTCAGATCACAAATGAATCTCCCAAGCTGCCATTGAATCTTATGAATTTCCTAAATCACCCCAAGACGTCATCGTTTAAACCATATCTGAATTCTACAAATTCATGTGCTTTTTGGACCAAAACTTATAAGCTAGTGGTTTCCAGTTGGAAAACAAAAAACACAAACAGAAGCAGAAACAAAAATCAAATCAAATCTATGTCCTGATAACTTCAGTTAATCAAACGGTCCAAATATCACATGAAGCCTCCATCTTGTCCGAAAATCCATCAAAATCCAATTATTAAATTTCTACAAAGTACTTGTATTTTCGGAGAAAATGCCGTAATTGTCTCATCAACCGAGAATTTCTTTTTTTCCACCAAAATAATTGAAAACAATTGCAATATTGTATTGCCTCTTGCTTTTGTTTTGCTTTCACTTGCAGAAAGAGAAAATAGATCAGACATTAACATCATCAACCAACACAAGGTTGCTCTTCCTTCCTTCCTTCCTTCTTTAGATCTCTCTCTCTCCCTCCCTCTATCTCTCTCTCTCTGTCCGTCCACTAAACCTCACATTTGATGTCTTCTGTCATCATCATTACATGAATCTTTCTCAAATTGAGGTAGACTATCAATGGATGTTATCATTGTTTGATTTACTAAAAAACCCAGTTTTCTTCTTTTAGTTTTATTTGCCAAGATCTGACCTTTCACCAAAAATGTACCTTAAAGTTTCAAACTTTTCACCTCCTATTAACAACCCTCAAAGCCTTAGAATTGGATCTACCCACATTCTCTCAAAACCCTTTTGATCCGTGACCAAAATCTAGCAGAAATATTAGCCCTTGTTTGTAAACCTACTTATTTACAAAACATACCCTCCAATGGCCATGCTCTGGTAGCCAATTTGTTAGATTCTTGTGTTGTGTGGCTTGAAGTTTGAGTCTTTCTCATAATGTTGAGGCAAATCTTGAGTAAGCTTCCAAGAAAATCTTCAAAAACTGACTCAGCTGAGTCAGCTCGGCCTGAGTCTCCAGTAACTCAGCAGATATCCAATGGCTCAAGTGCAGGTTCGGGGAAGTCATCCAATGGTCCAAAAAGAACGTCTTCTGTTGTATTTCCAGCTAGTGTGGTTGCTGGGATTGAGCCACTTGTGCCATTCAAAGACGTGCCTAGTGCAGAGAAGATGAATCTCTTTGTGAGCAAAGTAAGCCTGTGTTGCGTAACTTTTGATTTCAGTGACTCAAGTAAGAATACACTTGAAAAGGATGTAAAGAGACAGACTTTGCTTGAACTTGTTGATTTTGTGGCTGCTGGGTCTGTGAAATTTAGTGAACCTGCCATTTTAGCTATATGTAGAATGTGCGCTGTTAATTTGTTTAGGGTGTTTCCTCCGAATTATAGGTCTAATTCGAGTAGCATTGGCGAGAATGATGATAACGATGACCCAATGTTCGATCCTGCGTGGCCTCATCTTCAAATTGTGTATGATTTGTTGCTTAGATTCATCAATTCTACGTGCTTAGATGCGAAAGTTGCTAAGAAGTACATAGACCATTCGTTTATATTGCGGCTGCTTGATTTGTTTGACACGGAGGATCCAAGAGAAAGGGAGTGCTTAAAGGCTATATTGCACAGGGTTTATGGGAAGTTTATGGTGCACAGGCCATTTATTCGAAAGTCTCTGAGCAATATATTCTATAGATTTGTGTTTGAGACTGAGAAGCATAATGGGATTGCAGAGTTGTTGGAGATTTTTGGGAGTATAATCAGTGGGTTTGCCATGCCTTTGAAAGAGGAGCACAAGATTTTCTTGTGGAGGGTTTTGATTCCTCTGCATAAGCCGAAGTCTGTGGGAATTTACTTTCAGCAGTTGTCATATTGTGTGGTACAATTTATTGAGAAGGAGCCCAGGTTGGCGAGCATGGTGATAAAGGGGATACTGAAATACTGGCCAATAACTAATAGCCAGAAGGAGGTAATGTTCCTGGGTGAGTTGGAAGAGATTTTGGAAGCAATTAGCATGGTGGAGTTTCAAAAGGTCATGGTTCCATTGTTCTGGCGGATTGGATGCTGCATTAATAGTCTCCACTTCCAGGTACCTACCACTGTCTTAAGTTTTAGTTTGGTTTATTGGTTCTTTTTCCTGTGATAGAATGGCTTTGAATTTTCATAATATGTTAGAACTGAACTAGAACTCATGAAGTGTTGACTAATGCTAAGCTTCACAAGATGTCTTCTGAGTTGGCATTGATTACTAGTTGTTATGTTTGTTTATGTTAAATTCAGTTGGAACCATTGCCTTGGTTCATGTGATAGCTTGTATATGCATGGTTGTTATGCTACATTAGGAGTTTTGCTCATAGGATGCTGGATGTAATTTGCAACTTATCATGTTTTTATGGGTGCTTGGAGCCCTATGGATATTTCACTTGGAATTCGCTGGTCTGGATGGTGGTTTGGTGTTTTTAACCATTCCATTTCATTTATTTATAAACAGCCGACGTATATTGTTTGCATATTATGATAGACTATGCCATTTCATGTTAGACTCTATGTTAGCAGGAGATGGTGCCCTACTTGGTGAAATATTTCCTTGAAGTTCAGTTACTAAATGGATTTGTGTTTGATATGGAACTTATATTTATTTGATTAAATCTTAGTCTTGGAATCTTTAGACTTGGGTTTGTGCTAAGCATGGCACTAAAATGACCATAAGCTTCAACACCTTGGGGCTCCTTTGTGAGATGAGGCAGTACTTCAGGTATGATATTAGCACTCCTATCTACAATAGCACTCATTTTCTCTCTCCATTCATTTCTATCTTTCTCTAAAACAATGGAGTGCTATTGTAAAGAGATGGGGTGCTAATATTTTCTCTCCCTTAGGCCCTCAATGTCATTCACTTTATAAGAAATTACATATTCTGTGTCTTCCTTGAATGCCTTGTCATTGAAAATTTTCTAGAAATGCAAACTTTGGACTTAAGCTACGTTTCTAATGCCATGTATGGGCGCAGAATAGGGGAGAAAAGAAAGTGAGGGGATGGAAAGCAAAAGGAAGAAAATTGTATTTTCTCTCTCTTGTTTGCATGATGTGAAAATAAAAAGTAATGTAAAATGGAAGAAAAGTAACTTTCCCTTGTTTTGGAAACCAAAGAAATACAACGTATTGTGGATGGTAAATTTACAATTATGTCCATCGTGTTAAATGCTACTAGCAATTTGTATTCAAGATTGAAGTAATTAATTTACTTTTCAATTCAAAATTTCCATCAACCTTCTCTCTTTTGGAAAGAACATGTTTTGTGCGTTGTGAGGGAAAATCTCATAATCACTCACCCATACTGTCTCTCTCATCCCGAAACAAGGGAAAATACCTTCCTTGTGTAGTTTTCTTCTCCGCATTTTTTTTTTGGGTTTTGAGAGCGAAGAAATGGGGTGGGGAGAAAGTCTTGTTCCTTTGTTTGGGAGATTGAAGAAAATGGAGATAATGTAAATGGGAAGAAAAATTTCACTTTAGGCTCATAAAACCTATGCTCCTCCAAATTTAGGGAGAGGATGAGGAGAAATTTTAGAGTACTCAAGGAGCAACTTCCAAATAGTTACCCCATGTGCTCACTTTGACGAGAGAAACAAACACAAGGAAGAGAGAGAAAACCATATTTGACCCATCAAAAGTAATAAGAATATTCACACCTAGGTTCAAAATTAGTATTTTTTTTTCTTTCTATCTCTTGTTTTTCTCCCCACCATTACTATCTCTTATAAATGAAGTAAATATTGGTGGTAGTTGAGCATTCTCAAATTTCTTGAGGATGAGTGGAAAATTTTGTTCAGGGAATTAGTTGACAAATTTACTCTTGATTTGAACCAAGACTTTGATGTGGTGAAAAATGAAGGACATTATAGTAATTTTACCTCCAACATTTTCCATACATCCTTTATCCTCATTTCAACCAAGACAAATCATTTTTGCTCTTTTCATTCCTCCCATTTTTCACCTCAAAGACAATGAAAGACACTCATTTTCTCTCCCTTCATTTCCAACATTTCCTTTGAACTCCCCAATACAAAGCATGAGTGTTTTGAAGTGGCCAAAGCCATTCCTTCCTCTATATTCCATAACAATAGGCCTTTTCATTTTGGTACAACAGTCATTCCTCCTGTTATTTTGAATGGTATCATATAACTCTCCAATATACATTATAAGACTGGTAACTAGCTTCTTTGATGCTTTAATTTCTCACCAAGGCTTGATCAAGAGCTCCAGACTTCTGGGAAGAGAAAGTATAAACATGCATCCTCTTCCAATATGATATTATGTCTTCAGTTGTGAGGATTTTTTTAATGCTGTTTAATAGATAATTGAAAGGGCGAGAGAATCCAGCTATTTTGGAGGAAGTTTGTTTGGCCAAGGTCAGGGCAGGGGACAAAGGTTCATTTATTAGATAGACAAGAGTGAATATCTTCATGTTTTCTAGTTGAGTTCAAACTAATTAGAAATGAAAATATCCATAAATAGGCATTTATTTGTGAAAGAACTGTAGTCATATGGCATTTTGGGGCATCTCAAATGGAATTTGAATTTAGGCCAAGGACATTCCACGTTTTCCTATCCTTGTTCATTAGCCATTGCATCAGGTATAAAGTTAAGCCCATTGGGGATGCTTGGGAAGTGGAAATATAATGTTCTGAGGATTTAGCTTGTCTTTCAGGAGGCCAGAGAACTGGTACTTTTAGCCGCCTCTCTTTGATCCCACCAAACATTTGCAATGAAATACAAAATCTGTAGTTGGACCCCCTTTTTCTCTAAAGCAGAACGTAACTTTGATTACTGCTAAGCATTATGTCGACTCCCATCCAATCCACTTCGATTGAACTCTTGATAGCGTTGGTTTATTTCAGTGCTTTTATGCTGCCATGGGTTGTCCTATAATAATGGCCTGTCAGCTTTGCAGACTTGTATCTGACTTTGAGCCTATGGAACACAACCTCTTTGAGTTATGATCATCAGTAAATTACTAGTTTTATCTTCACCGTGTATTTTGTTTCAGGTGGCTGAAAGAGCCCTCTTCTTATGGAACAATGACCAAATTGTCAACTTGATTGCTCACAATAGGCCTGTGATTCTGCCCATCATATTTCCAGCATTAGAAAAGAATGCCCATGACCATTGGAACCAAGGGGTGCTCAATTTAACTCTAAACGTCAGAAAGATGTTCTCAGAGATGGACGATGCATTGTACCTGGCCTGCCTTGATCAGTTCAGGGAGGATGAAGAAAGGCAAAGCGTATTGGCTGAGCAGCGGAAGGAAGCATGGCAGCGGCTGGAGTATGCTGCCAGTCTCAAGCCAATAACTGGAAACACGGCCGTTTTGGTAACTCCTTTGGCGACCTCAATTGCCTGTTAACTCCCATGGTGTTATCCTCTGTTATTGTCCTCCTCCTTCGACGGAGCCGGTTTCCAAAGCCAGGAAAAGAAAGTGCTGCTCTAGTAGTCTGGGTTGTAGGATGTTTTTTGGATGGTCCTGTGACAGCCAGTTATTGTAACTTGGGTTGGTCCTGTATTTCCTGTTGCTACTGTATGGAATATTAATTATTGCTTCCTTGGTGTAAGGTTATGAAGGAAGGACCATGCAGTGGATTATACAATTTTCTGTCAGCTAGTTTACAGTTTACATGGGTGTGATTGGGTAGCAGTTGTTTTTATTTTAAAATATATTAAAATTATTTTTTTTATTTTTTAAAAATTATTTTTAATATTAATATATTAAAATCATCTGAAAATATATAAAAAAATTAATTTTTTTAAAAACAATTATGAAATATAATGTTCTCATCCTAAAATTGATGAAATTAATAAGAAAAAAAACTATTTGGTGGATAACATGCTTTTTAGCCCTAATCAATTTTTACTTCAATAAGTCTTTTGTTTTCATCAAAACATCAAAAATTATAGCTTGAGTTGACCCGTAAATTAACTCGTCCATTCTACCGCCCAGGCTGACCTTCCCCAAGTTGATTTTTATACCTTTTATTTTCGTGGAGGAATGGGAGAACAATGCAGAAGAGCTAAATAGAGTTAGAGGCATCAAAATCTGTTAAAAAACATCTCTAAGAGAGTATTTGAAAATGCAAGTCAATCTCTATTTTTAAAAAATTTAAATTTTTTTTATTAAAAGTTAATTTTTTTATATGTTTTAAATATTTTTAATATATTGATTTCAAAAATAACTTTTAAAATATAAAAAAAATATTATTTTAATACATTTTAAAAAAAAAATAATAATCACAACTACAGTATAAATCAAGCTTTAAATAAATCACTCGTGCTGCACCATTTTCAAGCTCACTTTAAATAAACCAATGAGTTGCATTAGGACTTCTCTGTTACCTCCCACCAAGGTGCCATCGCCCTTTACTAAGACATATCGACATCGGTATTCAAAAAAGACAAGACCGCTTTCAAAGATCAAAGCGGTCTTGTCTTCCGGAACCCAAAAGTTTTCCTCAGGTTTTACCATGACTTAAAGTCAAGAACAATCATGCTACAACAGATATTTCAGAATGAAAATTTTATCATTTCTTTTTTGCCCTATGATTCACAAGGTTTTAATACAAAGGTAATGTCCAGATAACTACAATTCTCACTGCTAAATTAGCAACCTGCCGAATAACCTAGCCACGGTTAAAACTTCCTGTAGACTGGGAAGTTCTGAAATTATTCCGCTTAAGGCATATAAATTACCTCCTCGAGTGTGTTACGCTACTGATCACTGATTACATTTGACTTTGGTCTGGAGGCACCAGAACAAGATTAGATGTTACAACAATGATAGACAGAAGTTAAGCAACAAAAAATGCAAGTTTTTAATTGAATTAAATTCTATGATTAGAGCCGATATCACCCTCAGAGGGAGCGGTTTGCTTGTTAATGCAGGACCTGTTTTCCTTCGTCCTCAGAAAAGCGATGAAACTCGTTGTACGGAGGTCAAAGTTGCTACGGATTTGAACTGCCACAAGGACAACCATTTGTGAGAATGGCATAAAAGGGAAATGTGAAGCCCAGAAGCTTGCATACAGTCTATCAATCATTAAAATTGCCACTGTACAGAGAAACAACCAGGAGCCTTGTGTAATTTGAAACAGTAAAGTTCATAGTTTGATTTGATTCATATGCTGGTGAGAATTCAAAGGACTAGCAGCAATATCTCCGAGGTATTCTTATGCAAATTAGACAGCATGAACACACTGTCCAGCTAAAACAGATCGAAAGAAGAAAACCTCTCCAAATAGTACGAGTTCTTTACCTTCTGTTGTCTATATTTTTCCCGTATAGCATTTAGGCAACAACCATCAGTGTTCAGCTGCAAATCTTCCAGGGCAAGCACTGTAGTTTTCAGTTCTGATGCTGTGTAACTAGTGTAGTGCTCTAGTGTTGAGTTCTGAAATGAGTACACAGAAGCATCCTCTTCAGATATTTCTATAATGAATGAAAAGAAAGAAAAAAATAGAATAATACACAAATCAAACAAAAAGGAGGCAGAAAAGAGCAGACCCATGGGTGGTCTGATTGATTGAGTGTCCATCGGGCAAGAAAAACAACAGATGCGGCTATGAGGGAAGGTAATAACTTTAGGAAGTTGTACTCAACAAGAGTCAACTCTGCTAGATAATTTGCCAGGAACTCCAGCTCGACACAAGGGACCTGTATTAAAGCAATTACAGGTCTCTGATCAGATAAGTTCCTGCTTAGTTAAATTCCAAGAAAATATGTAACCGACAATTGCCAACATCCTAAAATACCTTGCACGAAGCTTGTGCTGCTTGAATGAATCTCCTGAGAAACAAAAAATTGGAATAGAAAAGAAGAGTGACTTCAGTATTGATGGCATCATACCAGCAACATATAGGTAAAAGATGTTCAACATTACACCTCAGAAATGATTTCGTGGTGGGAACTGATAAATGAAAGTGCAAGAAATTCAGGACTTGACTCTCCATTTTCAGAACCTGCCATAGTATCGTGTTAGAAGCCTTGTATATCAGCACATCAAGTGAGATACTATTTCAAGGGAGAATCCAGCAAAGTTTTAAGAATGCAACACACACCTTATGCTAAGTAAAGCCTCCAGAATTAGAATGGAGACACAAATTGGGTTATAGAAAGACCTCAAACAATAATACTTGCACCGCACTCGTTGAGGTTAATTTTGGGGCAAGTGCTTTTGTAGGAAATTATCAATAACTTCCATAATGATACCAAAGTATTCAAGTCAAGTATAAACAAAATTTCCCATGAATATGAAAACTTTTAGGTAAATTAAATAATTGACCCCATCTTGTAGTTTATATTTAGCCACCAATATGATTTTTTTTCTAAGAAAATGTCTAACTTTACAGTAATGAAGAAAATAACTGTTAACTCAGTTTTTGGGTGAGGTCAGCAAGTTCAAGTGAATGATGAAGCATAAAAATATGAAGCCTGATACATAAAGCTGCCAAGATTCCTAGGGCGTACCTCTTCTCTTGTGTAAGTATTGTCAGTGATGAAGCAAAACTCTTCCACTCTTGGCGCACAAATTTCTTCATACTTCCTGCCATCATAAATGAAAAGAAGTGCATAATGTCAACGACTAAGGTGAAAAAATATACATGACATGCAATTCTATCCACACTGCCAAATACATTCAAGGTGTTTCTAATACATAAACCTTGGTTTATATTCTGTGTTAAGAAACATGTGATGAACATGCAAAGAAAACAAAACGGTGTAATTCCTTCCTTGCAATGTGCAAATATGCTCATATGAATAAAGGGAGATGGAGAGCATATCTAATGCATCAAACATAGCATCATCATATAGCAGCCAAGTAGTATTTCATCAGATGTTAGCAAGAATAAAATCAAAACCATAATGAATTATGTGGCCTAATATGTGAATTTACTTATTTAAGCTTCAAGGATTGTCCATCATCATTCTTGCAATCATAAAGAGTTGTTATACTCATAATTCGAGCCCAATTGTCAGAATAAAAATCTAATGAATTATGTGGTATAATATGTGAATTTAATTATTTAAGCTTCAAGGATTAAGTTGCTACTAGTATCTATCATCACTCTTTCAACCATAAAGACTTGTTCCACTCATAATTTGAGCCCAACACTTGTTGAAAACCAGCATATCTTATCTAAATACCAAACAATCATTAAACTTACGAGGCAATCAACATGCAAGTAACACCAAGCAGTTGGAGTCTTTGTTTTTCAATATAGTTCTGTGAGAGGAATCGATCAATGAGATTGACAGTGAGGTAAAGTGTATCTGGAACCAACGTATATTCTTCAGAAACCTGAAAAAGTGCATATAGATTATCAATCTCATACCCGTTCAACATCTGATTGAAACAAAAAGGTCCTCAATATTACTAAAGCATCGAGGTGTTCTTAAAAATCCCAGTAACTGGGATACTAAAGTTTCAACTTCTGTTCGATTCTCAAGATCAGGATTCTGTTTATGTTTAAAAGCTGAACAAATCAAGTTGTCGTAATTGTTTAGGAGCTCTATGTCCAACAACAAAAAATGCAAAATGAATACACATAGCATATGAATATGGAAGCCGAAAAATACTTAAGGTGTTCATGGAGAAACAAATCCTAAATGAGAAAACTTCAGGTGTTCTCCCACAACAAGCCAGTATCTCCTATTCAACTTTTTAGTCTTTGGTCCTATACTTTCTTAGGAAAAAAAACATCAAGTTTGGAAACAACCGACTGAATAGAGATGGTAAACGTGGAGAAAGACAAAAAATGTAAATCATCAAACCATTTTGTTTTGATTTATGATTGCTGCAGGAGTTGATGAACTACATGGAAACTTAAACAATGAGTGAAAAAGGCAACTGGTGATCTTCTAGGCAAAGATTAAGATCTGCTTTATTGGTTGAAGGGAAAATTGTTAAGGCAAAGTGACACCACCAAAATTAACAAGATACCATCCAAATTAACAAAGTTAAAAAAATAAAAATAAAAAAGCAATCCATTTTGGTAGAAGAGAATGATCGGAATTTAATATAGTTACACTTTCTAGGAATGGTGGCATTTCTTTTCAAGAGATAGAATGAGGCATTTCTTTTTAATATCTTTTGAAAAAGTATGTTGAACTTGCTTGAGACATATGCCTGAGGCAGCTCCTGCCATTATATCTATATAACTGACTGCACTAACCTCCACAAGCCAGTCGATCAGAATTCCACGCATGCTAGGACTAATATCATGCTGCAACTTCTCCATGTAATCAATCGAAGGCCTTTGGTCAAGCTGAGGTACAAGAGGTACAAGAGATACAAAAAAGTTAGCACTAAATATGGTAATGATACCAAGGAAAGTGCAAGTTACAAATTTTGCCGTTCTTAAGTTAAGCCCCAGCTAAAGTTAATTTCTCATTTGAAAACTCGAGTAATGCAACAGTTATTTGTTTTTAAGTACTTCTAATAAAAGAAAGAAACACCTTCATGTTGCCTAATACCAAAATAGAGAACACTAGAATTGGATAATAATTTTGCAAGAATCATTCTATATCAAATTGTGCCAAATTGTAGTCAAAAGCAATGATAGTTTTCATTCATGAAAAGAACAGCTTTAATCTCACTTTAGGATGATCAAATGACAATAACAACAATGATTGAGATGTGAGATAGCAGGTTATGGATTTAAAAGGGGATGATAAATGATTGCAAAAGGTTCTAGAGGTTGCGGCACAAACCTCCTTAGCACGTATATTGTTAAATATATCAGGGGCATACAAGCTGCAGAGCTGAAGGTCTTTTATGTTTGAATCAATATCCACTACGCTCACGCCAACTGAGGCATCCAGTTTCTCAGAAATTTCACTTTCTTCTGCACAAATTCAACAAAAAATCTGTAACCATAGGTAGTCTACTAAGTATTAGTATGGCAATGTCAGAGAAGTTCTTCATGAATAACGGGTGGTTTTATTTGTGCAAATGCAAGCTATTCAGTCACCTTTAAACATCAATAATTGCATCTGAAAAATAAAATTCAGATCCCTATTAATGAAATCAAAATGCTCAAGTCCCTCATTTGTTAATTAAACCATCAATGCCATAGAACTGGTTAGATTTTATTTGGTACATGATTGAGGACAATGCTTACACCCGAATCATGATATAGCACGGACCTTTCTTTAGAGGCCTTTCAACTCCTGAAGTTTTTGTGGAAAGAGGTACTAGAAGCTTTGGGTCTGCTACACCACCTTCTCTTGTGCCATGGCAATCGCTTTGTTTTTTTTCTTCTAACTTTGCTGGTGAAGTAAAATCTTGTGCTTCCCCCATTCTTATTTTTGACAGCTCTTCAGCTAACTTTTCTTTTACATCCTCCTGAGCCGGTGAAATTTCCATAGAGATATGAGCAGCCACCTCTGCATTCTTATTTCGAGGACATTTTCTAGCTTGTTTGCTTGTCTGTCAATAATCTCTCATTTAGTGAGTTTTGAAGGAAAAAAAAATTGCAACTAGTGAATAACTACTGGTAAATGTAGATAAAAGTAAATCCCCAAGACAAATATCAATATAAAGTAATTTATGCTATAATTACAAATTTTGAAGATTGGGATACAAGCAAGAAAATTGCATACATGTTGTTTTGTTGCAATGTTGCAGTTCAGATGAGAATTCTCACAAAGGACGTTGGTCACATCTTTAAGCACTGCTCTTCTCTTATGCTTAAGACCAGCAACTGAGGTTGAACAAGATTTGTTCTCATCTGATGCTGCTCTTTTGGTCTTCGCTCCAAGAGGATGCTTCTGATCCTCTTTAAAGGAGGGTTTTGAGGCAGGAAATAATCCTACTGAAGTCCCCGAAGCTTTAGCACGTGCCCGTGTAATTCGAGTAGTGGGCTCTTCATGTTTGGCAGCAGTTGCATTTTCTTTATTCATCTTTGCTTGCCTCGAGGAAGGGCAATGCATGATTTAAACTGAAATGCTATTCATGGAACCTGAAATCTCAATACCAGTTCTATGTTAGATATCAGGAAAAAGAAGCAAATTCCAAAGCAGGTAAAAAAATAAAAGAGAGCACAGTGACCAACATAACACCAATTTTTTCATAATGCTGCAAGGTCATATATTAAGTCAAACATAAGAAATCATAGCAGAGGGAACCAGATTTAATAGCCAGTTATAAAAATCTTTTTCTCAAAAAAAACCTAAGCTTCAACATCACAAAAAAAACAAGCGTACACAACACTGTTGTAAATGCAAGAGAATGAAATATAAACAGGTTGATCTACTATGATTTGAGCTATTAACAAAAAACTTGCGGAACTTGTAAATGCTCATGTTCATAGAACAGGGCCACTTGCAAATCACTTTCAGCTCAACCGGGTTACTGAAATATCCACAGACACCGAGTATGGAACAAATTCATGCTTATTTGAGGTTATACAGATTGTACATTCACGCTTAGGTGCGTTGTCCACAGAAAATATTACTGTTGCAAACCTCACTGTGCAACCATTAAATAGTTTCTTTTCTAGTTGAAAAAAGTTCTTGTATAGAAATATCTCAAGGACCCCCCCCCCGGCCCCCCCCCCCCCATTATTAAAAAGAAGCCAGACTTTCAGGCAACTAAACTCAAACAAAAAGCTCTTTCAAGTCACACTCCTTTATTCTTTCTCAAAAAAATTGCAATGTAGTGATAAAGAAATCCATGTCTCTGTACTGTTACACATTGAGAATTTTCACACCGATACAATAAATAATATTCGGGTAAAACCCATCTTTGAACTCATCCTATGCTATTCATCTCGAAATAACCATCCCGAATTAGTTTCCTGAATAATATTAACCATTTCATAGGTCGGATTCAACTGATAAGGCCTACAAGACACCGACTGTGAAATGACTGATATTATCGAGGAAACTGACACGAGATGAATATTTCAGCATGAATATCATTACTCTAAAGCTTATTGAGAACGCGAATTCAAAAAACAAATTAACATCATCTCCTAAAAGTTACCTTTCACTATCTTATGAACAGGAAGGAGTAAAAAGTTTTGCTACGGTTTTAACCCCTATTTTGTAGCTGTAAGAACCGAATAAATAAGAAATTTTCCTATTCATGCATTTTTACAGTAACTAAACAGACACATTTCAAAATATCGAGCTAAGATCTAACGTTAATTAAAAGATCTGAGCATTAACAACACAAAAGGCAGATATTAAAACCAAATTACTTAAAAAATAGGAAACAAAAACCCTAATCCTGCTAAATTACTAATCCATTTCATCATCAAATGCTTCAAACCTCAAATAATCTTCTCCTCTAAACACAAATTCCTGGCTCAAAAATCGAGAAAATCGCAAACGCGGAGCGCGCACACACAAAAAAGAAGACAATGCGCTTTATAAATCCACAAAGTTTCAAAACAGAATTAGAAACGACGCTGAAAAAGAAAAATCGAAAAACAAAACGCGAAAATGCTGAAAATTAGAGTCTGCTTCGCAGATCTATAGAAGCAAAAACGAAACGACTTGTCATTTCGGAGGAACAAAATATATAGCTCTTATCGATCCAACAGCGACGTGTCACAAGCAAAAATCAATCACCGATGGTGTCTAGAGCTCAAAAAATAATAATAAAGAAAAAAAAAACAAAGGGAGAGGAGAAGGAGAAGCGAGCTTACAGTGTGCTTGGAAGCTCCAAGAAGACCTACTAGTGAAGTGATGGTCTCTAGAGAGCTCTCTCTGTAAAGAGAGAGAGTGAGAGAGCTTCTTCTTTTTTTAAAAGAGAGTGAGGCTTTGCGTCGTTGAGTTGATGATATTATAAGGAGAGGGTGATGGCTGTGTGAGCGGGACGGTGCCACAGTTTAAACTTCCCAAAAGATTTGTTATTTCCACCCCTTTTTGCTACTTCCAGATCTTGAAGTGAAGAGAGTCACTAACATTTTGGATCTAAGAGAGGATTTGTAGTCTTACTTTATGACAGGTAGGTAACAAGCGGTCGTGTTGCGGTGTGGTGTGGTTTGAAAATAATAAATCAAATCTTGATTTATTATTTTATTTGTAAGGAGAAAGAGGTGTAATTATACATTTTACATTATACTCTTTACTCTTTGTTAAATTTCACTCTTTAATTTTTTTTAAAAAAATAAAATAATATCTTTTTAACTTTTTTATTATTATAACTCGAGTCTTATACCGAGTTAACCTTTTAGTTAGGTTTAACAATTATACTATTATGAATTTTACTTGAATTTTATATATTTGGATAATAATATTATTTGCTTCCTAATTATATGATTATTTGAATCTAAAGGAGTATTAATATCATTAATTTCCTGTATTTATTTTATTTTATCGATCAATTGGTCCTTGCTGCCTAACACTAACAAAAAGAAAAGAAAAACTAAATTATGCACATAATATCCTTTTAAAAACTATTTTAGCTTATTTGAGATGCTAAAAAAGAGACTGTGTGAGTTGGTTCAATAAATGTTTTTTCCATAAATAAGGGTTCCCATAAAAAAAAAATTGTATGAATATGATGAAATGGAAAGAAAAAACCAGGGTTTTTGATCGTGTTGATATGCTAATATCAAAAATAAATTTTAAAATATATATATATATATATTAATATATTTATAAATAAAAAATATTTAAAAAATAATTTCTATCATTTTCTCAAATAAATCCTGATATAAAAGGAAAATGAATCTCGAATGCTAAGTATAAGAAAAACTTGGCAAAAATACAAATTAAATTAAAGCTGTACATGACCCAGAATTGGTTACACTGGAAAATTAAATGAGTTAAATATAAAATAAACAGGGAAAGGGCTCCTATTAGATTGCAATAATTTATTTTCCAAGTAGGAATTAAAGGGGTGTTTGGCAGCAGTGCAGTAAAAACACCGTTTGTTTAAAATTTAGTTTTTTAATTTAAAATTAATTCATAGTATTTTAATGTACTGTATTAAAAATAAATTTAAAAAATATTATTTAATACATTTCTAATAAAAAAAATAAAAAACATAACTTCAATCACATTTTTAAACAAACTTCAAAAAAGAGTGAAAAACAAAATTAATTATTAATTATTATGCATGCAATCATCATTGCTAATCAAGTTTACTTGTGAATAACACAGCTACGATCCATAATTAACTCACGGGGTCAATTTTTAATCATGAAGCTGACCATTGTGAATATTAAATTTTGAATCAGTAATAAATTATGATTTGGTATCATGCTGTCCTCAATAAAGATTTTGATTGGAAAATTATCCTTCATAATAAGAATTAAAAAGAACGCCTTAATTTTCTTTCACGGCTAATTAAAACCATGCATTAATAAGAAAGGGTAAAACGTATTATTTATTTATTTATTTATTTAATTACCCCAAACTAATTACTTGTAGACTTCAAGCCCTAAAATTAGTTTCTTGGCAAAATGATGAAAGAGTAAATTAATATTTGTGGAGCGAAAAAAAGAGATTTGATGAATAGGCAATGACGGAAACCTCAAGATCTTGCCTTTGACTAGCACACTTCAAATCTTGAAATTGATTTGTTGATGAAATGATAAGAGAATAAATATTTTCAATGTGAGAAAAAGATTTGATAAAGAAGTGGAAATAGATGGAAGAAAAGAATTGTAAATGATGGTTTTTTTCGGTTAATAATAAATTTTAATGATATCAAAATAATATAAAAACACTAAAAAAATATTATTTTAATATATTTCAATGATTAATCTCTCGAGACTCTAAAATTAACGACCATGCAAACCTCTAGTAGTTTTAAGGTTTGTGGCACTTGAACTGGTGATCTTTGAGGAGCAAATCTAAAACCTGACCAATTGAGCTACACCCCTCAAGATTAACGAGAAAAAAATTATTTGTTGTCTATTGAGTGGATCAGCATGTTTTGCATTGCAGCAAGAACACTGTTTATCAAAATTTTATTCTTTTAGTAATTTTAGATCATTTTGATGTGTTTTTTTGGTTAACAATAAATTTCAAAGAAAATTAATTTTCTTAAAAAAAAATTAAGATGGGGAAAATAATTGTTGGTCGCAGTTAAGTCCAAAGACAAAAGACAATTTAATGAATGAATTGAGAACTAATTAAATTGTTTGTAATAATCCCATCATAACCTACAAACGTGTAATTATTTGTACATAATTATGTGTTTATATGAGCATTCATGAACGCATTCATTGCATTCTTGGTAGGTTATGTGATAAAACTTGTGGATGTAATTTAGCTGCATAACTATATCTATATGATCGAAATTATAAGAAGAAAAAAAAATCGGATGAGAGATATGCTGGAAATTAGAAGAATTTGAGAATGATGCTTCTAAAAAATACTAAGGCGTTGTTTGGTAGGTGTTTTTTTTCCTTCCAAATTCTCGAAAGCAAGGTGTGACAACTTGCTCGTCTAAAAAAAAAGTAAAAGTTTTTTTTTTCGTTTAAAATAATGGAGAAAAGTTTTGAAAACTTTGAAAAAGCCAGAAAAGGTGGTTTTCATAGGTTTTCAAAATGAAACAAATTATTGTCAATTTAAAAAAATAAAACAGATTCTTGACTTTTGGATTCTTTGAAATACACGATCCACATGAACCATGCAATCAATTATCTAGTTTACAAAATTAAATATTATATTTAATAATTTTATTTTTCTTGTTTATGATTTTTATTATTTTCTTTACTTTCAAGTTTTCTATTTTGTTTAGGTTAGTTTTTGAATTTTATTTAAAGAGTTGTAAACCTGAAAAAATATTGGATAAAAAAATATTAAATTGGGTTTTTTGTGTGATTCTCATTTTAGCATAATTATGTGTTCTTGTACTTGCTGTATTTCTTGTGTTGTTTTCATCTATGCTAGTTGGTATTAAAAATAAATGGTGGTTATTTACTTGTTGGGTGCTTGAATAAACATGGTTGAAAGAGGTAACAAAACAAGATGCGTTCATGTAGGAAAAGATAAGGAGGTTCATTCTCAAGAAAGAGACATTCAGGAACACTATGATAGAAGACATGAAAAGAAAAATTACAGAATTGAGAAGAGGTGTTCAAGAATTAATGATAAAAATTATGCAAAGACATAATATAAAATTAACTCATTAGTTGGTGGAGGTGAGAAGCCCAACCAATCATGAGAAGAGTAATCATATATCCATGACTAACTTTTTTCAGAGGTGTGAGCAGAGAAAGTAGTTTCTTGATTAAGATGAATATGATGTTAAAAACTAAAAGTTTTCATTATTCTAATTCTTTTGTGGATTGGAATCAACCACTAGAATTTGACGAGGATGATGCTAAAGAAGAACATTTAGATGCAAATTTTTTGGTTTAAGATGTCCATGAGAAGGGAATAAAATTATATGTGATTTGAGAGGTAATTTTTTATGAAGCATATTATAAAGGATGTGCCCCATGCGTGCTTCGAGAGAATCTTTGGATTTATAGGATCAAAGTTGATGCTATTGCATTTCAAATAAAAGTTGTGAAACAGATTTTCAAATCTTATCTTAACACCAAGAGTGATTTTATTGTTAAGGAGATTAAGCATGTTGTTGATAAATATGATATTTTTAATGAAAAGACTAAGTATGTAAAGGGTTGAAAATTCTTGGTTGGACATCACGAGATCAAGACATGAACAATTTAGGCTTGAAGACGAGTTCTTCCCAACTTAGAAAAACACATGAGGGTATTTAGGAAAAATTATTTGTTTTCTTAGTTATTTTTATGTTTTCCTATCTAGTTTAGAAAATTAAATACTATGCTTAATAATCTTATTTTTCCTAGTTTGTTTAGAATTTTTGTTGCTTTTCCTTTATTTTTGGGTTCTTTAGTTTGTTTAGGTTAGTTTTTTTAAAATTTTATGTAAAGAGTTACAAACCTCGTATAGAGTCATGCTATCTAAACATAAAATATTCAACAATAAAGTTTTGAACTAGGGTTTCTGTTTGATCTCCTTTTCAAAATAGTTATGTGTTCTTGTACTTCCTATCTTTCTTGTATTGTTTCTATTTGTGTCAGATGGTATCAAAGCTCATCAATATTAATGGTTATCTGTTTATTATGTGCTAGAATAACCACGATGGAAAAAGATAGTAGAAAAAGACATGTTCGTGTAGGAGGGGAGGAGAAGGTTCCCTCTCGAGGAAGAGATGCTCATAAACTAGCGATTGAAGACATATAGAGACATATTGCAAAATTAAAAAGATATATTCAGGAACTGATGATAAAAGACTTGCGAAGATAAATTACAAAATTAACCCGTCAATTAGTAGGTATGAAAAGCCCAAGGAATCTTGAGAAGAGTGATCAATGATTTATGGCTAATCTCAAGAACCTGTTTTAAATGCATGAGTAGATGAAACAATTTTTTGATCGAGATGAATATGATGTTGAAATTGAAAGTTTTGATGATTTTAGGTAATATTCTCCTAAATATGGAAGGATTTTTTTAATCAAAATCTCAATTTTTTTAAGTGTAATCAATAAATAATTATCTAATACCTTAAAAAATTATTATAATTTACATTTTTTCTATGTTGCACTAGTATTTACATATGGAGATCAACTATATCTTTTCCAATCTTATAAAAAATATACTATTAATATTAAAACTAAGGTCTCATTTAGCATTGCGGTCTAACTGTGTTTTTAATTTTATTTTTTAGCTTCAAATTAATTTTGATTTTGTTTTTTTTATTGTTTTGATGTACTAATGTCAAAAACAATTTTTTTAGATATTATTTTAATATATTTTTAAACAAAAAAAACTTTAAAAAACAACTTCTATCATATTTACAAACATGTCCTAAATGATTTATGAATAATTCACTTTTTAATTTATTTAATTCCCACCAACATGAGATGTGGATATAAGGATTAAGCTATGGATTTTTTATAATGGGAAGGCAACAACCATGGATAAAACCTTCTATATGCACACGTGGAGGATGAATCAAAAGAGGATATCAACAATATGTTTGGATGGAAGAGGAGGAAGAGATGGTGAGATTATTCCTCAATGAAAACGAATTGTAGCATTTAAATGTATATAACATGCAAGAAAATGAGAAGGCAGGATACGAATTAAAAATATCAATTATTAAATTACAACAATAGATTTAATGATAGAAAGGAAGTTTCTACCTTTTAATTTCAAATTTAGAAAACTCATATATTTTATAATTTTTAACCCTCTCAATTCCCTAATATAAGATGTTATTTTCTTATTATTAATTGAGTGCCACAACCATAGCTATAAAATTCGATTTAAATCACTAATTAGACAAATTAATCTAGAATAATATTATTTTATTTTTTTAAAGTTGAAACACTATCGTTTAGGATTTTTTTAAAGTTAAACTAGAGATTACTGGAATTTTAACGAGGTAAAACGGTTTGCAAGTTCATCAATCAAGTCACTTTCTAATTAGATTCGATATGAAACGTGGTCTGAACCAAGTTCTGGATCAGCGGATCATCTGATTAATCAATCAAGCCATGTTGAGTTAAAAAACAATGGTTAGAATATTTAAAAACCTAATAAATTCATTTCATCTTGTTGTGTTTTAGAATAACAAAATTTAAACATGTTCGTATTTTTGAAGCGCTATAAATGCCAACTGGTTGACTAGTTGGATACAATTATATAACCGGTTGATAGGTCTAGACTCATGAGGAGGTCTGGTCGCGCCAAACTAGAATGATAGCTCAAAAAAACCATGATTTTTGATCCGGTCATTGGATCACATTCAAATTTTTATATGAGTTTTCGAAGGTTATTTTCTTTAGAGTAGATATGGAATCACTACTCGGATAACCATGTATTTAAATTTTAAAAATCTCATCTCATTTCAGACCTTAGTTTTAATAATTTTATAATTTTTTTATAAATCAGTTGAGCTATTAATCTTATATTTAAATAAATATTATAATTGTGAATCACAGCATCAATAACGCGCGGCTCTCAACCATGAGGGGTTTTTTCTAAAATTTTTCTTTTGGGTGGTTTTGGGGTGTTGGGGAAAAGGTTTAAAAAAAATAAAAGCGCGAATATACTATTTAACCGGGACTTTTTGTTTCTTCTATCATTCTGCCATTTATTTACTTTTTACATGCGAATTGCCCAATTTATCCGACCAAGAGGCAAGGAGAGCACTCCACTGAATGAGCTACTGACCAAGAGCGCATTCGAATTTCGGAAACTTCAAGTCCACGCCTGGCTCATGCGCAGCAACTGCACAGTGGACCCCCAGCTAAAAAGCATATAGGTGGGTCCATAGCCATTTTTATAGTACTTTAATGGATTATTGGGCCCAAGAGGCTCCTCTGTGGCTCCTCTTGTTCACTGTACTAGAAAAACTTGCCAGCATCTAGAATCTGATTCAAAAAAGAAAGAAGAAAAAGGCAAAAGGATGCAAGTTACAAGGGGATGAGCAGATGAGATTTGAAATGTTGAGGAAGAAATGATTGAGACTTTGACATCTACAATATGCAATTCTTTATATTTTAGGAGAGTAGAGATGGATTTGGTTTACTGGCTTCCAAGTGAAAACCTCAAATAAAAATACCAACTACACCGTACTTTATGCAGCAACTATACCATAGTTTATGTGGGAGATGTTGGGAAATTCCGTAGCGGTTGGTTTTTAAATTGTTTTTAGTTTAGAAATATATTAAAATATTATTTTTTATTTTTTAAAAATTATTTTTAACATCAAAATATTAAAATGATTTGAAAATATAAAAAAATATTAATTTAAAACAAAAAAATAAAAAATTTAATTTTTTTCAGAAACGTTTCTTAAACGGAAAAACAAATAGACCCATAGTTTCAGATAAAAATGTTGATGGCTTTTTATGACCGGGATTGCATTACGGTCTTAAAAAATAAGTTTAAAAGAAGTTATATATCGTAATTTTTTCATAACTAAAATTTTTCGATGGAATTTTTAGTGGGATGCATTCAAAACTATAAAGTGTTAATTAACTAAATAATTTCAAATACATGGTTAGAACAAAACGCAAATCGCAGAAAGAAAGTGATGAACAAAGGAGGGTTTGGTACAGGAAAATGATAGGAGAGGTTTTTTTTCAAAATGGGACTCTCGGTTTGGTTCTGGCACTAGACATTGTTGTGCCCTAAATGGTCGGTCCACACAAGCATGAATTTGGGGCAAAAAATTAGCATGCTGGAGGCACATTCATTGTTTAAAGAAGTCAATGTTTTATTTGAATCTCATTTTATAATCCCAACAAGCAAGATCTTCACAAGATCATCAAACCCAGTTTTTCAGAGTCAATCTTCAAGTCCAAGGCAGCAGACACATTGTCCTATTCCAAACTCTCGACAATAGAGCAATTAAAGAATGAGATTCAAACCCATTGTCTCTTTGGTTATATAACCCTTGTGATGCTTGTTCCTCGTCCATAGAGTGTGTTTTGAGCTTACATTCAATATAAAATTATAATGCTAGTTGTTCTTATTGTGTGATTTAAAAACGAAAAAATAGATATAAAAAAGCTATAAACTATATATATATTTTTTGTAATTTAAAGAAAGAATTTTAAATAAAATCCATATAATGTAGGGGCGAACAAAAAAACTGATTAAACGGAGAAAACCAGAAAAAAATAATCGAAAAAACAGAACCGAACCGAAACCAGAAAAAAACCAAGTCAAACAAAAAAATCAAGCAAAACCAAAAACAACCAAGTCAAAACCGATCCAAACTGAAAAAACCGAGCTAAACCAGTTTGAACCGGTTTTTATCTTAAAAACCAAAACGAACCGGTCGGTTTGAACCGGTTTCGGTTTTTTTATTTTTTAAATTTTGATTTGGTTATTTTTTTAATAAAAACGGAATCAAACCGAAAATAATCACCCCTAATATAATGTATATTGATTAACTAAATATTTTTAAAACTATAATTAAAGTAAAACGCATCTTTTCCGTATTATATAACGATATCGAATAAAGAAGGAGATGTATCCCTAAAAAGAATAATCTTCTTTGCTCTACAACATAAACCAATCACAGAAACAAATGCTATCACAATTGAGAAAGACAAAACTAAACAAACACCCTTCAAGATTTTAACTAAAATGTATGGTCACCTACCTTTGACATGACATGCTCTCTCTCTCTCTCTCAAAGATTCCCCACTGCAATAGATACTTGAAGAAAAAGAGCACCAGCTCCTCCTCCTCCTCCTCCTCCACTTTGACAGATCAGAGAGGAAAGATAGCTATCATGGCATGGAGAAAGGCCAAAATGTTCAAAAGTAGCGTGTCACCATTTCAAAACATGGGAACATCAGGAATTTCCCCTTTACTTTCCTGTGATTTCAACTAACCCTCTTTATGGCCATACATTTTGCAAGCCCTAGCCACATGGTTTTTCAAATCTTCAGATTCCAAAAGTTCAAATTTATTTTTCAGAGGGAAAAAGCCAACCTCCAAAAATTTCCTTGCTAGATGTGACCTGATTCAGTGCTGCCAGTAATGCCACGGTGAAAAGTTTCTTTTTTTTCAATCATGAATATTTTACCAGTTTACGTATATTTCAAATAAATTCTTAAAATTTTAAATTAATGTCTACATAAATCTTCAAAAACCATGAAATTTAAGATATTCAAATTAATAATTTCTAATAAGTAAGCCAAAACCTAATCAGTTGAGTTACACCACTTAAAATTGACAAGGAAAAGATTGTTTGTTGCCTATTGAATGAATGAATGTATTTTGCATTGCAGCAAGAACACTCTTCATAAAAAATTAATTTTAAAATATTTTAAAATTATTTTGATGAGTTGATGTGAGAGATAAATTTTAAAAAATAAAAAATATATTATTTTAATATATTTCTAAATATAAAATACTTTAAAATCATTACTGTGATGCCAAATCCTTTAATTTTAAAAATGTTGCTTGTTATTTTGAGTGGTCCTGGGGACACCGACGCTACTTTGTGGGGTTGCTAAACCAGGCCTCCGTGACTTTCCGTGTGCTATCATTGACAGATCGGGGCAAGGAGTAAAAGTGTTCAGTCCTTGCAGGACAACCGTTAGACCACAGTTGCATTATTGTGAACTGCAAAGAGAAGGGGATATACAGTGAACTTTAATTAAATATTTTTCTAAGTTTCTGTAAATCAAAACTAATTTTCTCTTTGATCTATAGACAATTTATTCGATGCGTGCTTGGAATACAATTAGATCGAGAACCATAATATTAATGATTTTCATTTTAAATTATTTAACTTAGTATATTAATATAAACCAAGTTTTATTTCAAATTATTTTGAATACTATCTAGTTAAATTCATGTGATATAAAGAGTTAATAAGTAATTTAAATGATATTACACCGGACTTGACTAGATTAATTTTAAAAATTTAAAGATTTTTTTTATTGTTTTGTTCTAAATTCTTTTTATTTTTTAATCCAAAAACATTTCATTTTAAAATTAATATGAGTTGACTAAGCAATCGGTAAATCAAATTTCAGGATTTATTTAAAAATATGATAAATATTGCTTTTTAAAATGATTTTTGTTTAAAAATGCATAAAAATAATATAATTTTTTATTATTTAAATTTATTTTTAATATCAGAAAACGATTCAAAAATATATAAAAAATTAATTTTTAAAAAAATTAGTTAAAAAAAAAACACACAATTGAACAATGACGTTAGACAGGACCAGATGTTAGCCCTGGGCTCCCAAACAACTCCTCTACCAGAGCAGGCAATTGAGAAAATTAAACACAAAGCATGGAAGCCTACCACCAGCCCATGAAGGTCTTACTGCGTTGCAGAGGGATTAACCAAAAACATATTTATTTATAGACAAAATATTTAATTTTCCTAGGTTTTGCCTAAAAATGTAAAGCCTTGAAATGAAAATTGGTGTCAAGGGTATAGTCATATCGTGGTGAAAAGCATGTGATGTGCTTTTGTTTTGCATTTTCATAGGAAGTTGCCTCATGAAAACAAAATGTGCTGATATTCGATCATGATAACTAAGAGAAAAAAAGGAAAAACATGTTTTGAAGAAGGGATAACAAATGGAAATGGTGAAGTAACCACTCTAATCAGTCTGAGCATTCACCCTCATCTCATGAATAAACACACCTCTCTTATAGTCTTCAGAAACAAGAATCATCGGAGGCGTTCTATAATGAAGTAATATTACAATTTTCTCGAAAATTAAGGGAAAAAAAAGGAAAAACATATAATTTCTTCTTTCCCTCTACTTCTTCTTCCCTGTTTTTATATTTGCTAATAAACAGAACAACCCTAAGCAAGTCACCTGCAACGATTTTCAAGTATTGGAATTTTTTTGGCTGGGCTATTATGCATAGTTTGGGACAGAGGAAAAGGTTTGTTATTTAAATGTGTGGCTCCAGTATTGCAGTTCCTGTTAATGGTTTGAGTTTAAGTATAGCATCCGCCTACTCTTCTAATGACCATTATACAACAGATGAATGAATTTGCAGTAAAAAGATTTAGAATGCTGAAGTAGCCAATTATATTCTGTGCCTGGTAAAAGCATTGAGCTCAGCACAAGCAGAATTTGACAAATGTAGACAATATACATTGCAATTTTCTCGAAAATTAAGCTTTGCAAAGCTAAGATTTACAACCACCAAGCCTGGATCCAAAACCAGTGGGATCAGCTATATGGGATCCTTTTGCGCGATTCCTTGCGATCATATACATGTAGAGCTAAGATTTCTGACAAAAAAATTACCAGCAGGTGTTTGATGCTGCATCTGTGTTGTCCTGAGTTTTTTTGAAACGTCATGTTCTGCTGGCTTCATTCATTGACCATGCCTTGCCTCTAATCATTTCTTCCACTGAGGTATCCTCTGAACCACAACCTGATAAAACCACAGGGATAGAAAAGAAGTCCATTAAAGCAGTAATATTCAGGATCTTCCCAAACAATATTGTCCTAAAGACCAAATATTCCTGTTATCCTATCTGAAAGTATAATTGCGTGTCTTTAAATGTCTTGGAAGGCATTACTAAAGGAACGCCTTTTAAAGAATGTTCTAAGAAAGTGAAAGAAGTTTTGTTTATATCACAGAACGACAGTGCGGTATTTCAGAAGATTGTATAGGACGGATGCAATTATATTTTTTTCTAAAATGTCACAGAATAGTCTTGAAACATCACAGAAAGTTTTGGATGAAGTTACACAAAAATGAGACGAAGGCATGATAATTACACTGCCTTGCAAAGCATTGTAGAAAGCACTGTGTTTTTAAACGGTTCTTTATGCAACTCTCAGAGCATCGTGTGCTGAAAAATCTATGAAGCAGGTATTTTGGGAACTCCTATATCCTGAGTTTTCAAAATTCAGTAAATAACATTATCTTGCCAGAGTTTTCTTTATTTTCAAAAATTGTTTGACAAGCAAGTCTCCAGGATTCAGGTCCCTGAGCAATTTAGAGAGTGAAAAGATGAACTGTCCAAGGAGAAAACAAAAATGAACTGTAAAAGGAATACATTGGCATAAATGAAAAAAATGGTAAGATAAAGATGACCATTTTGTACTGTTAAGAAAAGTGCAAGCACAGCTCTTAAAGGAAGGAGCAAGGTGGGGGCATCACTTTCACATGGAGCAGGTTAGACAGCATAAGAGATCACAACTTGCATTGCTTGGTGCATCAGAGGAGGGGGAGAGGGAGAGTACCTTCTTCAGACAAGTTCGGTATCTGCTCTTTCATTCAAAATATCGTTTACATCAAGAATCCGCATGAGAAGAACAAGGAGGGTGCACAGAACTTGAGGACATTAAGATTAAAAACACGCAAACATGCAAGTTCCACTGATGAATCAGGAGAAAACACAGAAAATAATCAGGTTCCGGCTTCGGCTGCACCACCACAATTATCAAAACCAAAAGAAAATAATCATGAGAGAAATATTTAACAGTCTCCAATCTCTGATGGTTAAACATTTAAAACAACTCCTAGTAATTCGCCAGCACAGGATATTCATACCCCAATAAATTCCAGATCAATTTCGGGATTTTGCTCAGGAACAGTCCCTGAAGACTCCATTGAACTGCTGCTGCAGCAGCCAGCAGCAGAGAGTGAAACAAGTCTCTTCCTTGGAACAACCTTAACACTAACACAATCCCATATCCTGGCCCATTGCCATGAGATAAATCTCGCATCCTGGGTAATATCCCACCAAAATTAACGGCAGCCATTTCTCTCTCACTCTCTTCTTTCCTTGAAATATTATTGATTGCTCACTCTTTTCCTCTCCATTTAACAAAGCACAGAACTTTCTCAATCTCTCTTTAAAAGGGTAGTTTCGTAATCTAGCGTACTGATAATCTTGTGCTCTAGATTTTGCCGCCTGAAAGACATCATCAGTTGTTAGGGCACTGATTAACTAACATTTGTTAGTCTCTCATTAACTTCCACTAAAACACAGGTCTGCTTGTGTCTTTCTAACCACCAGAAAACCACCGCATAACCGCCACTTCTCCGGCGCGTCCTCCGCCAATCATGGCTTTCCGTACAAGGAAACCCTCTAATCAAGTGGCCCCACCCCCAGAACGCCAACAAAACTCCTCTCCAAAACCCCAATTACCATCCAGATGATTTCTTTACCCTCTGCAACATCCTCAAAGACCCCAAGATCCAGCCCGGTCGTCCCTACAAATCGTACCGGACCGGAATTGAGCCGGAACTGGGTCTTTTACAGGCAGTATTTGACCATTTTAATCCGTCATCAAAGTTGTTGCACTGTTTAATTCAATGGAGAATTTGCTTGGAAAGGAAAGAGAATTTGATTCTGCTTGTTGTTTACTGTTTGGTAAGATTAGTGGAAATTGAAGAGGGGATTTGGTTTCTAGTGACACTATTGCGATTTTGATTAGAAGGTATACCAGAGCAGGTAATATGGAACTTCTTCTTTAGTGTTGAAATGGAGGAACTTTATTGGGTTTTGTACTTACATTACAATTTTCTTAAGTACACTATCTTAGACAATTTCATTGGATTCTAAAGCCTTTTGTAATGTTAGATTTTTGCCTTTTGAATTAAAAATTCGAACTTGGTTTCGATCTGATAGTTTGAAGTTGCTTGAACATGGTGATATCGACTTTGAATGTCGAAATGTGGATTCAATTTGGAGCCAGCTTTTTGTTGGGTGAAAAAGTTTGATTATATGGTTGCTTATTAAAATCTTTGTGTAATCGTACCTGGTCCAAGCTTTACTTCTTAATTGACATATAAATTATTGGGGTATTTGAGTTTTGCATGGAATTTGAATTTACAGGTGAGATTTTATGATTGTGAGAGTTTGTGGCTTGTTTTGATTTGCAATTATATTTTTCTTTGTTTTTGTATTTTAAAAGAATTTTTTTTTTCAATTTTTTTTGTTTTTAGATATAAAAATTAAAATTTAAAAAATAAAAAAATATTATTTTATATATTTCTTAAAAAAAAACAGTTTAAACAACTAATTCGGAATTTGTGATCACTAAAAGGTGCTGCATTTGTGCAGGAATGTCAGTAGCTGCAATTCGAACATTTAAATATGCGAGCAGTTCAGACTTGATTTGTAATTCTGATGCTGGAATGAGTTGTTTGATATTGTTGGATTCCCCCTGTAAGGAAGGGCATGTTAGGGGACTACAGAGTATTTTGACAGGAAACTGGAAAAGGATACGTGTTGGGCTCCATCAGTTTGGATATATAATACACTGTTAAATGGATGGTCTAGATCAAGAAAGCTCAAGCATGCAGAGACTTTGGTTGGAAATGAAGAACAGGAATGTGAAACCGAGTATTGTAACATATGATACACTGGTAGGAGGATATTGCCGGATGCGTCGTGTTGAGAGGGCTGTTGAATTGGTTGATGAAATGAAGAGAGAAGGGATTAGATCAAATGCCATTGTATACAATCCCATTATTGATGCATTAGCAGAAGCTGGTAGGTTTAAGGAAGTCTTGGGGATGATGGAGCACTTTTTCTGTGTGAGACAGGCCCCTCCATCTCCACCTACAATTCTCATGTACGGGATTCCTGTAAGGCTGAAGACCTTGTTCTACTAGCAAGATCTTGACGATGATGATTAGTTGGGAAGTTTTCCCAACCCCAATGGCTTGTTATTATTTCCATAGGCATTTTTCAATGTAGGAAGATTGAAGAGTGGATGAACTTATATACGAAGATGATTGAATCTGGGTACACCTCAGATCGACTCACTTGCCATCTTTTGTTGAAGATGTGTGAGGAGGAGAGACTGGACTTGGCTGTTGAGATTAGCAAGGAAATGAGAGCTAGGGGATGTGATAGTCCTTTTCTTTGTCAAATGCATAGATTTGAAGATGCATTTGCAGGATTTGAGGACATGTTAGGGAGAGGTATAGTTCCTCGGTACCTTACTTCCCATGGATTGAATGATGAGTTCGGGAAACAGGGAATGATTGAGCTGGCATGGAGACTGAGTAATCCGATGTCTTTTGTTTCGCATTCAAGAAATTTGCCAAATAGATATAACGTTCATAGAGATGCATCACTGCGAGCAGAACATCTATATTGCAGAAGACAAGAGCAATGTCTGAATTACTAAAGATTGTAATAATCGTAGTGAACTTGTTAAGCACAGAAGTTCATCTCGGAATCCCGTATCAAATGCAAATCGGTTGAGCCCTTCAAAGACATGAAATCCCATCCCCTAGACGGCAATAACCCTTAAAAGGCATGTGAAATCAGAGAACCTCACAATCAGTGTGGGAAAACTTTTCATAATGTGTTTATAGAAGAATCCCATTTCTAAAATTGAATTGCTTATTACATAATGAAGCAGCATCGACGTCTTTTGCGAATACAAAAAGCCTCAGAATCTAGCTGTGGCGAATGTAGAGATTGAGAGAATGAAAGCGAGGGAGCTGATTGCTAATGAATAGTGTTCAGGGACCGGAGACCAGGATATTTAAAGATTTCAAATGGTTTTTTTGCGCTGCACCTCTCCGCAGTTAATGTTGAAGTTCCGGCAGGTAAATTGTTATCGACTGTTGTTACCAGTTGAAACAGACTTCACGGTGCATCTTGCTGGGTAAACTGTTATCCTTTATCGACGGAGGAGCTAGTGTGGCATCACCTCTTACATGAATTCTTGCGGTAAGAAAGCTGTAAAGGTTATGCACGCATCACTGGAGATCCTCAATTATGTTCATGGTAGATGGTCGCAAGCTGAGAGAGATTTTGGAGTGTGTATTACGCTTATGGAGTGGGAATCTAATACAATGATGGGCTTGAGTCTCGACAGAATGGACGGTCCATTGAGGAATATTTGAATAGTGTAAGAAAGACCAAACGACAGAGAGACACACAGAGTTTCAGTTGTTCCTTCATGTCAAGATGTGACTGGTTATTCCTCTAATTATTGGTTAGATTTGAAAAGAAAGCCTGCTTTGAATATGTATAAATTAATGATACTATGATGTAAAGGGAGAGTGGTGCTTTCTTGGAGTTGTTTATAGATTAATAATATCTTCCCCCATGGAAATATTTTATCAGAGTGGTATCTAAGATGCTCATAAGAGATCAAACCTCTTTAAGTTAGTGGAATGGAAGTTATTTTATTTTTGTCATAATGGTCATGGTGTCCTTGGTCGAGATTCGTGCATTAGTCAAGAAAATATCCCTTTAAAATTAGATTTTAGACAAGTAACCCTTCTTTTATTCGTAACATAGTTATTAAGGATGTGTTTAGTATGTGATAATGGTGATAGTTTAAAGTGTTTTTTTTTTTAAAATACATTAAAATAAAGTTTTTTTATTTTTTTAAAATTATTTGTTGACATCAGCATATTAAAACGATATGAAAACATAAAATTTGTTCATTTTAAATTAAAAAAATTAAAATTTAAAGGAACACGGTTTGCATCGCGTTTCTAAACACACTTTAAACCTTAATTTAAAGCCCGATTCAAACTAGGTTTTATTTTGGATTGTTTTGGATATTAACTCTCCAAACTTGGATGGTATTCTAGTGGATTGACTTGTAATTTAGTTAATTTTGACAAATTCAAGTGAGATACAATAAATTATCTTGACTCAAAAATCATATAATTGGGTCTTATACCAAATTAGACATTATAAGTAAATTTGACTACTATGGTTTGTTATTGATTATTTGGCTTATGACTTATATCATGCGATAAATGAATTCTTGTCCACATGAGCAGGATTTGTGAGTGATTGCTTTTTAAATTATTTTTTATTTTAAAAATATATTACAATATATATTTTTAAATTTATTTTTGATATTAGTACATGAAAACAATAAAAAAACATATAAAAAAATTAATTTAAAGCTTTTTTTCCTTCAAAAAGCATGACTGGACCACAATAATTTAATTACTTCTAAGTATATTTGGTAGAAATTCTATTCAATCAAAAGTTGTAAAATCGGTTTCAAAGTAAAAGTTGCAAGAGGTCCTGTGATGAAAAATAAGGACAACTAATGATGACACTTGTTACGTTACTTTATTTTGGTATGATTAATGTTTTATGATTTTTTTCCAATAATGTAATGATAATAATAAATATTTTTGTGATGTTGTGGGCACCTACACACACACATATATATAATAATAGATTGATCATTGTCCACTTTGTACGTGGTACAAACACTAATGTAATGATAATAATAAATTCGGTTTTTATTTCCCAAAATTTTGAACCGGTTTAATTTTATATTTTCAAAAATATAGTACGTTTAGATTTTCATTTGATGAGATTTTAGATTATAATAATTTTTTATTTGGTTTAGTTTGGTTTAATTTTTTTCAGTTTTGGTTTGTAAAACTGGAATCAAATCAAATTGTTTACTTTTTTAAAAGTTCTAATCAAAATTATTTTTAAAAATAAAAACCATCCAAATTGATAAATTTTAAGTTACTTTATATATATATATATATATATATATATATATTAGATAACATCTCCGAACAAAACCATGAGTTGTGTGTTTGGAAGTGTGGTAACAATTTGCTTTTCAAAGTGCTTTTCATTTTAAAACATATTAAAATAATATTTTTTTATTTTTTAAAAATTATTTTGACATCATCACATTAAAATAATTTAAAAACATTAAAAAAAATATTAATTTAAAATAAAATAAAAAAAATTAAAATTTTTTAAAAATATTTTAAAAATATAATACTAAACGCACCTTTAACGGTCGAAGAGCACGAGAGAAAAAAGATTTTTAAACATGGTGGAGGCCGGAGGGGTAAGATTTGGAAAAGGTTTGGTGGCAAATGAAGGATAAAACGGTAACTGAAGTTCGGAGGTGCTTAGGACGAAGGGCGATAATGAAAGGGAAAGGACGGCAAGTGTCGTCATTGAAGAGAATCAATGCTTCAATGCCTCTAATTTTATCCCTCTCTACCCTCTCTTATCCGGTGGCCATTACTCTTCCACCACAGCCCATTGTTTATTATTAACAATAAACTAAAACATGCGGAAAAAGTTAGTTTAATGTGAATTTTGATTGATAATATATAAAAATAATATAATTTTTTAGTTTTTAAAAAATTATTTTTATTTTAATACATCAAAATAATACAAAAATACCAAAATAATTAATTTCAAGTAAAAAATAATTTTTTTAAAAAATTATAAAACATGATTTTAACCGCAAAAATAAATAACCCCAAAGTATTGTAGCAACGAACAATACTTTTATTATTTTTACCCTACAAAAACATTCACTAACTTATGAGGGGTGATTTAGTCTTTTTATAGAAACACATTAGTTATTGGCAAATTGATTAAGAACAAACTTGATTTTTGACTTTTTTTATGAATAGTTAAATGACTTAATTAGCTTTATAAATAAATAAATAAAAATATTAACTTTCCTCAAGGGGTCTTTTAGACATTTTTGTTTTTCAAGTACAATTAAATTACTAAACTATATTAGAAGCAACAAAAATAAAGCTTCATTCCAAGAGATTTTTTTGTTTTTTTTAATCAAATTAATCTAGAGGCAATTTGATCTTTCACAAATATAAAATATTAATATAAAAAAAAGTGGTTGGTCAAAATATGGAAGTGTTTTACCATTTATATTTCATATCTAGTTTAGTACTTATTTTTTTTATTTGTTTATTTTTTTTTAATTGATTTTTTTTCTTCAATTTCATCTACAATCATTATGTTTGATTTGATTTTTATTCTTCATTCTTTTGATATTTTTATATCCTTCAACTAATTAAATTTTGTTTCAATTTCATCCTTTATCATTTGATTTTTTTATAACAATTTTGATTCCATTTTTTCAATAATGTTTATTTTGTTTTGAATATTTATTTTATTATTTTTTATTTCACCCCTCGATATTTATTTTATAAGGCCATGAGTTTCAAAGGTTAAAACAGGTTTACTTTGATATTTTTTTAGGTTCTTTTATTGAATTAATTTTTTTTCAATTTTATCATTCAATATTTGATTTTTTTATGGAATTGGTCTTAATGTTTTGTTTTTTCTTTCACTTTTCTTTCTATAACATTATCCAAATTTTATGTCCATGGTTGCGAGGTTGGCGGGTTAATCTAAGCTGACTTGGATATTTTTATTGCTTTTTTTTTAATTTCCTTTTCAATTTTATGCCTCAACATTTGTTATTGAGAATTTTGCTTCATTGTTTTATTAGGTTTGCCTTCTATGAGGCCAATCTTGGCCTCATTACCACAATCATGTGTCTCGAAGGTTAAAGGTGGTTGACTTTAGTATTTTTTTTCAATTTTATCCTTCAATATTTTTTTAAAAGTTGGTCTTCATGTTTTTCCCCCCTCACTCTCCTTTTTAAGAGGTTATTTCAATCTTGTTCCCATAGTCTCGGGGTTAGCGGGTTAATCCTGGTTGACTCAGATCTTTATTTTTGTTATTTTTTTTATTTTTTTTTAAGTTTCATACCTCGACAGTTTTTTATTGAGAATTTTGCTTTGTTATTTTTTCACGATAATTTTCGGGCTCATGATTACGGTCACAACTTTTGAAAGTTAACACGAGTTGACTTTATTCTTTTTCAATTTTATCCTTCAGCATTTAATTTTTTAAGAATTGATCTTCGTGCCCCCCTTTCTCTATATGAGGTTAACCCAATCATGTGCCTATGACAACAAGGTTAGTGGGTTGATCCAAATCTCTTTTGTTTTTGGTTTTTAATTTTTATCATTCAATATTGAGTTGTTTTATAATTGAGCTTAATAGTTTGATTAAATTTGCTTTTGTTTGTGATTTTTTTAACCTTTTATTGGCATAAATAATCATTTAATTAAATAAATAACTAACAAAAAATAAAAGAAGTGGTGCTTTTACTGTTAAACACCTCACAAAAATACTATTAACAGTAAAAACAATTTGCCTTTGTATTTTTTTTAAATCTATATTGTTTTCTAATTTTATCATTTAATATTTGATTTACTAGAGATTGGGTTTCATGATTTGTTGCATTTTCTTTTCTATGTGGTTATCTCATTCATCTGACTTATATCGCTGGTTTGACGAGTTAACTTGATTGACTCTAATTTTTTCTTCTTCTTTTTAATTAGTATATTTTTTCTTGGTTTCAATAAGACTCCTTACGAACGTTCTTTCTATCTACTATTATCTAAAAATAATCAAGTTATTAATGACTGGACAAAACCAAGAAATAACCCCTCACGTGCGAAATTATAGAGGATCCCCTTTAAGATCAAACAATTCCATCGAATTGAGTATGATTGTATGTGTGATAGCATATACTATACCGGGAATATCAATGAGCCTGATTATTGAAATTGTCTAATGCTTACTCTCAAACTCTTTTTTTACATAGTAGTAATATTCTTTGTTTCCCTTTTCATCTTTGGATTTTTATCTAATGATCCATGGCGTAATCCTGGACGTGAAGAATAAAACAAAATAAAGCTTTTTCCTTACTTGATTTTTATTTTTATTAAATGTTCTTAGAATTTTATCTATTCTACATCTTTAACTATTAGAAAATAAATAAAGAAAAAGACTTGAAAAAAAAATACCAAGTCATTCAAATCATGAAGCCTAATTCATAATGAACTTAATGTTACGAGTTTTGCGGGTTGACCTAAATAGACTTGGGTTGTTTTATTGTGTTTTTTTTTAGATTGGACTTTTTTTTTAATTTCAACGATTAATAGAGGGTTGATTGAGAATTGAGCTTTATAATTTATTTAAATTTACTTTCTATGAGATTATCCCAGTTTCATGACCTAAGTCGCGAGTTTGATAAGTTAACCCAGATTAACTCGGGTTATTTTTTCAATTTAGTTTCTACGAGGTTATCACAAACTCGTGACCCATGTGATGAGTTTGATGGGTTAATCTAGGTTGACTCGGGTCTTTTCGTGTCCTTTTTTGAATTGATTTCTTTTCTATTTCATATATCATTCATTATTAAGTTGATTAAGAATTAGACTTTATAATTTTTTTTACTTTATTTTATATGGGGTTATACTAGTCTCATGGCCCGGGTTGTTGTTTTAGAGGGTAGACTTGGGTTGTTTTTTATTTATTTTTAATTTTATCCCTTAACATTCAGTTAGTTGAGAATTGAGATTTTTAATTTGTTTTAATTTTTTTTATATGGGATTATCATGGTCTCATGACTCGAATCGTAAATTTAGTAGCTTAACTTAGGTTGAGCCTGGTCAATCCAATACGTTGTTGTCTTAATATTTAAAGAAAAGATATCATCTTGAATTTTTTTAATCAAACTATATTTTTACCGCTCATTCAGATTGCTTTTGGACTATCAAGTCATCCATGTTATATTGAGTTAACCTCTTTATGATTTAATTTTTTTAATTAAAAAAACATTAACAATGATTGAATATTTTTTTTACATTAAAAAAAATTAATGTAACATGCAGCATTGCATGAGCCAATAATTTAATTTCCTAATAATCTTCTTCCCACGTACCATGCCATTTCTTCCTTTTCTTCTATTTTTCTTTCTATTTCACGGCCATATGGTATTTTCCAAATAGAATTCATGAAAGAAAAATTAAATCGAGGTCTGTGAAATTTTTATTATTTATTTTATGGTTTGGAATTAAAATTGGATTTGTCTGATGATACCATTGTTATCTAGCATGGATTGATCCAGCTTGAAGAAAAAATAAAGAATATATTTACCCGAGCTCGTCAAATCAAAGATTTAAATTGATTCACGACCCGGTCGATTTGGGTATAACCCGATCATAACTCTTTAATTTTTTTTTAATTTTTTTTTGTTAAAATGTCGTTTTGAAAATTTTTTTTACAGTTAACTCAAGCTGATCCTATTAACTTATGACCTGAACCTTATTCCAAATAAATTATCAGTTCAGGTTTTAAAACTATGTATCATATATTATATCATGATCATTAGATTAATTTTATATATCAGCATATACCATTCTCTGAAATGCATTATGACCAATATAAGTACACCATTCACGAGAAATTCAAGTATATATAATTAATGTTGGATTCTTTTCTTTTCTACGCTCCTAATTTTTTTGAAATGCTTCTTTCCATTTGTTAGAACCATCTAATTGTTAAAGTTTGATTTTGCAATGTACTTCTTATTGGATGCATTGGCCGACGTCTTGAAGCCACGGACAAATATATGAATTTGCAATAAATTTGACAAAGGTAAACTTAAAGATTTTGGTTTTTTTAATGATTTTTAAGATTATTAATTTTGCTTTTGTTTGAGAATTTGAAAAAAATAATCAAGGGTAAAAAAAAAAAGAAAAAAAAAGAGTATAGCTAGGCAGATAAAAGCTATTCCTCTTTGAGGACACAATAAGATGAAACAAGTTGGCTTGCTTGGAAGTATGGTTGTGGTTGCGGTTATTTTTTAAAGTTTTTCTTATTTGAAAATGCATCAAATTTTTTTTTTATTTTTTAAAAATTATTTTTGATATCAGCACATCAAAATAATTTGAAAACACCAAAAAAATATTAATTTAAAGTAAAGAATAAAAATTTTTTAAATTTTTTCAAAAGTGTTTTTGAAATGCATGAAAATGCTTATATTTTTTTATTTGATCATAAAAAATATTTTTCATGTTAATTAAACATAAACAATAGTTTGTTATATATAATTTTCATATCATCCAAACTATAAACCATAAACAATGCATCAAGAAAAAAAATAAAGAATAAAGTACACATTATAAGAATATATATTTAAGGTTGGAAATTTGTAAACCAAGAAAAGGAAATGCCATCATTATCTCTATAAAATATATTTTGATATAGTAATATGCACGGGTCTTGAAATGTTCAAGTTTCAATGATTAATTAACAACAAGATATATAAAAATCAATTAATGAGTGGTAATTAATTCAACTATAATTATTATTTCCTTTTCTTTTAAAAAGTTTTGAGTTTAAACTTTTTCAAAAGTACAACAACTACCATTAGGTGATTCATTTTACAGCCAACATTTTCAACGACATGAGGCAAAAGAAAAGCTAAAGATGAAAAAAGTACTAAATTTTGAGTTTTTTTTTTTCTTTTGATTTTGCAGCTTCAAAGAAATAGTTAAATGAAGATTCAAAATAACTTTTTTTTTTATATTAAAAAACTATTTATATATGTCAATTGAAAAAGCTAAAATAAATTATTATTTAAATGTTTTTTCTTTCATTGATTAAGAACTAGCTTGACAGTGTGGTTGCGGTTGTTTTTCAAATAATTTTTCATGCCGAAATGCACGCTAATAATGTTTTTTTATTTTTTAAAAATTATTTTTAACATCAGCACATCAAACCGATCCAAAACATACAAAATATATTAAATTTTAATAAAAAAATTAAATTTTTTGGAAACGCTTTTTGCACCATGTTTCCAAATAGTTTCTAAGATTTTCTCAATGAAAAAAGTAAAAAAATATTAATATTAAATATATTAAAATGCAAATGTGTTGTTAAAATAGCTTTTTATTTTTATTTTTTGTTAGAGCACATATAAGAAAAAAGCTATATTTATCATGTTCAAAAACTTATATCAACAATTTAGCTTTTCTAAATAAATTTTGCCATTAAAAATATTCTCAAAACTAAAATAACAACTAATCTGTGAGATCTTCCTTAACTATTAATGATTATATTATCGATGGAATGACGAACATAATAAAAATTATCAATTATAATTTTTTAACGAACTGTAATTATCCATAAAAATTATGCTGATATAATCCATATTTAAATACCAACGGAATATTCTGCGTTTAAAATGCAAAATTCTTGTAGTAAAGAATTTAACTCTTCTTGCCATTAAAAATACTCTCAGTGCTAAAATGGCAAATGCCCCATCGAGATCTTGCTTAACTGACATAAGCATGCACGCCACAATCCTTCTACACCAAACAATCATAAAAGACAGAGCTTCATTTCTTCTTCTTCTTCTTTGTATTTTACCGACGAGGATATCCTTACGCTAGTACTCTTTATAATTAGAACATCAAGAGTTCTAGACATGGTCGGCTCTCCATCTTTTTATGTGATCAGAACTATCAAGTGATGGACAGACATTAAGACTGATCTGCTGTTAGATTATTTATTATAGCTGGAGGAGGAGAAGTCTAATGCGTAATTAACCTGCAAAACAAGAAATCCCATCATCCTTGCAATGATTAAGTTAAAAAAAGCAGAAGGAATAAGAGCAGGATATGATAAACAAGAGGGCTTTGTGGATGTCTGAGTTGGAGTCCTTTACACAGGGCCTCCTCTCTGTGTCTATAATTACCAAGAGCCTGCATGCGTGCATGTTGATGTTAGGAGGCGAGGAGGTGGGCAAGGATCGTGACAATCTGGTGAGCTATATATCCAGTATGTGTTTGCCTTGTCCTCTGGGCAATGGACACCACGTAGGATCCCAACCCTCTCTCTGTGTGTATTTTCTCGTACCTGTAGCTGTTGCTGGCCACCAAAAGTCATTATAATCGTAATATTATTGCCTTCAAATCTACAGGCACTCAGATAAGATTTAATATGCAACAAGTATAAATATATAATTAAAACACCTTTTTTTTTCAAGATTTAGAGCATATCCTTTCCTTTTCAAGGTGACAAGGAAAACGTTTTTTTTTCCCCTGAGATTACACTCAATTATTTGCAACTCTTGCAAATATAGAGGGATTGACAAAATTAAGAAAAAGATAAAATAGTTTGCACAATAATCTGTTTAATTAGAAGTTTATAACCATGTACGTAGCTACTGTAAAATAATTAGTATATATCACCCTATATTGCAAGAATAATTTTTGGGACACGTTGATGTTAAAAATAAAAAAATATTTTAATATATTTTTAAACAAAATATTTTAAAAAATACCCTATAATGGTGACTTTTTGAGGGATTTTTTTGGAGGAAAAAATAACCAGAAATTAAGAGGGATCTCTACAAGGCAGGAACACAAAACCCTAAACACAATGGTTAATAGCAGTAAATAACAGGGAAAAAATCAAGCACACTCTTACACCCAACCAATCGTACCTTTTTCTAAACAAAACGGCAGCCCTACACATATTCTGTGACACAGACACACACAGAGAACCAGTGACTGTAAGAGAGAGAGAACAAGTGAATAAATAAATAATGTAAGAAACCCTAATAAAATAATAATAAAGGATTGAACAACATCTCCTCTCCCAGAGAAAGACAGAACCTTTTGCTTTTTAATGCTCCCCCCTATCTTAAAAACTCAGTCTTTTGATGCCCCCTCTCCCTCTCACTTTCTTTACTTTCTTGAAAATCGTTCCTTCTTTACGACCCTTCTCGGCTTCTCTCTTTGAAGCTAAAGAGGGAAGAAACCATGGTGGAGAAGCTTGATACGAAGAGGAAATGGCTTTGGTCATGACAATGGTACAACAAAGCAAAAACAACAATGCCAACTCTGGCCATAGTAATAGTGTTAATATAAACAACAGCACTGCAACAAGCCAACAGCAACAAAAACAACAAGTGAAGGCAATGTTTCATGATTTCTTAGGCATGAAAGCAACTACAGATTCACCAGTCGTTTTAGCTCCAAAATATAAAGATGGGTCTCCTTCTGCTTCTGCTTCACTTGGGGCTTCTTCTGGTGGTGGCCGGGGACCTCTCTCTTCCACCTCTGATCTAGCTTCTGGTAAGTACTGGCTCTACAACTTGAAAGCTTCTTTCTCTTTCTTTTTTGATCCTTACAGGTTAATGGGTCCTTTTGATTTTTTTTTCTCTTTATTGATGTATAAACTCTTCAACGTTTTTTTCCCCTATTTTAGTTGATGGGTTCTCTTTATCTAATTATATTTTTATTTTGTTTTGTTAAATTTTCGTTTCTTCTTTGTTATTATCAAGTGAAATGGTGATCCTTGCTATTTTTCCCTCCACGATTTAGTGGAGCATGTTTGTGTGAGAGAGAGGTTAATGGCCAGTGTTGATTTTTCACTATACGTAGAGAACACTATCTATTTCAGGTTGTTGGGGTGGGTTTATTTTCTTGTTGATTAGTTTTAGTGAGGTTGTTATCTTTAGCAGGTTTTCACTTAATCTCCTTTCTTTTATTTTATTAGTAAACTTGTTCTTTACTGGGGAAGGTTTAATTTGCAACTACTTGCCACTATTTTTGTGTTATCTTTATTTCCATACTAAAACTGCTTTGCAAATGTGGTGTTTTGTGGTTTTCTTTACTCAAATATTGTTCCCTAAAGAAGAAATGGACCAAGGTTCAAAGTGTTCATGCATATAACCTTTTCCTTTAAGAAATCCCACATTACAAGTTGAAGAACATAATTAAGAATGTCATTCCAGTTTAGGCCATTATGCATTTTGGTCAAGATATGCTATCCACAATTATAGTTTATACATGTTACTTTTCCTTTTGTGGAGATTTTTTTTCATCCACAACCTCATTAAAAGGACATAACCAAGGTTGAACTTTAGCTGTTGAAATTGCTTTATATTTAGTGTTTTCTGGTTTCGTGATCCTACCAATCATTTTCAAACTTTGACACTTCATCATTGATTTTAATAGAAAGGCAGGCTGGGAATCATCTTGAGGGGATTCCATTTTACGGCCCAAGGAGTGATATTTCTGGTCCTGAGATAAGCAACAGATTAGCTGGAAGTAAGCGGAGCAATTCCGATTCTGCCTTTACGGGACCAAGGGATGGGGTTCCACAAATGGCTCATGATTCCACTGAGAGCCTGCATTTGATGAAGGTGAGGTTTGAGATTTAATCCTGTGATCTGTCTTCCGTTTTGATGAAAGTGAAGAACCTCTCATGTGGTTTGTTTTTATTGATATTTAACGTTTCATGTTGAAATTCAGATGCTCAAAAATGGAGGTGGTGGAGAGTGGTCTAGAAGGTCTAATGATGATGAGGTTTTCTATGGCATGCAGTCAAAGAGGCCGAGTTCTGCATCTCTCTCACTGCAACCTTCTGCTGGCAATAGACTTGATGCCAATGTTTCCAAATGGGAGCGATCCATTCCCATGGGAGTAGGCGCATATCCTACTCGTGGTGGCCAATTTGTTCCTTTTACTCATCAAGTTCCCACAAACAGATTCAGAGATACTAATGCTGGTCCTTCAGTTATCTCTCAATCTGCTGCTGATGAAGGTTCCAGAACTGGAATTAAAGGCCCCGGTATTCTGAGTTCTATAAATGCTGGCAGCGGTATTTCTGAGAAAAATTCATCTAGAGGGCTGTCTAGTGGCGGCAAACCAAAGATTGGGATTCATATTTCAGAGCCAGAATCTTCAACTCCTGCAAGGTGAATTATATAATCTAGTAAATCATCTTCTACGCTTCTTGGTGGTAATTTTTTCACTTCATGCTAAATCATCACCCATTAAAAAGAGTTTGATACTATATTTCTTTTGTTCCCATGGCAGTCAGAAGGGTTTAACATCTGCCAGTCGCCAGATGACTATATTTTATGGTGGTCAAGCTCATGTTTTTGATGATGTCCACCCAAACAAGGTTTGCTTTCCATTTGTTTGCTAGTGAAGGATCAACTGTTTAATCTTATTGGTTTCTACTGTTTTGTGGACTGAGAAGCTTATTTGGCATGCTCATTTGAGTCGTACATTAGTTTGTGCTAGTGAATCACCTACAGAAAAGTGCAAATGAAGTTATTAAATTACATGGTTGTTAATTTGTAGTAGTATCTCGGTTGAATCATATAAAAATTGTAGTTGCAGTTTTTTAGTCACTGTGGATGTGGACTGCTTCTCCAGGAAGCATTTCAATTTTTTTTTTTGTGTCTTCCGTGCTGATCTGTTGATCAATGCTCTGTTCTGTTATTTGGAAAATGGATCTCTGTTTTTTGAGTTGTGCATGCAAATGAACCTACTGTGATTGACCTTACAGTTGGAAACAATTCATATTAACATGCAAGGGATGGCTTTCTTTAGAATTTTTTATTCACGTTGGGGAATATAATTCCAGATGGCCAGATCCAGATACACCTAACAGCTCGAGTTAAGAGTTGACATGGATACATGTTGAAAGTAGCTGCTGTCTGTTTTGAAATAATTTATCTTATGAAATGGTAAGAAAATGAAACAGAGTTACAGAGTGACACTTGGTTCACAAGGCTGCAGTTACTCTAGTGAGAAAGACCTACACGTCTTTCATTATGCATTAATAAAGTTCCTGTACATGGCTTTTCAACCTTATTTTGTATTATTTTTCCATTAATCTGCTGTCTCTTTACCCATAGCATAAAATGTGTGCTTATGTATTCACTTTTCTGTTCTCATCATGAAAGCATTTAAATTAAAAAGTGAAGTGATTCATAGTGGTCTCCAAGAACTCCGTGCTTTTGATTTATCTAGTCTTTCAATATATGCAAGCTTCAAGTTTTACTTAAGGTGATTATGTCATAATTGTCTGTGTTATCTTTCTATAAAAGACGTCGTTTCTTTCTTGAAACGGTTCAATCTCTTCATTACAAGTTTGAATATGAAACGCTGCCCATTATTACGTGTAAAAATTCCCATCCCTTTCATAATGATGGGTGCCTTTTCCTTTCCGCCAAATCTTTGTGTGCCCCCTGGAGGAACTGTTCCTACTATTCCTGTTCATGATTACTTGAATATGCTTATGAATGACAATATTCATATTACTTTTGTTCACATTTTAAAATCTAAATCATGGCATACGATGCTGGGTAGCAACCTTGTGCTGAAGAGCAGTTTTAATGTTCTGTTAAAGGTACCAAGTGCATATTTGTCAGCCTAGCTTGTTTTTGGCAATGAAATTCTGTATCACAAGAAGATTAATAAAATTGGTTTCACGTAGACTTTCTGAGGTAAATCACAGAATTATACTTTCTGCTATCCATTTCTTCTTTTACCCCTTGCCTGTGAACGCCTCAGACACTCCCAGAGCTGCGAAAGTAACAGAAATCCTTTCATACTAGGGGAATTTATGCTATTGTTTTCCTGTGTGGTTGGACTCGGTTGTTTACGTTTTGTGCAAGTATTTATTGAATGATCCATAGCAAAATTGGTGCGTGCAAGCTATGCTTTGACCACTATGTGCTGTATGATCTATTTCAGGCGGATGTTATAATGTCCCTAGCTGGTTCGAACGGAGGATCATGGTCAACAACCTACTCACCAAAACCTACTGCAAGGCAGGGCGGCGAAAGTTTCATGACCAGCAATGAATATGAAGGAGCTGTGGCCGCTAACACACCATTCCCACATGAATTTCGCGGGAGGACATTTGTCACTGGCAATGCTACTCATGCAGTCGGCTCTGGTGATCGAATCTCTACACCAGCAGGTGAATATTTTCAAATTTTATTACCCACAGTGCTTTTTACTCTGAGTTAGGTATTGACTTGTTTACATTTGTTTTTGTTTGCCATGATTGATTGCTTGCATGCAGTAGGGCATCATGGCAGCAGCATTATAATAGCTAAAGAGACAAGAAACCTGGTTCAGGCAAGAGAACCCAGTAATGAGGATAAATGAGAGGTCTAAAGTTGAGAATCTGAACAGCGGAATCATTGTTTTAGATAACAGCCTCTCTAGGAAGAGTGAGCTCTTTTTTCTAGTCTCTCTTAAAGCTCCATTCTTTTGCCCTTTTTTTCTTCTTCTCCTGAAATAGAGCCTGGGGAAGGAGGGGTTCTCATTCATGTATAGGGAACTTATATGAAGTATCAGAATCATAATCAGATACAGCCATGGCCTAGCTTTTGATATATATATATATATATATATATAGGTTGTTTATCCATTTTTCAAATTGAAAACAATTCCCTCTCTCCAATTGCTTGAAACCAGTAGGCATTAGCATTTTCCTGTTTTACCAAGTTATTTTCACAAATTACAGAACCTTTTACTGATAAGCAACAACTTTAAGCATATTCTTGGGTGGCAGCAAGCAACATCCACCTATTAAATCAAACCTTTGATCTGGGACGAGAGAAGAAAAGGTTGTTTGTTCATCGTCAACCATGGCCGTGTTCCCTATAGCATTAGCTTCTCCCGCTAACGGGCCATGGCCCAGCAGTAGCACGATCCTTCTTATAGTAGCCAATAGGCTTGGGGTCCTGGACTTTTCAGGAGAGTACGTATTACTTTAAGGCCCAAGTTAGAAGAGGAAATTGCTTTTTTATTATTATTATGACGTGTAAATGATATTTTCTTACCGCCGAAAGAGTGATGGTACTGGTATTGTGTTTCTAATTGTAATTTTGTCGGAGTGTATTTTAAAAATGTGTTTATTTTAAAAAAACATTACATTATTATTTATTTTAATTTTATTCGATAATTCTGATACGTTGATATTAAAAATAAAATAAAATATAAAATATTTATTTTAATATATTTTAAAAAAAAAAAAAATTCTTTTTAAAAACACTCCACGATCCGAAATACCGAAGCATTCTTTTATGCAACAAACTTTTTCGGAATTTCCCATAATGCTCATTTTGACAGATCTTGTTGGCAATTAATGTTTGACATAACAAAAATGTAGTAGTCAACAGCTTATGATGAGTCTAAGTATAAATCTTCACTAGTCTAGTTTTATGATTAAGTCATAGTCGGCGACTCCCATTTCTCAATATAATTTGTGTTATGTTTTTTTTATTTTATATATATTATTATTATTATTATTATTATTATTATTATTATTTCACATAGATTAGGGCAACAATGATTTCTAGAGATCCACACCTTTATCTAACATTAAACCAACATGCTTCCTCTTGCCGACAACCTTTTGCAGTGATTAAATGCTTGACTTTTCAACTCCCCCCGTGTTTTCGGTGTTATGATCGATTTCAATCTACTCCACACACTATGACTCCCTTGAGCCTATGAACTGAAGGGAAGAAGAAAAAGAACTGTTTGATCAGGACAGGATGATCGATCACGCGTGTCGATCGGTCTATTTCTTCCCAACATTATCATTGTTAGTAACTTGAGATTTTTTCTAACTGTGGGTTTGATGGTGGCGAAGGGTGTAATTAGCAATTTGCTTCTTTGTATGTCATTCATGCGCAATTTTTAAATCATTGTTTTATATAAATTTAAAATTATTTTTTATAAAAATTTAAAGGTTGCGCGTGTATTATAAGGTTAGATACGTCATTTTTAAATTGAAATAATGATTATTTATTATTTTTATAAATTTTAAGGTTGTACATGTTTTATATGGATAATTTTTATTGAGCTGTGTTATTTTTATAAATAAATTTTCAGTGATTTTATTTTATTAAAATTCTTGGTTTATTGTGCTAATTAAAAAAAAAACTCAAATAATTTTGTAAATTTACTTATTTCGTTTTCGATTTTTTATTTTCGAATAGAACTTAAGAGTTGCATAGGGGTAATATAGGAAATGAGTTTATTTATTTAGTCGAGAATTTTGGTAGAAGAGTATCTACCGACTGCATAAACACATGAACTATTGATAAAAAGTAAAAAGAAAGGAGACAACGGGGTTTCAAGAAATAGTAGGTAACGTGAGAAAATTCCATTCGAGAAGGATATTTTTTAAATAAAAATTATTATAGTTATTTTTAAAAGTATTTTTTATTTAGAATTATATTAAAATAATATTTTTTTATTTTTTAAAAATCAATTTTAATACTAGCGCATCAAAATAATCTAAAAACACAAAAAAATATTAATTTGAAACAAGTAAAAAAATAAAAAAATTTCAAATAATTTTAAAAATATTTTTAAAACATAAAAACAAACAGGACAAAAACATTTCAGCATTTTTACCAATGAAAAATTGATGGGTGGATCAAGTTATTACCGAATACAAAATCATAAGGGCTATTAAATTATTTTTTTGTACCATAGAAACTAATTAATTCTTTCAGTAGACTACATGAACTAGTTTATAATTAACTCATTGGTTGATTAGGATAGGACATCGTGATAGCTCAAAATGCATGTTAGTATGTTGTAGTTTCTGTTTTTTTAATGCATTTTAAAAATAAATTTCATTTAAAAAGATATGAGCTAATGTTTTTTTTTAGTATTGTCGATAATTTTAATGTTAAAAATAAAAAAACACTAAAAACTTTTATTTTAATATATTTTTAAACTAAAAATACTTTTAAAAAACAGAATACATCATAATACCAAACAATACCAAACACCCTCTTTATCTTTATTGTTCACATTAGCCTAAGCAAAGTTCTGATTTGGTTCTTGGTCAAGGTGGTGGGCATGTTTGGGCCATTATCGTCAATGGCTGCACAGAGCCATCATGCACCTTCATGCAATCCAGCATGAGTTCTATTCATATATATAGCAGCAGTTAGCTCATGGTTGATCACATACTGGTGTAATAATTGATGTAAGATTAAATATCTTAATTATAACCTTAATTAATGCCCATCATCAACCCAAAGAATATCAAAATCTAATGGAAATGCGAAATTCCTGAGCACTTGAAATTTATGAAGAGTTGTGTCTCTTGCAAGTTCCTGATAGTGTGGATTTTCTGTCTTCCACTCAAGACAGGAGACATGACCATAACTTTATCAAACATTCAAACACAGATCATAAGGTTTTAGTTTGAAGACTTGATTAGTTTCATGAAAATTAATGCGAAGGTAGCAGTTGACAATGAAGAGGTGCCTGTTATGATCTGGACGTTGTTCTTACATCCGAAGAATATATATATATATTGCTTTAGTCATAACTCTCCACTAGCAGACGGGAGGAGGATTTTTTCCCAGGGCTGGAAGGGAGGGGAAAACCGACACTATAAAATAACAATAAAAATTGATTTGAAAAAGGAGATTTTTTTTTTAAAATTCAATTCTTATTACATCTATTTTTATTAATTTTTAAAAAAGCTATACGGCCTTGATATTTTATTGTTTCATGAATAATGAATGCGGTGGATTCAAGTGGTGTCATTTTTTTAATAATAAAATATGTCAATTCTTTTATTATTTTGTTCTAATAATAAAGATGTCTTTAAATTAGCTTTCATATTTTGAAACTATTTTTTTTTTCTGATAAAATTTAAAGCAAGTTGTTCGCACTCTTGATGCATTCATTAAGAAAAAGAAAAATTTATTCAACAATTGACTGGTAGGTTTTGATAGTTTAGATCAAAATTTAGGGTTGGTGGCAACTCTAAAATTTAATTATGGTATATTCTAAATCTTGTTTAAATGCATGTGAATATTGTTAGAGAATAATAAAAATTATACCTTTCAACCTCACCTAATAAATTAAGTTATTGGATTGAGATGATTTTTTGACATGGTATCAGAGTCTTGATAACCAAGTGGTCACGAGTTTGAATCTCACTATCTCCATTTATTTGATAAAAATTAAGCACAATGTAATGTAAATCTGTGCAAGTTTTAAGCCCAAAAGGCTCTTACTTGAAGGGGTGTGTTAGAGAATAATATAAATCATACATTTGGATCTCACCTAATAATTTAAACTATTGAGTTGAGATGATTCAGCTTTGACAGATATCATGAAAGCAATATGTCCTACCTTAAATCTTGTCTTGCTACTTAATTAATAATTAGCTCCTATTTATACATTACAGAAAAAAAGTAAAATTCATAGTGAATCTTGTTCATCCGATGGAAGACTATATATATGCGATCTTCTATATATGCATAGATTAATTAATTACATGCACCCATTTTTTTTTTTAGGAAAAGAAACTTATTTAATTAGTTAATATGGAGATCAACCTAGATGATATAGAGAAAATTTTATAACCCATTAAAAGTTATAAAAATATTTTTATTTATGTTTTTTTTAAAATCAAATCAAAAAATAACTAATAATATACTATTAATTGTTTCATGACTACTATAAAATTTCTCGGCGATCTCATTGCAAAAATTCTTACAATTTTACACTGCCACTTGTCGGTATGATCCCTTCATATTTTAGTAAAAATCATATATATATATATATACATACATATATATATATATATATATATATATATATATATATCAATCAACCTTTTCAATTCCTTGAACGCATGAGCTTGTTTTATGCAATTCCATCGATTAGGTCAAACAAGTATATTTGGAGAGATTTTATTGCTAGAAATTGCTGCATAATTGGAGACATCTTCACACAAATTGAAGTCAATTGATGTGATCTTCGCATGAAATTAAACCTGTTAAACAATTTTTCTTCAAGCCTCTCTACTAAACACTAACTCCATGTTTTTAGTGATTTAATCAAGGAGTGGCATAGTTGTCCCCTCTTTTACTGTATTTCCAGTGATTTAGGATAGTGAGACATAAGCCACAAGTTATGGGTAAATTTATAGGCGGCAGGACTCCAACCAAACCACATAGCTTTCATTTTTGCTTTCCTTACTCGTTTTAGTTTATTCTCTCTTTTTAATTAATTTATATATATTTTTTGTATTTTTTTATTAAAAAAACAACATCTAAACTACTATTGAAGTATCTTGAACAGAAATGCTAATTAATATTTTTTTATTAAAAAAATATTTAAACTACCCTTGAAGTATTCTAAACAAAAATGCTAATTATTAAAAAAAAACATTTAAATCATCCTTGAAATATTCTAAAAAAAACTCCTAATTAAGTTTTTTTTGTAAATTAAATTTTTATTTTTAATAAAAAAAACATTTAAACTATCCTTGAAGTATCCTAAACAGAAATCCAAATTATTATTTTTTAAATATTTTTTTATAAAAAATAATTAAAACTACCCTTTAAGTATCCTAAACAAAAATTCTGATTAATTTTTTTAATAATTTTTTTATTTTATTTTATTTTTTATAGGCTCTTGAGTTTGGCGGCCATGCCAGACCCTAGAGCTTTAAGACTGACATTGTTGTCAGACCCATGAATCTTATGTCTGGTGTGGTACCTATATCTAAGGTTCTTAGGTCTGACAACCCTTCCCTGATCTAAGCAAACAATAAACAAATAGAGAATAATTGTGCACTTTAGTTGTTAGGAGAGAGAAAAGAAAGAAAAAACACAAACAACCAAAGAAACGTCTTGCGAAAAAATGAGATGAGAAATTAAAAGGGAAACTATTATTACAATCCACAATGAAATGTCTCTTAATCTACAATAATTTCCTCACACCATTTAGCTTTTGTTATAATGGGTTTCAATAGAGAGTTGACTCATGACATAGTATGGTTAAAAAACATAGTGTGAAATATAAGATTTGGTGATTGATATTTGTCATAAATCTATGATTAGTTCAATTTTAAATGGTTTTTATAAATTCAAAACTAAAGTGGATTCAATAAATAAACCAAAACCATCAATTGTTATAGCAAAATAAATCATCAAAATCTAATTTATAATGTTCTTTTAGACTTGAAATCAAAATTTTGTACTTTCAATAACTCATAATCGATTTTCAAGCAAACAATATCCACTGATCAAACATAAACTCATGCGAATTGCAATTTCTTAAGAATCCAAATTCAAATTGGTATAAATCAAGAATTGAAAAACAAAGACCAATAACGCAAAAAAAAAATAATAATAATCAAAAGATAGATAAAACCTGATTTTAAAGTCTTATTTCGATACCAATTGATGTGAATCTAGAGGGTAAGAACTTTATAACCCACAATCAAGATAGAAAACAACCTAAAAAAACTATAATCATATTAATAAAAAAACTCAACCCAATGATCACGTGAACTAAGGAACCAAAATTATTGGATTAAAGATCTAAACATGTTGATTATGAAAAATCAACAACTAGAAATATAAGGATGAATGCCACAACGAAAGTTAATCTTTGATAAGTCTTGAAGAATTCAATAAAAAACTAAGAGTATAAAAAACCTTGCATATACAAAATATATTCTCAAATAAAACCAAGTCTTGTTTTGCCTTTTAAAAGGATGTTTATAATTCACAAAATAAAATAAACCCTAATGGACTAATGAGATGATATTAAAATCCAAAGAAAAATACTCCAAAGTTTATAAAATAAATAACAAAAACCCAATTCTAACTTAATTGTATGGCTGCCGTATATTCCCTTACAAAGAACATATTTGTTGAAACATTGTAAAACAATTGCACTTGTTGTTGACTTTGAAAAGAAAATAATGTTGTCGACTTTGGAAAATTAGTGCTGCCAACTTGGTATCCTTGAAAATTAAGGATTCCTTACAAAACAAAACTCATAAGTTGCCAACTTTATTTCCTTGCAAAAAATAGAAATTCCAATGCTGCCAAAGTTGTTGACTTTGTATCCAATGCTGCCAAAGTTGGTGGCTTAATTTGTAAGAAACCCTCAACTCATAAGAAAAACTTGTGTTTGCTGCCTCTATGTCCCTTGCCAATAAAAAATCATTCCTTTTTTGTAGATTCGTATTTAAACAATGGGCTTGAATATTATATTTTATATATATATATATTATATATATATATATATATATATATATATATAAAACCCATGCATATTGTTAGTGGGAGAAGGGAGAAAGAAAGTGCTATAGGGACGAATTTCTGGGACCAACATGGGGACGAAGCTTTAGAATTCATCAACTCCAGGCCAATTTCTAGGCTACAGGGATGAATTTTGTCCCAATGAGTCAAATGGATAAATTTCATCCTTAAAGTTCTCTAATAAAAAATGAAAATCGGGGAAATATAATACAGATTGATAAATCCAATTCTAAAATAAAATAAATGCGTCAAACAAGTTATATATATATATATAAATTTTTTATTTGATCAGATGAAATCTTTTTTGCGGATGTCAAAAAACCATCCCAACCCAATAGCTTAAACTGTTAGGTGAGGTTTCAGGATATGATTTATATATTATTCTCTAACACACCCCCTCAAGTAAAAGTTTTTTAGACTTGAAACTTGCATTGACCCAGTTGACATTGTGTTTAATTTTTATCAAATAAATAGGGATGATAAGATTCGAACTCGTGATCGTGTTGTCATTAAGACTCTGATACCATATTAAAGAATCATCTCAGTTCATTAATTTAAAAATTTCAAAGTATAATTTATATATTATTCTTTAACAGAGGAAAATATTAATCTTTAATAACTCCAAATAGGGAAAATTTCGTCTCTGATAACACGTAATGGGTTTTTATTCCCAATGAGCATCAAACAAACTAATGCTAGCTAGAGCTATATATAGGGACAACATTTTGTCCCTAAAAAATATGTAAGGTTTCTGAAACGTTCACTAGAAGAAGATAATTCTCATCCACATATTTTTGGAGACGAAAAATCTCTCATTATTGTGTGTGTGTGTGTGTGTGTTAACAAAAAGCAGCTTGAGAAGGGTTTTACATGATCTGAAATGGCCGTAATTTTCCTCTTTTGAGAATCAACTCAGTTGGAATTCCCTCCTACAATGATGAATCTTTTCCAGGAGAGACCAATAGCCAAACTGAATAATTTCAATCTTCACTACGGGATCTAATCAAGTCTTCAATTAGAGGTCAAATTCATACGCATGTGGCTTTACGAAAGCAAATTAGCCCAACATTAATGGAGCTACCCGACCTTTACCCCAAAGTTTTCCTGCCACACAAACTCATTTTCCTTTTCAATTATATATAGGCATCTAGCGGCAGGTCTTAACAATGTTTTATGGTCGGCAAGTAGTAGAGAGGATGTGACATCAAAGTCCATTTGTCACCTTCCTCAAGTATAGATATTAGATTGCAAAAATGTCTACAGCATCTTCTAATTTGATTGATTGTAGAAAAACATCTCAACCCATAAATTTAATTTTATAAAAGTAGCTATTGTGTTTGAGTATAGTTGTTTATCAAATAGTAATCTCAATCTAAAAAATAAATTATTAGGTGAAGTTTTAAAAATGATTTTATATTTATTTACTAATGTATCTTTTCAAGTGAGAACTTCTTAAATTCAGAACAAATCTTTTATTATTTTTGATGTGTATCTAGAGAAAACAAAACTCTATAATCCATAATTAAAAATTGAGATATTTATCTAATAAAGATAAAATTAGATTATATAAAGCTTGACTAATTAATTACTTGAATTAAGAACCGAAAGTATATGGTTAGAACACCACAAAGAAGATCTCCTTGATGAGTTCTGAAAAGTTCAATAAAAAACAAAAAACAATAGTGCTTATATAATTTTTATTCAATTTCTCCTATCTATTTTTAACCTCCAAAACATAAAAGATATTTATATGTTTGACTTAAACAAAAGTGAACCTTAATTAACTATGAGTTGTAAATTAAATCCAAAAAACTAACTAACTTAAAAACATGGGTAAATAAAATGCAAAGCCTAACTCTTGTATAAATAAAAGTCTAATTCATATATTCCTGAATCGTAACTTCTGGGTCTTATTGAAAGGTCTTTTCGATGTCTGATTGCTATAAAATTTTAACCTTATATAAACAAAATCTTTACAATTTTTAAATAAATTTCAGTCCGATCAAACAATCAGATTCAAAGTTATGATCATTAATATAAAGTTGTGTAGCCTAGTACATGTTAAACAACTCTGTTTCATTTTTGGAACACATTTATTAGGGTTTGATCCTTCTTGAAACTCAACTCCATACTTGAAGCCACCTTAAAAAAAATTCTCAAAACTTGCTCGGTTTAAATATCATAAATAAACCCATTAAATATCTTTTTAATTCATTTTCTTGCATTTTTTTTATTATAATTCCCATGTTATGTATGGGATTATTCATCAATCAATCAACTAAACAATATATCTCCGATTAATGGAAGTAATCAACATTTTTCGAAATATTGATGATTTTTTTGCAAGCTTAATTCCTTGCTATTCAACAGTTTCCTACTTGAAGACAAGGCAAGTCTATTGTCCACAAAAGCAAAGATAAAACGGGTCCCCGATCTTATCATACCCAAATGCCAAACAAGCTACCTGTTTTGAGACTTTGAGACGTGCCTCAACTTTCTCTTTGTTTGTTCCTTCTTTTGTCTCATTCAACCAATCCCCATTGGTTAAAATTAAAAACTACCAAAGAATTTATAATTACAATAAATCAATTAAAAGATAGATATAAAATAAATTATAATATTCAATTCTTTAAAATCCTTGATTTCATCTTTTTCTATGTACTTGATTTCCTTCACCATAATTAATAACTGTATTAAATGGATTTAGGTATAAAATATCTTGCCTCGATTTCTTTCCTTTTAACATCGATTTCCTTCCAAAATTCAAAAACAGGTAAAATAGTCGACACCCTCCTCCAGCTATATATATTTACCCTAATCCCTTGTATTGATCTATTAATCTCAGGCGTTTATGCAGCAAAGCAAACACTCTGAGCTCACCTTACCTTTTCCCCTTTAATAACTAACTTAGCTAGCTACCATGAGCAATCTTTCTGAAGCCTACACAGACAATCCTCTCCATCTCCACCATATTATACCCCTAGACTTCGATTCGGTTCGGACCGTGCCCGACTCACATGTATGGCCTACATCCCATGCCTTCGAGTCTGATGACCAGTTATCGATACCCACCGTCGATCTCATGGATCCCGATGCGGTGAAACTTGTAGGGCATGCTTGTGAGACATGGGGTGTGTTCCAAGTCATAAACCATGGCATTCCATTGGACATAATAGATGAAGTTGAGTCCGAGGCTAGAAGACTCTTCTCTCTCCCGACAGGACATAAATTGAAGGCCTTAAGGTCTCCTGGCGGAGCCACCGGCTATGGCTTAGCTCGGATTTCGCCATTCTTCAGCAAGAAAATGTGGCATGAAGGGTTTACAGTCATGGGTTCTCCTGTCGATCATGCTAGGGAACTTTGGCCCAATGACTACCAGCGGTTTTGGTAATTCCATGCATTTTCATGCACGTAGAGAAATTCATGAAAGTAGTTCATTTTGCATCTTAATCACTTACGGTTTGTGATTAAGGAAATTAATAATTACCTAGTAGGATTCAAGTGATCATCAATCAAGTAAAGATATAACAATTTTTCTAATCAATCAATTGCTGATATATTGTGTTAGTCATGCATATATGCTTTAATTTCTACTCCCCATTAGTTGAAATTGTTTTCAAGTAATTAATTAACCATAAAAATTAAAATTGTCTACAAATTTCTTACACAGATCAATTGCTCTATGGAGGTCAAATCAATTTAGAATTGATGTGCTAATTCTACAGTCAATAACGAGTCTTATATTCCATGCACAACCCAAGCTTATACACAATATTTCTTCTTCTTTATGGGACACGTCCCTGAAAAAAGGTTGGCATATCTATATGGCTAGATACCACGTATAATATTGATAGCCATCTTTGTGGAATCGTGTGGTTTTAGAAAGAAAAAATGTGAATTTTATTTAAATTGGATGATGTTTAGATTTAAATAAACGTGAATTATTTTTAAAGTATTTAATATATTTTCATTTCCCGGCCCCTAATATAATTACATGTGTATATACATATAAACAGTGATGTAATGGAAGATTATCAGAAGAAAATGAAGGAGCTAGCCATAACCCTAATGCATCTGATCCTCAAGTCCTTGGACTTGTCTGAAGAAGAAATATCCAAGGTTGTTTCACCTGGAGGTGCCAGCACTGCTTTACAGCTGAACTCCTATCCATTCTGTCCTGATCCAAGTCGAGTCATGGGTCTAGCTCCTCACACAGACACCTCCCTCTTGACAATACTGTATCAAAGTACAATAAATGGCTTAGAAATCTTCAAAGATGGAGTTGGTTGGGTTTTAGTATCTCCTACAAATGGATCACTTGTAGTAAATGTTGGTGATCTCTTGCACATTCTCTCAAATGCTCAGTTCCCGAGCGTTCTTCATCGTGTGGTTTTAAAAGAGAAACAACAAAGACTGTCCCTGGCTTACTTTTACAGCCCTCCTACTGATTTCCATGTCTCTCCTCTGGCTTTGAATCCTGCCCAAATTCCTCTATATCGTTCTGTGTCGGTGAGAGAATACATTCACATCAAGGCGAAGGATGTTGAGAAAGCACTTTCTTTGATTAGAATTTAGGGGGTGGCTGTGATATGTGTGTTAAAGAAAACAAATCAAGGAAGAAGTATATTAATTTTAAATTGAAATCCAATCAATAATTATGGAGGAAATCAAATACCATGGATGAAATTAAGGATTTTGAAGAATTAAAGGTTGTAATTTATTTTCATAACTGTTTGGTTGTATTTTTATATATATATCTCTTAAACATCTAAGAGTTTTATTTTTTTGTATCAATGTGGATATGTGTTTATGGGCCATGCTATGAACTTGTTATGACTTAATATATACACACACACACTTTCAATTCCAAATCTCCATTCCACTCCTCTTTGAATTCAGATAAAATTAATCCCCTAACAGCAATTCCAAATCTTTACCCCTGAAGCTTTTCCTAGCAATCATCTCAATGATTTGTTTAATTAATTATTGCATATGGGACGAAATCAAATAATATGTTAACCCCCTGCCATATGCGTGTGTGTCTATATATATATATTTTTTGATGAAGTTAGAGTTGAGAATAATAGAATGTGTTAGGTTGTGCCTTAGCCAACCTTCCTATTTATATATATGCGGCAGAACATGGCAGTAACTGTAGGGATTACAACATTGGAATAATCCTATATTAATTTTCTATTCTGATATATACAAGCTATACGTTCTATAATATGCCCCCTCAAGCTGAGGGTAGAGGATCAACTCAAAGCTTGAACCAAAAAGCAGTAAAGGATGCAACAGGAAACGGTTTAGTGAAGACATCGGCAAGTTGATCCCGAGAGGGAACAAAACGAATCTGAATCTCTTTCTTGGCAACGCGGTCACGGACAAAGTGATAATCCACTTCAACATGCTTAGTACAAGCATGGAAGATAGGATTGGCTGAGAGATAGGTAGCACCAAGATTATCACACCAAATAGTAGGAGCATAAACTGAAGGAACCTGCAGATCTGTTAACAAGTATTGAAGCCAAATGACTTCAGCGGTACCATGAGCAAGAGCTTTATACTCAGCCTCAGTAGAGGAGCGAATAATTGTGTGTTGCTTGCCGGATTTCCAAGAAATCGACGTCTGACCAAAAAAGACAAGATAGCCACCCATAGACTTGTGATCATCAATACTACCAGCCCAATCTGCATCTGTAAAGCCATGTAGAGCAAAAGAGGAGCCTTGAGTGATATGAAAACCATAAAATGTCGTACCTTTAAGATAGCGTAGAATACGCTTAACAGCGACCGAATGAGAATCTGTAGGAGCATGCATAACCTGACAGAGTCTATTAACAGCAAAGCATATATCCGAACGGGTGAAGGTAAGAAATTGAAGAGCACCCACTATTTGACGAAATCGTGTAGGATCAGAGAATAAGTGATACGGTAATAAAGTGACTTTTGAAGGGGAGACTGAAGTATCAACGGGTTTGCAGGAAGTCATACAAGCGCGGGTGAGGATGTCAAGAATATATTTATGTTGATGCAGCATTAAACCTATACCTCTAGACTAAACTTCAATACCTAGAAAGTAGTGAACAACACCTAAGTCACGAAGCTTGAACTCAGAGCTAAGTAACTATATTAAATGATGAAGCATAGCAGAGTTGCTACCTATAAGCAGAATATCATCAACATTTACCAGGAGATAAAAGATATTAGTACCATCAGATAAAATAAACAGGGAGGTGCCAACCTTGGAAGCGTGGAAGCCGATGGAGAGCAAAAAATCACTTAGACAAGTGTATCATGCTCTCGGTGTCTGTTTCAAACTATACAATGATTTGTGTAATCTGCTTACATAAGATGGAAGAGAAGAGTCAATAGAACCTAGAGGCTGTTTCATGTAGACCTCTTCAGTAAGAACACCGTTGAGGAAGGTATTTGAATATCAAGCTGATGAATCTTCCAATTTCACGAACCCGCGATAGAAAAAACCAATCGGACAGTGGCCTGCTTAATAACTGGACTGAAAGTTTCAGAATAATCAATACCTTCATGCTGGGTAAAACCTCTAGCAACAAGGTGCGCTTTATAGCGCTCAATACTACCATCAACACAACGTTTGATTCGATATACCCATTTACTGCCAACAACATTCATAGAAGAATGAAATGGAACCAAAGACCAAGTGCGATTTGAGCACAAAACAGCGATCTCATCACACATAGCATCATGCCAAATTACATACCGGTCAGCATTAGAGAATGCAAAAGGCTCAGAAGAGGGAGAATGCAATACCCGTATGGAGGTAGAGGTGGCGGCAGCGAAAGCAGCCAGATTTGCTGTCTACGGCTGCCGCAGTCTAAGAGTCATAGGATGGCTGCCGCGTACTGGTGGAGACGCAGGGGAAGATGGTGGCAGTGAGGAGACCTGTGGCAGCTGATAAGAAGATAGATCAACCATAAGTTGCAGACCTGCGAGAGAGGATGATGAAGAAATGGCCTCCAACACAAGACTGTCAGCAGAAGAGGGGCTGTAGGTAGAGACCAAATCGACAGGAATGCTAGCCAGGGTAGGCAAAGCAGAGAATGGACTAGAGAGCGCCTCAAGACCATGAGGAGAGGATACCAATTGACGAATTGAATCTGCATCATAAGGGTTATATAAACAAGCATGTGATGATGGCTAAGAGATGGTTGGGGGTTGTTTGGAGTGGCAGAGTGAAAGGCCGGGGTTTGGGTGGTGGAAGTGGGTGGTGGTGGGTGGTTTAACAAGTTTGGGAGGGTGACAGTAACGGGTGGGATGGGGGTTGTGGTGGAAACCTTTGCAATCTGTTCAGAATTATCAAATGAAAACACATGTTCATAGTAACGAACATGACAGGAAATATAAATACGGTGAGATGCAATGTCAAAACATTGATACCCAAGATGGGAGGAACTATATCCAAAGAACACACATGGAGAGGAACAAAAATTCAATTTATGGTTATTATATGGATGCAGAAAAGGAAAACAGAGACACCCAAAAGTACGCAGAAAATGATAATTAGGAGACCGGTGAAATAAATAATCAAATGGAGAGCGATGGGCAAGAACAGGAGTAGGCATGTGATTTATAAGATAAACAGAGGTTTCAAAAGCATAATTCCAAAATCGAAAAGGTGCTTTACATTTCCCTAAAATAGTAAGACCTGTTTCCACAATATGCCTATGATAACACTCTACTGTGCCATTTTGTTCATGAGTGTGGGGACAAAGCAGACGATGATGAATACCAACAGTCTGAAAAAATATAGATAATTTTCGGTATTCATTACCCCATTTAGTTTGAACAGATTTTATTTTTAATGAAAATTGACGCTCAATGAGAGTCTGAAATTGATGAAAAACAGAGTAAACATCAGACTTGGCAATGAGAGGATAATACCAAACACATTTAGTATAAGCATCAACAAAGATAACAAAATAACGATAGCCATTTGAAGAAAAAAGAGGAGCAGGGCCCCATACATCACTAAAAATTAATTCAAGCGGAGTAGAAGTACTTTTGTGACCCGTAGGTCCTAAAGACAAACACGATGATTTTCATAAAGGACAACTTTGACATTGAAAATTAAGACGTTTGTTGTTACAAATGATCTTATTTTTCGAGATGAACAATTGAAAAATACATGTAGTAGGATGACCTAGTCGACGATGCCATAAATCGGCAGAGGCAGAAGTGCAGGGAGACCAATAGGCTTGAGGAACTTACATGATGGAAGACTTGGTCAGGGCATAGAGACCATATTTACTCTAACCTGAGAGAAGGACTTCATGGGTGTTGAGATCCTTGACATAAAACACACGAGGGTGAAATTCAAAATAAACATTATTATCAAGATAAAATTTCTGAACAGAGAGATTTCATGATTGTAGGAACATGAAGAACATTAGATAAGGTGAAAGAATGATGTGGTGTATATATTTTTGTATGACCGAGATGAGATATAGAGAGGCCCTTACCATCACCAACATGCAAATTATCATTACCAAGATACGGTGGTAAAGTAGTCAAGGTGGCAAGATCAGGTGTGACGTGTTGATTGGCACCGGTATCCGGAAACCATTCAACAGAACCGGTTGAGGAGAGATTGCGTTGTACCAGATTGGCAGTAGGCTGTTGTCCATAACCTTGCTGTTGGAATTGAGGACAGTGGGGAGCTGTATAGCTGAAATTTTGACATAGTTGGCATCGTGGATTCTGCCCCTATTGCGCTGCCAAGAGCCCTGTCGACTGTCATCGAAGGAGGAGTTCTGGAAGCTGCGGTGATCAAGTCTGGGGCCAGAAAACCGGTTGCCTCTGCTACTGGACTGGTTGGGACGCCAGCCACCGTTAAAGCGGCCCTTGCTGCGGCCATAATTGCCAAAGGTCTGGCGCTGCGCAACAAGAGCAAATGATGGAGTGTTGGGTGTGGGCAGCAGAGGAGCATATATGGCAGCTGAAGATTTGTGAAGAAATTCATGCGTGAGGAGATGACTGTGAAGATCTGCATATGATAAAGGTTCAACCTTGGTAATAAGACTTGTAACTAAGTCTTTAAACTCTCCTCGAAGGCCACGAAACACATATAAATTGAAATCTTCAAGTGAAATTGGTCGACCAGCAGCGGCCAATTCATCGAATAAGTCCTTAGCATTTTGCATAAATTGAGTTACTGATTCATCGCCCTATCAAAGATCTTGAAGAGAGCCGTGAAGTTGCATAATACGAGAGTTGGAGGTGGAAGCGAGAGCTGGCTCAAGAGTGTGCCAAGCTGAAAAAGAGCTTTGACAGCCAACAACAAGATGCAAAACTTTCGTAGATAGGGAGGAAAGAAGAGCACTCAGAATAAGTTGGTCATGTTGTTTCCAGCGAAGAAAGAGCGGATTTACCTGAAAAGAGATACCATCTCCAGCAAGAACATGTGAAGATGGACATGTGTTGAAGTCATCAACAAAACCAAAAACTCCTTGACCTAGGAGATACGGCAGCATCTGCATACGCTAATATAAATAATTTGTGTATGTTAATTTGAGGGAGATGACTTGATGAGTGTGAGAGAGGGAGATAATGCTTGCGGCAACTGAGACAACAGCTGCATCAGACATGGGCTGTAAGAGAAGGTGTTCACCAGCCATGGCAGAGGAGAAACCAAGTGGTGAGGCAGCAGAGGAGGCGCTGCAGGGGAAGAAGGCTGGATTGCTGGTGCTGCAGAGGAAGAAGATGTATGTGGCGGTTGTTCCATTGAAGAAGGGAGGCTGTGAGAAGGTTGCCAGCTGTGAGAAAAGTAGGTTAATTATTTTTAGGGTTTTGCAGCTCTGATACCAAGTTGAGAATAATAGAATGTGTTAGGTTGTGCCTTAGCTAATATATATATGTGTGTGTGTGTGTGTGTGTGTGTGGTAGAACACGACAGTAACTGTAGGGATTATAACATTGAAATAATCGTATATTAATTTTCTATTCTGATATATACAAGTTATACATTCTATAATAGTTGGCATGTCATTCATTCATAAAATATTATCACATTATATTACCAGAAAATTATCAAATAACAGTAGAGTTGGTGATGAAAAATTGTTTGTCGATCATTTCCAATAATAACAGCAATCGAAAATATCCAGCTACAAATTCCTACAAAATCATGAACAAAAAAGCTAATATCGCTAATTAATGATGGAATTACTGATAAAATAAAGATAATTAAAAAAACAAGAAATATCTGTTAATGACTCCATCAGGAAAATTTCATGTCATTTTTTGCCAACAAATTAACTGACAAAAATATTTTGTTGCAAGTTTTCATCAAAAATTCTATAGATAGATATAGAAGTGTTATAACCGATAGTAACCCTATCATTCTTTCTTCTTCTTCTTCTTCTTTATCATCATCATCATCATCTTTTTCTTTCATTGTAAAAAACAACCCAACAACTCCTCCCCATTTTTGCTGTTAATCTAGACCCCCTTCCTTACAAATTTAAGCACCTCAACACTTAATAGTGTCAGCATCACTGTCTTCATTGATTTTTTTATATATATAAATATTAACTTTCTAAATCAAGTAAGCAAACCTACTCATTTATATTTTAGGTTAATTTATTGATATTTTTAAGTAGTATTTGTAGTTTGCTTTTATATTTATGTGTTTTATAGCTTTTCATAGATAATTTCGTTATATTCAAGTATGATTTGTATGTTAGAGTTTGTTTTGGATTTGAGAAAAGTTGTATTTGTTTATAATTTGATAAAATTGAGTTTGATATATATAGAGAGTTGTGAACTATTTTGATAGAGACCGATGAATTCACCAACAAAACATGTTTGTCGGTGATTCTGTCGGTCAATCCATCGGTTATACATGACATAAATATCGGCGATTAGTTCGTCGGTAATTTGTCGGTCATATTTACCGTGGATAGCTTGACAAAAATTGGTCATCATCTAATTTTATCACTGATGCGACTATCTTATTTGCCTACCTTTAGGTATTTAAATCACCAACTGAGTTACTGATGAATCTTAAATTTCCAACGAGATATTTGTCGATGACACGTTTACATAGGTAAATTTATTAATGGTTTTTGTAATGATGGAAATACAGCTTTTATACCAACGAAATATTTTATCGTGGTGTTAAGAGTCAATTTTTTTTGTGAAATTTTTATGAGAAATGAGGTGTTAGTTTTTTTTTTTATTTGAATGTATTAAAAAAATATTTTAATGTATATATAATAAATTATTTTTCATTAATAATAATAAGAGAATAATTGTTATATATAATATTTGTGATAATAATAATAATAATAATAATAATAATAGTTTTGATGGTAGTAACCTCATGCATATTCTCTTAAATGCTCAGTTTTCTGGTGTTCTCCACCGTGTGGTCATGGAAGAGAACCATCAAAGGCTGTCCTTGGCTAACTTTTACTTCCCTCCTACGTCGTGATTCCCATGTCTTCCCTCTTGCTTTGAATTGTGGGTGAGAGAGATAGTATTGGCATCAAGGCTAAGAATCTTGAGAAAGCACTTTCTTTGATTAGAATTTAATTTGGGGAAAAATGGTTGTGTAGTGTGTGTACAGTCTATGTGCAAATTCCCACACACACACACACACACACACACACACATATATATATATATATGAAAGAATAAGTTAAATTGATTGGTTGATTTAATGTGAAGGATCCTAATTATATGAGGCTGCATTGACTTGTCTACGTTGATTGAGAGTCTAAATAAACGTATGATTTTCGTTGATTAATGTGATGTCAACCTTTATAAACCGAGTTTTCACCTGTTTAAGCAAAGCGTATATAAGACAGCTTCAAGCATTTATTTTATGATTAAATTAATGACATATTTAAGGTTAAAATAAAAGTGAAGTTTACTTATTTTTTAGATTAAAATTTTATTGGAATTTTTAATCTTTAACGTCAACTTTTTAATATAAAATACTAATATGATTTAAATAAATTTGGATGAATGAGAAATTGATTTTAAATAATACAAAACTCTTTAAAAAAAACTCTATACCAAGTAAGAAAAAAAAACTTTATTAATATTTATAAAATTAAAAATTAAAAAGTTAAAATTGAACTAAAAAAGCAACCAAACTTAGCTTTTAAAGTGAGAAATACTAAGCAAAGTGAAGCAAGCACGCACGTTAGCCCGACTTAGATTTGAGTTTATTGTAAAATAATATTTTAGATAACAAAAAATTATTTTTACCAACTGAAATTTGGACTTGGACTTGGTCCATAAAGAATTATTTCTTTCAACTCATTGTTTTATTGAGTTCAATCCATGAATGTCAACAGTTTCTTCAAAAAGCATTTTATGCAATCATGAACAATTTTATCAGCTAAAAAAACAAAATTTTTGGCCAAAACATTAGGTTTAATAAAAAGATGGGTTTTTTCTTTCAGAATTTTACATGCTTTTTTTCTTTTTATTTTAATATTTTTATGTTTTTTTTCCCTTATAAATCTAGAGTTTAAATTCACTTTGTTGAGAGATAATTGAGTTATTTAATTTTGATTCAAAGTTTTTTTTTAGAAATGTATTTAAACTAAAATGATATTGTTGGAATCTTGATAGAGTTATTATAAATATCTTAATTGCATCAAGTAAATAACTTTAAAACTTTAAGGATAACTAATTAATCATCGATACAAACAAAAATTTTATTACTTAAGAAATGTGTTTTTTATTTAAATTTAAATATAGATATATTATTATTATTACTACTATTATTATGCATGATGAGACTTTAATTTCATTATTAATATGCCATAGTGATTTCCAAAACGGAGCATCAGCAGAACTGCTGAAAACACATGAATGGATCTCGAGATTGTCGTTAAAATTGGTTGGATTGCACGCCAACAATCTTAAAATCATGCGCAGCTGTTATGGAAACAAGACTATGACAATGGAATGACAAGAACTAATCCAACATACAGACAGCTTATCGTTATAAACAAAACCATTATCCACCTAGTTATAAGCCCACCATGAACTTGCAATATTCCATCTGGAAATCTTCACATTTTTTGACGCGCGCACAAAAACAGAAAAAGTTGGGATAGCAAAAATGAGCAATGATACTGCCTTCCCTCCTAATTTATTGCCTGATGAGGCTAGTCCAGAGTGGTTTAACAAAGCTGACAATGCATGGCAACTAACAGCAGCAACACTTGTTGGTTTACAAAGTATTCCAGGGCTAATGATTCTATATGGTGGAGGTGTGAAGAAAAAATGGGCTGTGAATTCAGCATTTATGGTACTCTATGCATTTGCTTGTGTGATGTTTTGTTGGGTCACATGGGGCTATCAAATGTCCTTTGGCTCCAAGCTTTTACCATTTTGGGGAGAGGCTAATGTTGCTCTTGACCAAAAATATCTTCTTGATCCAGCATTTCTTGGAAAGTTCCCCAATGCAACAATGGTGTATTTCCAATCTGTTTTCGCAGCCATTACTTTGATTTTGATCGCCGGCGCAGTGTTAGGGCGGATGAATTTCTATGCCTGGATGATTTTTGTTCCTCTATGGCTAACGTTTTCGTATACTTTCACAGCTTTTAGTGTGTGGTGTCCTGATGGTTTTCTCGCTAAGATGGGACTCATAGATTATTCTGGTGGCTACGTGATTCATTTGTCTTCAGGCGTAGCCGGTTACACAGCAGCATATTGGGTAAAACTCGCTCTAATTTCCCATATTCTATAAAACAAAATTGCATTAATTGAAGTTTGATTAACTTCATTCAGTCATTAAATGGACTAATCACCTTGTTACTGCATGCTGTACAATATTGCAGGTCGGTCCACGTCTAACGAAAGACAGAGAGAGATTTCCTCCAAACAACATCCTTCTTATGTTATTTGGGGCAGGATTGCTATGGATGGGCTGGACAGGATTTAATGGAGGAGATCCTTATGTAGTAAGCACCGATGCTTCTTTGGCAGTCTTGAACACTCATTTATGTACTGCTACCAGCTTGCTTACTTGGGTCGCTCTTGACATCATCTTTTTCCGCAAAGCTTCTGTTATCGGTGCAGTTCAAGGCATGATCACTGGTTTAGTATGTATCACTCCAGCTGCTGGTAAGTCCAACACAAATAACTTGCAATAATTTTAGGTCCCAGATTCGATGCATATGCCCGCAATGCAGGCACTGTCAAAATACCTCAATCGCAATCGATGCTAGCATTTATCTTGCAATCGAACTAATACGTAGCTACTCAAATTCCTGACACATATAACTTGCAAATTATTTTAGGGGTGGTGCAAGGATGGGCAGCAATAATAATGGGGTTATGCTCGGGCTCAATTCCTTGGATAACCATGATGGTTATCCACAAGAATTCAGAACTACTACAAAAGGTTGACGACACAATGGCTGTTCTGCATACACATGCCATTGCTGGTAGCCTTGGTGGTATCCTCACAGGCCTTTTCGCTGAGCCGAAGCTAAACAGGTTGTTCTTTGGGTCCTCTGGACACTACATTGGCCTAGTTTATGGCTTCGATGACAAAAGCAGAATTGGCTCCGGGGTTCGACAGATGGGAGTTCAGTTTATAGGAATCCTGTTTGTTGTCTTCGTTAATGTGTTGACCACTAGCATAATATGTATTTTGATACGACTGGTGGTGCCACTAAGAATGTCTAATGAGGATTTGGAGATTGGTGATGATGCTGCTCATGGTGAAGAAGCTTATGCTATCTGGGGCAATGGAGACAGACAGGAAAACTCTTTTTACCGAGGTTCGATTAATCCTAAAATTGAGCTGCCAGTGAACACAAATAGGGCTGCTCGTCAAGCTGAGAAGACATAGTCGTCTTCTTTTCTTCTCCTTTCTTAGTGGGCAATCTTCAGATCATGTGTCTGATTTAGAGGACAAATTGCATGGCCTGGTGGAAAAATAAAGGCCTTCATGTAATTTCTTTCGTACTAAGAAATACGATCCAATGGCATGAAATGTTGCGTTGACTTTTATTAGTATGAAGAAGAATAAAATGCTGGCTTTTGTGGCTTTGTCGTCTTAAGATTTGTTAGCGTCATTAAACCTTAATTTCAAAATTTGTTTGTACTTAGAACACACCACTACAGACACCGAGTTACACTGCAGGCCAGATTAAAACTTAATTAAGCTTAAAAAAACAAGTTATCAATGTTAAATTAAATCTTAAATACGTATCAAAAGTTTGAACAGTGTATTTCAATAAATTAGTCGATCATTATATGCATAAAAATGGTAAAAGAAATTGTTAATAATAAACAAAGACTAGTCTAAAACCCAAAACAATGAATGCAAATAATTAAAAATAAATAATATCGCGACGTGACATGCTATTAATTTAATATTTTTATTTAATTATTTATAAATATATTTTTTGTAAGTAAAAAATTAAAATTGAATCAAAACAAAATAACTTACTAATATAATTCTCGTTCATCCTTAATTTCCATGCATAATTCTTTAAATTTTAAAAATAGCTTTTCAATTTGTTTTTTTTCACGCATTGGTATGTGTTATTTTTATTACTATTTTTTTTATTTAAAATTATTTATAAAATTATATTTTTATTTTATTTTATCTCCTTTTAAGTTTTTTCATAGGTCAGATTGAGTCCGTGTTCTTTTGATTAATATTTTTTTATTTGAGATTATTTTAAAAAAATACGATTTCATCCTCAAGTTTTTTTCCTTACTAGATTTGATTCTTATTCTTTTAATTTTTATTTTTTAAATTAATTTATTTTCCGGTTTTATACTTCAGCGTTGAAGTTGAATTTGTTGGAAATTGAACTTCTTGATTGAGCTCGAATTTAGAATTTTCACGAATTGTGAGTTTAGAAAATTAACTCAGGTTTTGAAGACTCGCTTGTGTTTTCTTTTTCTTTTTGTTTTTTTTAAGCTCATGTTTTTTTAGTTTCATCCCTCAATATTTATTTAATTGGAGATTGTGCTCTATTATTTTTTTTATTTGCTTTCTATAGGATTTTTTACTAATTTTAAGAATAACTCAAGTTATCTTGGATCTGTTTATTTGTTTTTCTTTGTTAAATTTAGCTTTGTTATAGAAATTTTATTTTAAAATTAAATTAATTGATTAAATGTAAACATGAGATGATATTGAAAGCTAATTTTTTTTATGGTTAATTGTTGCTATTTTTCTGTTTTATTTGCTATCAATATCTTTTTTAATTATACTATTAAATTAACCAAAAATTAAATTTAGTTAAGTCAATAACGTGGTTTTCATATTTTTCTTGTTTTTTAAAAAAGTTGGTGTCATCTAAATATTAATTTTTTTATGTTAGGAAAAATTGAAATTGGCTCACAATACACTGCAGGCCTCCTATTTAATATATTACAAAAATCAATCAAGAAATCTTGATTTTTTGTAATGAAAGAATTAATTGATTTATCATGTATATTTATCATCAAAACTTAGATTTGCCAACAAGTCTAGACCTATAATCGGCTCTTATCCAAGGCTCGATATGATTGTGTGAACATCCATTATGTAATGGGCCTAGGATTATCTTACTTCCATCATGTTATAAGTGGGAGAGAAAGTATTCCTTATAAGTTAGTTTTTTAAAGGGAAGAACTCGTTTGAGATATCAAAATTTAATATTTTTTTGTTTAAAATTATTTTTTTATATATTTATATTTTTAGATCATTTTTATATGTTAATGTTAAAAATAAATTTTAAAAAATAAAAAAACTTTATTTTAATATATTTTTGAACAAAAAAACACTTTAAAAATTAATGACTACCAAACCCTTAAACATCTCTTAAATATAACATACCATGCAATAAACCAACATGCGAACATATCATTACGGACAGAAAATAATTTATCAAGAATTTTGTCCATGCTTTTTGTGGGAATTTATTCCTATGGGCCCCCATAAGTTTGTCTTCTTGAGGAGGAGTTCCATATTCATTGGAATAAAAGATGAAGCATGCCATTCTTGAACAGAACCATCTTTTTCTTAGAGAATAGACTCGAAGACAGGATGCTTGGAGATTAACGATTGATTGTCTGCTTTTTGTTGTGCTTTTAGCACCTTCAATTTTTTGGTTTAATGATGGGGTGGGGGGTGATTTTTTTATATCACCATGAATTGATATTTTCTGGGCAACTTCTGTGTATCGAGACAAATCTAGTTAATTTCCTAATCGACATTTAATAATTCAATTAAAAATTACTCTCCTGACAAGGTAGGGAGCATACTCGCTTAACAAGCCAAATCTCAAGGTTGGTGGCGGTCATGGTGGGGATAATTTGTCATACGAAGATGACAGCAGATGTTTTAACTTTAATGCCAGGAGAAAAGAGACAAGGGTAAAGTGTATGCAAGGTGATAGATACTGAAGCTACAAACTCTTTCAACTTAAGGGCCCACTGCTGCTCTATGCCGTTGATGTTCTTCAAGAGCTGAAAATGAAACCTTGGTGAGAGTCTCTCCAGCTCAAAGCCCTCAAATAAACGTTTTTCACTCAGAAAGAGATTTAAATTAAAAACTGCTTTTGAGGGGTATAGCCTAGGTTCCTGCATAGTCCTGTTATTGTCTTCTTCCATTGAACCTTTTGAGCTGAATAACGTCAGGTACATGAGAAACAGATTATGATTTCAAATTTCTTCATGCATGCGAATGGCAAGTATGAAACTCAAGATATCTGCTGCTTTTGACCCAGTAGAGCCGTTAAATCACCCCAAAAATGGTTGGCCAAAAACATTTGAAACAGATCCTGATAGTAATACATGTTTAATGACATCAACACACCCTAAATCACCGATTACATCACAGCTGCATCTGGATTCCAGCATGGAAAGCTAAGCAGCATGAACAAAATGAGAAGAAATCCTGTAGGTTTTTCCCCCCTTACGAACATATCCTGTTCAGTTTTACTGCAGCTAATATATCGAGTCAACTTGCCTTGTATGAAGAACCTCTCAAGGAATAAGACTGCCATCATTATCTAAAAGACGGTGGATAAATCTTATTCTGCTAGTGATTTAAATAAATAAAAAAATTGGGGGCACAGCATCCAGCCTTACAAATGAGAACAATAACATAACATAGCCTGCAAAGGAATATCAAGAAGAAAAGAATTGTAGAAGTTCGTATTTTCCCGTAAACTATACTTTTCAATGACAATCATGCTTTCCTTCTGATATAAGAGATCAGCACTGTAAGAGTTATTGCATGATGCGCAGGTGCTTAAATGGTTCGACCACAGATGAGGCAGTTGCGGCATTTTAAGCAGAAGTCTGGTCCCGAAGTCTCTCATTCTTTGCACATTCTTCTTAGAAACAAAAAACCTCTATTGATGTAAAATGGGCGAAGTAGGACTGAGTTTGTTTTACCACAATAAATAAAACAGTAAAAAAAAGAAGGGTCCACTGAATGATTCCATTTTCTTGTCTTCCACCACAGGCACTTATAATGACATTACGAAATTGAAATGAAATTAGTTCTTGCTGATAAGAATGAAAACAGAACACAACTATTTCCTGTTGTTAAAAATGACAAGATAACATATATCATAATTAACAGTGCTGTCAAGTAGGCATAACTAGTAGTTAACATTCTACCAAAATGAAGTCCCGAGAGTGAGAATTCTGAGTTGTATTTAGTAGCTATTCTCAAAACTAGAACCCGGACCCTTGTGGTTGCAAGTCCAAGTCTTCCACCAAACCATTCAACAGCCACCGTTTGTTCCTTATAAATAACCTAATGCATTTCCGCATGAATAACCTACTAATACATCACTAGTAAATAAGTTATCTTTTGCCAGAAAAAATCCAGAGTTTGAGGTGCCACAGCATATTCATGCATAGCCAAAGTTGAAAAGAAATTGATGTACAACGTTGAGATAAAGTTGAAAGGATAGTTAAGTATAACATTACGCAGCCTTCATGTAAAAGTTTTAAAGGAGGTTTTTGCTCAGACAATTAGGCAAGAATGAAATATCAGAAAGACAGAAAAGTATTTGCGAAATTTTTTCTTCCAGAGTATTGATATATATATTTTTTTTTTGGTATAACCATTATCACTAGCATAGGTTAATGACTGCAGCGCTTACATGAAAAGCCTTGAGAGGGAATAGCTGCGCCTTTTCTCTGCCATAGCTGCAGCATACCTCTTCTTAAGAGGATCAGAAACCTTCTGCTCTTCCTGAAGCCCAACTTCAACCTTTTGTAGCTTCTGCTAGATGGATGTAGTGGTAATTACCCCCATCAAATAATTAAAATGATTATCATGAAAAAGAGGGAGCAGCAGAACTTAAGGATATAGGTAAAAAGAAAAATTATTATCTGCAAATGTATAAACTCAATCATGAAAACTTTAGTGACCTAGATGAAAAGGATGTACAGGAGGAGGAACTTAACACTACAAGTCCAAATGAGTTTGAAAACAAGGCTAATAAAAAATATAATAATTGTGATTTAGTGGTAGAGGAAGAAGTTTTAGGAAACTCTTTAGTGAAATAACCTGAAGATGTAAATATGATTTTAGAAGAGTCTCATGATATTAGTCCTTTTAAACTACCTAATTCCCCACCCACCATGCTTGATGTCTAGAACATCAAAGGTTTAGAGCAACATGCTCCTCACCCCCTTATGTTTGACGTCCAGCACATCATAGATTTAGAGCAACATGTTGAGCTCCATGATCCCTTTCCCCTGACACGTGATGAGAAAGATAAAGTTAATCATAATTTACTATGTTGTGCCTAGATTATATATATTATGGCTTTAAATAGTGTTTGCTTCACTCCACATCCTTAGTCATATCGTGCTCGTAATTATAAACCTAGAAAGCCTATAGATCTTCTTCTTATGTCTTCTCATTCTAAAATATCTAATTCAACTGAGTCATTTGCATGTAAAGTTCATAATTTGTATGTTGAGATCATAAAACAAATCCAAGCAAGTAATGAACAAGATTTACATAAGTATTATGATGCATTTAATGTTTGGAGATTATTTCATGATACAAATTAGACCTGAATGGTGTCCTTTAGAAACCAAACATAAATTGCGAGTAGACCATTCAAAGTGTTGCAAATGATTAAATCAAATAATTATGTCATTAAATTGCCACTAAATTTTTATATTAGCTTTACTATTGACCAAAAGACCTTGTTACATATAAAACACAACAATATATCACGGGTTATCATTTTAAAACATTTGTCTCATTATCCTTATCTTTGGCACAAAAAAAACATATTAATGCTACTTTGGATTCACAAGTTGTTTTTACTGGGGATGGTGAACTTCAGCGAATCCCAATATATGAGCTAGATAAGCAAATTCAGACTATACTTAGATTATCAGAATGACATCACAACAGCTTGATCATGATCTTTGAGAGCATTATTAGAGCCGCCCTGAACTACACTCGGCAGGGTCGAGTTTCTTCAATCCTTGGAGAATCAGTGGAGACACCGAACCTTAAACATTGCTTATGCACTCATATGATCATAGATAATGAAAGGTAGTTCAAACCATTGAGAGATTGAGTTTTAACTTATATTTTGATTTAATTTATTTGAGATTTTGGTTGAGGCTTATTAATTAAACTTTATTTGTTGGACTTAATTTAATTATTGCTGAGTATTTTATTTAGTAGGCTACAAGCCCAATTGCTTGTTTTAGTTAGGGTTTTAACATTTATATTCTACTTTTTCTAAATGTTAGACAGTTTTTGATGAATTGAATAAAAATTACAGAGTTTTAGACTTTTCCAACCCCCATTCTTCTCTTCTGCAGCTTCTTCTTCTATTCTTTAACCTTTTCTTCTTAGCTTCTTCTTTTCTTTCTTTTTAGCTTATTACTTCATCTTCAATTTATGTATTTTTTTATCTCGCATCACAATCATTATCAAACATTACACAGTTAAACTAGATAGCAATATGCATAAATATCAAATAGTAGCAATTATGTTCATGCATAGAATGACAGATGTATAGCCATAATTGACCTTAGAATGTGGAAAATTTGGGAAAAAATGATTCAGGAAAGGCATTTTTTACAACTATGATGATAAGATGGAAGTCTAGCAATGCAATAGAAATTCATACTCGAAAGAGGCAACTTCTAAATCAAATCTCAGCATTCATACAGGAGGCTAACTGCCTCGACAACAGGATCTGTTGTCAACAAAAAAAAAATAGATAGAGAAGGCATAAATTGAGGCAAAAGGAGAAAATTAGAGGCAAAGCTGTCATGGCCAACTTGGAGCAATAAATGTGCTCTGCAGATGAACGAATAACATCAATTTCCAGTCACCACTACAATGAAAGACAAAAAAAGACTGAGGACAATCGAGAAATGTCATCACCTCAATGCTTCGCTTTTAATCGATTTTATGGAAGATGAAGATTGGTTTGGGGGGTGTGGGGGGTGTTTGTACAGTGAACATTAGTTTATGGTGAATTATGCTTTACCATGATCACTGTCCATACCAGCAGCTATTTTCTCCTCCAATTCACAAACTTCAGTTTCCAAGTCAGTTCGTTTCACATCATAATCAGATAGCAAAACAGATTCTTGCAATTCCAAATCCTATAAAAACACAATAAGGAAAGAACCTTTCTCAACATTCACCATTATCACCTTAAAATACAAAATGGGATCAGTTTACTTCTAGCGTTGCATTACCTTTAATGACTTCAGAAGAGGGACTATTTTCCGCACCCCAGTATTAGTAACATCACCTTCATTGCGGATTCTTTCTCTAAATTGTTCAAGACATCAGCTTTTGTTTGATTCTAACAAGAACCCAACAAATTTAACAGCTCAAAATTGAAAACCCACAACAGGAAATTAAAAAAAAAAAAGTCCAGTTTGATGAATATATGTTCGATAAATAAATTGCTAACCAGATTTTCCAAAGTGGTAGTCAGTGTTACTACTGAAGCTCTTGCATTTTGTAACTCCTCCTCTTCAAATCCCGTGACCTTATCAGTATCGTCAGCCTGTTATCGTCGCATTAGTACGAGAAAATCACCTTTTCTTTTCAAGGTTTGTTTTGGTTACGAGAAGATCAAAGAGGGTACCGCCAAGTGCCAAGTGCCAAGTGCCAACCATGCCAATGTCAGACGATTATGGATAATGGGGAGTTGCAGGTCCTGGATTAATCGTACATTTTGGTCCTTGTATTCTTTCTATTTTCTTAATATACTCTCTTTACTCCTTTTTATTTAGTCCATCCCTTCTACGTCTCCTCCATAATTTTTTCTTTACGTGATCCCTCTATTCAACTTCCTTCCAAATTTTTATTAAAAAAAATAGATATTAATTTTATTAAATCCGACTTCCTTCCAAATTTTTATTAAAAAAAATAGATATTAATTTTATTAAATCTGAATTAACTTGGTGGATTGATCTACTAACCTATCAATTCAAAACTCAACTTACATCAGGTTTTATATTGATCTATATAGGAGTTAATCGAGTCAAAATCTAAATTAAATTTAGTTTGAAATTTTAAAAACAATTCAAAATAATATTATTCTAATTTAAAAAAAGATTAATTTATTTTGTTATTTAAATTTTAAATAAAATCATATATGAAGCTGATTTTTTAAACTATGATAAACACATCTCTAAAAACATGTTAGGATCAAGAATCGATAAAAGTGGATTGAGAGAACAGATGAAGATATTTTCTTGGGTCAAGGGCACAGCACTCCAGTTAAGTAACAAGGACAAAATTGATGAAATATCAAAGTACAGGGACCAACTGTACGATTAATCCTCGGCTGTTGGTTGGAGGCCAGGGCTCGATAAATAGTCGCTTTAACTCTTAATTATCTTCTACAAAGGCCCAAATATTACTGGACACTTGAAAGCCCACATTTAATCAGGATGAGGCCTAAAGTCATGGCCAGGTCTGATTATTTTATGGATTCCTGTGTTCAGCCCAAGGGGTCCACTCATAAAATTAATTTTCAAGGACGCCTTCCTCCCTCCCTTCCTTTTCGACAGTGACCAGAAACACAGTTGAAATTGTATTTTTTAAAATTTAAATATTTTATGTTTTTATTTAAAATTAAATTTTTTGTTTTTAAATTATTTTAATATGTTGATATAAAAAATAATTTTAAAAAAATAAAAAATATATTATTTTGATGCATTATTAAACGAAAAACACTTTGAACCATAGTTATTAAACCCGGACCGGCCTGGCGGGTCAACCTAGAACCAATGGCTGGACCGGTCCAGGGTTTTCAAAGGACCGGCCAGTGCAACGACCCGGCCAAACCTGATCGACCCAGCGGGTCGACTCATGACCTGAGCGAACCTGGCCAAGACCTGGTGTTTTTTTTTAATGTGGTTTTTCTCCTATACCTCTTTTTTTCATATTTTTTTAATTGGTTATTAACACTTTTTAAAGTTCACTATATAAATATTAGAAAAGTGTTTTATTTTTTCAATATGGGATTTGAAACCCTTTAATATATACACTTTATGTTTTCAAAAAAAAAATTATTTTTTCAATATGGGATTTGAAATCATTTCATATACATATATTCGCAAGAAAAAAGTTATATTTTTTAAATATGGGATAAAAAAGACTTTTTGGTTTAAATACTTTAACTTAAAAGTATAACATAATATCTTTTCAATGTGAGATTTGAAGCCATTTATTATATATACTCTATATTCACAAGAAAAAAGTTATGTTTTTTTTAATGTGGGATTTGAAACCTATTAATACATATACTCCTATGTTCCCAGGAAAAAGTTATTTTTTCAATGTGAGATTTGAAACCCTTTAGTATATATACTCTATGTTCACAAGAAAAAAATTATGTTTTTTCAATGTGGGATAAAAAAAAAATTTGGTTTAAATACTTCAACTTAAAAATATAACATAGTATCTTTTCAATGTGAGATAAAATCCTTTTTAAAATATTCTTTTAAACTACATTATTTATAACATGTATAATCTATATTCACATAGATATTTTTTTGATTTTTTTATATGAAATATTAAAATTTTAAATATATTTTTAAATTTTCCAGCTTAATTCAAATTGACTCATAAAACCTGAAACCCGATTTTCCATTAACCAGATGAACCCCATATCAGATTTCATAACTATATTTTTTACCGTAATTGTAACCACATTCCAAATACCATCAAAGTGTCATTGATTGCATCGCAAGTTATGTGTTTTCAAAAAGGTTTATATTATTATTTATTTCTTCAATGGCAAGGAGTTCCCTGATCTAGCTTGCATGTCAATCAAGATTAGTTTCCTTTCTATATAATCTAATCAATCTATGCATTTAAAGAAATTTAAAGTTCGAACATAGTAAATTAAGAAATAGAGTATAATAATGTTTGTTTTTATGGTGATATCCTGAAAAAATTTGAAATTTGTTTTTTTATTTCAAATTATTTTTTAATATTTTCAAATTATTTTAATATATTGATATCAAAAATTTATTTTAAAAAATAAAAAATATTTTTTTAATGTATTTTCAAACAAAATACTCTTTATAAAATAATTGTTTTTTTAATATGAAACACCTCATATACCTTTTTAACTACTCATCCCAATTTCTTAACATTGTTATCCTCTATTTGTATATGAACTAGTTGCATTGCTCGCGTCTTCGTGGAGGTCAGATTTAATATAAATTTTATTGATTTGTTCGACTAATTTGTTTAATTACATGGATTTAATTTGTTGGGTTTGTTAAATATTCGACAATATACTATTTAATATTTGTATATAAACAAGCATGCTCTCCTACTCTACTATAGAAATTAATTATGAGACAAATTTAAGAAATTAAGAACAATTACCGTGACTTGGATTTTATATATATATATATATATATATATATATATATATATATATTCTGTCCTTATGCGTAGCACTTTTCCAGATACCGTTTCTTTTCCCTTCAATTACAAGGGAAAGCTTGTGGAAAAAAGAATTTGTTTTGATATACTGAAGTTCATCGATCAGTGATTACTTTGACCATGCATGCATTAAAATAACAAGGGAAACAAATTACAAAAACATGGATAATATATCATAATAATCTCATATAAAACAAATCAAAATAAATTATGAAGTTGAATTCTCAATTAACTCAATGTTTAAAAATAGAATTAAAAAAATAATAATTTGACTTGAGTTAACATGTCAAACTTGTTATCTAAATCATGAGATCAAGATAATTTTATAGATAGTAAATAAAAAAATGACCTTTGTCAACTCGGATTAGTCTACCAAACTTGCGATCAAGGTTATAAGATTGTGATAACCTCATAAAAAGTAAGTCAAAACAAATTATGAAGTCCAGTTTTCAATAAACTTTTTTTTTTTTGGATTCGAGGAAACCTCACCCCCCGGAAAGCGCACTTTGTGAGCCCAGGTGAGGGAGTAAACCCGGTTCCAAGCTCGTGACAGAGGTGCATAAAAAGTAAGTCAAAACAAATTATGCAGTCTCAAACTTTGCATCGCCGCTCAATAAACTTATTGCTAAAGGTTGAAAATGAAAAAAAAAAATCTAAAAACAAGACAATAAAATTATCCAAGTCTACTTAGGTTAAATCGCAAAACACGGGACTCGAGTCATAAAACTAAGATGACCTTATGAAAAACAAACCAAAATAAATCTTGAAGCCTAATTCATAATCAACCCAACATTGAATGATAAAATAGAAAAAAAAATCCAATTAAAAAAAGATAAAAAAATCTTGAGTCAGCTTGGTTAACCTACCAAACACACTACTTGAGTTATGAGACCGAGATAACCTCATAAAAAGTCAATCAAAATAAATCATTAAGTTTAATTCTCAATCAACCCAATATTTAAGGATATGATTAAAAAAAATATCAATTACAAAAAAAAAATTCGAGTCAACTAAGTCAGTCCGTCAAACCTGTAACATATGTTATAAAGCCGAGATAACCAAGTATAAAGCATATCACAATAAATTATGAAGTCTAATCTCCAATAAAATAAATATTGAAATATAAAATTAGAATAAAAAATATAGATTTAGAGAAAAAAAATATTAGATTTAGAAAAAAAACACCATTGAAAAAAATTATACACATAATCAATTTAATGTAATTTTAGTAAAAAGAGAGATTCATTCAATTAATTAATTAGAACAAAATAAATCACAACCAACGGACGTTCTAGATGGAGGGCTTGATTGCAAACAAAACACAACATAGAAGGACTCAATTCATCAAATTTGTACTACAAGGACTCGGTTGATCAAATGATTATTGTACAGGGACGACACGTTTAATTAACCCCACCTTTGAAAGGAAAATTCCATCAACCTTGCCTATAGTCTAAATCATCAAAGACTAGCTAGCTAGAAGACGAAGGGAAGGCAAGAACTAGGTCATTACCAAAATCTTTATTGCCAATATATAAGTCAAGAGAAACAACCACCATAATTATTTTTGTTTTTTAAAATTATTTAATGTTTTTTTAGGTATCTTTTGATAGTTTTTATAATATACACATGTCAAAAATATAAATATAAATATAAAAAATATTATTTTAATATATATTTCAATTAAAAAACCATAAATATCACACTATAAAACACACTATGCTAGCTAATCTATAAAAAGCTGGGTATTAAAAAGAAAAGAAAAAAAAGAAATTACAAGTTGCCTTGATAGGATCTAGGCAAGTTTTCTTAAACATTTGCATGCACATTCACGACTGTAAACACATTTTTTTTTAATTACATCACAGTAATTAAGGCAATTAACATGATTAGCGACAAGGTATTAATTATAAAAGAGTAGCTGTGGGACCCAACAAAGTCTTCAAATGCCAGCATATATCTCCAACGCATCATCACTTAGTTTGGAAACAAAGTAGGAGATATAATCTGAATAATTAAATGGCCTGTATTGAAGAGGATGCTCCATGTCCACGAGTTCATCTGGCACCTCAACTACTGCTTCCTCCTTCGGCATTGAAAACAGTCCACAAGAATACCTGTCTTTTTCCCCGCTAATCACCACCCTATGCCTTGCTGCGTGAAGTCTGCCATTGCTCCATGCCTAGAACACCAATATCGGTTACTACCTTAGCACAGAATTCGAGTCATGCATGTTAATTTAACTAATATATACTTTGGACAGCCGTTCACTTAGGTGTGAGGTGTTCTTGTCTATCTAATAGTGATTAATTCTGCAGTGGATCGATAAAACCCATTAATATATATATGCATATATAATTTAAACTTAAATTTGATCGTTTTACCTTGAGTGCGTCACCAACAACAGCTGTGAAAGCATTCTCTGGAACCATGACTTGAGCCCAATCTCCATTCTTGGTTTGAATCTCAAGACCCTGAACTTCATTTTGGCATAAAATGGTGATGGCATTTTTGTCGGTGTGAGCCACTAGACCGATGGACGAGTCCGTCGCACTTGGAGGAACTTTATACTTCATTATTCGAAATATACTGGTGGTTTCCTCAACGAAGGAGTCATAGAGCTTTTCAATGTCAAAGCTTTCGTATATCATTTTCATCACCAGAAAATTCAGTTCTTGCATCTTTGAGCTCATGCCATGGATGGTCTCACTACACCGCAAGGAAAAAAAAAAAAAGTAGGACAGAAAAAATTAATAAATGCTGCCAGCCATGTCCTATTAGACACGTTCCATGCGTACTAGTTTTGTTTAATACAACATAGTCAACACTAACAGGATTATGCGGTAGAATTTGAGATCGGTCAGTTAAAAAAAAACTGTGTTGACTTTTAGAAGAGCAAAATAAAGATTGGTTGGTTCTATCTCCTGCCTGGCTCAACTTGACTCAAGACTCGTCAGACAGGTCAACTTGTGGGTGAGTTGATGGATATTTAACGAATTAACCAGGAATTTTTGGGTTTTTTTCAATGAAACAATAACATTTTGCAACACAAAGATTTTGAAGACTCCCTGTTATATACATTCTCACACAAAGTTTAAACAATCATGACAGGTAAAATTGCTTTGAAAGTCCCATAAAGATTTCACAACCGTTAGATTATAATACTAGGTGGGTCGTAGTAGTGAATATACAATCCAACGGCTGATGAAAATAGAATTATCCATATGGAATATTGCAAATTAAATTCAGGAATGTGTCTTTACTACAGCAACTGATATTAAGACCAAATGGAATTTAATGGAACTTGCAACAGCCATAGAAAAAGGCTGATTCTACCTCTCAGGTGCTGATTTTTATTCTGCTAGGACATGTGCATGAGTTTTGAACAAGAACAATCATTTTAAAGCTGGCATTGTAATAAATTCAATCTGTTTCAAAGGATAAGCCCCTAATAAATTATGCATTGGCAGCTAGCAAGTCTGTTGGGTAGCTACCATCATCATGCGTAAGTATTGCTGTTGATGGGACAAGAGCTAAGAACCACCATTCCTTAGTCTCAACAGGCTACTGTAAGATACTATCAAATACTATGATAGCTGTCTAGAGTATTTTGTGCTATTGCCACAAAAAATTTAAAATTTTGATGAATAACATAGTTCATACTTGCTGTAAATTCAAAATGCCATATATAAATAAATTACTACAGTAAAGAATTATTATGAAAAAATTATTAATATTTATTGGACTACTAGAATTTTCTAAACGATTAGGATTATTTAGACAGTTTAGGATCTATTCTAAATACATATTATATAACTTTATTTTGATATAATAAAAATAAAAGTTCTTTATTTGTTGATATAAACATACGTTACGTTAAATCTTTATGTTTTTTCTAGTTTTTTCTCTATTAATATAATATTCTATGATTGCAAGGGTTTTTCATAACAATTTTCTCATTTTTCCCATTATAGGTGCTGTTCAGAGTTCAATCTCTCTTGATGGTGACTTGGGGTCTCTGGCCATGACATTAAGACATGTTTAGAGGTCAGAAGAAGAACAGCTGGAATATCCCAACCAAGAAAGGAAATTAATGATCTGAAAGGTGGTTTTGCAAGAAATTAATTAAAGAAGTGGGGCAATCTCTTTTTTGTGTGTGTCGTGATAAGGTTCAAGGAATTGAAAGGTAAAATTATTGAGAAAATGATCGTTTAGTGATGACTGATTATCTAATAATTAAGCCAAAAGACATAAACTTTACTTGCATGCTATAAATTAAGCCATTATGCGTGTTACATTTCCCTTAATTCCACAATTCAATTTTTCTTTTGGCTAGAATTGATCATGATTTATAACAAAGAGATCATCACTAATTAAACCTTTATCTGTAGCTGTGAATTTAGTAATAATCTCAAAGAAATTAGCATCATTTTCGAACAATATCAGATGATTGTAGCTAAATTACATCAAGCTAGCAAAAACTTCTAACATGGAAACGAAACAAACATCAAGAAAGATGATGGAGAGTAGTCTTACCAGAAACTTGGGTTCCCTTCTGGCCACATAAGGTTGGTAAAAGCTTGAGAAGCGTCAAGAGTTGGAGCATCATCAACACCGAAGCTCTCATGAAAAGGAATTACAGGACAGTTACCTAAGTAACTTCGATATGGCTTAGGATTGACGTGCTTGTTCTTTGTCTCCTCAGGAAGATCAAACAGTGCCTTCAGGGCAACAAACATTTCTTCACGTAGGCTAGTAGGAATCTTATCATAAACCAAAAAGAAGATCCCGTGAGTCTCACATGCCTCTCTAACTTCGTTACACAATTCTTTCCACTTCTCACTCTTAACTTCTATGCCTGCCAAAGCTTCCTCAGAGATATCAAGAAATGGGATTTCGACCTTAGCTGCCATCTCTCTCCCCCTCGATATGTTGTTTGCTGGAGTACTACAAGTACTCTTAACTAGAGAGGTATATCTCATTAAATAGGAGAACAAGTTCAGATATGTCCAAAATTTTGGTTTTACTTTTGAAGAAGTGATTCGGGCACCCACCATATATATAGCTTTCAGTCCTTGCTTCCTGTGTAGCCAATAGGCTCAACTGTTCCATGTGTGAATGTCTCCCCATTTTTTTGGTTCCATATAGGTATGGTAATTAATTTGTAGAGATATTTGTTTAAGTATCTTAATCTTAATTAGAACAAGTAGCTAATAATTAAATTATGCATTATAAATTTGATATTAGTGTGTTGTCTTCTTCAAAAGTTCAGGAAAAGGTTATAAAATTAGAATCTCTAAAAAACATGTGCATTATAAAATCATTAATCCATGTTATTAATAGAGATATATCTTGATTTACACAGGTTTATACCTTCGGCTTGTGATAAGAGGAAAGAAGGCAAAGTCCCATCTACGAATCCGCTAGCTTGGCCTATATAAGTAAGGTGTCGAAGGAAGTTTTCTGCACGCGTTTTACAGTGTGGATAATAATTAGATTTTCGTGACTTCTTAAATGTTAATTATAGTTATAAATTGTAGATAAAACTATGAAATATTAAAAAAAAATTAATTCAATAATCTTTAATTTTAATAATAGTTTACAAGGCTGTTTAAATAGAAGAAAAACATCAGTAAAATCCAAATTAAATTAAAAAATCCTTAGAAAGAGAAACCATAAATAACAAAAAAAATACTTGAACAATAATTACCGTGTTTTATTTAAGACCCCGTTTGTTTACTGGAAAGTAGTTTTTTTTTGGAAAGTGAATTTCAGGGAAAGTAAATTCCGGGAAAGTATTTTCTGATGTTTGGTAGTGTAATGGAAAATAAATTGGAAAATACTTTTCAGTGTTTGGTTATGTCATGGAAAATGAGTTGGAAAATAACTTATTAATGTTTTATTTTTCTAAAGTTTATTAAAATAATGAGGAACAAATCTTACAAATTAAAAGGTTGAATGAGAATGAAATTGAAAAAAAATATAATTTCATAAATTATCTCAAATAAAATAAATAATAATCAAAATAATAGAGATCAAATCTAAAAAAATAAAAAAATAAAAGGTGAAGAAATTAAAATAATAATAATTAACATTTCATAAATTATTTCAAATAAAATAAGTAACAATTAAAAGAATGAGGACCAAATTTGATAGATAAAAAATTTCAATAAAAAAATGATAAGAAAAAAGCAAATAGCAATTATAAAAATAAGGACCAAAATTAATATAAAAATTAAATTTTAAAAGATGGAATAAAAAAATAAATATTCAAAACAAATTATATATAGCAATCAAAAGTTTGAGGATCAAATTTGATATAATCAGCAAATAATGATATTTTTAATTTTTTCACAACTTTCAGAAAGTGTTTTCCGCCCAAATTTTCCAGGAAAACACTTTCCTGAAAACCAAGCAAATTTTTCTTTGACTAGAAAGTGTTTTTCGTTGACCAATTTTTCTAATGGCAAACAAACTCAGAAAAGTTTAAAAAGTGGTTTCTCGAAAACCACTTTCCGGAAAACAAACACAGCCTAAAAGTCTTTTCTGATCTCTGAATCTATGATGATTATAAAATTATAATTTTATATTTTAAATTATATTATAACACAGCTCTTAGAATTCTCTTTTAAAATTTCAACTCGATATAAAAATTAAATAAAAAATTATGCTTGTTTAATCAAACGATTCTTCTAAAACTCTTTAAAAACTAAAAAATCTTGTCAATTTGAAAAGAAAGTTCCCGTGGAAATTAGGTTTTTCCTAGCTCAGCTCTAACAGATTGTAATTATTGGATCGTTGAGTTTGTGGGTGCTCCTAGCATAAGTTTCTAAAGTGATTTTCTGGGTAGAGAGGCAGCAGATTTATGCATGGATTATCTTGTTAGGGTAGTGATGATGTTACTTACCATCAATGCATGCATTTTGCCATTTTTGCAAAAGCAAACTCTTTCTATTAATTATACTCAAGGGCAGTGACACAGTACCAAGACAATAACGAGTTCAATTGCTTTCCTTTCAGTCCGTTTCAAGGACTTATTTTAAAGAACTAGAAAGGGGCCACCCATCCAACCTTATCTTGCCAATGATGCTTACAAATCTCTCCCATTTTTGTTTCCACCATGCTTTGAAGATAGTGAATGATCATATTAAGTATAGAAAACCCAAAAAGAGCAATTTAAAGCTATCATCCAAAATATTCCCAAGATTTTACCGAAGTTTAGGCGTGTGGGTTTTGTATGAGATCCACTAATTAATCCATTTTATTTATATATATATATATATATAAAAAAAAAAGTCCATTCACAGTACACAATTCAAAGCATTCAAAGTTATGATAGTATGTGTTTTAAGAATAACTTACAATTTAAATGCGCGAGTTCTATTAACTAATCTAACTATTTTATTGAAAATCAACTCAATTCACTAGTAAATCCAAGTACTTTGCTCTATTTATAGGAATGAAAATCACTATTCAATGAATGTATACGAAAAGGGGGGGATTGTAGGTCCCTGTAGTTCTCTACACTCAATTCATCGATGAGTTACAAGACCAGCATGAACAACCAAAATGTTCCTAGAATGCATATACATCTTAACAATCTTTGTTGGTCTGTACTTGAAAAGGTAGCACTCCCATGTTAGCTAGCCAGAGAGGTCTCTCCTGTAGCCCTACTGAAGGCATTCAATTCTGCCATAACGTAGATAATATAGGTAAGTGATAGCTTAGGGGTAAATTCGAGCTCAAGAGGTTGTGGAGATGGAGAGAGCCTTAAGTATGGTTGGTTAAATTCAAACTCATGGACACAGAGGTTTGATATGAAGTTTTGTAGCGTTGTCACCCGCAAACCTGAAAAGACAAGTAACCCTGATGGGGCATACAAAAACGATACATCAAGAATTGTGATCATTGAAATGGCTTGGCAAGGCACATGGTACATTCTAGGCTATGTCCAAGTCACTTTCCTATAAATGGGAGCTAGAGCTCGATTGGTTCCCACTTCACAAGTCAGTTCGACCTCCCTGTATATGCAATTCCCCACAGTACTATTTACTGGGAAATAATGCGTTTTGGAAGAGAAAAAAGATCTCCTTAAGTTGTTGTACAAGTAACCTAAAAAGATGTTTGAGTCAAAGTGATTACATTGACATTATAAGGATTTGATTTCTTACAAGAAAGAAAGGGTGACTATAACTTGTCTCTTTCCATTTGTACCAAAGTGATGGCTGCATCTTTCATCAACTTGTGTGGCTACTAATCTCTCCTACACTCCTGCCCAAGGAAAGAAGATACGAGGGGAGGCAAAATGAACCTAGTTCCTCATTTATTACACAAGATATCGCCCACGTATACTCTTTACTTCCTTGCCAAGTGAAGCCACTTTTAGCCATATATCTATATATGCTGATGAAGCTTTCTAATTTAATTGTAGTACGTAGCTGTGTGTATGCGTATGTATAGGATATGTTCATGTAAGAGAGGAATTCAATCAAATAATTTGGCTCGCAACATGGCAGATCATGCATGCGTAGCGAAGAATTTCTTGTGAAAAGTTGGCAGTATTGTTTTGTTTTGCCTCATCAATTGCTTTATTAGACCATCGATTCGATAGCTCAAATCACAAAGTCAGAGTTCTGGTGTAGGATAGGATTTTATGTATGATCATCATCAGTGATTCATCATGTAGGGTGGGGGTTTTCCATTCTTAGAACATCCCCCACACCCCCATCATTCCTAACTGACATTGTTTTGTCAGCGTAGCTGACATGAATGTGAGATAAAGATTTAGGGTTCAGTCACTATCTGTATTGCCTAACCAAAGACATTGATTGTATGAAAGCTCTCCTACTTTGTATTTTTTTTATCTAATCATGCAGCAATGAGCTCTCTCCCCCTGCAGACGATGCAGCAAGAAAATAATTGAAGTGGGAAATTGTTTAGAAGAAACAATTAAATACATTTGCAAATAATAAAAACACGGAGAAAAATTAAATAAAAAATAAGTACAAAGCATTCAATTTCAGATCTAAAGCATGAAAGTTGCCCAGAATTATATCATTTTAGGTTTGAAAATGTGATAGCAAATGTTTTTTTTACTCAAAATCCATTTAAATAATCTATTTTTATTTTTAAAAAATTATTTTTAATATTAAAATATCAAAATAATTTTAAAAAATAAAAAATAATAATTTTTATGAAACGCGTTTAAGCCGCAATATTCCGAGACTACAGCTATTGCTTGTCAACAGGAATAAAGATCTCAATGCAACGTAACAAGAATACTCCAAAAGAATGCACTTAATTTCAATCAACCTACAAACTAAAAATCTTATACATATTTTCTATTTACAACAACGGAACTTTAAGCTAGAGAAAGGAAAACACATGAACAAATAGGGAGGGGGGGGGGGGTTTTGTTTTTCTCTTTTCCACTCCTTCAAAAATAAAAAATAATTAATCAATTTTACATTTATTATAAATAATTTTAGACAATATAAAACTATGATCATGTCAAAATCTTTTCTTGCAACAATCATTTCGAAAAGCAATCGTTATCAGAGTACCGCATATATTATTATATTTATGCAATTTGTTTCCTTTCTTAACACTCAACATTTTCTTCTGTAGACTGCATTAATTAGGTAGCATTCTCATGTCTTTTATATGCTGAGACTAACTACTACGTTTTTGTTATGGTCTATTCATAAGATTCATGCAAGTTTTACTTCGGCATAAGATTAGGTTGAAAAACTTGTCTAATCAAAGAACAAGAGAAGCTATGCCAGGCTAGCTTGGAAAACGAAGTACTACTTAAGAGAGGAGAAGGGAGAAGATATGAACTGACTGACTTGGAGCTATACAAAATTAACGTATCCAAATGGGCAACGCCATAGATTGCCAAATTAGGCAATGATTAGGTAATCTTGCACTTGCAGCCATTAATATTCCTTGGGTCTTTTTTCATTTCGATCGACAACGAGGTTTCCTTGCATCTTGACGCAATAGGAAGATAAGAAAAGCCACCTTTTTTTCTTGTCACCTGGATTGAGTTTGTTAAGATTTTATCCATGCAAGGTCAAAGGTGGACTCTGTTCTTGTCAGTGATCATATCATACAAGTAATCTTTGCATAAACACAAACTTGAGTTTGTTCTGACCTCGTTCCTCCGGTATTGTCACTGTGATTACCTGTACATCGACGCGAAGCAGAACAGTAAGAAGTGTACTTAGTAATGGAATTGTCTAGGCACATCCATTACTGCTCTCCATTTACCCTCGAAGGCTTGGTCGGATGACAAGATGATTTGTTTCGTATTATTAATGTTATTACCTCCGGTTCAAATTCAAGAGGAGACTACGAAAGGGACGTGACTGGAAAAGAAATGGCCTCGACATGCAGAAGCATGTTAAAACAAGAGAAAATTTAGCCCCAGACCATTTTAAAGAAGTTATAGCTGGGAGTGATGTCGTAGAACGCCTGCACAGCAGGTAACCCGATGGTGGGGGTGCAATGACACAGTTCTACGAATTTAGTTAGAAACAATCTTCAAAATTATGTCCATGGGCTTTCTTATTGTTTCCACTAGCCGAACCACATCAAGCCATAGTGTGTGTGTGTGTGTGTGTGCAGTCAGGATGCTGGCTGTTGATAGCAACTAGTCCTGGGAGGAGATAACTTTTGACTCAATAATGGATTACAAGATTTTTCTGCTTAATGATGAGATTCAAAGGCCCTGCACCCCAGGAGTGAATGCATACACTGCACTACCTGTGCCCTCTGCTCCTAAAGCTGAATGTTCGCTTTTGGTCCCCACTTTCGAGGTCTAGCGCACCAAAATACAACGCAAACATTCCCTACCTCTCACTCTCCCTATCCTCATGGACAAAGTGTGGATTTCAGCATCGGGCCCTTGTTTAGACACATTGAGACATTTCAGTCAACTAGCCAGTTGATTGCTGTGGTTTTGGCGACGAATGATTTGGACGCTCATGCAAAATTTGAACATTGAAATCTCCCTCACATTTCGCCCGTTATCAAATCAAACATAAAATGTGGAAATCAGAGAAACATGAACAGGGCATGAAGCAGTTTATCAAGGAAGAGAGTAATGCTTTTACAAAGTTAGTAGAAATGAACTGGAAAAGGTCCTGAGGATGCAAGTTTGAACCAGAAGATATGGCACCGGAAAACTATGAACAAGAACCATTTACTTCCTAGTAGAGTACAAATGAGAGTCTAGGACGCTTGACCATTGACTTTTTTGCAGTTACACAAGTGGCCATGTAACCGATACAACAACATATATGGTTTGGTCTCTGGGGTTATAGTGACCTGATATTTAAATAGAACACAAAATGGGGAGATCGAGCAACCAAAATAAACAAGCTAAAAGCACTTGAACAACACCGAGAAACAATCATATATCATTTCCACAGTTTGACAAACTTATCATGACTAGCAGATGCAACCATCCCTGTAACAGTTGATACCGCCAATGCAGCAATTTGACCATCATGGGCTGGCAGAGTCATTGTCTTGTTCTCACTCATGTTCCAAAGCTCCAAAGACTGCAGTAAATGCCACATGCATATCAGAGAACCCAAAACAAAATATAGTGCAGGTACTGAAAAAAGTTACGAATAGAACCAAGTGTGAATGGCCCCTCCCAACTCAACGAAGGAAAACAAGAGTGGGGCAAGAAAAACTTGGCAAGAAAAGGCAGCATCAGAGTGAAGATGGGAATGGAAATATACAAGACATTAGAATTTTTCCCGGACTTCCAAAAAAATTTGCCCAACATATATTAAGAAATTGTTTTCATAGTTTAAAATCTGATGTGACTTTTGACTTGGATTCAACATGAACAATCTTCAGGGTGGAGAACACCCCATAAAGTGGTGGTGAAGTAACGTTTGTGGAGAACACCCCCATAAAATTTTTATTGGTATCATTATTGTACAACTGTAATTGCAAAGTAGAAAGGACAAAGCAGAAATTACTTGCCTGGTAACAGCCAATGACTAGCAATGAAGGGAATGTAGGGTGAAAAACACAGGAGTGGAATTCGTTGCCATTACAACTCAACTCATGAACACATTCACCCTCACTTCCTGATCCAAGCGTCCAGACTCTGACAGAGTCCTCACTGACAGACGCTAGATACTCACCAGAAGGATCCCAACAAACAGAATGGATTGCTTTAGTATGACCCTGCAGTTAGAAAGATCAAAAGGTCAGCTACAACGGATGGAGAACGGAAAAATGGGAGGCACAAAATATTCATGAGCTCAGTAGACACAGAATCTGGAACAGTTTAAGCCAAATATGAAGACATATTAAAATATGAATATCACCAAGAACAATAAACATGCATGTTACACAAGAAAAGTATGCCACTTCTGTCACCATGACTGACAGGCAACTAAATCTGCAAAATGACTACAGCAAATAAACTATATCAGTGAGTCCACAAGAAAAGTATGCCACTTCTGTCACCATGACTGACAGGCAGCTAAATCTGCAAAATGACTACAGCAAATAAACTATATCAGTGAGTCCACAAGATTGACTCCAGGAGGCGCCTATATTTAGGAACACCAAAACAATTACCCAAGAAAAACATGCCACTTCTGTCACCATGAGTGACAGGCAACTAAATCTGCATTATGACAACAGTAAATAAACTATATTGGTGTGCACACAAGATTGACTCCAGTTGGCACCTATATTTATGAACGCCAAAACAATACAGTTAAATATTACTTCAACCTTCTGTGCATCTTGGTTTGTAGTGTTTTCAAAATTTTGAATGCAATGCAAAATAGGAGGGTGCGTAGATATATTTTAAAATGCTATTCACATCAAATGTCGAATATGAAAGAGTACTAGTGCATTAATTTTGGAAGCCAACTGTGGTGTTCTATGCTCAATCATGTTTTAAGAATTCGAGTTAGCATTCATATTAACAGCTGCATAAATACCCAAAAAAGGTCATATACAAAAAAACTGGCATCAGATCCAGGTTCGGGCCACATAGTGAAAGGAAACATCAAACTAACCTGTAACGAATGCCGACAAGCTTGTGTCTCAACATCCAGTATAGACACAACATTCTCAGCGGCAGCAGCAAGATACTTCCCTGCACGGGGTTGAAATCTCATCTGGGCCATACCACCCTAATTTAAACAACTATCATTCATCACAAACCAGAGAACTAAAAAAACCACCAAAACAAATCCACTAAATCTCGGATATCGTAAACTGGCCTACAAGATCTACCTTGAATACTCTTGCACAGCTACCATTGGTAATACTCCAGTATCTTATTTCACCATCCCCATCACAAGAGCATATAAGATCATCTTTAGCTGGGTGGAAGTCTAGTGACATTACATTGGAAGAATGTCCAGTAAAAGTGCGGAGTGAGAAATTAGGCTGCAAAAACCATTTTTAAGTTTATAAAAAGATATATATGATGGTGCAGCAGCATAAGGATTCAACAAAGTCACATCCTCAATTTGAGAAAAAGATCTTATTGCCATTTCACAGAGGAAATGAATTAGCATACTATGGATCCACCAATATGAAAATTACTTATTCAAACAAATCTTTATGAGAGAAGACATCTGTTTATTTACATTCACACTGCAAAGGAAGTTGCTCAGAACTAAAACACTCTCCGTGAAAAAAAGACAAATAAGAATTTGCTGCAAAGAACTGAGTCATTAAGAAAGAATATCATACTAACATTGTCAGCATCCCAAACCCTAACAGTTTTGTCATATGATGATGTTGCAAGACGTGGCATGCTTGGGCTGAAACGGACGTCAGTAATCAGAGATGTATGTTCTTCAAGGGTAGCTTTTGGCTTTAAATTATCTGTGTACCACAATACAGCCTGTATCATAAACCATCAGACAAACAATTAACATTGTATTTTGGGTTGGTATAAAACAGCCAAAAGAATGCCCATTTTCCTGTTTCTCTAGTCTATAATACACAAGGTATTGAATTCCACATTTTGGGCAGGCACATCAGAATTTCAAGCGAGCATTCAAGACATTTGCTTGATAACAAATGAGGCATCAAATTTTCCCATAGATTTTTAGTTCTCAGCCTTCAAAAAGGTTTTTGTTTTATAGATATTTTTTATAAGAGACCTTCCAAAAGGTTTAATTTACCCAGAATTAGGATTATAATGCCAGATATTTTGAGACTTACCCTTTTATCATGGCCGCCACTAGCAAGCAATTTCCCGTCTGATGAGAAATGGCAACAGACTACTTTACTTGCACTTGCTCTAACAGAACTTACTTCAGTAAATGTGAATCCTGAAGTCACATGCAAATTCTACACTCAGAGTAAATCATATTTCATAAAAAGACAATTTTTATAACATGTTTGGCATGTCATTACATTTTACATGTACTTGTCAATCCAAGAAAAAACAAAGAAACATAATGAGGCATATCATTAACGATAACCAGTGAAAGTTCAAATATCTATGAACAATCTGCTACATACATTATTGCATCATATTTCAGAAATGTATCTACACAATGTTGACAACAAGACAACAAGATTCAGGAACCGAAGTTCGAGAAAATCTTATCTAAGGAAAAATCAGGCCTTCATTTAAACACCTTTGCTCACATCCATACGAGGAACCACATCTCTAGGGTCATTATCATCAGGGGATAAAAAAGAATCGACATTGTCCTCAAGAGATCCATCCTCCACAAAACGATCCATATCAGCCTGCAATTCAAGATCTTTGTCATCCCACTGCCAAAATGGAATACCAATGAGAATTCAAGCAAGGAATTTTCAATTACTTTACCAATAAAAAGGATGAAAAATTTACTCACCAATTGATTCGATGGTGATGTAAGGGTGCCCGTACCATCTGCCCCAAACATAAAAGGCTTAGAAGAACCTCCACCATGAGGCAAAGCAGGCATTGAGATCACATCCCCAGGTGTGTGGGTAGAAGGCGTTGAAGGAGCTGAACTTGGGGAGGGTCCTGCTGTATTTGCAGTTCCTGAGCTATTGGCAGGACCAGAAGATGACACTGGTTGTTTTCTCTTTCTCCCACTCTGGTTTTTTGAAACCTTAAAATGCAACAAGGAAAACCATGTTAGGAACCTGCACAGATTGGCATACTACTTTTAAAATGAACAAACTATTGTGCAACATCTCGAAAAGGCAATAGAATCTCAGTTTAAGACCAGGGGGATAGCAAAAATCCAAGACAAGAAAGTTAACCCAGATACAGGGAGAAGTCAAAAGGCCTAGTTCAGAACTACTGTCATGGAATGAGTATAATTGGTCTCCAATAAATAAATGGAACAGCAATTGCAGTCAACTTGGCACCCCATTAGCCAAACTATATTGGCTGTGTTAAGCAACTTTTGTCCAAGGGGCGGGATACTAGAGAAAAGAGAAACAAATGTTGGCACGCTAAGGCATCACACATAATTAGTATTCAGTAAAAAGTTTGGAGCAATTGAGATCTAGAATAATACCAAAATAGTTCCAACAAATGTATCTAGAAATGTTAATAGCTGGTTTAAAGAATCAAGGAAACATAATAACCCTGCACCACCAATAGTGCAATCAAAAGGATGTCATGTGGCCAGAGCATCAGTTATAAAGGTGTATTAGAGGTACCCTAAAAGGACAGACCTGATCGTTTCCTCGAAAAGAGTTGGACATGCTACCGTCGACGTTGACACTGGCAGCACCCCCCATCTTATCTTGCTGGTGAAGATTGTGACTTGAACTCTGTGATTGCTGATTTGAAAGCACATGCTGCTGAAGCTGCTGTTGCTGTTGCTGTTGCTGCTGCTGCTGCTGCTGCTGTGGATTGTTGCTCTGTTGTTGTTGCTGTTGCTGATGCTGCTGCTGCTGCTGCCGCTGCTGCTGCTGCTGCTGCTGCTGCTGCTGATGTAACTGAGCCATTTTTAACTACATATGAAAGGAAGTTTCTTCTAGAATATTAAATTTATGGGGAAGCAGTAGAAACTAAGAAAGACATCAAAATAAATTGAACTACAGATTAAAAGTAAATTCGCAGAATCATTGAACCTTCATCAGGATATCTGTATCTCCACGAGAAAAAAGTGGGCCCCCAGTTTGCAAAGGGGATCCAACATTTGGAACAACATCACCAACAGAATTTGTAAGGCCATCCTTTCCAAGGCTCATAGTCCGGTTATTGATAAGCATTCTCAGCCTTCTACTTTCATCACTAGCAGCTGGTGATGTTAAACTTTGTTGTGCAAGCATTAGCTGTTGCTGGTGTTGTGGTGTTAACATCTGAAGTTGATGAAAGGGCTGAGGAGCCTGTATATAAGGCTTTTGTTGCTGAAGAAGCCCTGAACGAAGTTGTTCCAATCCCTGATGACGAAGCAGAAGGTTAAACAGCAATTGGTCAAACATGCACACGCATTAACAGTAAGCATGTTACTTACAATTGTGAATACAAAATTAGATCATAATCATGCTTGTAGAGAGTAGGATTTTCAGGAACAATTGAAACAGAGAATACTTACAGTGAGTGGCCATCCTTTTAAAGTCAAATTGTTACCACCTTGATTTGATCCTGAAAAGCAAGGACCTAAATGTTAGCCACAAGCACCTCTAAGCCACAGATTATAATGAGCCACAGCTTAATCTCAATTAGAAAGATAGAGGCTCAGAATTAAAGATCAATTAGTCTCATAAGTGCAGTAGAGTGCTATTTGCTTCTCAAAAATCAGGATGAAACAATCATAATGGCTTGAACAGGGAAAAGCCATTAACAAAGCATACCATGAATTCCTATCAATGATCCTTCTGGACCAGCAGCTCTAGGATTCAGCACTGGATTGATCTCACTCTTTATGTCCTGATTCCATACCAAACAAAATTTAGAACAATTGAACAATAAGAAAATCCAAAATGATGACAAAACCCTATGGAACCCATACTGGTGTGGACCCTGGCAATTGCTGATTTCGAGCCTGGACCTGTGGGGACATTGCACCGGAAGCACCATGCAACACTTGCCTAAAATTAGATTATACAACATATCAAGTTTTCTAAATCAATTATAGGATTTAACATATACAGCAAAAAATCAGTGAGTGCTTATTCAGACATATTTCTAATAGTTGAGATTGTTTAAAATTCAGTGTTGCAAATCCAAATAGGCTTTTATTTATTCAAAAGAAACAGAATAACTAAAGAGAATTTGCAAATGATATGAAATCTATGTATTTCATATTAAATGCTGCATGAAAACCATATATAGTTTTTGTTTTTGTCTATCCAAAAGTTCAAATATATGATTAAGCAATAAAGGTGAAGGGAAGAGAAAAGCACTCTGAAGTCTGGCCAGTCGCTGCAGCAGCAGATTTCAAAATCGAGGCATGATTTGGATCCAAAAGATGCCCCACATTCTCACCAAATCTTTGCTGTAAAAAGTTTCAAAAATAGTAGAATAAAGTCAAGTTTTGAAAAATGCCAGTCAATGCACCAGTCATAAAATCAAACTTAAGAAAATTAAAACGAGAAAGGAAGAAAAGGCCAATCACCTACCTTCATTGCAGCATCTGCCAAAGAATCCCTCTCCATTGGTAATTTTAATTTTTCCTCGTACATCTTAGTAGCCATTGCATTAGCAGTTGCAGCATTTTGGCGCATGAGAGGATCATTTCCCACAAGCCCATTTGCAGTACCATTTAGGAGGTGGGCACCATCCCTTCTCTGCTGCTGCTGCTGCTGCTGCTGCTGCTGCTGCTGCTGCTGCTGCTGCTGCTGCTGCTGCTGCTGCTGCTGCTGCTGCTGCTGCTGCTGCTGCTGCTGATGCTGCTGCTGCTGCTGCTGATGCTGCTGCTGCTGCTGCTGCTGCTGTTGTTGGTGTTGTTGTTGCTGCTGCTGCTGCTGCTGCTGCTGCTGCTGCTGCTGCTGCTGCTGAGCATGCCTCTGCAATATGAGATGATGTTGCATTTGCATTTGCTGTTGTTGTTGTTGCTGCTGCTGCTGCTGCTGCTGCTGCTGTTGATGTTGTGGTTGTGGTTGTTGACCTTGCTGCAGCTGTTGTTGCTGCTGCTGCTCCCTTGCTTTAATCAACTGAGTCTGACATTCCAATATGTCACAATTTTCCAATGAGAACAAAAGGTTAGTACTTCTATGAAATTTGCAGCAAAGATTTAAAGTTTAAACCTTCAAAAACCATGTTCCAATTGCACCGACTGGCTAATTCAGTTGAGGGTTTAAACAAGTATACGTGTCTACAACTATTTGACAAAATCCCAAACAACAATCCCCCTGGACCAGTAGATGGCTGAAGTTTACACCACAGCACTGGCAATGAGGAGTTTATCCAACTACAGAATCCACAGCTAGTGAAGATATTGCAGCACTTTTTGGCATCTCAGCAGATTTGGAATGCCACATCAATTTATCATACTATCCAGGGGAGGAGTCTAATCTTGGTTTCAAGAACAAGGTTTCACTGCACACAGAGGAGAAGCCTCACCTAGGTATCAATTACTTGGGTCCACCAAAAATCTAAGAAATTCTGAAAATAATTTTGCAGGCAACAATATGATACTCAAAGGAAAGACGTCATCGATTTGTCACTTTAATGCCTCAAGGTAATCACCACCTTCCTTTTCTCTCTAGCACTCATAGATACAAATAAACCTAATGAAAATAATGAGATGCAGCAGAATAGCCTGAAAACCAACCTCAATGTAAGACGCAGCAACCTCTGAGTGCTTCTCATTGGTCCTTGCAATAAATATATCCCAGAACACTGACCACCATTCAAAGAGAAAGCCTCCCGGTGCATCGATAGCTGGACAGCCACAGTAAAAATTAAAAACCACTTAAGAAATTAGAAACAAAATTATAAAGAAAAAAAAAAAAATATATATATATATAACAACGGAAGCCTGCATAAAGGTTTTCTCTTGCCCTGAATCATAAATCCAAAAACACTGACCTACAGGATCAGATGACACTTTTCCTTCCGCTTGAAAAGCCTGAGCAGAAGCCTTCAAGTCTCTTTTTACCAAATAATCATGGATATACACATCTAACCTGTTATTTATCCAAAAATTTACTCGATTTCACTCATATCAAGAAAAATAAAAGTAGGCTTCACCAATCCTAACAGCTGCGAAAAGAATAACAAGTACAAATCCAAACTAGTCACCCAAATCAGACATCATAGCGAATCTTGGGAAGAAAAATGTATAAATGGACAGAATCCAAACCAGAAATACAAGATTCCCGAATGTTATAAAAAAAAGGAAGTAAACCAGCAACCCCAGTGATTAAAACTCAAAACTACATACAATCCCATCTTATCCACACAAACGAAGAATATAGTTAAACAACAAAGTGCTTACACACTAAATACAGTACAAATTCAATTTACTAACCAGTACGAGAAACACAAACCCTAGAATACTAGTAATGTACATGTAAGTAACATAAAACAGCTTCAAAGAACAAAGCTTTTGTCCAGAAACGACCATAAGAAACAAAAACAAGAAAAACCCACATCCTAAAAACCCCAATCAAGAACAGAAACATGAGAGAAAACGGCATTAAAACAGAAAAAAATGTGAACTTTTAACAGTGAAGAGAGAATCTTCAACTATATTTCAATAAAGAACTTACATTTTATCAGCTTCCCAGTTGGTTTGAGACATGTTTTTGAATTCTAAACAACTGTTATACAATAATGTCTGGATTCTTACACACTGCTCTAGCTCCTCTTCGCCTCTAAAAATCCCAACCCAGAAAATAAAAATAAGAAATTCATTAGTGCAAAACTTTACTTTCAGTATACAAAATCAATTAATTTAATAGAACCCAGAAAAAAAGGAGTTATAAAGTTGCTAACTCTTTTGTGATAAAAAAGAGCAATGAAGAATCTATCAGTGCAAGAATGGAAATAGAACCTCTAAATTTAGAAAGAAATTCAAAATAAATATTTGTTAAAATTTAATTGAATAAAACCAAACTCAAAAATTAAAAAAAAACAAAAGAATATGAAAGATTGATAGAGATACCTGAAATCCCAAAATAGAAAATTATATTTTTTTTCCTTTTTTTTGAGACTTAATAAAAAAGAAAAATTATACCTGTAGCTTTTGGTGGATTGCGAGTTGCTATTGCAGATATCATAATGGCTTTAGTTGACGGAATTTACTGATAAACCCCTAGACCTTGTCTATTTTATGTCTGAATCGCTAGTTTCCAGGCAGCTTATAGTTTAATGACTTAAATACCCTTGAACATTAGCAAAGTTTCTGGTAATTCTGGTACGTTAGTTGTGTATTTGTCAGAATAAAAGAGGAGTTTTGTGTAATTTAATTGTAATGGACAATTCTTGCACCATTTCACTGTAGACACTTGTGGTTTTTCAATTTATGAATGAGCCATGTAATTTGGTATTTTGTAGATGTTACCCAAAACTTCTAGACTTCCTTCATCAACGTCCTCCATGTACATTCATAGAGGGTGGTAGTCTTGCTTTCAATTGTGAAGAAATTATTGCATAAATATCTTAGGCGGAGACAATTATATGTTATCTATGTGTTTTGTATTTTGGTCTAGTTTATGAATGATAAAATAGAATTGATTTATGTAATAATTTTTCTCATCTCTGAGAAAATAAAGATTTTTGTAGTGCCAAGGATGAAATTGTAATTGCATTTCAAGAATTTATAATGATATGTATGGTAGAAACTAAAAAATAATATATTTTCTTTAGAGTTGTTTTATAACTTATAGTTAAATATTTTTATTTGCATGTAGTCGGCTATGTTATTATTATCATTAACTATAAATTTAAAACGTGGAGAATCCCTTTACATTATTATATTATGGTTTGTAGTGCTTTATTTTTTTGTCCCTTTTATTTCCTTTTAATTTGCTCTTATGGGACCAAATTATAGGTTGATTTGGTGGGGAAAGATGAGATTGAAAAATGAAGGACTAAAGTGAGAAATACAGAGAGAATGAGTGGCTTTAATAAAGTTTGGGCAAAATGTTTATTATAGTCCCTATACTTTTCAAATTATAAATATTGAACCCCTTCAATTTTCAAGATTTAGGGTAAAATCAATTCTGGTCTCAAACTCTATTTTTCTTCTTCTTTTTCTAGTTTATGGTTCGAGAGAGGTGAGAGAAAGTCGCTGGAATCCAACATTAGAGAGAGAAAAAAATTATTGATACCGATTTCGATCACAAAAAAAATTAATATTAATGTCAAATTGTTCCATTTAATGAACGGAGTTTATATTAGATTTATTTTACCTTAAAATTGCCTAGAAAAACAAATCTGAGCTCCGTAATTTTTTTTGTTTCGGGTTGATTCCGGGTTTTTTAGCAGTTTTTTTGAGGCCATAAATGAGTTTATCAAGTTACTTAAAATGTTTTATATGTGTTTTGAGTCAAAATAGGTTAAAGAATTAGTTTTTGGGTCGAAAAAACTTCTCTTCTAATTTTCTAGTGGATGGAAACTAGGCAATATCAGACAACGAGTCGTTAGTCTCGGCTAACAACATGTCATTTCACATTTTTTTTCAAAACAAATCAAGGCTGAAAACATGTTGTCGCCCTATGAAAAACAAAAAAAAAATTAAAGAACTAAGAACACGTGTCTAATCCTATAAGCCCACGTGCGAACCCTTATTAGATGGGTTAGGTATTGTTGGGTCTAGCAAGTATTTTTTAAAGTAGTTTTTTTTAATTAATACTTCTTTTATATGTACTTTTTTCAAAATAATTTTTAAATTTATATTTATATTAATATCCCTTCTCTCTTTTGTTTTATTTTTTTTATCTAGCCTCTTTTAAATTGTGGTTATTTTTTAGTTATTTTGTATTCATTTAGGTTTTTGAGAAATTATTCCAATTCATCTATAATTTTTTATATTTTATATAAATAAATTTTATTTTAAGAAATTAAAAATATTTGTTTTTGGATAATATTTTTAATATGTGACCTTGCAAAATATTTTTTTCTTTTCTTTTATTTGATCAATTTTATGTTTGTCTATTTTTATTAATATTTAATTAAATAAAAAATCTATTTTTGTGAATAAAGTCGTTAAACACAATCGTGTCAACGATCTGAGTTGCGAGACTAAAGATAACCTTATAAAAAGCCAATCAAAATAAATCATGAAAACTAATTCTAAATCAACTAAATGATGAAATTAAAAAAAGAGAGTAAAGAATTCAATAAAACCCCTATTTTAAAGGATAAAATTAAAAAAAATTAAAAAAAAAGTGTTAGTGCCCCACCACGCTTGGGCCTTTGAAACATACCACGCTAGTGGGCTTTCCATCTGGGCGATACCTAGGTTTTTTGCTTTCTTTTTCCCGAGAGCATGCAACCTCATTTTTTTTAATAAAAGGAGCGACAAGTTGCTTGCTAAGTTGTTCTTTAGATTTTAGGCACTACCGTGGTGGTTGACAAATTAGGAAAGAGATTACCCTCAAAATCTATGTTTCTACTCGTTTCACATAAAAACACCTAAAAAAACATTAAAAACAAAATAAATCATTCAGAACACCTCAAAATCACTCAAAAAATAAAAATAAACCAAATAAAAAACCAACACAATCTATCTTTTCCCATCATGTTCGGGTCTTGGCCTAGATACTTGGTGCTAATCCAAAAAAATAAGTTTAGAGGAAAAACTTCATTGACACGTGGATCCTTATTTTTAGTGGTTGAATTGTGGCTAAATGACTACTTTGTTGAGTTTATCTTTCATATTTCTTGAAGACTGAAAACCGAGTAAAAACAAAAAAAACCCTCTTGAATCTAGATAGAATTTTTAAAAACTTGGAGATTGACCATGTATTTTTTCGTGTTTTACACTGTGGTTCTCTAACTTCATGTTTTGTTTTTCTGATTCAATTGAAAACTTTATCCGATGAAACAAGGCCACAAAAGAATCAAATTACAAAGGAGAAAAAAAATTCTAATAATGAAATTAAATGATAAAATAGAGTAATTGTTAATTTCTGCATATCATGCACACCTATAATTATTCATAAAATAATTTTTAATATTATTATCAAGACCTCATATTTTAATGAAGATATTATGACATTAAAGAAGATATTATGGTCAATAAATATGTAAAGAAAGAGCAGAACCCTACTCTTCGTCCATTTAATATTTCGGTGGATCGAATTATTGTAATGTCCATAGCAATTTGATGAATGAATTCATCCTTTGATATATAATAAATTGATAATAAATTGAAAGAAGTTTTGTTTGTCATTTTATAGTTTGTTTCATCTCCTGAAAGGGAAGAAGTGAGTGCACATTTTGCTTAACATTTATTCCTTTTCTTTTTCTAACAATAACAGAACACGCACACTTGTAATTAGTAACGAGCAAAAAAACTAAAAAATCAAGAAAACCAGAAAAAAATAAAAAAATCAAATTGTGAAAAAAACCGATTAAAATTTTAAAAAAATTAACAGGTTCGGTTCGGTTTTATAAGCTTAAAACCGGACAACGAACCAAACCTAAACCGAAAAAACCGAGCCAGACCAAGCAAACCGGTTTGAACTGGTTTTTGTCCTAAAAAACCGAACCGAACCGAAACCAATCGGTTTGAACCGGTTTCTATTTTTTTAAATTCGGTTTAGTTATTTTTTTTGATAAAAACCGAACTAAACAAAAAATGATCATCCCTACTTACAATTTACTTGTTCAATGATAATTTTTAATTACATTCTTCAGTTTGTAGCTATGCCATTAATTTATAATTGTTACTTGATGTTAAAATTATGTTATTTTTATTCAAATACTTTCAGCTTTTCTTCTTCATCAAGAGGGTTCAAAGAAAAAAAATTACATCCACATTTATATCTTTCTTGGTTGATGATATTCTTTTAATATGCGTGGAAGATATTTTTATAAAAATATTTTTTAATTAAAAATACATTAAAATAATATTTTTTTATTTTTATTTTTAACATCAACTTATTAAAATTATAAAAAATCATAAAAAAGTTTAATTTAATATACTTTGAGACTGACCACGTATTTTTTTTATTTTACATTGCGGTGTAGCTATGCTTTTCAAAAAAATCAATTTTTTTACTTTAAATTAATTTTTTGATATTTTTATATAGTAATATTAAAAATAAATTTTAAAAAATTAAAAATATTATTTTATTATTTTTTAATAAAAACAGTTTCAAAAATAACTGTATCCAAACAAGCCTTTAATATTTGGAAATCTTAATTTATTGCTCGAGGCGCATGCAAATACAATATTGAAATCATAATGATATATTTGATTACCGATAAAAAAGTAATAATAACAATAAAGAGCGGTCACTGGACAGGTGTCATCTTCAGCCACAAACCTGTCACTGGGGACTTCCAAGAAATTTAGGCTTAGCAAAATCAAGATACTTAATCAGCATATTATGATTTAATAATTTGATTAGACTAAGTGATGATGGCGAAATTGCAGAGAAATGAAAGGGAACGAAGGAAATGACCATATTAGTCAACTCATTACTTCCATTTTCACTGTCTTTACTTTATTGCTTACACGGGTTTTTTTAAAACTATTTTTAAAAAAATATATTAAAATATTTTTTTTTATTTTTTAAAATTTATTTTTAATATCAAAAAATTAAAATTATCTAAAACTAGAAAAATATAATTTAAAACAAAAAAATATTAAAAATACTCTTTAATCATAAAAACAAATACATCGTAAGGTAATTCTAATTACTTTCTCACTTTTTTTTATCGAATAAAAATTAAAGCAATATAATATTTCTTTATATTTTCTAATAATTTTAATGTATCAAGAATTAAAAATTTTATTTTAATATATTTTTAAGTAAATAACAAATACTATAATTGCTAAACACACACCACCGAGGAAGGATAGAAAGTAAATAAAAGAAAAAATATTTCTTGTACGGATGAAAATGAATTGTGGTAAGAGGAGAAAGGAATTTGCACATGCTTTATAAAGGCACTGTACACTAACCTAGCCCGGTCTTGCCTTGGTTGGGCCGTGATGTGCTTTTAGTTTGCAAACGTCGGCCCAAAATGAATTGGTTGGGCCGTGGAGTGCTTTTTGTTTTATAATTTTTTTGGTATAATCATGTTAGTTTGAGCATTTAAAATAATAAAAAAATATCTTGAGGGAGCTAATAGATTAAAACAAATCAAAATTACAATATTGGGTTGATTTAGGTATATATTTTTTAATTGTGTTTTTTGGATTAATTAGAAATTAACCTTTAATATTTATCTTAATTTTTTTAATTAAAATATCATTTTATATATCATCACATCAATATTTAAAAAGCATGTTGAAAAATATGAGTAATATTTTGAGTTTATGATTTTATTTATTTAATTAGAAAAGATATTGGCAAACATTTTTCATACATTAGAATAATTGATATGATACAATTCAGAAGACCTAAAGTAATTATTTAACACGCTGGTCAATCCTAGGTATCCCTCGTTATAATTCAGATACTCCAAGATTATGATGTTCATCGAGTAACTTGTTGTTTTTCTTTTCTTTTTACAGGCCCACTGTCTAAGCAATCCAGTACTCTCCAGTCCCACCTCAAAGCAATTGATCGTTATCAGAAGGTGACAATGTGCATGGGAAAAAGGTTCTCCCTAGCTATATGTTGTTGTTTCATGGCTTAGAGTAGCTGTGGCCTAGGCTGCGTACACAGTACGTACACCCAACACAATCCAAACTAATTAAGTTTTTCTGCTCGATTCCAAGTTGAAGATAGAGAATAAGATGGCCATTAATGTAAGGTCTTCGTCTTTCTCGCTACTCCCACATGAGTTTTGGCAAAACAACATGTGAAAACGTTACAATGTCTTAATTTGAATTGGAGGTTGCAGACGAGGGAGCAAGATATTGAAGCATTTAGTCAAGGAAGGTGGGCACTGAGAGGTCTCTCTCTCTCGCTAGCTCGCTCGCTGGTATCTACATTTCTACACTGTTGTCAGCAAGAGAAGGGCTGCTACAAAAGCAACATGCCTCTGAGATCAGGTGGGCCCAATTGAATCAAGAAGCCAAGGGAATGAATTCTTTGGGGACCTTTCTCTGATATCATCATCATCATCTCATCACTACCACAGATTTAAAATGTAAAACAAAATCAACAGTAAATGACAGAAAATAAGGAATAGTTTTGTCCTCTGCCAAATGGTATAGTGTTCATAAATTTTTCACTAGTAATATTGCATGGAGCAATATGGCATGCATGCACAACAATCAGATGTTTGATTAGTACATTTGCATGCCATGTCATGCCAACCTATACTTGCATAGATACGCCCCCCTGGCTACTGCATGCCATCAACCCTAAGATAGTCTCAAGAATCCAGACACCTTCCATCCATGAAACGTTCCGCTCACGCTCCCAAGCTCCCTCCACAGAATAGATCCAGGTAATGTATTGATATTGTAATGAAAAGCTCCTTGCAATATCAACTGTGGTGCTTAGTGCCATTCCCCCCACTGTTTGTCGTGGAAAAATTCTACTCGTTATCTTGGAAAGCACAAAGATTTTGAAAGTTAAGTTAGACTAAACTCTAAGAAACAACTCCACATTTATATTGGGATTTGATTTTTTTTTTCTTGCCTTCATCTTGTCCTGCTACAATATCCTTTCCCTGTATATCTTTTTTGGTGTCTAATTTTCTATGCTCAACAAAGGCATGCTTATCGGATAAGGGACACAATAAATGGCAGAGAGGGGAGAGAGATCTAGAGACTAGAGAGTGTTAATGACTTAATGCTGTCTTTTAAAATATTTTTAACTTAAAAATATATTAAAATAAAATTAAATAATTTAAAAACACTAAAAAAAACCATGGAATCCGTCTGTCTCCCTCATACAGCAGTCCTTTCCATTCTGCCAACAAGATTTTTGGTGGATGATCGGTACTGATCAGTAGGAAGCAAAAGAAATGACGCAAGATTCTCATTACTTGTGAAAACGCGTGCTTGGAAGCGTGTGATGTGGATTTCGAATTCAATGCAGAAGCTCCTTCTTCCCAACTTGGACTTTTCCTTCCTCCATTGTCTTATGGCGGCAGAGAGAGATAGAGATAGGGGCCGAGGCTTGCATCAGCAGCAGCAGCAGTACAGAGAGAGAGAGAGAAAGGGTTTAATTTCTTTGGTTCTGGTAGAGAGTAACAGAGAGGAGATCTATCAATCCGTTTCTGAAAGCTTCGTACAAATAGTCTATGAAAGGAGGGTCAGAGCCCCATCATTGTCTCAATTATCAGCCTAAAAATTACAGAGATAGTACTAGCTATCGAGTATACTGTATAACACTCAGCACCACCACCCCTCCCGAACGTACCTTGGCTGAATATATTCACATCAACACCTGTGGGAGCTGCCTCGGCAAGATTGCAAAGGCACCGCTGTCCATATATTCTTGTTATACTTTCGGGTAGTCTTACGGATTCTTCGTCGTGGTCTGGAATAGCTTCATCGTATAGATTCGGTAACCAATATCGAATCATCTATGGAACCAATGCGAAAAATACTATCCCTTTCATTGCTCTTTTAGGGATATTTTTCAAAATTTGCACAATTTTTTATTTAAAAATTTAGACAGAATAACAACTTTTAGGGTGAAAACACATATTTTTATATTTTCATGTCTTTGAAGCGCGCGAGAAGGTAAAATTCAAATTATCTGACTTAATCGATCGATCAATTAATCTAGTTGTATGAACCGGTGGACCGTTTTACATAAAAACTATAATTTTATGAAATTTTTTTTTCAAATGTGTTTTATGAGTCAAAACATATATTTTTGTCTAACTTGTAGACTAAAAAAGGGATATAAGTTTTGGTTAGATTTAGGTCCAAGAGGAGGATAGCCTAAACTAGTTTGACAGGTTTAGGTCCAATAAGAGGTTTGGTCATGCCGGATCAGAATAACAATTCAAAAGGACCATAACTTTTAATTCAACTGTTAGATCGCACTTAAATCTTTACAAGAGTTTCCAGAGGTTGTTTTCCTTTTGAGTAGTCACAGCGTTGCTACATAGACCGGGAAATATTTAGATATAAAAAATCTCGCTGAGGCCTTCTAATTTTGGCAGTTTTGAGACTTTTCTTATTATTTTCAGAACCGATCGACCGATTTCACTGATCATTACGAATCAGTCAACCTGTTAGCCCTGAATTTAATTTATGCCGTGGTTGTGAAGCACAACATCAATTAAATTCTTGTTGAGGTTTCCAATCATGACATTTAATTGATGTCATGGTTAAAAAATATAATATTTAATTAAATATCGCTGTTTAGAAGAACTGTTACATCTAAAAATATACTATTTCGTCAAAAAAATCTTGCTCCTATATTAGTTGGCCAATTGTTTTGATTTTGTGTGCTAATTGCCCGGACCAAAATTTGTGATCCAACATAACCAATAAAATAACACACACACACACACACAACACACAGAGAGGCAAAATTAAGTTTCTTATGAATTCCCCCCAGGCTTTGAAGAATTCTTTTTAAGCTGGTATGTACTTTTAGAACTTAGAAGCAAACTAAAGGAGGAGTGTGATCATACTGCTTGCTTTAGCGGATTAATTAGAGCTGGCAAAGGTGTTGCTGCGTACGTACGTATAAGACACAAGTTACTATCCCGAAAAAAAAAAAGAAATCCAAGAGACAATAATGCTTCTGGTTATAGAGATGAATATGAAAATGAGTTTTTATTTTTGTTTTAAAAACGGTTTTTAATCAAATTTTATTATTCTAAAAAAAGATAAAAGAGAAAAATAAACACAGAAACAAGTTACTTTTTTTACAAATCCTTTTTAAACATTTTTAATTTTTATCTTTACATTCATATCTAGATAGTTGATTATAATTAATTTATTTTTCAATTTCAAAACTAGAAAATATAAAAAAAAATAATGAAAAATACAATAGATTTTAACCAACAATGATGAGCAGATGGAGGTTGAATGATCATAAAAAAAATACGTATTGCTGATAAAATTATTATCCTACATTTCTATCTATGTTAGATCTCTACTTTGTGTCTGTAAAAATATTTTATTTGAGACATGATTGATTTAATTATTTATTTTATTGTTAAATATATTTGAAGAAATGAATTAATAACCGTTAAATCATAATTTAATTATATTATTTAATTATTATATTTTAAGTTAGCTAAAAAAAGACTTTTTCGAAACTAAAGTGAAAAAAATTAACAAAAATTTTAAACCGTGTGGGATTTTCACTGTAGCAATAGATATAATTTGCTGTAGATTGCTAAAGTGAAATTACCCTTTTGCTTCTGAGTTGAAAAAAGAAATTGTAATGATATTGAGGGTGTTTTGATCTTTATAGTTGATCTATTAGTCATTAAAAAGTTGTTTAGGGGTATGCTAGTATTTTCTATTTTTTTTGCACATTAAAAATACGATTTTATCCCTAAATTTAACAATTTTTTGAGTTGTTGCCCAAGGGTTTTTTAGTCTTTCAAAAACATTAAAATAGTAAAAATACTTATTTACCCCTAAAGTAAAAAGAATCGAGTTGTTGACCGAGGGCTTTTTTGGTTTTTTGCACTTTGAAATATAGTAGAAATACTATTATACCTTTAGAAAAGACAAATATCAAGGCATGAGTCTATGGTCATTTATGTACTTTTGCTATTTTGTTTTTGTGATTCTCGGGGTTCATAAAGGGCATTCTAGTATTTCTTTGTTGGAAAACAATTATTTTATTTTAAAAAGGTGTCGGCGTGTCACGCTCATACGCCAGTGAGTATGTGTCGTCCGCGGTGTTTCAGTGGCGCGTGTGGATCCTTCCGATGACTAAATCTACCTTACGTTGTATTATTAGATGCGCTGTAGTGTCCTCTTTCTTTTGAGGTGTTATGTGTCGGTGTATTATGGTCGGTTTCTTGCTTGCGATTGTTTTTTTTTTCCTTCTTTCTTTTCTCTTTCTTACAGAGAAAGTGTACATTTATATCCTCTTTTCTTTAGATTTGTCAATTTTAGTGTCTATATATATATAAAGGAACACAATAAGTCACATGACTGTACTACCTTCGCAGACAATGGAAAGGAACCTTACCATAGGACTTGTTTTTCATCAAGAAGATGTGGTACGTATATTAAGCTAGTTGATGTGCGGATCAATTCATATAAATTGAAAACGGGCGAAAGGCAGGGCCTATAATGACCAACTTTGATGAATTAATTCCATATAATCAAACACTAAATAAGAAAGTTTTGAACCATATTGAGGCCATTGTCATTGTCATTGTCATTTGCCTTTTTTTTTCACGTGAAATGTTCATACATCAGATGTAAACCAGGAGCTTTTATATACATAAAGTTGAAATTTCCATGTTAAATTAGAAGCAAGCAAGCAAGCAACCTATAAGAGATTCAAGATTCAAAAGGAAAAAGATGAATCATAAACAGGGCTTAGAGCTGAGGAGATAGCTAGCATTATATTAGCATCGCTCTTGCAGGTTATTGATCATTAACTTTGTTCCATCCTGCTGCATTTTTGGCTTAAATTTTATAATGAGATGGATCTTTGTTTTCGGTAGGTTGCATGAAATGGTAATAAGGTTTGCTGCGTAGTATCAATTTCTGAGTATTCAGTCCATTTTGGTGAAGGAATGAGGCTTTCCTGTTTCATTCTTTAGGCAATTGAGAACGGGATTCGGACTTGTATAAAAACAAGCACTAGCAACTTCAAAAGCTTGCGGCAACCATGAAGAGAGATATTTAGGGTTGTGAACTGTTTAGATTTTTGGAGAGTTCTATAACAATGAGATATAGCTTTCTAATGGAGAGATCGATTTGTTTATTTAAGAGCTTTATTATATATATATAGACATGAATCATAAACAGGGCTTAGAGCTGAGGAGATAGCTAGCATTATATTAGCATCGCTAAGCAGGTTAATTGATCATTAAATTTGTTCCATCCCGCTGTTATTTTTTGGCTTAAATTTTCTAATGAGATGGATCTTTGTTGTTTCGTGAGAGGTTGCATAAAATGTTAATAAGGTTTCTAATATGATGATTATTAATTATTTGAGAATCCAAGTCCATTTTGGTGAAGGAATGAGGCTTTCCGTTTCATATTTTCAGGCAATTGAAAGAGGGGTTCGGACTTGTATAAAAAGCAAGCATAGCAACTTCAAAAGCTTGCGGCAACCATAAAGAAAGATATTTAGGGTTTGGGACACGTTCTTTAGATTTTTGGAGAGTTCTATAACAATGAGATATAGCTTTCTAATGGAGAGATCGATTTGTTTATTTAAGAGCTTTATTATATATATATATATAATATATATATATATATATATATATATATATAGACACACACACATGGTGAGACCAATTACCTACTCTATAAATATTAAAATCCTAAAACATATATAATTCCATCTAAATATTTTTGTGTGTGTGTTATTTTCTTCCTTATATTTTCTCAATATTTTTAACGTTGTATTTCATGAGAATTCTGTTTAAAATCTTAGATAAATTTCTAATATGATGATTACTAATGATATCCTAAAAATCCAAATAGCTTAAGAACAAAGCGTATGAGTTGAATAATCAGTTAATCTCTTGGTTCAAATAATTTGATCCATTCTCTCTAACCAAGATGGTTGGTGCTTGATAAACCATGATGACCGGTGACTGGTACCTACAAAAGATCCTCTTTGATTGGTTTGAGGACTCTCCGTTACTTAAGTAAGTGTATGTTTTAGAGAAAGTGGGAATGAATCCCCATCAACGCTCATGCTTAGAAAATCCTTAAGGGGCGGAGTAGAACATAAGGAGGGTGAGCCTTTATACTTAGAAAATTTTCTAATAGGCTAAAAGGAACCTGATGAGGGTGAACTTTATACTTAAATTTTTTTTATAAGAATTTAGGAGAGAACCCAAAGAGAGTGAGCCTATACTTGAAAAATATTCTAAGAGGTTAAGGGGAACAAATCCGTATCGACGCCCATACTTAGAAAATTCTCTAAGAAGCGGAGGGAAGCCCAAGGAGGGTGAGCCTTTATACTTAGAAGATTTTCTAAGAACCCGAGGGGAACCTGAGAAGAAAATTCTCTAAGAAGCGGAGGGAAACCCAAGGAGGGTGAGCCTTTATACTTAGAAGATTTTCTAAGAACCCGAGGGGGACCTAAGAAAGGTAAGCCTTATACTTAGAAAGTTTTCTATGAGGCTAGGGGGAATCCAATAAGGATGAGCCTATATTTAGAAAATATTATAAGAGGCTAAAGGGAACGAATCTCTATCGATGCCCAATACTTAGAAAATTTTCAAGGGGCAGAGGGGACGAACCCATATTGATGTCCATATTTCAAAAATTTTCTAAAGGGCAGAGAGGAACCCAAGGAGGGTGAGTTTATACTTTGAAAATATTCTATAAGGCTAAAATAAATGAATTCATATTAACACCCATACTTGGAGAATTTCCAAGAGGTGGAATGGAACCCAAATTTATAGATAGGAAATGTATGTTAGAGAGATAATTATTTTAATTTAAAAAGAAATTATTCCTAAGAGGATAATGGAGCATGATGTGATTTGTTGACACGGGCCTTTTGATTCATGATTTGGAGAAAAAATTTTCATTGGAAGCGAGTGGAACCTTCAAAGAGAGTGAGCCTACAGTTAGAAAATATTCTAAAAGGCTAAGGGAAATGAATCCATCTCAACGCCCATACCTAGAAAATTTTCAAGAAGTGGAGGGGATAAACCCATGTTGATGCCCATACTTAGAAAGTTTGCTAAGAGGCGGAATGGAACCCAAGAAGGGTTAGGTTATACTTAGAAAATATTTTAAGAGGTTGGGGGAACGGATCCCAATCGAAGCCCATATTTAAAAAACTCTTAAGGGGCGAAGAGGACAAGCCCAATTAGACTTAGTGGTATATATTTACCTATAAAACGGGAGTGTTGTTACTTTGTTGTGGTTTACTATCTCTAGTTGTCATGGAGGGTAGAGCTACCGCCTGGTGGATGGAACCCTAAGGTTTACAAGAAGATTTTTTAAGTGCACTAGAAAGAACCTTTTCGTTGTTTAAGTATCTTTTTGATTGAGAAAGTCTAATGCCCCACTAAAGTTTTAATAGATGCCAGAAATGTATGTTAGAGAGATAATTATTTTAATTTAAAAATAAACTTACTTTCTATTAAGGATAATATATCATAGTCTTGATTTTTTTGAGCTGGGGCTAAAAGGAGCTTTTTGATTCATGTTTTAATGAGAGAAGTAATATTGCACTTGGAAGACCCTTATTGAGGATAATATCCCTTTCAAAGTTAATGTTGGTTAAAATATGAGTGGTCCAAAGACTTTTTACAATATCGGTGGTAAAGCATCATTATTGCTTGCATGACAAAACAACTTGGGTGAGGGTTTAGAGGACTTGTTTACACCTAAGAGCTCTAATGAAGTAGGTTCAAAATAGGAAGATGTGCTCATGATAATAGGTAGATCCATAAAGTGATTCTTTCCAATGGTATGTATCATGGGCAGTTGCGTTGAGACCAAATGTTTTTAGGAATTCGAGGGTTTTTAGGCGAAAAATATGATTTTTGATCAATCAACCTAATCTCTAGGTCCTGAAATTGGATTCAATTCGTTCCTAACTAAGCCCGTAACATTTTATGTAGGCCAAATCTAAAGGACGATGCATGAACACAAAATGCTTTTTTTTTTGTCATAATTATAAATATTCTTGAACTACCTTAGATGATTAAATATCTTTTAGAAAAAAACAAGTGTAATGATATTTTCAAATTAAAGGCTCCTAAGGGAGGATATGTAAGAAAATAGTGAGAATGAGGAATTGTGAACTTTGGTATTGTGGAATGATTCATGGTTAAGTGGTTTGACCAAGTCTTGTCTCTTTACAAAAAGTACTTTTAGTTGAGGTTAGTTTGATATTTATATATGTTTGGTTAAAACTGTGGTTGAAATTGAGGTTGAACAAAAAGTAGTTTAATGTATTTAGTTAAAAAAAATGATTTTCAAATTGAGGTTATAAAATAATTAAAATATGTGTGTGTGTGTGTATATATGCTTTTAATTTAAATATTGTAGATTTAACTACTACTATTACATTATGAAATAAATAATACTTATATCAAATATTTTTTATTGTTCCACTAAACTATCTACAATTTCATCACGTACGAAATCCATCCGACAAGGACTACAGTTTCCTTGGTTCCTTAAGCGCGCAACAACATCAGGAACAAAATTGGGATTGCGATCAAATTCTGCAAATGCTACGTCATCAAGCGATCTTCTTCTAATTTTTCGAATAAAACACAATTAAAAATAAAAATTAAAATTAATTTTTTTTAGTTAGGTCAAACCCGGTCATGTCGGAACAGTGGAAAGTGACTCCACTATTCATGTGAACAGTGGAGTTCACTCTCCACTGTGTCCGCAGGTTTGCGGAAAGCAGCTGAGATCTGCTTTCCGCAAACCCGTGGTTTTAACAAAATTTGAATGGTCCCACATGAATTGTAAATTGTGTTTTAATTATCATTACCATACATTTAACAATTGCGGTTTGCTTTAAAAGCTGCCGTAGCCGCGTAAACAAATGGATTCTAAGGTACCGTTTGTTTCTGTGGCTGGGCCGTGCTTTTTAAAAAATCTAAATTTTTATTGCTTTAAATTAATTTTATTTTGGTTTTTTTGAATCGTTTTGATTGCTGATGTCAAAACAAATTTAAAAATAAAAAATATATTATTTTAATGTATTTTCAAGTAAAAGATACATTGAAAAGCAACCGATGCCACATTGTCACACATTACCTAAAAAAATCTTCATAATACAACTACATATGTGACACACTTCAAAAAAAAAAATGCATTCGTTTTGCTTGATAATATGTGAACATCAATTAGGTGTGATCATTTTTGATTTGGTTTGGTTTTTGATAAAAAAATACTAATAAAACCAATTATATATATATATATATATATATATATATATATATATATATGAGAGAGAGAGAGAGAGAGAGAGAGAGAGAGAGAGAGAGAGAGAGAGAGAGAGAGACCTAGACAAAAACTAGTTCAAACTGACCGATTTTGGTTTGGTTCAGTTTGATTTTTTAAAAGAAAAAAGGGCAAAACCTAGTGGTTTTTAATGGGCGTTTTTTAGGTTTTTTATGGGTTGAGGTTTTTACAGCTATATCTAGTTAATTTTATAGAATAAGATAAAAAAAAATTAAAATTCATAAAATAGATCAGATAATTGCAACTTTTCAATTACATATATAAATGTAATCACAAAAAAAAAGATATAAATTTATCCAAACAACATATATAAATTTAATCATAAAATTTTGTTGCAAGTAAAACCTATCCAAAACCCTAGACCTATTCTATTTTATACACTAGGAACACTACGAACTTCATGTTTTAACAAATGGATGCAATTCTTAAGGGTTTGGTTTGGGATAGAAAAAGAAGAAGAGTATATTATTATTATGAAAAACAAGCTTTTTAAAACATAGGATATCTTTTATATTCATTATTATGAAACCATATTATAAGTAATATTTTTTCTATTTATCCTTAAGGCTCCGGTTCAGTTTAGTTCGATCGATTTCAGAAGCTTTAAACCAAAACTAAACCAAACCTATTTTTTTGGTTTTCTAATTGGTTTTTTCAAAAAAAAAAATTTCGTTTGGTATTCCTAGTTATTTTTTTTCTTTGTTTAATCTATTTTTTTCTCTCAACCCTAACATAAAGCTTCACTTATCACTTTCCATCCTAGTATAAATTAAGCTTCTTCTTTTTTTTTCTTTTTTTTTATCAATTCAGGTCCTAATCCAACATTTGCCAATTGAACCTCTTGTTCATATCCAATATCCATTAGTATTTATCGTCAAATTTTCTAAAAAAAGATGATTTTTTTTATTTCATAAATGAGATTCTTTTGGAATGTTGGGCACCACCACTAAAAAATAAAAAAATATCAACAAAATATTCCATCAGCACATAATAAAGATTTTGTCATTATTTCATAATTATTAGTGTTTTTTTTTTTGTCAGAAACTTGCTTGTTGGAGTTTTTTATTCCATCAACATTTTCATCAGCATTTTCACTGGAAAGAATAAACTCAATTAATGGCTTAAGCAAGCCATAATAAGTACATCTCGACACATAACTTTCTAAACTAGCACCGGCAAAGCTAAATTAGGTTGAAAAGTTCAGTTGAAACACCAACACAATTACTATATATAGCAGTCGCAGCTCATATGAATTAGCATACAATATTAGCATTCAACTCAGAAAAATATAGGGCAAGTTTTTCTTCAAGTAAATTACCATCTCATAATTACACAACTGCAGGGAGACATTTGCAATTATAAACTATTTTCCAAAGTGGGAGAGATGCAACAGCTTTATACAAGTACACATGTTTTTCATTTAAAATCCCATTGGGTAGGTTAAGAGGGTGTTTGTTTACGCGACAGTTTTTGTTTTTAAAGCAAACCGCACAAACAACATGTTTGGTTAATATTGAAACTTAATTTATTATTTGTAGAACCTAGTATAATTTATGTTAAAAACACAAATTTGCCGAAAGCAGCTTCAAGCTGCTTCTTCTTTTCTCCTATGGTCTTGACAGTTGAGAGTGAATTAAACGACTGTTCACGTTTAATTCACTCTCCACTGTTCACTTGAACAGTGGAGAATAACTCCACTGTTCATGGCCGGACTGGGTCCAGCCCAAACCTAAATGTATTGGACCAGGTTTGACCCAGTAAAAAAGATCTAATTTTTATTTTTATTTTTAATTGTGTTTTATTCAAAAAACTAGTGTTTAACATTATTGAATGACACTATATAAATTAGAAGAAGATCGCATGATGACGTAACATTTGCAGAATTTGATCGCAATCTCAATTTTATTCCTGATGATATTTTACTTGATGTTGTTGCATGCTCAGGAAACTATGAAAACTGCAGTCCTTGTCGGATGGATTTTGTACGTGATGAAATTGTAGATAGTTTAATGGAACAATAACAAATATTTTATATAAAGTATTATTTATTTTATGATATAATAGTAATAGTTAAATTTACAATATTTAAATTAAAAACCATCAATATTAATATATATGTTTCTAGTTATTTTATAACTTCAATTTGAAAAAGCAATCTTAACCAAACACATTAAACTACTTTTTATTCAACTTTAATTTTAATCACAGTTTTAACAAAACATATATAAATACCAAACCAACCTCACTCAAAAATATTTTTATAAAATAATTTTTTTTAAAACCACAATCACAAAAACTACACGATGCAAGACATGCTATTAGTAAAAATATTGAATCAAGGTTCTTCAGCTAATCATATGGTGACAAGTGTCCTGTATAAATTGTATTAACGACGCACCTTGCAGCTTACATAAGGAGGGGGGCAAACAACCTCTAGCAGGGCAAAGGACCAAAAGTTGACGCATGAAAGGTCTGAAACAAAGCTAATTTTAGGCAAAAAGACAAAGATGTGGCAATGCAAAGTTCAAAGCTTACACTAACGTCCAAAGGACAATATGGAAGAACTTGCCGAGAACAAAAAAAACCTAAAACTTAAAGGAGTTGTATCACTCTTTCCAAAAGACGTTCTTAATATAGAAATTCAGGGTGAGAGTGAACATAAATCTTCTATTTCCCATACATTTTGACCACACTTTACATGCGATCGTTGGAATTACAAAGAAATTAGGTATTTTGCGTTTTCAAGTTTGGTCTCTAACTCTTTGGTGCATCAACGAAAAAAAATTCACAATATATATTCAGTTTCGAGAGCAATAAAAATGCTTTTGCTTCACAAAAATCCCCACATTGTGGATTTATGATCATATATATAGAAGGTTTCAACTTAACAAGTAATCTTTCCGAAATGAACTTTTCACAAGAATCTAAAGGATCGAATCTTTTTCATTAGAATAATGTTTGGTCATGGTCTCGTAAAGGAAGAGTCATATTTCTTGTACTTCTTATTATAAAATTATAGAAATTCATTTTGAAATTATCAAATCTCTAATTTTTTTTTAATGTAAGTGTGTTTAAGAGTGTAATTAAGGTTATTTTTTAAAATAAGTTTTATTTTAAAATATATTTAAATAATATAAACGTGTTGGGGAATGTGGTTGTATTTTTTATTTTAAAATTATAAAAATTCACTTTGAAATTCACCTTTTTTTTTGTAAGACATTAACAAGACACGACCTAGTTGAGTTTGGCGAAGATTTATACGCGGTATTTGATTTTTGAGGTATACGACACAAAGAGGACTGTCATGCTATCGACAGACATTGGATTTATGTGAAGTGTCTTGCATGCTTCTCGGACAGGAATGCATTCAACACATTAATGAACATAGGGCGAAAACACTAGATTTTAGAATTGATTGTTCCTTTCTACTAATTTTTTTGGCTTTTGCCGATAGGAATCTCGTTTGGAGGACCTCAATTGATGCTGCTTTTATGGAAAGCTGCTGGCACTGTGAGCAAGAAGGTAGGTAAATTTAACCAAGAATTAATGAACACTTTGATGCTGCAGGCCGTAGTTTTGTTTTTTTAAAAAAACCTAGCTAGATGTAAATGCTCGTGCAACTAAGAAAAAATCAAAGTAAATTTAACCAAAGAATCAATGAACACTTTGAATTACAGTTCAGTTAAATACGATAAATAATAAAACATAATATCGCAAAATAAATAGCAAAAAAAAAAAAACCATGATAAATTTTGGGAATTCAAGTTAAATTCTACTCTGGACGTTATTTTGTACAAAGTCTAGGAAGATACAAGAGGAGTGGAGATGAACCTCCCATACAAAATTGGTGCATTTACAAGAAAGAAAAGAGAAAAAAAAATGAAGACTAGTCCTCCCTAGTGAACAATTAATTAATCTCCCACCTAAAAACTTAATCTATGAAAGTTTACCCCGAATTTTCTCTCTTTTCTCATCTTATTTGGCCCCATCATGATCTAAGTGTATGATGACATGGGAATTACAAGATCTAATACTCTCCTTGGCTGCCTTCCATTCACCAGCTATGTCATGAGCAATTTTTACTGCATCCGAGGCTGTTCCTAACAGGCCTCTTCTTGTGAAGCCAACCGTGTACAGTCCATTTTCTCCTTTCCAGCCCTTAGGAAAGGGGGTTTTGGGCATGCCATCTTTTGTGAAGAAATCACATCCCTGCATTAGCCATGGCGGAAAAAAAAATATTGGGTTACTTCCAAGAATCAAGTAGGCGAGTCGGGTGATAATAGAAAGGACAGTTTTTTAGGTTTATTTTGCAAAACGAATAACATTATGTCATGATAGCAACATAACATAAAACCCCACAGAGAAAACTGCAATTTTTATTTTGGGTATGTTAGAAAAGGTATAATAACTTCAAGCAGAGCCTAACTGATTTATTCTTTTTTGCATGGAGAAAAGAAGGGATTTGTAGCTGTCTGCCCTCTGTGCATGTGTCCAAGGCAGAAAAGGATAGATGATTCATAATAAGATAGAACTAAATCTAAAAACTTCATAGATATGATGCTTACCTTGAGCCAAGTAGGGACATTGCTTTTGTACCCAGTTGCTAAGATTATAGACTCAAACTCCCTTTCTTGTCCATCCATAAATTTGACTCCATTTTTTGTTATCTCCTTCACACCTTCCATCACCTGAAACCCTAGCAACATTAGCTGCTGGCCAAAAGGTATTGCAGAGAGCAGTAGCATACATGCACAGAAAAAGTGAATAAAAAAAAAATTAAGGGTTTGTTTGGAAGTGCTTGATTTACCTTGATTTTGCCAGACTTAATCTGTGATAATGCACCAACATCCAACACTGGTGTCTTTCCAGTGACATTCTTTAGCTCAATGGGGCCTGTTTTTGGTCGTTTCAGGCCTAATTGGTCTGTGTTGCCCAAGGTGAGATTGGCTCCTAGAAGTAGCAACTTGTCCACTAATCTCAAGGGTAACCACTTTAGAAGTGCCATGGCTACTCCGAATGTTGACATGCCAAACATCTCTCGAGGAAGAACATGCACCTGCATCAACAAAATAAGGCACGGATAATTAAAAAAACTAAGCATATCGAATGGTAAAAACAATTTCAAAAACCAAAATCTTAATCTAGAAAAACATTAGTTTCTTTGGGAAACTAGGATTAGATTGCTTACTGTATTTCTTACAACCATATGAGGGATCGCATTGTGTCTACAGAGGTCTAAGCTAACTTCCATCCCTGAATTGCCACACCCAATGACCAAGACCCTTTGGTTCTTGAACTTAGAACCAGAATTGTACTCACTTGTATGTAGAATAGCACCTTTAAACTTGCCACAACCAGCTATTTCAGGTATTACAGGCTCAGCATTCTCACCAGTAGCAGCAATAAGCCATCTAGAATGGTACTCAAGGTGTTCAGTTTGCACCCTCCAAATCCCTTTAACGCGGTCATATTCCGCCTTTTTTACAGCGTGGTTGAATTTAGGATGGATATTGAAATGAGAAGCATAAGACTCCATGTAAGAAATGAATTGGCTCTTGGTAGGGTACTTGGGGAAATTAGCTGGGAAACCAAGAAGCGGGAGTTCACAGAACTGTTTAGGAAGGTGAAGTTTTAAGCGGTCATAGGTTCTTTGTTGCCAAAGAGAAGCTATGCAGTCACTCTTTTCAAGAATTAGAGAAGGGACTCCTTGTTGAGAAAGGCAGGCAGCAGCGGCTAAGCCAGATGGTCCTGCACCTACAATGATAGGTCCATGAACCTTAACACACTTTGCTTGTTTAAACCCTTGTTGCTCTTGTTCTTTACCAGAAGCCATGTTGGAAATCCCAAGAAAAAACGAGAAGGAAGGAAAGAATGACTCTGTTTTTGCTCTGTTTTCTACCCTCTCACAAAACGGGAATTTAAAGAGAGAAAAAGGGTTCTTTAGCGAGGCTTGATAAGAAAAGAGTGAATGAAGAGAGAATCAATCAGAGGTAGAGTGTGAGTGAGACTGGGGGTTTCAAGTACACAGAATAGAAAGCAGAGGTTTTTTTATGAGAAGTGAGAGGTTGACAGAGAAAAATATAGGGAAGAGGGAGAGAGTTAATAATATCAGCAGAGACAGAGAGAGGAATGGTGTGATGAAGGCGTGAAGGTTAAGGAAAGGATTTAGTTCTCTTTCTCAAGGCTCTTCTTCTCAGCTTTCTGCAGAGGTTTTTCTTGAAGGAAGGGTGTAGGAGTGGTAGCAGTAGGCCATCAAAACATGAGATATAAATAGCTTTTAATCTCTTACTTGACACCTTTCTTTAATTAATAATATTATTTCAATATCCTCATTTTCCCTTCCTTTTTTTTTTTTTTAACATCTGCAACTGCAACTTCTTCACTTCATCAGTTCATTACCACATCTCCACTCTCATCTTTCAGTGCTTGGGAATACGCTCCAAGCCATACGCAATGGCTAGTGGTTTGTTCTTCGCAGGCATGCACTAAAACAACATGCAGATCCCAAAAACTGCTACTTGAATCTTGCATCCACGGAGGATTGGGAGAGCATGTTCATCACACCATGAAATAATACTATTATTTATGCTCTTTTTAATTGCTATCTTTTTCACAATTACACATGTTCTGTTTTGTTTGATATTTTTTACAATTTTCAAGTGTTTTTTACTTGTAAATACATTAAAATAATAATTTTTTTAATTTTTAAAATTTATTTTTAATATCATCATATCAAAACGACTCAAAAGTATATTTTTTAAAAACATTGTTTAACCGCAAAAACAAACACATCTTAATTTATTAATCATGTTATGAGTTGATGCAAAATTAACTAAATATATCTTCAAAAATCAATTTACTTATACAATATATAGATATTTTGCCTGAGAAACTCAATTATAGTAATGGATTAGAGTTAATGAATTTTATTTCATTTTAATTTTTGAGATATTATGATAGTTAAGTTTGAATTCCCAAATTAAAAAGGATATTTGGAATTATGTAATTAATGCATTAATTTTATAATAATGATCATTTTAATCTTGGCTTTTGATGAACAGTGGACTATATCTACAAGATTTGAGGACGCTAAATAATTGTCCTTTCTCCATTCAAATTCAAATACAAGAAACCCACTTCAAATAATGAATGCTCCTTTATTTTTATTTTTTTATCACAAGGTTTAATTATAAGAGATAAAGATAAATTAATGTTATACATTTATTTTTGGTTGGTTTAGTTTGAATAAACTTTCCGTATCGATATTGTATTTTATTTTTTAGTGAATTATATATAAAATTGAGATAATAATATCAACATTATACTTATTTTTCTTCTATAGGTATAAATAGTTATTATTCATGACAAACCCTTCAACCTTCAAAATTATATAAAAAAAAATAATAATAATAAAGAGAAAATGATCACATTTTTTTAGGAGTGATTATTTTCGGTTCGGTTCGGTTTTTATCAAAAAAAAGTAACCAAACCGATTTTTTTCAAAAAAACCGAAACTGGTTCAAACCGACCGGTTTCGGTTTGGTTTGGTTTTTTAGGATAAAAACCGGTTCAAACCGGTTTTGCTCGGTTTTTTTATTTTTGCTCAATTTTTTTCGATTTAGCTTAGTTTTTTCCGGTTTTTTCGGTTTGGGTTTGGTTCGGTTCGGTTTTTTTGGTTTTAAGCTTATAAAACTGAAATCGAATCGAACCGGTCGGTTTCTTCAAAAATTTAATCAATTTTTTTTTACGATTCGATTTTTTTAGTTATTTTTTTAAATTTTTTTAATTTCTTGATTTTCTTAGTTTTTCAATTTTTTTCAACCCTTCAACTCTCCTTGAACAAGAGGAACCTTCCCATGGATCATCAAAAGAAATCCAGAGCTTTGGAGAGCTAATGATGAAATTGAGATGGTTTTGTACACGCGCTTTGATGAGCGTCGGCAGAGCGCGGGGATGGTTTTGTTTAATGAGGGCTCGTCTTTGAGCCACGTGGATGATACTACCATTTTATGAGTTATTGGGGGGTTGGAAACTTTTATTTTCTCTAAGTCAACAGCCGTCTGATCCTGGACCTTATTACACATCTTGCCACGTGGCATCTTCTTGTGAGTGATCGGTGACAAACCACTTCTAAAAGAGCTTTTAAATGCACTTTAGTATCTAACTATATTTGTGGTTGCTATTTCACCGCGGATAGGTAATTTTTTTTTTTATTGTGAAAAAAATATTAAGAGAAATTTTTTGAGATTTGAGTCATTGGATTAATTGGTAATTTAAATAATATAAATAAAAATATATCAATAAATAAATCAAATAATAAAACCAAATAATAAAAAAAAAAAGAAAAAAAATGACAAGAATACGTCTGGAGTATAAAAAACTTACAGTTAAAGGGCAAAACTAAAAATAAATAAAAAAAAAAACCTTATTAAACTGAGTTACTCACAAACTCTATGATGCTCAGCATAAGATTGAAATAACCTAATAGAAAGAAAACCATAAAAAAAGGGCCACTTGAAAGGAAAAGAAAAAAAAGTATGAAGATCAATTTTTAATATATCAAATGTTGAATGATGAAATTAAAATAAATAAATGAAAAAAAACTAAACAAAAAACTAAAATCAACTCGCGTTAACCTTTAAAATCAGTAACTCTAGTTAAGAATCCGAGACTAACCTTTAGAAGTCAAGCTAAAAAAAATAACAAGGCAAAACATTTAAAAAGATAAAAAAAAAAACCATTAGCTGAAAAAAAAAAAACTAAGCGAACCTCCTAAACTTGGTTGAATCATTAAAACTCACAACCCGTAAAATTCTAGATTAGAATTGATTGAGAAGCTTAATTCCTAACCAATTTATTTTTGAATGATGAAATTATAAAAAAAATATCAATTTTAAAAACTTGCAAAAGAAAAAAAATAGCAATAAAACGAACGGAGATCAAATTTGATAGAAAAAAACCATGGAGGATGAAATTGTAAAAAAAATCTAAAAAATGATCCCAAACAAAACAAATAGCAATAAAAGGAATGAAGACTGAATTTGAAAGATAAAAAAAATAAAAAAGAGCGAAATTGAAAAATATTTATAATTTTATGAGGCAAGTGTGTTTTAATTTTTGTTTTAAAAAAATGTGACTTAGGGCATAGATGCGATTGAGAAAAAAAGTAAAAAAATGGACAAACCAAAAAAAAAAGGAAAACAACCATAAATGCACAGTTAAAAAATAATATAGAAAGAAGTAAAATGTTGAATGATAAAACAGAAAAGAAAAAAACTTCAACTTTAAAAAAAAAAAACCCAAGTAAACCTGGACGAGCCTTTTAAACTTGGGCAAAGGTCTTAAACTCAAAATCCATTAAATCTTAAACCCTTACTGAATTAAGAAGTTAATTCCTAATCAATTCAATATTGTGTAGCAAAAAAAAAAATCCAACAAAGAGCAAAAATAAATAAAAACCCAAGAAAACCCGGGTCTCTTTTAAAATTAGTGGAAAGTCCTAAAGAAAACAAACAAACAAACAAAAATAATTTAAAAACTTTATCTTAAATAAAAGAAATAATAATCAAAAGAATGAGAACTAAATTCGAAAGAAAAATGAAATAAAGGGGAATGAAATAGAAAACAAAATTGTAACCTTATACATTGTTTGAAAAAATAAATTTCAAATATTGAAGGGAGAGATGGGGGAAAAATATAAATCTAAAGAATTAGCCAAAAAAATCCAACAAAGAACGATAAACAAAAGCACTTGAGATAACTGGGTCATTTTTAATACCAATAAAAAAATTATATAAATATCAAAGGATGAAACAAGAAAAAAAATAGTTTAGAAAAAAAGAGAAAAAAAACAAGTAAACCCAGACAATTTTCCTAAACATGGTCAAATCTTAAAAACTTGTAACCTGTGAAACTCTGAATTCAGGTCAAATCAAGAAGTTTATTATATACTGATTTAAAAATATTAATTTTAAAAACTTGTTAAAGAAAAAAATGGCAATCAAAATAATATGAATTAAAATTGATCGAAAAAAAAAACTAAAAAAGGGTGAAATCATAAAACAAAATCAATTTACAAAATGATTTCAATAAAAAAAATAGCAATTAAAGGAATGAGGACCAAATTTGAAACATGAAAAAAAATTTAAGAGGGATGAAATTGAAAAGGCATACCAATCTTATAAATTATTCAAGATAAAAAAATCATAAGAAAAAAAAGGATCAAATCTGAAAAATCAACAAATTATATGGTTGTTCTTAAATTTTTAAGGGGTTTGCGTGAAAATCTAGGTGTGGAGAGAGATAAGAAGGGGAAGAAAAAAAAATGATTGGCAGGGCCAAATCACCCTGAATCTTTTATTACGTGTTGCCTCATCAGGTCAGGGATGCCAAGATCTTTCAAATGTCATCCTAGAAGGCTGCATTTGGTTGTCAGATGGTCTCACATGTTGGCACGTGCCACGTGCACGCAAATAATTTTTTTTAATTATATTTAATATATGTTAATTATAAAAAAGACCATAGGTAACCTTCAAATCTACAATAAAATCAATAAAAAATGACAAAAAAACCATTTTTTTAAAATGATGTCAAGTTGAAAGGTTTTTTAAGCCCGAGCAATATCATTAAATTATTATTCCAATGAATAGTAATTTGAGTCTTGGGCTATAATAATCTCTCATCACATTTATTTTTTTTCTAATTATCCATAGTGACCGTATTTGGTCACGAGGCCAAACTCTTTTTTTTTTTCATAAAAAATGATGTTCAAGTGAAGTAAAATAAAGACATAAAAAAGTTGTCTTGTTCAACTTGAATTAGCATGACAAGCCTGTAATAATTGTAATTAGGGCCGAGCCAACCCAAGATATCATGTTAAACTGACGTCCCAGTTCACTAGATTAGAATGACCTAATAAAAAAATCAAGAGAATTATAATGCCTTGTTTATTTTTTTTAAAAATATGTTAACTATTTAAATTCATGACCCGAGTCATTAGATCTGGAGCACCCAATCTGAAAAAATCATGAAGGTCAATTCTCAATCAATTAAATATTAAAGGATAAAATTAAAATTTTAATCATACAAAAGAATTTAAAAAAAATATAGCCATTAAAAGAATAGAGATCAAAATTGAAAAACAAAATAAATTTTATATTTGATTGAATGGTGAAATTAAAAAGAAGAAAAAATCTAGTTAAAGGGCAAAAAAATAAGAATCAAAATTGACATAGAAAATAAAAAAAATGTTTTGATTGAAGGGTGAAGTTGAGAAGAATAATAACTTTTACAAAAGAGCCAAGAAAAAAAATAAAAATCAAAAAAATGAGAAAAAAATTAGAAAACATAATATTATCAATTTGAATTGAAGGAAAAAATTGAAAATTAATAAAACTTTTACGAAATAACCATGAAAAAAATAAAAATAAAAATAATAAGAATCAAATTCGAGAAAATACTATTCGGTAAATTAAGGTTGAAGGATGAAATTAAAAATAAATAAAACTTCTATTACTTAAGGGTAAAAATAAAAAATAAAAAAAAATAATAATAACTGAATTTAAAAAACCAACAACAAAGTCAAATTGTAGTTTTTATGGAGAAAAGAGGAAAAAAACAAAATAAAAAAAAACTCAATACTAATAAATAAAAAGATGATACGGTAGTGCTTCCACCATTGGGAGGCTACCGGTCAAGTAATACAAATATTATACATTAGCCAATTGTTTTGAACACCCCTGTCCATGCATGAACAAGAACAGCAAAATTTATTGTTTTTTTTTTAAGCCTGCAAGAGATTGGATTATATTCCTTCATAATATATTTAGGTTCGCGAGCAGGCGTCACCATTGATTTTCTCTGATATATAATACGTGGCATTCTATTCCATCACACAAGTAATCAATTCTTCTTTGCAATTAATTAAGGAAATTATAAAAAAAAATGTGATCTTTTTAAAAATTAAGGACAAAAGATCAAGCTCTCATGCTTGTCATCATTGTAATGCTACAAGCCAAATACAAAGGGCCAGTGTCTAGCTTTCATGTGCTGCTCTAATTTTTTTTTATTTATGATGGTGTCCAGATCAGTTTACATGTACCACAATTAATCTTACAGTTTATTGAATATCCTGTAAACTTAATAAACATGTAAAACACTGTAGAAATTACAAACATGCACATAAATACTTAAACCCAGAAGCAGTGAAAGGAAACAAGTCCCTCCCACCATCAGACCAAGACCCGTGCTGTGCTGCCCTAATTTTATTATTTTGTTAGTGTGTGTGTGTTTTTCCTCACTTGCAAGTTGACGTTAACATGTTGACACTTGGGTTGTGTTGTTAGATACGAGACAGACTAGACTAGCACTATCTTTCCAAGAAAATATGCTGCATTTAGCTGTCCAGGAGTATCTTTGTCATTGTGTTAAGACACTGTTCGTTAAAAATTTATTTATTTTGTTTAAAATTATTTTTTTAATTTTTTTTATCGTTTTAATTTGTTAATGTTAAAAATAAATTTTAAAAAATAAAAAATATTATTTTCATATATTTCTAAATAAAAAACACTGTAAAAATCAATCATTACAATACCTACTAGAAACACACTCTAGAACCCAGTAGACATTAGAGAGAAACCCACTAGACATAAGAGAGACAGGATGAATTATTAAGTGTAGAATGGAAAAAGATCTTTCCAGCGTCGGTCTTGGTACTGTTGGAAATGAGAATCTACAGATGGAGAAAATCTCTGGTAGAGAGGAGAAAATCTCTGGTAGAGAGGAGAAAATCTAGGGTTGGAAATATGTTAGCATGTATATATACATAGTTGGAATCCGTTTTTTGCTGTCTTGTATTAATATAACACTTACGACCTTCTATTTTTATTTTCCTTCCAATTTTATTTGGTTTCTAAATCTTTGCAGTAGGTGTCATTGGATGGGCAGAATTTTCTTCAGCAGAGTTTTTAACACACAAGACATTTGGTATTGTTTGTCTTTCCGGTCATGCCGTGTTTTTTAAAAAAATTAATTTTTTTTTTGCTTTAAATATTTTTTTGATGTTTTTGGATCATTTTGATGTGTTGATGTTAAAAATAAATTTAAATTTTTTTAAAAATATTATTTTGATGTATTTTCAAATAAAAAATACTATGAAAAGCAACCGCTACCACAATGTCAAACACTATCTAAAATTCAAATGAAAACTACAAGATTTTCTTATTTGGTCCAGTCTTAGGAAAATGGCAATTAATCCAGTTATTCTAACCGATAACCGGTTAAATCAATTTATGTGAAACCTACTAATGGAGGATGAAAAAAAAATCTTAGTTGTTTTGATCATGTTCTAAATGGCCAAATGCCCTAGCATGACACCCCATGAGCTTGATAGACTGACCGTGATAATTTTTAGCCTTGACCTAAAAGTTTTTGCTGGAACATATTTCAATATATTTTTTGAGTTTCGAGAAGTCAAAGTGGGCATTGCATTCCACCCATCAATGCACACTTGCACACCTTCAAACCATATATTAGTGTTCATTTGAAGAGCAAAAACATCAACCTCTCCACTAATGATATAGCAAAACACAACAATCAATGCCACAACACGTATAACATCTAACAACTTAATTTTTCAGATATTCTTCATCATTACACTAATTTCACGAGGTAAACTAATATGACTAAGAGCTATAAATATCTTGGATAATTATGTAAATAAGAGTTGTTATTCGCAACACATCCAATAAGTTATGACAAGAACACTCAAAATCACACATACACTTTTCTAAGTAATTCATTTTTCTGTACATTTTTTTCCCTTCTGGATGGCCTTTTATTTTGTGATAAAGGAATTGTTTTTTTTTTTTTGTAGAGAATACTAGATTTATAGATAATTAAAAATTTAATGCATCTAAACTAGATTTTTCTTTTTCTTTCTATTCCACTTTTCTTTATCTTTGTCTAAAAGACTGCAGATCCTAAATTTCATTAATTTTTTCTTTGGAGGTTTGACAAAAAAACACAAATTTCAGATCTTGTTCTCTCACATAACACATATATCTCTTTATCTATTATATCCAAATTCATGAAAGAAATTTGTTTTCAAAACCTTATCTCATTCAATCACAATTTCCCTTCAAAGTTTTTTTTAGGTGGAATCTTTTGGGTTCTAACTATGAACAAATTATAGATCTAGGTGGTATCTGACCTTGAGTAAGGATTTTGGGTTGGTGGGTTAAGACTAAAACATATGGGATTGATTATTTTAAGTTATGAAAAAAAATATCCAAATTAACAAACACTGATGTGTTTTAGCATGAAATCAAAACCTATAAATGACAATGAAATTTATATTATAAAAATGAAACACAAATTAATTATATTTACATTAAAGAAAAGAAGATATAGAACATAATATCCAAAATATCCATCATGAATCAAGTAAGATACGTAAATAATTAAGAAATGAAATTTGACATAAAAAGTTGTTGTATAAGTCTCAAACTTACTAATATATGAAAATATTCGTAGTCAATTAGGATTCATCAAGTGACAAGATAAAAATGAAAATTAGATGATTTATAGAGAGAGAGAGAGAGAGAGAGAGAGTACAAGGAGAAGAGATTATTTAATCAACACAATTTCTTTCTTTTTTCTTAAAAATAGTTGGACTGGCAAAAACTTTGTTTAACCAATTGCATGAATTGGGCTATCCATCTCATCCTTATAATTAGAGAGAATCTCCAAAATTAAAATACTTTCCAAATATTAGGATACATTATTATTTATATAACGTGTTTTCATATATAGATGTGATTAAAAAACAAGGATGTATATGGAATTTTCTTAGACTTCAAAGCTAAAATATAGGTATATATGAAATTTTCAAAAAGTTTAGGATGGCTATAAACACTCTTAAAACTTACGTGGGTTCGTCAATATATGATTTCCTAGCTTTTAATAATCATTTAAGATCTAGAGCTACAAGTTTAAAGACATGCACTTTAAAAAAGAAAGAGTGATTAGACTAATAAATTGGAACCATGAATGCACTTTAAAAACTACCCTATCTTTGTGTTTTCAAGGAGATATATGAGGATAAAATAATCATGTTTATCTATATTTTTTATTTTAAAAGTATACAAATTTATTTAAAAAAAAATTCACAAAGATAGATTTATTTTATATTTTCCTGTAAACAAATCTTAATAAAAGATCAGTTTTTGAAGATCAATTGGAAAGGAGTCTTAGATAATTTGGTGGCTCTTACGATGAAAATAAAAGATCATGTAATTGGAAAAGAGAAGGGTACAAAGGTGCAAGAAAATGAGGTTTTATACCTAGGTTTAAGGCAAAGCAATGATGAATATGTGACATGCGGCATGGTAACGACATAGTTGGCATGCATAACCAACACAAAAAGAAATGTTCAAAGATATCAAATTAGTCCAAAACAAAAGATATGGCCTTACTAGGTTGCAACAACAATTTAAAATTCAAACTTAGTTTAGTTGATTATTTAAAGAAGTTTTTATCATTTAATAATATATGAGATTTCTCATTAGCAATTGGGCTTAGTTACTTGGGAGGTCGACCACCTTAAATTGGTCACCAGGATTTTTCTTTCTTTTAATTTAGTCCTTTGTATTTGTGAATTACTTTCAATTAAATATAAATACCAGTTTCAAACTTCAAAGTTTACAATTTAACATAGTAAACTCTACTAGAATTATTGGATTTGTTATAATTGGTGTTAAAGCCTCATTTCTATGGTAAAGGGAATAAGAGAATCACAATTAATTAAGATTGTAGATAGAATGAGGTACAACAAGAAGACTAACAACAAAGGCAATGAACACAATAGCAAGTCTTGAAAGACATTGTTAAAAACTTATTGGACTAACTTACTAAAGTCCAAGAAAAAAGACTTATTGATTCCCCTCGTAACATATTTATCACTTCATTAAATAGGCGTCAAAGACGAGAGGTGGAGCAACCAATTGAGAATCATATTAAAAAAAGATCTATAAAACTTGGTTTTTCTAAATTTATTGGTGAAGATGTTGAAGGATGTATTTACCAAGCCACTCACTATTTTAGTTGTCATAACACTCCACCCCAGCATCAATTATTTTTAGTAAGTTTTCACATTAAGGGTAAATCAATTGCTTGGTTTAATTAATAGTTAGGAATCATTTATCAATGGTTTTCATATTTGTTTTGTAACTTCAACCTAATATAAAACAATAGAGGTCTTAATTAGTCTAAAGTAGAACACAACAGTTGAAGGATATAAAACTTAGTTTGATTCTTTATCAAACCAAGTTAGGGGTCTATTTACTACTCACAAATAAGTTGCATCCTTAGTGGACTAAAAGAAGAAGTTTGTATTGGTACAAAAATGCTTAATCCTCCTAATTTAATTACAACTTATGGACTTGCACGTATATAGAAGGAAAATATAAAGGTTCAACGTTGACATTAGAAATCAAGTGGAAGCATAGTTTTGGGAAAAAATAATCCAATAACTCAACTCGAGAGTTTGATTAGGTCAAGGATGTCCATTCAAATATTAACACCTACTCACATGAAGGAAAAGAAAGAAAAAAGTTTGTGCTTCAAGTATGATAAAAAATAGGGGTCATGTCATAAATTTGAGGGCCCAAAGTTATTTCTTATAGAAGAGGTAGAAGAAAATTAGCCAACAAACATAGGTGGCATAATTTATTTGTCTAGGAGGTTAAAATTTATCTAAATGCTATGATTGACAATCATAGTGCTATAACCATGAGGATAAGGTTGATAATTAATAATTAATTAGTTTTAGCATAAATAGATATGGTTAGTACATATAATTTCATCCATTTCAAAGTGGCTAGATGAGTGTGGGTAAGTATTGAAAAACATTCACCTGTTGGGGTGAAAATAAAATTTCCAATGAGAAAATTTGTCCAAGCATAAAAATTAGGGTTTGAGGACACACATTCAAAACTCATGCTTTATTAATCTTATTGGGCAACTGTGACATGGTTCTAGGGATAACCTGGCTTAAAAGTTTGGGTCTAATTTTATGGGATTTTCAAGAGGTTTACAATAGAGTTTCATTATTATATTATTGAAGGGCCTAGAAATCTAAGAATCTACAATGGATAGTGGGTCTGGATTTTTAAAGGAATTAAAGAAGACTGTTAAAAGGCTGATGATACAAATTTGGGATCAAAAGACTTAGGTCCATATGAATAGGAAATCACCAATTCCAGTTCAGAATTTGCTGAAAGAGTTTCAAGAGGTATATTCTAAACACAAGAAGCTTACTCCTAGAAGAGTCCTATATCACTCCATCATAATGAAAGAGGGGGTTTTACCTATAAATATAAGGCCTTATAGGTACCTATATTATAAAATAATAATAATAATTAAGAAGATAGTAAAGAAATTGCTACAATCAGGGACTACATGACCTAATACAAGTTCATTTTCTTCTCTAGTTTTGATTATCGGGTATTAAATAAAGAAACCATCATAGATAAGTTCCTAATTCTAGTTGATAAGGAATTATTAGATGAGTCGCATGATTCCAATTATTTCTTTGAATTGGATCTAAGATGAGGTTATCATCAAATTCATATGTTATATGAGGATATTCCTAAAATAGCATTCACAATTGCCCTTTCTACTTTTTAAAGCATTATGAATGAAGTATTTAAGTTGTACTTTAGGAAGTTTATTTTGGTATTTTTATGATAGAGGAAGAACACCCGGCTCATTTGAGGTCAGACTTAACGTATTGGCCCAACATAAATTCTATGCCAAAATGTCCAAGTGCAATTTTTTTTTGTTAAAAAAATTAAATATGTGGGCCGTATTGTTTCTGAAGACAGGATATGAGTCGATCTTGAGAAAATTAAAGTTGTGCATAACTGGCTAAAGCCCACTAACCTCAAGGCTTTAAGGGATTTTTTTAGGTCTTATTGGTTACCATTATAGATTTTTTTTAGAGGATGTGAAGTTATGGCTAGTCTTTTAACCAAACTAGTTAAACAAAGGGCTTTTTGTTGAGACCAACATGTAGAGAAAACATTCAATCAATCAAAGTACATTATTACTCATCCATCTACTCTAGCACTACTTGATTTTTCTAAGCCTTTTATAGTGAAGTGTGACATATCTGGTGTTGGGATATGAGCAGTTCTCAGTTTTCATGCAAGATGACAAGCCTTTATCTTTTTTAAGTAAGGGTTTAAAGGGTAAGGAATTGATGTTTTCAACCTCTGAAAATGAGTTATTTACTATAGTAATAGTAGTATAAAATAGAGGCCTTGGTCAACCATTTAAAATCAAGACTGACTTGAAAAACCTAAAGTATTTGTTGGAGTAAAACCTTGACACACCAATGCAGCGAAAATAGGTATCCAATCTTCTAGGCTATGATTTCATAGTTGAGTATAAAACAAGTAAATAGAAATTAGTAGCTAGTGTAGTTTCAAGGAAAAAAAAAGAAATAGTTAGTGGTGAATTATAGGCTATCACATTACCTATGGTGGACTGGGTGGACCAATCAAAGGAAAGTTATTCTACTGATTCCGAGGTATGGAAAATTCTCAAGCAAATAAAATGAGATACACTAAAAAGAATCAAGTCCCATCTACAAGAGAGAGTATTATTGTATAAAGAAAGAATTTTCCTTAGTAAAGAATGTTCTTTAAGCTATAAATTATGGAGTATCTTAATGACAACCTTTTAGGATTTAAAAAGACCATATTAAAAGCTCATATAGATTTATTTTGGGTAGGCATGAAGACTGGTGTAAAGAACTATATCAGGGAATGTGAAGTGTGTTAACAAGTTAAGATATAGAATATTAGGCCATTTAGACTACTACAACCTCTACCAATTCCTCAGAAACCATGAAAATCCATTTCCATAGATTTTATAAAGGGGTTACCCCTTTCATAAAGGTATATAATTGTTTTTATAATGGTTGATTAACTTAAAAAGTATTCTCACTTCATAGCTCTAACTCATCCCTATACAACAAGTAAAGTAGCCCATATTTTTTCACAACATATTATGAAGCTACATGATATTCCAACTAATATTGCAATAGATAAAGATCTTGTGTACATTAGTTTATTTTAGAAGGAGTTATTTACTATCCAAGAAGTGGACTCATTAATGTTAACAACCTACTATCTTTAGATTGACGGACAAATAAAAATAGTTAACAAGACACTAGAAAATTATCCAAGGTTCTTTATAAGAGAAAACCCTAGAAACTGGTCTTGATGGTTAGCTATGGCCAAATTTTAGTAAAATATTACTTATGAGTCTCTGTAAACTACATCCTTTGAGGCATTATAAAGGTGTAGTCTACCTACGTTAATCAACTACATCCCAGTCTCACAAAAATTAGGCACTTAGAGAGCATTTACGAGAAACATCCAACATCATTAAAAAAAATCACAATTAATTTAGACAAGGCTCAACAAAAGCAACCAAAAAAGAAAGGAACTATAATTTCAATAAGAAGAGTGGACTTACCTAAAACTCAAGCCTTATTGTCAGTTGAGCATACCACAACAAAGAAACAACAAGTTAGGTTACATGTATTATAGGCCTTTCTAAATTGACAAGAAGATTGGTTGAGTAGCTTACCATATACAGTTGCTAGGAGGAGCGAAAGTCCATCCCACTTTTCATATTTCATAGCTAAAGCAGAGGATTGGTCTAACCATCCAAATAATGGCTAAATTATTGACTCTATATGAAGTCCTTCCACAACTTGAACCAAAAGAAGTTATAGGAGAATGAGGAAAAAAAATACTCAAAGATGTTGTAAGAAAAAATACATTTTGTGCTTCTATAGACAGAACGCTGAAGATACAATGTGAGTGACCAAAAAATGGCCTAAAGAAAAATTTTCTTACCTTACGGACAACGAGTTAGAAAGTGTAGGGAATATAACCAAATCATTACAAAAGATCAGTTTTTCAAAATAATTCAAAATGGAATCTTAGAGGATTTGGTGGCTCCTACAAAGAAAATAAAAGATCATGTGGTTGAAAAAAAAAAGAAGGCATAGAGGACAAAGAAAATGAGGTTTTATACCTGGGTTTAAGGCAATGCAACAATAGAGAATTAATGGTTGTTAGATGTGTGACATGTGGCATGATAATGAAGAATAATTGGCAAGCATAACCAACATAAAATGAAAGGTTCAAAGATATCTAATTAGTCCAAAACAAAATATATAGTCCACCTAATTTGCAACAACAATTAAAAATTCAAACATGGTTTAGTTGATCATTTAAAGAAGTCTCTGTCATTTAATAATATATGGAAATTTTTTATTAGCAATTAGACTTAGTTTCTTAGAAAGCGTGACCACTTCAAATTTTTCACCATATATATATATATATATATATATATATATATATATATATATATATATATATTCAGTCTTTTATATTTGAGAATTACTTTCAATTAAAAAAAAATACTAGTTAATTTCATCAAACTTTCAAGTTTACAATATGACCGAGTAAACTCTTCTAGAATTATTAGGTTTGTTACACTTCATTTTTGTCTCTGTCTTATCAATTAAAAATGTTTATGTCTTTTCTATATCTATTCTTTTTATCATAGGATATTAACTAAAAATAACCTTGGATTTAATTTTGCATGATTTATTTATTATTCTTTGGGTAAGTTCAACATCTAAGCATGTAAACATAAGAAAAAAAAGAAAAAGAAGAAGAAAGAAAAAGGATGCCATATTGTAATACATTTTACAATTGGTTTCATAATCTTGTTAGTTGTTTTACTAGTTTGTATGTTCGCTAGACTACGAGGATTCAAATGTGATAAAATCATGTTTAAAATCTACTTAAGTATTTTAATAATAAAAAACCGATTTCAATCGATTTTTCATGAAAAAATTATTATTAGTATTATTGTTTTTAGATTAGATACATAATAATTGAAAAACAATTATTAAAATCCATATAAGAATTTACAATAGTATTTAAGAACCATGTCAAAATTAAAGAGTAATTGAATTTGGTAAATTTTTGTTAGCGTGTTAAAAAAACCAAGGAAAAAAGGAAAAAAGAAGAAGTAAATTTCAGCAACGGGCCAAACCTAGTGCCTTGCCCGTCGTTAGAGTGTTTTTATAGGTTTTGAATTAATGGTGGAACATGATAATGGTGGAAGCATTTATGATCAATGTAAGTTGTTTTTATTGAGTCTATACTAGTTTTCTTCTCACCCTGTATTGTGAGTTGGATCAAAAAAAATTTGAACATAAGAAAAGAATATCCTAGTTGCAGGAAATTCTTTAACATTGTCATTAAACTCGATTCAATAAGTCAAACTTGAAAAATTTTGACTCGAATCCTTGCCAAATTTAGGTTTCAATATAAATAATTTGGGAGTTGTTATGATGTAATCCAGTCGACTTGATGGGTCAAATAAAAAAAAGATCGGTAAAAAATGGTTTGACTTAAAAAAATAAAGTTGACTTTATTTTTTTTAATATTGATACAATAACATAATACTAAAAGATGAGACCAAAAAGAAAATAAAAATAATCATAAAAAACCCAAGGTTGAAGGTTTTTGTTTTTTTTCAAAGAAAGAAATAGGCGATTGAGTGCTTGTTGGGGGCATATGATGTGTCTTCTGCTATGCCCAACTCATATTCTAGCCGCCACCATGGTGGATGAAAAATCATGAGGTAGGGTTTTTTAATTGAAAGTCCATTATTCAACTCGTTTTCACCTACAAACACCTAATAAGCACCATGAAAGTCTTTCTAAACCACATATTAACCTCAAAATACCCGAAAATCAACCAAGAGAACCAAAACCAACCGAACCTAATAAAAATCAAAACAGAACTCAATCTCTTTTTCTAGACATATTGATAGGGAAAACCTACCAGTATTGAACTCTCCTCATCGAACGGAACCCATTAACACCAATTTAGACATTTTTTGATATCACAATAACTAGCCATTTTCTTTCTTTTTTGTTGTTTTCAAGTAACTTTCTCTCTCATATCACTAATTGGAGAACTGAAAAATTAACAAAATGAGCTTTTAGATCAAAAATTTTTTTTTCATGAATCTAGGGTGTGTCATGTATTTTTTTTCCATGTTTTAATTTAGAGCCTAATTTCATATCATTAGACTATAAGATTATCCAATTGAAAGAAAAAATTTAAAAATTAAAAAGAAATTGGACAAGAAGTTCACTACTCATATGAACAATGGCTCACCTTTAGTTTTTATAATAATTATAATTATTATATCTCGTGCAATTTACATCACACACACACGCATACACATATATACACATTATACATGGCATAATCGATTCCGTTATTAGCCCTACTTAGTCAACTTTATTTTCTCGCATGTTTAACCATCGAATATTCTTATAATTGCTTGTAGATATAAAGGAAGCGGTAGAAGATGTTTGTTATGATTATCAAGCACATTTTAATTAGAAAGCAAATAAGAATGATTATATTTAAGAATACTAATCCTCATTAAGAAAAAAAATTACTACAAGATATTATTGATGCCCTATCTTATTGAACTAGGTTAGTTGTGACATTATAAAAATTAAAAAAAATCAACCCGTTTACCAAAGAAAAATTTATAAAGTGATAAAGATCGTGTGGTAATAATTTGTCAAATCAATAATTAATTCATTCAATCGTGAGTTGTCCAAATCTAAAAACATGATTAAAAAAAATCCAAGGGTTTTATTGATAAAGTTTTTTTTTTCCAATATAGTTCTAGTTAGATTAATTGAATGTCAAAACAACAATCATGATCTATCATTCCAAACATCACTCAATCAATAATTAAAACCTTAATTTTCGAAAAGGATTAAGCTTTCAAGTAGCAAATTGGCAAAGTGGTGGACTATATATAAAAAGCTAAATTCATCTTAAAAGATTAACAGTGACAATTGTTGTCTTCTTCACTAGGAGAAGTTTGCCTAAAAAAGTATATCTTAAACATGTAGAGAATTAAGACATTGAATAAAAAAAATCAAAAAATCAAAAATCAAAAAGTCAAAATGTTGTGTTAATTATTGCCATTGTTTGCCATGACATATCTTAATCAAGATTTTAGGATAGACAAGAATGACTTAAAGTGCAATATCAAACCTATGTTAGCATTCAATTTTTTTTATGAATTTAATTTTTTGATATAATTACAATTATGCAAATATATCTCAACAATATATTCTATTAAGTGTTATTTAAGTAAGTCATGTTGTTCAAGAATCAAGAAAACTAACATCTAAACGAAGGTGAATTAGATGTATCACTAAATTTTACACTTTAAACAAATTACTTCAAGTAAATGCAATAATCAATAGTATAATCAAAGTACTTAAGGTAAAGAGTTAAGGAAGTGTATGTGCAAACTTGCTTTAACGTGGTTCAACAAGTCTATATCCACACCTCAAATACCAAATCGTACTTGAATATTGTATTTTTACCTAAGTCTTAAAGATTTATGATGATGATTTTATTTTTTCAATAGAGTGGATGTTACAATTTAAAATTCTAATATCTCTATACCTCACTAAATAACTGTAACAACCCTGATTTCTACATTCTGTTTCGTGATACATTGAAAATTTTCAGGTAATTTTTTTTTGATATACAGGTTCCACCAAAATTTCCACCAAAATTTCGGCAGAGTCTCCCCTATACTGGGAGGTCCCAAGTTATCAACATATACCCTGTTTACATTTCTAATATCTCACATTTTCTCATAACTCAATTACGACCCAATCGTCCTAAGTCCCAACCCAACTTATTATCATCAACACAACACATCTTATTCAATAACATCATATAATGTAGTTCAAATGAAAGATTCAATTTCAACTATAAACATGCATGGTTAAATAGGTTTGGGTCTAAAAAGATTAAAGTCCTTTTGATATTACCGTTTTAGGAGATAAGTCTTTTTTTTTAAAATAATTTACATGGTCAAAAGCAAAAGACAAACTAAACTAGTATCACTCTTGACACGACCCTGATGGACCTGAAAATAGAAATTAACATGTACACATAATTATAAAAGACAGTAACAAGCAATAACAATGGCAGACAATAATCTCTACGGAATTTCTTTTGATATATAAAATTAGGCATAAACCACTTTTACAACATATATTTTCCATCTATTACCAATATCTATCTAATATTCTATCTCATTTGCCAAGAATAATTCAATTTTGGAAATCTCAACACAACTCAACGGTTTGTGAACACCATCTCCTTATAAATCAATTCTCACTTAATACCAAGATATTCCTTTTTTGGTATCATTAGCTTATCTCATTCTTTTGGAATGACTAATCCATATATTCCCCTTTTGAATCTGTTGTTAAAAGGTAATCGCTGAAACTAATAAATCTCATTAGTATCATTAGTCTTCTAATATTGGGCTAGACTAATCAATTATATTCACATGTCAATATCAATACAACCGATCAATATCATCAAAATTCAATTTATGGAGGTCATCTTTTCCATTATATATCATCATTTATCTATTATTTCAAATCTTGGTTTCCATTACTCATTGAAATATTACCACTTTCAGTCTTACGTTTACATGAGGGTTTACACATCTGCATATTTAAATTATAAATTTCCAGGGTTTCACAATAACACTTATAAGATTGAAGGTGTTTAAGTGTAGTGACAATGAAATTGAATACTCTTTATGCTAAAATATGAAGGTTTAATAGCATAAACTAGAGTATGATTAAGAATTGATGATTTTGATGTTATTTTACTTTTAGAATAGCTTGTAAATCATATATATTTGGATTCTCTTGCTAATTTCGCTATTTTATATATATATATATATATATATATATATATATATATATATATATATATATATATATGAAGGGTGCTCTAATACTAGATAAACAGATAAATCAGTACGTGGCGTTGTTATACCTGAGAATGATCTAAAAGATCGGGTCACAGGTTTCCAGCCTATTTACTGATTTTATAAAAGAACAAGATCAAAGAAAAGAAGAAGATAAATAGATTTTTGATGCGAATGAACAATGCAAGACCAACAATGTTAGGATCCTTGATCAAACACGGAGCATACTTAAATATAATAAGAATAAAAGAACAAGAACATATATAACAAAAATATAGATAAAAATAAGATTATCTTACTTAAATTTGTAACGAAAATTAATACAGGAGATATTGGTTACAGAGGAGAACAGAGATGAGTTACAGGGGAGAGTAAATTTTTCTGAGGAAAAAATTAGTCTGTCCTGTGAGGTTGTAGGAGTCTCCTTTTTATAGACGAGTTGCCATGGAAGAGGCCAAAACATCTTGTTGAAAAGTTTGGAGATGCCTTCAGAACCCATATGAACTGATATGGTATTGCCTACCTTGATTCGGTAATGACAAAATGGAAGATGCCCATGTTTTTTGTGGGACTTTCATTTGTTTTCTTCTTACTACCGACACTTGATTTGTATGTTTGTAGTAGGAGGTAATATTTGTAGAAAAAGCCTAAAACAAATGGGCTTTTTAGCAAAGAGACTCAAAACAGGTGAGTCAAAAAGATATGAGCTCTGAGAAAGTCCGAAATACTTTTTTTTTTTATGTCACTTGATAGGTGGCAAGATACCAAAGCAATCATCTTCATTATCATCTCCAAGGGAAATGGTAGGGGATATCGAGCCAGATGAACTGGAGTGGGACATGACTGTTTTTGGATCTTGGCTTTGTATAATGCCTTATACTATTTGTAGGTATTCCTCTTCAGTTCTAGTAGAGGCAAGGAGAGCTGCTATTTGAGCCTTTCGGGTTAGAAACTTTGATTCAAGATGATGATCAATGATGAGAGCCGTTTGATGTTTTTGTAACCATTCCGTAACAACTAATTTGGAACTTTTGGACTCGGTTGCAAATGAATTCCGCCATTTAATTTTGAATTTTCAAACAAGTACTGGATGTCCGTTTTGTAGATTATAGTCATAGAACCAGGAACATACCTATGAAACAAAAAATTTTATACAGAAAATGAGAAGGGAAGGAAACTTCCTTTCAGAAGGGGTTGGTTGAAAATTATTTTTGAAATGGAGATAACCATTTTCAACCAGAGGATGGTCTTTGAGGTAGTCAACGTGACAACCATAGTAGTCCCACCATTGGAGGAACCAGAGGGGAAGGTTTGTAGTATTCATTGTATTATGGAAGTAGAAAAGCCAAGAATGGCTATAATTATGATTTTTTAGGAGGAAGGCATTGAACCATACCTGTTGGTAATCCCAAAACGTATAGGTAGTACTGAAGTCCTGAGGATTTGTACGAAAGTGAATGGGGAAGGAGAGAGGTTGATGTAAGGGTTGCCCCCAATCTTTAGGGTGAATAACTTTGTGAATGATGCATGTAGAATATACGGGTTCAGTGTGATCAGAATATTGTTTGAAGTGTTTGAACTTGACAGAATTGGTAATCTCAATGATGGTGGCATAGTAGGATTGTGGTTTGGCTAAATTCCAGGGTTTGTAGTACCAATTTGGATGGAAAATCTTTGAAGCAGCAATGAAAGAATTTTCATGATAAAATCCTTTTTCCATAGTTAAAATATTTTGGAAAGTAGTTTTGAAAATATATTTGGATTTGGTTTTTGAAAAACTGGTTTGTTGTAAAGAAAGGAGGGGTTTTGAAGCAGAAAAACTTCCTTGGGGTTTTGAAAGGGATTTGAAAATACTACCTGTTGGAGATACGGAGTCGTTAGAGGCCTGTTAGGATATTTTTTGTAATGCCAGGAGTAATTCTGGTGATTTGGAGATGGTGTCAACCCAATGTTGAACTGTGTCGGGTTGGACCTGTGGTGGTCTTGTAGGTTCTTCTTCTTCAATAACTGCCTCATACCAGGATTTGACAGGTTTGGCAGAAAGGATGGCGGAAGACATTAGTTTTGCAGAAGGCTTGGAGCATTCTGGTTTTGTAGGCTGTGTTTGGGTGGCTTTCCCTTTGTCTTTAGCCCTTGCTTTAGGTGGCATCAGGACCTGTTTTGGAGGAATTCTCGGGTTAGGAAATCAGGGATAGAATTTAAATCTCCTTTAATGTAGACAATATCGAAATAAAAAATGCTTAATATAGCTTGCCATCGGGCAAAAATCTGTTTTGAAGCAAGATTTTGGACATCTTTTTGTAAAACTTCTTTTGCAGATTTACAGTCAACACGTAAAAGAAATTTTTGATTTAATAAATCGCTTTGGAATTTTGTAATACAAAGAACAATTGAAAGGATCTCCTTTTTTATAGTAGAGTAATTGTTTTGACAATCATTCCAGTGGGCGAATGTATACTGAAGTATTTGTTCTTTGTTATCTTGTATTTGTTTAAGAATCCCACCATATCCTATGTCAAAGGCATCGATCTCGACTATTTTAGGAGCTAAAAGATTAGCTAAATAAAGGAGAGGAATGGTTTGGACTTGTTTCTTAATTTGTTTGACTAGATCGGTATGGAGGTCAGACCAAAGAATGGGGTTGGTTTTTAACCTATCATGTAAAGGCTTGGTTAGACGACTAATATTAGGATAGTAGTCTAGAACATAATTTAGACTACCTAAAAATCTCTGGAATTGGGTTTTATCAATGATTTTATCAGTAAATTTACTTGTAAAGGTTAAAGATCTTTCTATTGGTGTCACAGTACCTTGACAGATATAATGGCCTAGGAAACGGACACGGGTTTGGAAAAGAGAAATTTTTGTTTTAGAAACAACTAAACCATTTTGTTTTGAAACATGAAAGAATGTATGTAGATGTTTGAAATGTTGATCTATGGATTGTGAAAAAAATAAGTACATTGTCAATATGAACAACGCAAAATTTTGAATGTGCATTGAAGATGTCATTCATGATGCGTTGGAATTCATATGGGGCATTCTTTAAACCAAAAGGCATGACATTCCATTTGTATTAACCAAAAGAAACTGTAAAAGCATTTTTGTATCTATCTTTGGGATCAATCTGGATTTGCCAAAATCCAAATTTCATATCAAATTTAAAAAATATGAATGCATAGTGTAATTTTTGCAACAAATATTTTTTGTTGGGGATTGGATATCTGATCCATTTTAAAGCAGAATTTAGAGGTTTGTAATTAATCACAAGTCTTGGTGTGCCTCTTTTAATTTCAGAGTTTTTATTCACATAAAAGGCTGCACACGACCATGGTGATCGAGATTTTTGGATAAGACCTTTAGACTCGAGATCACGGATTTCAAGTCTGCAATACTGTTCTAAATCAGCATTCATTTGTATAGGTCTTGCTTTTATAGGTATGAGTTTTTCTGAAAAAAAGTATCTTCATATGGAAGTTTAACAACGTATTGTTTTCTTTTACAGAAAGCATTAGGTAAATTTGAACAAATCTATTGTTCAATCTTAGTTTGTAAATCAATGATTTTCTTTTGTAAATCGGAGTCTTGTAATTGCCTATTGATACGAGAAAAAGAAACATGGTTTTGTAAATCATGTAAATGAAATTGTTTTCCATGAATAAGTGCATTGATATGATATGTATGTATGGAACATGCTTTAATTAAATTTAAATTTCTAGTCTTAGATTTTTCTAAGGATGAGAAAACAAGTTTGATGCCATTGATTTTGGTAGTAATACAATCATGATGTGCTTGATATGGAGTGATCATGTCAATAAATGGAGTGCCAAGAATGATGGTATGGTTTATATCTTTTGTAACAACAAAGAATGTTTTAAGAGAAATGCTCGTGTTGAAAACAGAGGCTTGGATTTTTCCTGCAATATGCAATTTTGAATTATTAGCAACGGAGAGTTTTTCAGAGGTATTTTGTAAAAATCATTTTGAAACTATGCCTTCTTTGATGCAGTTTAAATCTGCACCTGTGTCAAATAAGACGATAGTGTCCAGTTTGAAATCTTCTGAAAAAATAAGAGTAATTTTAATCAAATATTTTTTTGAAGATATTTGTGTTAATACATTAAGGAAATCATCTGGGATATGCTCAATGTTTGTAAGTGTATGGGGCAATGCATGAGATTCAATGGTTTGATCTTCTGATTCAGATTCAGTGTCAGACTGGCTTTCAATTTTAGACAGGAGATACTGTAATATGGTAGAGTCTTTCTATTGGGGTTGTTTTAAGGTTTGTAATTCGGATTTAAGGGTTTTAATCTCAGAATGTAATTCTGGAATGGTGACTGTGGTTTTGAACTTCTTTTTGTTAAGAATCTTTATAAGGTCATATGTATTGGCGCTGGTAGAGGGTAAGAGAGAGTGGTTTGGAGGATTATATGGAGGATGCTCTAGTTGGTTAAAATCTTTCAACAATCTATCCAAGTAGGTTTTTTAAAGACGAGGATCATCAAGTCTTTTGATAGCCTCAAGAATGAATTCTTGGTCTTGGGTTAGGACTTTAATTTGTTTGGAATTCGTAGAGGCATCTGAAGTATCACTGGTGGTTACTATTTCATCTATTTGAAATTCTTCTTCAGAAGTGTTTGAAGGAGAGTGGTCAGTGTCTGTGGCTTCAATGTAAAGATTTTGTATTTGGTTATATATATATAAAAAAGAAGAACTAGCCATTAGTTCTACTGACAACAAAAACGGTCAGTCGGACTAAAATGAGCACTTATTCCAAGTTTTCACTTTTTTCTTTTCTTGAACTTTCAGATTGAGTTCTTCATATAATTTGTGATGTTTATTAATATGGTATTCATATAAAACATGTTTAAAACTTATTTTTAAACATATATATTATTAGTCTATCTTATATTTTGTTGTTATCATCTAAATATATAAAAACTAGAATACATGACTTTAAAGTTGAACTAGTCAATCAAGCATGTGAGTATACCCTAAATAATTCACAAAAGTGTACCCTAAATAATACACACAAAACACTTCTTTTTTCTAGCGAACAACATTTAGTTTGCTGAAGGTGACTAAAGAGAGCTGGAATCCTATTTCAAACATTCTCTTTGAGCCCATGAAAACTGTTTTATGCCATTGACATTAACATCTCTTCACCAATGTGAATAGGTCCCCCCACTGTGTTGCCAGCGTCCTCTCTTTTTCTCTCTTGTCTGTCACTGTTGCATCCTTGACACTTGATCCAGGTGGACTTTTGCCATTCCAATTCGAATTTCCCAGATGAGATCTTTGGGTATCTCTTTGGGTCCCGAGCTCATATGACTGTTCAAAAGTACCCCTGGCTCATATAGGAAACTGCTGTGAACGAGAGAGTTGCTCTTATTTTTACTGTTACTTGCTTGATGTCAAGTCAAAAAACCGAGCAAATTTCAGATGGAAAAAACAAAGAGCGCAAGCTTTGGCTACAAATTCACAATTGCAGATATCAGATAACAGAGTTCTAGCCCTATTCTCACCTCTCATATCAGTCACGTCATTCATCGGTTGATGCTTTAACACCTGCAATCATGGAAGCATTATGTACGTCATCATTTTTTTATTGAGTTCAAGAAACCTTAGAAACATCAAGAATACAAGTCTCAGCGCCAAGGTCAGAAACTTTCAATACCACAGCATAAAAATGATATTTGATGATCAATAATGTGATAGATACCATGATAATAGAACATAATGATGATGTTGTCTGATAATAAAATAATAATAATTAAGAAATCGTCCGTGTTATTAAAAAAATCATTTTTTTTTGTTAAAATTTAATATGTTTTGTATATTTTGGATCGTTTTGATGTGCTAATATCAAAAATATTTTTTTAAAAATGAAAAAACATCATTGGCATGTATTTCGGCATGAAAAATTATTTGAAAAGCAACCGCAACCACACTATCAAGCTACTTCTAAACCCTGAGGGGGTGTAGCTCAATTGATCAAGTCCTGAATTTGCTTTTCAGAGATCACCAGTTCGAGGATCACAAGTCTCAGGGTTACTAGAGGATTATATGTCGTTAACTTCTGGGTCTCGGAGGATTAGTAAAGGTGCACATAAACTGACCCAGAACTCACCGTCAATAAATAATAATAATAATAATAATAATAATAATAATAGTTATAAAAGTAATAGCGATGATGATGATAATAATAGTGTTGTTGGTAACGAAATGTCTTCCATAACTCCAATAATAATTGAAATGATTAGATAATGTTATAAATAATTTAATTTGTGTAAAATATTTAAAAGATAAATTAATTAATTTCAAGAATTAATTATAAAATATTTACTATATTCATCAATTTCCTAAAGTAATTTAGAAGATAAAAATAAAATATTTTAAGCAAAACAAAAAACCCAGGTAATACTGTTAGTCATGTGTCCTTGCTTTCTTTTGCAGGATGAGCCACACTGGGAAGCTGCTCCTAATATGCAATTTAACACTGTGGCAATGAAACAGCTTGTACGATATATTTGGATGATAGGCCAAGGTCAAGTTCGTGTCATCTGTCACTGGGCCCCAATAGCAGGCTGACGTCACGTGATATAAGCCCACCGTCATACCCTTCAAGTCACGTGGCATTTCTAACCGCCAATAGAATTTTAATGACCGTTTAATCTGAAAAGACGAAAACGACCTCGACTGTTGACAGTGATTGAAGCACAGAAAAATACACTTTTTAGTTTTTCGGACTAAAGAAGTGACTCGTTTTTTTCGTATAAGGATTAGTGCATTTTGATTTGACGGTTGAGGGTAATTCGGTCATATTGCTTGTTGTGGTATGATTTGACTGGGCGTGTTTAAGCTTGAAATTTGGATCTTTGTGTTACAAGACTTGCGTAGAGATGAGCCGTTGAATGGACAGCTAAAACGGACATCTGTCGAACTCCAAGGTAGATCTAACGGCTGGGATGAATCAGAATGTGCACTTTTGACATTTCGTGGTGCCATGATTGATTGACTTTTAAAATTAATGTTTTGCTCCCTCACATTCTGACCATTTAATCACCGCCCATAAAATTGAAGAACTTGCAATTACGTCCTTTGTTTCTGTATTTTTAAATGGGTGAATACATTCCTTGTCCTTTGAGTTATTCAAATTGATCATATTTTCTCCTTTATTTCAATTTTAGTCCAACCTTAATTCAACAAAAAAATATTTTAAAAAATTATGTTATTAAAATACAGAATAAATTGACAAAAAAAAATAATGAGAAGCTATTAAAAAATATAAATACATTTTTAAAATTAAACAAATATTGAAGGAAAAAACTAGATAAATATTCAACAAAAATATAATATTGAAAGCTGAAATTAAGAGAAGAGGAAAACGCTAGGCAGAGACAAAATTAAATCAATTATTCATTACATAATATAAAGAGTTGTTTTTAATTTGTTTTTTATAATTCCTTCAAACTATTTAATTAGATATTATAGTATAAATATTAATTAAATGACGCCTTAATGACTCTTTTGCTCCTGCATTTCACATGGTGAATATAATAATTACTGTATTTTTATATTATTTTTATAAAAATAATTATATTTAAAAAGTGTAAATATATCATTAATTATCAATTTTATTGTACATTATATAATCATTTTTTTAAGAAAAAACAAAAATAAATCGTGATGAGAAATTCAATATACAATGAAATAAAATAAAGAAAAACAAATTCTTTTAAACTTCTTCTTCCTTCCATATTCTAATTTTCTCTTCTATGTCATAATATTTTATTTTGAAGAAAATGTCCCTCGAATCAACAAAATAAAAATTCATTTTTAAAAAACCAAAACATAAATAATAAAAACAATTAAGAAACTTGAAAACCTAATAAAAAAACTAAATAAATTAAATCCCCACCAAAAGAAAAAGAAGAATTCAATGAATAAAATAAAATAAAAATAAAAAATAAAAGAAGACCATGCATGTAGGTATGACTTCACTACTAGAAAACCGGAGAAAAGCAACGGAATTACCGACGGAATCTTTCCGTCGGTAATTTATACCGACGGAAATAATTCCGTCTCCAAATCTGTCGGGATATACCGACGGAATAAATCCGTCGGTAATTATGTCGGTATATACCGACAGAATATTTCCGTCGGTATATACCGACAGTTTCGCCGATGGAGTATACAGTTCGTCTGGAATATACGCAACGGCATGGTGACGTCAGGCGATTTTACCGACGAAAATTACCGAGGGATTCAAACTGAGATAGCCGTACAGTGACGTGGCGCTTTCACCGATGGAATCACTGACGGCAATAATCCGTCGGTGATTCTGTCAGAAAAAACCATTATATGCACCTATTTGCCGACACTCTCTTCCTCTGTTTCTCTTTCTTCTTCTTTCCCATCCCACCTCTCCCCTCCCAAACTACAGCCAAACACCCATCCCAAACTCTCCACTATTCTCAACACGAGCACTCAAGTTTCTTATATCTTGTACGTGGTCACAATATCCGTTTCTTGTAGATTTTATCATTTTTTTTGTAAGTAAATCTATCCTTTTTAGTTTTAATATTTAATTGTGAATTTTATTGTTTTAGTATATGTAGTTTGTTAACGTTTGTACTTGTTTAATTGTTATTTGTCAAAAAAACTTGTAGTATGAAGGTATAATTTTGTAGTTGTTATAGTTTGTTTTAGATTTTGTCAAATTATATTTGTTTGTAAATTGTTGAATTTTTTTTGAATTACACCGAATTAAATGTGTCGTTGTGATGAAATAAATAATTAATAGCTTGTTTAAGTGTCTTGTTTAATTGTTATCAATAATATTTCGAAGTTGTGATTAATTCTGTAAATTTATATATGTATAAATTTGTATGTATGAACGTTGATAGTTGATAGTTGATAATTGATAATGAATATTTAACATAAGTGTTGTTTTAGTTTGTTGGATAATGTTGGGGAAAACCAATATTTTTGTTATGTTTTATAGAGGTTCAATAGAAGTCATGGATGATCGTTCATGGATGTATTGGGACTCATCCCAAGGATTGCAGAGGATGAATTATTGTAATGGTGTCCAGGGTTTTATTAATTTCGCAACATCTATTCCAAGGAATTTTGTTGATGGCGGTATTAGGTGTCCATGCAAAAAGTGTAAAAATTTAAAGTTTCTGCATCAAGATGTTGTAACGATTCTAACCAAAGGGTTCATGGAAGATTACCTGTGTTGGTATGCTCACGGAGAACTATTTGTTCCTGATAAGAGCATGGAAGAACAGGTGGTTGAGTCAACTTCTAGTGCTAGTAACATGCATGAAGTTGGAAATGAGAACAGTAATCCTTATAGGAATATGGTTATGGATGCAATAAGAATGAATGAAGATAATGTCAGGGAATGTCCAATCGTAGAAGAAGAACCTAATGCAGATGCAGCAAGGTTTTTTGATCTACTGAGAGATTCTGACGAATCATTATGGGATGGCTGCACGAACCACAGTAAATTATCAGCCGTAGCACAGGTGTTCACCATCAAGTCAGATCACGGGTTGAGTGAGGCCGATTATGACAAGATTATTAAATAGGCGAGAAGCATTTTACCTGAAGGGAACAGGCTGAAAAAGAACTTCTATGCTGCCAAGTCCATGATGAAATCCCTCGGTTTAGGATACCAGAAAATTGATATATGCCCTAACTTCTGCATGTTATACTACCTTGAAAATGCTGAGATGACCAAGTGCATGATATGCGGGCATTCCCGTTACAAACCCAGAACTGGTAGAGGGAAGACTCTCGTGGCATATAAAAAACTTAGATACTTCCCAATCACACCTAGACTGTAGAGGTTATTCATGTCACCAAGGACTACTGAGCACATGACATGGCACCAATCACACCATGCGGTTGATGGAGTGATGGTTCATCCTTCTAACGGTGAAGCCTGGAAACACTTTAACAGTATGCATCCTCCCTTTTCAGCTGAATCAAGGAACGTGCGTCTTGGGTTAGGGCAGAAGAGTTGAATGTTGTTCTTAGCTCTACTAGTTGAAAAAAGAATTTTGTTGAAGAAGATGATAACGAAATTGAAGAATGCGATGAAGCTGATGATAACAATTCAATAGAGGACGAAGATGAAAATTCTGACTAACTAAACATGTTATAAAGCTTTATTTTTATAATATAATAATTTGAAATATGAAATATTTATTCTTCTTTAAGGGTCAGCCTTTGTTATTATGTTGTGTGTGCTGTAAGATTGCAATTCAAGATTTTTTGAGAGGGTTACATAAAAAAATAAGAAAAATTTACCTTTTCACCAACGGATATACCGACGAAAAATAACTCGTCGGTATTTCACAGATAGTTGCAAAAAAAATTATAAGATTTTGCCACATTCACCGACGGATTGCCGACGGATTTTTGACGGCGTTTCCAACTCTAATACCGACGGCATCACCAACGGGTTGTCGCACGCATGTCTGACACGTGTCCGTCTACACTATTACCGACGACATTACCGACGTCAAATACCGACGGCTCACGCATGTCTGACACATGTCCGTCTGCATGAATACCGACGGCATTTCCGACATCATATACCGACGGCATTACTAACGGATCACGAATGTCTGACACGTGTCCGTCTGCACGAATACCGACGGCATTTCCGACGAAATGGCTGACGGATCAAAAAGTTTGGAGGGATTTTTGAACTTTTTTGGTGCACATTTTAATTAATTTCCGACGGAATTACCGATGGAAATTAATTACATCGACAGCAATTAATTTTCGTCGGAAATATTGCTTTATATACCGCCACCCCCCCCCCCCGGCACTTTCTCCTCTTATCCCTTTCTCCCTTGCTCTCCTCCTCTCCCTTCTCCCTTTCTCTTCTTCTCTCATTTATATTTAGCTTTTAGAAGGATTTTATTGTTTTGGTGGTAGTTTTAAAAGGTATGTATTTTTTTCTTTATCTTTGTATTTTTTTTATTTTAATTATGATTATTTTTTTTGGTGTTCTTTGTTTTGTATATTATTTGTAGATAAAATCTTAAATTCAACACATTATTAAGGTAAGAATTTTTTATTCCCAAATTTATTTTGAATTGATATAATGTGTTTTAGTTTTGTGTATTGTTTGTTTTGTGTTTATTTTGTGTGTTGTGTAGTGTTTTTTAGTTTTTTAATTTTATTTATTAATTTTAGTTTTTAGTTTTTTAGTTTTGATATTATTGTTTGTATTGCTATAATTGTTATTGTTGAATTTATGTTAAAAATTTTAGTTTATAAATGTAATTGTTATTGTTGATTTATTTTAAAAATGTTAATTTATATATATAGAATTGCATTTAATTAGTTTATCTTAATTTAGGATATTATTGTTTGTATTGCTATAATTGTTATTGTTGAATTTATGTTAAAAATGTTAGTTTATAAATATAATTGTTATTGTTGATTTATTTTAAAAATGTTAATTTATATATATAGAATTGCATTTAATTAGTTTATCTTAATTTAGGATATTATTGTTTGTATTGCTATAATTGTTATTGCTGAATTTATGTTAAAAATGTAATAGTTAACGTAAATTTGAATGTATGACTTTAATCTAATATTTGTAACTCAAGTACCAATTTAACAATGAATGTTCATAGTTGTAATTCTAATGATGTTTTGATAAAATGTTTATGTGATGATGAGAGTTGGGTTTAGATCTAGGATGATTGGTGGGATCGGGGTTAAAATTTGAGTGTAATATGATTTTGTCGACAACTTGGGCTTGCTATTGTCAATTTTTTTTAATTCAAAGTTAATTATGTAATTATTTGTATACATTTGTGTTGAATTTAGCTCTAGTATAAAGGGCGTAATCTTAGGTGCCGTCCCCACGAGGAATTTCGCCAACTTGTGATGCCTTTAATCTAATGTTTGTAACTCGGGGTTCAATTCACCAATTTACCGGGGACAATGGAAGGATGACCTCTCAATGTAAGTTTGTTTAGGTTTTAGTTTTTTTATATATATACTTATAACATAATTTATGAACAACTAATTAATATTACTAATTTTATTTAATTTCAGGTTCACAAACATTGAATGCAAGGACTATAACATTGGCGTTGATCGATGGAGATTCCATTGTTTCAATGGAGTCGGGTTTCGACCGATCCTAGGAACAAATCGATGCATGGTTTAAGCGATTTCAGGTCGATGTTAATTTTTAATTTCCAACTTATTTTTAATAAATGATTTTTATAATTTTATATCTTGTACTATTTTTATTTTATATGAATTATTTATATACACAGAACAAATTTGAGTGAGATAGGGCGGACAACAATGTTGTGAGGAGGGTATATGAGAATCACGCGGCACCTAGGTAACATCAAAAATAATATTTATTTTTATTTTATAATTTTATATTTTAAATTCTAATAGGTTCCGCCGACAACCGGAACCGGCAAATTTATGGTTCGGGGGCCCCCGGCCGCGCGGGGATGGTAATTATGCAAAGCGGATGGTAAGATTAATTTTATTGAAATATATCGTTAATTAATTTGTCATTCCTTATAATATATTTAACTTTCAACCTATTTTTTCCTTACAGTGGGTCTTGGGCGTGGCGGGGTCCAATGGAGCTATTTCTAGAGAGCGCGTAATGCGAGTCAAGACCGCCAAAAGAGGGTGCGGCGGTTAAGTGGACAACGTGCTCAAGACTTCGTGGTATGTTCGTTCATTCATTTTATTTTGTAAGTTATTATTTTCTTGAATTGCATCTTGAATTGCATTTGATGATTTTTTTACCGGTGGAATTTTCGGGAGACCTAATAGCCGGTTGAGGGAGAGATATGGGGACAATCCGTCGACCCATCCGATTTCGATCTAGATTTGTGGATGGAGGCGGGGATCGCCAGTGGACCCAATAAAAATAGGGTCTACGGGCTCTCGAACACACTACGGTGAATTCTTGCGTTCGACTCGTAGTGTCTCAACTGTTGGAAGCTCTCCATCGATGTCGAACACCCGGCCGAGGAGTTCATTGCGTTGAAACAACAATATCAATAACTCTCGGCGAATTATGATGAGCTCAGGTCAAATAGTCATGGAGATGAGATCAAAGATGGGTGGCGATACTTGTGCAGCTTTTTTTTTGGCCGATGGTCCCGAAACAACCAGCCTCCTCCTCCTCCAGTCTCCGCCGCTATTCTAGTTTAATTTTGTTTTTTACCCCCTTTATTTGTAATGAATATTATTACTTTTACATTTTTAATGTTTAATGCATTTTTATTTGTTTATTAAGGTTTTTTCAATTAATAAATTATTTTTTATATATATTTTAAATATCAACCGGGGGGATAATTTATGACGAACAACTAACATCTACCATCCAATATTACTAAATTTTATTGGTGGGGTAATTTCCGTCGGTATTACCGAGAGTTGCAACAAAATTACAAGTCATGCCATAATTACCGATGGTTGTCCGTGTGCCGGTAATTTGGAAAGGTATTAACGGGATCCGTCGGTAATGTTCTCGGGAAACTTTTTTTGGCGCCGCGTATCGTCTTATTATATCGGTGTTTCCGTGGTGAGTGGTTTTTTTTGCATGCGAATTGGCGAAAATGGAGATTTACCCATTGTTTCAACGGAGAAATTTTCCCGGCATTGCTTTCCCGGCGGGAATGTCGTAAAACTAGAATGTTGTGGAGGCTAAACGCAAGTCTTTACCAAAAAGCCTAGACACTTAAGCTTTTTTTATTTTTTTTAAAAGTAAAATATTACACATTGGCAATTGCATCCTAGATTTTGACCACCATCCTATTATGGAAAAACTAGAAGGGGTTTTTTGGGTTGTAAATAATTTTTCAACCTATTTCACATAGAAACATATTTAAAACATTATAAAAACCTATCTAAACTACTTACCAACCTTAAAAACACCCCCAAAACACCTAAAAAACCACAATAAAAAAATTAAAATGGTACAAGATCTCCTTGTTTAGGGATGTTTAGAAAGAAAAAAAAAAACTATCACCATCAAACTCTCATTGTCGAATACAACCTGTTGACACGTAGAACAACAAATCTTACTGAAAAGTGGTTACATCAATGATTTTCTCTCTCATCATCGTTTAGATGTGACTTTCTCTCTCATCTTTCAAAGTTAGAGATAGAAAAAATAAATAAAATGAATTTTTGGATAAATAAATTATTGAGAATTCGGAGTATGTATATTTTTTTTCTGTTTTTATATTTGAGTCTTTTTCTTTAATGTGGTATATTTATCATAATTTCAAGCCTAATTTTATCTAATTAGGTCATAGAAAGATTCAATTGAAAAAGTAAAGTTCAAAAACATAAAAAAAAAAGTTGAGAGTATAGTAATTGTATGGATTTCTATGTAACTCTTAGCTTTAATAGTTGATTATCAAGTATAGAATATAACGTAAAAAAGCGATGCTCAATTGATGTTTGTGCATTATAAAGTAGGGAAAAAATCTGACTTGATATCATAGAAACAATTGAAAAAAATAACAATAGCCAATTCCTAAGAATTTAAACATAGAAGGATGATATCATAGAAAAAAAATCAATGAACAAAAAAAGTCTAAAAAAACAAAGAACCAGTAAAATCTGGTAAAGTCATCAAAACTCATTAGTGATATAATGCCAACGAGAAAACCAAATACAAGACAAAACAAGAAAAAAAAAAGAGCTTAATTTTAAAGGACAATACCTAAAAAAATACTTAAGTCACTCAACTAAACCTGTTGTTTAGATCATTAGATGGAGATAAATTGATTAAAAGGAAACAAAATAAAATAAAAAGTTTATTTATCAAAATGAACAACTTTGGAGGATGTAATTAGAAAAAAAAATAATATCAACTTATGTTGATTTTCCAAACCATCACCATAGCTAGTGGCGAAACTGGATGCACCCTATCTAAAAAGCCACTATTTTAAATCTCGATTCGACATGAGGTTTAGGTTGGGCTGGGTTTCAAAAGAAATTGAGGGAGACTTGACGAGGTGTGAAACAGTAAAAATTTAACCCGTAATAAAGTTAACCCTAGGCAAACCTTGTCAAAATCAAGTCAAAACGCATTAACTATTTTCTTTTTTTAAAATAACATCATTTTAATTTTTTTGTAAATAAAAAGATTTGGTTGACTAGGGTTAACACGAGTCAACCCACCTGTACTTGCCCTAGACCGACTCTCAGGTTAGATTTAAAAACTATAGGAAACACCATGAAGACCATATCCAAATAAATCAAATGTCGAATAATAAAATTAAAAAATCAATTATATAAAAGGAAAAAAAAATAAAAATTAAGAGAACAAAGACCTAATTTGAGAAAATAAAAAAATAAGAGGGCAACCTAAAGTTTTGAATTAAAGAGCAAAATTGAAAAGAAAAACCAAATTAATAAAAGAATCCAAAACAAAAAAAAATAAAAACCATGAGAATAAAGATGAAATTTAAAAAACAAAAAAAAATTAAGATTATAGATCTAAGGATGAAATTGAAAACAATTTAAAATTTGATAAAAGATATAAAAATCAAAATTAGAAATCAAAACATTGAGGGTAAACCTTAAATATCATCAAATTTTGAATTGAAGGGAAAAGTTGAAAATAAAAATCAAATTCACAAAAGAATTCAAAATAAAAATAAAAATCAAGAGAATAAGAATCAAATTTGAAAAAATAAAATAAAAATCAAGATTAGAGATCCAATGATGAAACTGAAAATATATTAAACTTTAATAAAAGGGTTAAAAATCAAAAATAAAAAATAAAAAATTAAGAGTTAAACCTGAAATGTTATAAAATAAGACAAATATGATTTTTTCAATGGCCAGCACGAAACTTAAAAAGAGGGGAAGAGATAAAAGGAAAAGAAAAAAAGAAGGGGCAAATAATGAGAAACCATTACAGTAACCATCACATGTGCTAGCCCATATGGAAGAGGATGTCGTGTAGCTTCCAACATTGTAGAGGAAGTTGGTGTTCCTTCATAGGACGACGACCCACACGCCACTTGAAAAGCGCGGGCCACCCCACACAATAATTTCGCCAACAATTTTTTTTTAATAATTTCTTAAAAAAAAGACTACATTTACCTTACCCAACTTATTAGCAACAAAAAAAAAATCATGGGAAATAACATATACACCGATGCAAGGCTTAGAAAATTCGATTTTAGGAAAATTTAGTCAATTCAATTTTTTAAATAAAATAAAAAACCAAAAATTTCTTTTAATACTAATTAAATGAAAATAACTTTTAAGGGTGGTTTAGTAATTTTAATGTGCAATAAGAATATAAGATGACCAGAATGTCCCTTATAAAATTGGTAATGATATTTGTATCTTAAGAAAAAAACCGAATTACCCTCCTCACCAAGCTAAATGTTTTTATGTTGTAGGGATAAATCGGTAAATTCAATGTAAGAATCCACAACAAATTTTGAGTATCTGCGCAAGGTTTTACTTAGTTTTTTATTAATTAATTTCCGGCTCCCTCGTGAAAATTCTTCAAAATACATAAATAGACTGAGCTGAGCTGTAACCTAAAAATCTTTTTGTAGCTATATTTGCCCCAGCTGCCTCCAATTTCCTGGCTCCATTGTTGCATGCGCATAACTTTTTCTGCTAACTAGCTAGACAAGACTTCGGACTCCAACTTGCTAGTAACTTTGCACCCCATTAATCTTGCTGCAGCAAATATCCTCTCTTTTTTTTCCCATATTGAATGATACAACAAGGACCTCAGGAAGAAAGAACCAACTAAACAAATTATCACTGGCCTTTGCAAAAGTTTTAGCAAATTCTTCAAGCTGGTGATCATGGCGGCGTGATTACTATGTGCGATGCTCAACAAATTAGGCCCCATTTTGCAAGCTTTACATGCCAAAGAATATTTCCTGATATTATTCTGGACCATCAGCTAGGCAAGGTACTCCCTTGCATGGTTGGAATATGCTTTCTAATTGAATATTGATCATTGAAATCTTCTTCGTTCTAGGCCTCTGTTGAGGTCCATGATACTACTACAACAGCTGGTGGAAACCCTAGCTCCTGTAGTCGGAGGCTATTGTGCCTATATAACTATATATTGGTCACAGCAAACTTGGCACTCCTAAGCTAGCTCTTTCATTCAATAATTGCCATGGGGTGCTCTCATGGCAATCATTTGGACACGCGCGTTTTGGTGTTTCCATGGAGTCTACAAGCAAGAAAAAGGTTTTTGATGTTTCAAATACATTTTCCCTAATGAGAAGTATATATATATATAGGTGTACAATGTTTATATATTATATATATATATATATATATATATATATATAGCGAGTTTAACTACTTTTTGATCTAGTGATGGTTTAATTATAATACATCAAGCCTCAAATACAGTCATTTCATATATATAATGTCACATAGTTGACATTTGTTTGAAATTCTCAAAAATGATTAGCTATAATAATATATATGATTCACGGCAAAAACACCGTACACATATACTCATTTCATTACTCTCTAGAATAGTGTAATCAAGGTCATCTTGGTTTTTTAATTCAGTTAAACATTAACTAATAAAAAAAATATTGATGGTGTGTGGGAAGCATCCATGCACTTTGGATGGTGCGTGTGGCTCCTTCTTGTGGCATAAAATGCTTGCTTGCCATGTATTTGAATGCGTTGTCACGTTTTTTTCTCCTGGTGAACCTCATATCGGAAGTGGCGGGGTAGTTTGTCACCTATCGACCATTCTTTTTCTTCTTTTTTTTTTTCTATCCTACACTAAAAAATAAAAGTTGATCCACTTTGTTGTTGATATTTCAACTCTAGTCCTTATTCATTTGGATTCTAATTTTTATTATTGCCTATTTGTTAAAGCTTTATTTGCTTTCAATTTAATCCTAAAATTCTTATTTTTCATATATAATTTTTTAAATGTGGTCATTCTTTGATTTATAATTTTTTTTCCTTGGTCTTTTTGTAAAAGTTTTGATACTTTTCAATTTCATCTGCGATCATAGTTTATGGTGCTATGTTTTTACAGGTTAACCCAGGTGTTATTGACTTTTTTAATTGCAACTTTTTATTTTAGAACCTTTTGTGTAATTGATTTTTTTTATTTAATCCTTCACACTTAATTTGTTGAGGATTGGATTTTGATTTTTTTCATGTATGATATTTTCGGTTTAATTACTCGGGTTATGGTTTGAAAAGTTAATGTAGATCGACATTCTTTTTTTAGATTATTTTTTTATCTTATTGTTCGACATTAATTTTGTTTTTTTTAAAAAAAATAGTTTTGCAGTTTTTTTAATTTCTTTTCTAGCAAATTATGTTGAGCTCATAACTTGAACAACGAGTTTTACATGTTAACCCAAGTTGACTCGACTTTTATTACCAAAATTACATGTTTATCACATTATCTCGAAATTACTCGATCTAGTTTTTTTTTGTTTCTTTTTTATCCAACTACATACTTTCAAAGTTTTCTTTTTAAATTATCATGGTCTTTTTTTTAGTTTATTTACTATCATTATTAATTTTTTTATCATCTAATTAAAATAATATTTAACTTAGTAAACCTGAATTATTTATTTCTTTGAAACTTAATTGCAACACCTGATGTCATTCTTTACGCAAAAAAATACAAATCCCCATATCATAGCGAGGGTCATGTTTAGTGGAAAGTGGAAACTATGACTTGATGTAACTTCCTCTACCACATCAAAATTAAATTCAATCAAATGATCAATAAAAACATATTACAAGACAATAAGTCACTGTTCAATTGAAATAATGGTGTAAAACATACTCAAAAAATCTTGGTTGTCCCATCAAAGATCTAGTTACAATTATATGTAATTTTATTTTTTAAAAAAGTACATGAAGTTATTTACTAATGAGATTTATAAAATCGTACATTATTTCCTATTGAAGTGATTAATTAGTTTTAATCTTTGTATATTAGCATAATTAATCTCACATTAAATAAATATTTAGAAAAATAATATAAAAATTTAAAAATAACTCACTCACTATAAAATTTAAATCTTTAAATATAATCTATACTCAGTTATATTTAATATGGTAATGAAGTTATTAAAATCTAACAACCTAATAAAGAATATAAAACTCAATCTATATAACAAAACTTAAAAAGTAAATTGCAAGTATGAAGAAGTTTTAAAATGATTAATCCCATTTTGTAACATTTTAAGTCCAAAATGGATCGTCTTTTTTTTTTAATTTTTAAATTGAATATATCCTTAATTATTAAATTCAATATTGTTTATGCATACAAAGAGTAATATTCAATTATTAAATTCAATATTATTTAAAATCAACAAAAAATATAAATTTTTACTGCAAGTACGAAGAAGTTTAAAATGTTATCTCAATATTGTTTTGTAAATTTTTAATCAATTGGATCGTCTTTTTGAACATTTTTGATTGAATATTTCCTTAAATACACCACATGTTTATATGATAAGGCATTTTTAAAATTGTTCAAGGAAAGAATTTAATTTTTTAGTTTGATTGATTTCCTTAAATACACCACATGTTTATATGATAACGCATTTAATTTCAAAGAATTTAATTGATATATATATAAATATATATATATATATATATATATATATATATATATATAGCATGTAGTCAATTAATTGGTTACTTGTAATATTATTATATTCATATAAATACATATTTATTATTAATAAAAAATTAATTTATTTTTAATATTCATATATATTATATTAATGAATCTAGAGTAAAGATGAAGTTTATGAGACAAAAATACTTCACAAAAAAAAATTATAAATTTTTTATAGTTATGAGATTCATATTATATCGAAGCATTATTCCTAAAATGTTCCTAGTCGATGCTCTCTTAAATACTGAACATTCATTAGAGCCATAAAGACTAATACATATTATGTTCTTTCTTTTATGAAAGAAAGCAGTTATTCTCATAAACTATGGTATACAAGTACACTGAATTGACCCGCATAAGAATTCCATATGAAAAGATCATATAAGTTTATGAAAAAGGCTCATGTGACGGTTGTGTAAGTAATCCTTAGACTTGAGATCACTAAGTCATCTTATATAAAGAATGTTATGCTTTGATCATATTACATGTTATCTTAATGGAGGTAACGAAAGGGAAACCATTGGGTATAATATGAATTATATAAAGGTATTTGAGTAATCAAGAGATAATTCATCATCCTAGGTGAATTAGAAAAAAAAATGTTTTATTTGTTCTCAAATAGTATTGATTGAGAAATCATTGGCAAAGATGAAATGAGATTTGAAAAGAGTTTTAAATCTTATTCAAACGATCAGTGACTACTATGTAGAGAACAAACATGATTTAACATAGCAGACATACTTCATGCTTTGTTAAATTTCATGCTTTGTTAAATCAGAGCATTATTGATGAAATGATATTAATCACACTGAGAAACTAGTCACTAAAATGTTAAGTCAAACCACTAATAACTTTTCTAATATTTAAGGGATCATGACACGTTACTAAACGATGCATCTAATCTTTAAATATAAATTAATCAATTGTTTAATTGATAATAAAATAAATTTTTTAATTTACTTAATTATATTTAATTAGAATTATAATTTATATTTGAGTCAACATATTACGAATTTAATAGGTCACACACATTAAGAACCAATAGTCAGAAATTAAATTGAGATGATTTAATTAGGTATGACTTAAGTAAAATATATTTTAGAAATTAAGAACTACAATATAATTAATACAGAGATTATATTTTTAGATTTAAGAAAATCAAGTAAAGACTTGATTGAGTTATTTTCTAAAATTATTATAAATTAATATATGGATATTATTGAGTGAGAAAATTGATATTTTATTAATTTACAAGTTTTTTAGATTTCCTTATAAATAGTAATGTATGCATCTTATTTTTTATAGGTTGTCTGATACACTGAAAAACTACCAAAACACAAAATTAGAGTTACCATTCTAGGTATAGCAATCCCTCTCTCCTAATTAGCGATTTAAAAGATTTCTTATGGGTGGTTCATATGGATTACCGTTGGAGGCTATATAATTGGATAACATGTGGCTTGCAACAACCCAATCTTTAAAGAATTATTCAGAACCAAAAAAGATCAGATCTTTAGGCAATAAATCCTTAAACAATTCTAAATCTGTCTAATAAGATCATAGGAACTCCTAAATAATTTCGTTTCATGGTTTTCACTGCATGTATGATAGTTGAGAATCCAACACATTATTTTTTACCAAAAAAAACATAGTTTTGTGATTATATAAGATATGTTTGTAACTATATAGTGAGATACTACAAGATTGGCCTCTGAACCCATTACCTTTTATTAGTGCTTTTTAAAATTATTTTTTTCTTAAAAATATATCAAAATAATTTTTTTATATATTTTTTGTTTTTGACATCAACACATCAAAACCATAAAAATACTCAAAAAAACATTAATTCAATGTTTTTTAAAACCAAACGCACTTTAAAACACAAAAACAAACAGTAAAGAATGATTCGTGGCCATTTATAAAATAAGGACTTCTCTTTTATTTTCTTTTATTGAAACTTAGAAATACTGTACAGATTTAATTGGATTGTAAGTGGAAGCAAACAAAACCTAAGACCTAATACATAACACCTAGATTGCTACATAACAAACAGAGGTAAAGAACCCATTGTTCTCATTTCTTCACGTCTTTTTGCCTTGTACTTTGCTTCACCACGTGTGTTTTATTCCAGTATTTACTACCTTTCTTCTTATTAATATTACTAGTATTGATATAAAAAAAAATACTTTGCCTAAAATTAATTAAAGTAGTTATCAATTTTATATTTTAGTGAAATATAACTCAATCAAATAATAAAAAAAGGATACAAGTTCAATGCATCTTTTCATCTAAATAAGTCATTTAACATAGAAGAGGAATTAAGAATTTTGTTTTCTTGTTTTCAAGCATTTTATAAAAAAATTATCTTTTTATACATTTGTAAAAACTATTTTCTTGTTTTTAAGCCTACATGTCTTGACCCAAGGATCATAACCTATGAAAAAACTCATTTTTCATGTGAAGTCTTTTTCACGACTTCATCAGTGGCCATGAGAAGTGAATAAAAAGTCAAGTATGCCCTTTCATTACTCACCAAATCTCTTTTCATGGCTAACAAAACTTCAAAATAAAATAGAGTAATTAATTCTTTTCCACATGGACTTCAGCTCCTTGGGACATCCAATAACTCACTCATCAAGTCAAAGTGTTCAATAATGTTTTTTTGGCCATATAGGAATAAATTTGTACTATTTAGTTCCATCAATAAAAAAAATTCAACACATAACTCCATTATGTGCATCAAATGCAAAAGGCAACTCTAATTTAAAGAAGGAATGGGATAAAATGACATGCAAAATATACACGATATTTCCACTCTTCAAAGAAGTCATTCTCACTATAAAGAGCGCTTCTCTACAAATTTTAGCTATGAGCATGACTATCTCTATCAACCCTCCTTTGACTCTCACTTGCTTGCTTTCAAACAAGAAAACAAATACCTAGACGCGAGACTACACCAGCTCCTGAACACCATTCCCATTATATGAGAGAATCTCCACTTTGTCACAAAGTGTTACACGCTTATTTAACCAAGGATCGTGTCACCATGAAGTCCAATATAGACAAATATAATGGCCTTACAGATCCTACAAAGCACATACAAAATATAAGAAGCACCCTAGAGCTTGCGATATAAAGAGATGCTATATTCAAGACTTTCCCTGTAACTTTTCACGTATCTACTAGGTTGTGGTATCATAGCCTTGAACTTTGCTATTTATTCGGCCTTCATGATATTTGCGTGAAGCTCATCCTTGTTTTAGTACTAGCATTCCATCTAAAAAAGCATGACTGATTTCTTTGCCATTACACAATGAAAAGATAAAAATACCAAAGCTTGTTTCCAGAGATTCAATGAAGAAATACTCAACGTGGTGAATCTATTTGAACCCGTCTCTACTGAAGCATTAATTAGTGGAGTCTATAACTACTTATTATGGTAATGACTATATATGTTTCATGACAAGACTTTTCTCAATATGAAGCAACTAATGGATAACCATAACCTAAAAAAGGAATGCCAATGAGCACATTTATGATTATATGACATTTTCCAATCTTTTAGCTACACCTCTCACCACCACACATGTGAAGGTGTTAGCCACAATAAAAGAAAACAACTTCATACAATATCCACCTCATTTTAAATGTGGCTCAAATATAAGGAACCCTAACAAGTTATGTTTGTTTCACCATACTAAGAAATGTCATGCCCTGAAAAAAAACCTAACAAATACAAAATTATGTGTCTTTCATCATTTGTGGCCACTACCCAACGTTATGCATTGCCACCAACCATGCCATACCATTTCCAAGGCCTAAACAACCAATTTTTTCATCATTGTCCCACCTTTTTCAACCACAATGACTAGTACATATAAAATGAAAATTTTTGAGTTACAACGAGTATGCGGCGCCGCACATCGCCTATACACACAAAATTTTTATGCTTTTACTTACAGTTGGGGTGAGCATTTTTTACCCAATTCAGTTTTAGGATAAAAACAACCAAGCCTTAAATTTATTTTAAATTTCAGAATAAAAGCGAACCAAAAACTGGTTCAAACCGATAAGTTTCAGTTTGGTTTGGTTTAAAAAAACAAATATTAGATAAACCTAATTTCCATGAAAGCCTCCTTACTAATTCATCAAGTACATCCACAACAAAATCGCAATCATTATAGAAAATAGTTTTTCAATCAACTTTGCATTAACTCATAAACAATCCAACCGTACAATATGATGTGAATATAGCATGCATGCATAAAAACCAAAAAAAAGATTGAAACAAAAGAAACTCAATGAGAAAAGGAGGGAAATTCAACATAATACACCAGTCTTGAATGTTTAAATGAGAAAAGTTGCAATAAATACTATTATGTTTTCAAACATTGTTGCCTTTAACCATTGATTTACTACCTGTACATATTCCTAATAAATTAAAGTTATGTCCACCAATCATGTCTCTCTTTCTTTCTGCCTCTATTATTGACATAGAAAGAAAAACATGGAGAAAGTCGAAGTGAAAAGGACAGTAATTAGATTGATGGATGAAAGTGGAGAAGAAATAAAAAAATATAAAGAAGAGAGAAATTGAACTGGGAAAGAAGAGAGAAGTTAAAGAAAAAAATGAGAGAAACCAAAGACAGAGAAATTTTAGAGAGAGAGACAAAACAAAAAGAGCGACTCATCCAAAGAGAAAGGGCAAATAATAAGGGGAAGGGGGCACGTGGCGAGAGTGAATTTTAGAGTTAGAGGCTTGCAATTTTCTATTTATATCCCTTTGAACAATGTGTTTAATTTTTTTGGTTGAAGTGATTCGATTCAATCAGTTTTAAGGCTTCTAAAATTGAAATTGAATTGGACCAAGTTTTTTTTGGGTTTTCTAATTTATTTTTTTCTTAGTTTGGTTTTTTTATTAATGTTTTTTTTATTGGTTTAATCAGTTTTTTGGTTTTTTCTCTCACTTCTAACTAAAAGATTCTTTGCAAGCACAAAATCTTATGAAGTTGACACCATATTTTCTAGTTAATGGTTGTTAGTCGTCACATCTTATCCAATCAGACGTTTTTTTATTGACAAGATGCTATTTATAATCAATATATCACTAACATTTATCAACTACTTAACCAATAACGTGTCAAACATTACATTCGATAATGAGCACTATCGTTTTCATCAATTAATATTAACATAAATCTGGAGGTTAGCCGACGTGATCAAGGTTTATAAATACCTTGGTCACCAGGTAAACATGTTACAATTTTCTCAAATTCTACACTTGTATTTTCTCTTATTTTTTTTATTAAATCCTCTTATACACCTACTAACTTAAAAATCATAGTCTCCTTCATTTCTATTTTTTTTCAAACCAGATATAAAGCTCATATTAAGCCTATATTTCTTGTTCGAGGATCAAAACCCATGAAAAACTCATTTTTGTGTGAGGTTTTTTCACAACTCTATCATATTTGTTTAATTTGAATTCTAAACCAAAAACTTCATTAACAACATGTAATATAAGAAACATTAATTTTATACTCGATAATTTTAATTGATTGGACCACAGGCTAGCCACCACAAACAAAGAGGGAAAAATCAAGGGGCTGATTTTGTGCATATAAGAAATAAAATTAGCAAGAACTAGAATTTAGATAATGTATATAATCTTTCTAGGAATCTTCAATCATATAATTACTATATGGTTAATAAGAATTTCATATAAGTAATAATCGTTAAATGTGTTATTTGATTAGATGGTATTTAGGTCATAGCATCATATGATAGAGGCTATTAACCTATAACAATCAATCATTATTTTTTTCAATGTATGCTTTCACGAATAGTTATTTATCATATTAGTTTCTAATTTTAATATAGTTATTATATCCCTATATTATTGGTTAATATAAGGTTGTTTAAAGCATTTTTAAAGTTTAGATATTCATAATATAATGTCAAGAAACTACTTTAATTTCTTTTATATAATGATAAAATTATTCTCAAATTATTTATATTAAAAATATAAAGCTATTAAAAAAAATGAATGATCCTAATTTATATTAAAAATCACTTGATTACTGGTAAATTGTTAAAACATTAATTTAAAGTAATTCAACCCTGCAGAAAAACACGGTCAAGGAAGCTAGTTTGCTAACTTTAGAAAAAAGAAACCGTGTAGAAATATACAAACTATTATAAAATGCAAGGGAGGAAATTAAAATGCGACGTCAAAACCTAGCTTGTCGAGGACTACCTAATCTAGACTATGGGCTATGTATAGAGTTCAAGCCCAACTTCTAATAGGACTTTCAAAAATCAGTGGAGGCCTATCATATCACTGTCACCGCATGTCCGTCCCAGCTTCGGTTTCATTTCACAAGCTGGTCAAACCTAGCTTATAAGAATTTCAAAGAATTTTTTTGTTCTAATTTTTTTATTTAAAAAAACTTAAAACAATTATTTTAATGTTAACAAGGTAAACCCGTGCTAGGGTGTTTGAGAGGGTAGCGGTTGCTTTTTGAAGTGTTTTTTCATTTCAAAACACATTAAATAAATATTTTTTTGTTTTTTAAAATTATTTTAGATATCAGTACATCAAAATAATTTGAAAATATCAAATAAATATTAATTTGAAGCAAAAAAATAAAATAAAAATTTTTAAATTTTTTCAGAAGCGTTTTCCAACCACGGTACCAAACACTCGTACTCGTATCGATTTTCTTTACCTTATCTTTTAAGGGTGGGTTATTTTATTTTTTCGTAAGCATCAATAAATTATCAAAAAATTGGTGCCAAATTAAGTGCATGACACATTCTGAGGCATAAAAAAAATTCTCAACACTATATTCAACAATAGTTGGTATAATTTCCGCATCAAAAAAATACAATCATGCGAAAAGCATGGTTCATAGACTATGAATAATTTTAATAATGGATGGAAGTAAAATTATGAGGGTATCTAATAATTTCTCCGAATAATATTATTGCATTTGAGTTTTTATTTTTAATCTTGTGTGAGTTACACGGAGAAATTAATTGGTGCTCACTTGTTACTAGAACTAGTGTTTATACCCAAAGTATACATCCTTCAATTAATTATGAATTGGGCCAAATTGCAATATTTCATTTTTCACAGATCAAACCTGAATATTCAAGAAACATGATGGACTAAGGCATACAAAGCCAATAAATTATGCATATTACTAAAAAAAATAAAACATGTGGGGTGAATATTGTGCAACCGACACTATTCTCCCTCTCACGAAACACTGCTCATGGCGCTGTTTATTTTTAAAAAAATTGTTTTTGTTTTCAAAGTTTTATTTTGGATGATTTGATCCTTATTGAAGGCCATTTGATTTGGATTCATAGACAAGGGTGGATTTGAAAGAATAGAGATCAAAATTAAAAAGACGCCAAATATGGATGGCGTGCAAGAAGTTTTAGGAAAGATATACTTCGGTCCTTTAATTTTAAAAATAACATAAATTATATGATTTTGATGCCTCAATTTTTTTTCAAGTTTAATTTTGGTACATAGAAGTTTATTTTTTTAATTTTTTAGTTCCTGATTGAGAGAGAAGAGAAAGAAATGTCGCTAGATTTCAGTGATAGAAAAAGAAAAATATCATTAACACTGATTTATACTATTAAAACAGTTGATATTTATGTCCAATGATTTTATTTAATGAGTAGAGTTTATATTAGGTGTTACCTTTAAAATTCATAAAAACACAAATATAAATTTTATTTGATATTTTATTTCAAGTTGATTTTAATTTTTAATATGGTTTTTGGGACGTGTCAAAATATCTAGTTTAAAAACTTTTGCCGTGAAGGATGCCAATAATTATGGAGCAAGCAACTCGGGTGGGCGGCAATAATTAATTTATTTTCAACTATCTTTTATTATTTGGAAATAAACTGTTTTATTTTAATTATATTTCTAATTAATCTATTTTTTTTATTAAAAATGTACCTGGTCATTAAATTTAATATTATTTATAAATAGAGAATTATTTTCATATTTTTGGAGTCAGCCCTAAAATACATATTTTCTTCGTAAATTCATCTTTTCAGTTCTATGCTTCATGTTTATTTTCACTTATATATTTTTTTAATTCTAATTTTTTATTGCATTATTTGTTGTTTTCTTTACCTTTTTCTTAGTGTATTTTAGTCTTTCTCAATAAAAAAACAATTACAATTTATTAGGTTTTTATATTTAACAACCGCAACTAATCTCTTAGTGATATCTTTTGATTGAATTTATTGTTTTTTATTTTTATTTTGACTATATATTTATAAAATCTATATCCAATTGATTTTAAGATACTTATCGCCTCTATATATATAAGATATATTGTAAGAAAGAAAGTTTCATTAGTAACTATGCTTTACTGACGTATTTCATTAGCATATTCTAAACATATTATATACGCATATGTTTGATTAGCAAAAATCAAGTTGTGGTATATTTTACATGGAAAAGCAACCGTTGCTTCTCTTGATCACAGTCATCTTAGCTGCTGGAGCATTTTTGGAAAAAACAACAGCCTCCCATCTCCTATGAGACTATGGTCTCCTGCATTTTCGTGCCATGGAGGGCAGATTCTAATGTCACTCGATCCATCTTGCACCGTTCCTGTTTTCTTTCTATTCTGCAACGACTTGTATCTCCCTGGCCATGGCAAGTAGATGGTTCTTTGTAGAGGAAGAATGAAGGGCTGAGCCTGAGCCGCCTGGAGTGGAGAGATTCAGGCAACAACTGATTCTTGTGGCCATGCATTCTCTTTTGCAGAGAATAGAGGGGCCGATAGCATGGTAGCTGACAAAAGGCTGCCTGCGTATGGACACTTGAATCAAACCAGTGAAACCACCATTCGTTGAAAGCTAATGAAAATAGATTAAAGACAGAAAAAAAAAAGTTCTTTAAAGGTCATGTTGCTTCGGGCTTCAATTAGTCGGTTCTTGGGCTGATTCTATGTTTAGGTTTCAGCCTTTGCGTGGATTGTTTTTTACTACCCTTGTCTTGAGCCTAGTTTTGCTTGTTCGTATTCCGTGACCATGAGCATGCAGGTTCCTTGTTACTTGTTCACGTCATTTTTAATGTCTTTTTGAAAGTATTTAAAATTCAAAAATTTAGTTTCAATGTATTTAACTATTAATGCTATCATAACATAATTTAAGGTTCCCAAAACTATCCTGTTCTTTTAAATAAAAAAAAGCTGAAAAATAAAATATAAAATATAAAAGACAAACGACTTGATTGACAAAAACAAGTTAAAAAATGATCTACATGTATAAATAAGAGATGGAGAGACCAGTTTGGATCTTCGACTTTTTCTAGAAACTTGATTGCATCATTGAAGGACCTAACTGTAAACGGTAATGCAAATTCAAGGTTAGACTTAAAAAATTGGACGAATTTGCATAAAAATGATGTTTAAGGACTTAATAATTAGATTTTTAATAGGTTGATTTGATTTAATCATAGGTCTAATTAATTTTATCAATTAATTTAGGTTGAGATTAAAACAATTAATTAAGTGCAAGGACTTAATTATACTTTTAATGGATCAAATTAATTTCTTAAGGACTTACCGGGTGAAAAATTGAGTTTGGAATCTTAATATGGGATTAATTGATAAGTTTGGAATTATTTTGGAGGACTAAATTTAATTTTTACAAGCTTAATTGGATAAAATTAAGGGTGAAACTGTAAGAAAATCAAAGTTCAAGGGTCAATTAAAGGTCAAATTGAAGAGTCTCAAAACTAAGGACCAAAATGCAAAAGGCGTAGAAGTTCAGTAACTGAAATAATCAAAATCAAGGGTCAATTTGAAAGAAGTTGAAAGTTTGATGGTTGATAAGGGTTAAATTGAAAACCAATGACCAACTTCAAAAGGGCGCTTAATTTAGAAAAGTTGAATCAAAGTTTCCAGGGGTACGATTGCAAAAATTAAAAGTTTCAGAGTCAATTGAGGGTGCATATCCCATATTGAAAAAACAGGGACAAATTGAAGTTTGAAAAATCTCAATTAGAAAACCCTAATTTCTAGGATTTAATTTGAACGACATGTCACTCATCTTTAATGAAGAGAACGAATGACATGTCGTTTATTTCTTATTAGCCATCTTCTTCAGCCGAGAAGGCTGATTGAGTTGCCACCTTCAGGCGAATGAACATGGCATCTCCAACCACCTTAAAAGCACCATACTGATGGACTAAGAATCACCTCCTCTACAAGGATCAGTTATCCTCGTCGCATGTTTATACCAACATTGGCTCAATAAACTTAAAAACATCTTGTTCGGAGTTGACAATTTTAAGTTGATCGAGAGCTCACTTTCCAATCAATGAATGCGGAGTTTTGGACCTCGAAATCATATGAGATTTAATCTCCATGATAGATATACATTCCCTTTACAAGGATTAGTTACTCATATTCCACGTTTACATCTAGTTTGTCACAATGATTGAAGAAGAAAACCACCATGATTGTTTAAACTCGTGGCTACCTTCTATTCACAGGTTTGAGCTCAAAAAAGATAAAAGGAACTATAATGCACCTTTCAAGGGAGGTTAGAGGAGAGAATGAACAAGAATCCTCTGTAACAAAATTTATGGTTTTGTTTAGCTTATAAAAAGTTATTCTTGAGCACACCAAAAGGATCCTAAAGAGAATTACAGAGAAACTCACATAAAAAAAATACATAGAAATCAATATAATACTTAGAATAGAAATGAACGAAAGGTAACAAAAATTATGTTTGAAAAAGAAAAAAGGGGAATCTAGATCAATCTGAGATTGAAAAAAAGATGAAAATCAAAAGAAAAAAGCAAAAAAACCAGAGAAGGAATCAACTTTCTCATTGCTAGGTAAACCTTTAAAATTTGATGAGAGGGTGGAGCTCAATAAGCACACCTCTTTCCTCTTTATTTTTGTCTTTTAAATTACTATTTATGATGTTTGTTATGCATCTTTTGAAGTCATTTATTAATTTGAAGGCCTTGAATATAACTTGTATATGATCAAGTTTTGTTTATTGTCTTGTTTTGATGAGTTAAAATATGATTATGGAATGGAAAATGTTAGTATAGAATATTGTTTTTGCATGTTTTGTTGTTAGGCTAGTATTTAAAGTTATGACAATATGTGTTAGGTTTTGATATTGTTGTGGTTTAGTTTGTTTTAGGTTAGTCTACTTGGTATGTTAAAGTTATAAACATGTTGTTTAAGCTTCAAGGCAATGTATATGATCAATGGAACAATGTTTATGTATAGGAAAATGCTTTTTTTTTCTTGCTATAATTATAGTTCTTGTTTGTTGTTTTTGCTTTAAATCTTTTGTTTCTTATTGTTTTGATGATTCCAACAAATAGTGGTAAGCATGCTTAAGCTTAGGTTGCTAGGTTTAGGTTGTTTTTCTGAGTTTTATTGTATTTTTTTAGATTTGGACCTTTCGTTGGGTTTCGGGGTATGCTGACTTTTCTATGTTGGCATTCATCCATTGAACTTTTTCTTAACTCATTATTTTCTAAGTCATTTCGGTCGATTGATGGTTTTTATATGTGCATGAATGTATGTTGATCTTTAAACTAAGTTTATTTTGTGGCTTACAAGCCCTAATTTAAAGGTTTTTTATCTTTATTTTTTTTGTTTTATTTTTTGTTGCATAAAATCAAATAATCGTAACATTTTCTTGATTATCATGATGATTCAGCATCATATTTTATTTTTGAATCGTGTCTTTATATGTCTTTGTGCCTTTGAATTTTTGTGTCTAGGTTTCTTCGCAAGTTCTTGGAGTTTTTAAGCGAATTCAGATGCCTTTTCCCTTTTGATCTTTGTTTTCTTCTTCTTTTGTTTTTGTTTGGGTCGTGTTTAAGGGTTTGTGTTTTTAGGTCAGGAAGCTCAGCCCACGTGGCTGGGCTGAACCCAATTTTCAAATGTATAAGGACTAAATTAGAAAAAGAAAAACATCAAACTTTGATTGAATGATGAAATTGAAAACCACCAACACCTTAACAAAAAAAGCCATGGAAAAAAATTAGAAATTAAAAGAAGAAGGATCAAATTGAAAAATATTATATATGACAAATTATAATTGATGAATAAATTGAAAAAAATTCACAAAAGGGCCAAAGAAAAAGAATCACAAATCAAAACAATAAGGACCGAGCTGGAAAAGATAAAATATGTCAAATTGGAATTGAAGGACTAAATTGAAAAACAAATAAAACTTCTATAAGTAAAAAAGAAAAAATAGAAATAGAAAGAATAAGAATTGAAATTGAAATAGAAAAAAAAAAGGGGGACAAACCTAGATTTTTCAGGAAAAGAGAGAAAAGAAAAAAATGTCAACTGATAATAAACCGCCACACCGACAATGACATGTACAACACTTGGTGAAAAAGGACGCGGCGTCACATCCAACAACATGGTGGGATGGCTAATTTGGTAACCAGGAGGTGCCGCAAATACCACCCAAATAGTGCGGCGCCACCCACACATTGACACATGTTTACCACGCGTCAACATCTTTATTGATTAAAAAAATAATATTTTAAGAGAAAATGATCAAATTACCCTCTATTTTTTTAGATTCACCATAAAACCTATATATGAAGCCCAAAACACCCATGGGTCCATGGTTATTTTCTCAATGACTTCAAGAGCAAAGTTGACTTTTGCTGTTTTGAAAAAAAAGAACAAAAATATCCTTTGTAATTCATCTTATTTTTTTAAATCAGGGGTAATTAAGTTATTTAACTCTTTAAGAAATTTTAAAAGGACATATACTCCCATACAATCATTAAATGATTAATGGTCCATGTAAAAAACTAAAATACCCTCAAAACCATTGTTTATGATTTTATTTTTGAAGGGCAAAAATATTATTTTACGGTAGTGATGAATAGGAAAATGTGTCTATGGTTATAGGGAATTTGTCTTCTACTTTAATTGTTTTTTTATTATTCTTTTACTCCTATTTTCTTATTCTTAGTGTTATTCATAAATGAAAAAAAAAAATTAGAAGTTGTTAAAAGAATCTTGAAATAGTAATGTTACACATTTTTTACCCTTCTCTAAATGAAAGCTTCCTCGGTAAGAAAAATCACATTATGAACTTGATTAAAAGTGCTCGTAGCAAAATTGTCCAAAAAGGCCAACAATTGATTTTTTAAACATCTCTTTTAATTATAAGTTTCAATGTGTTGTTAAAAGGTTATTTTAATGAATATTTCCTTGTTTGATTTATTTTAAATGATGCATTTTTATGGATGCTTTTGATTTTTTTCTTAATAAGAAAATATTATGATTAATTTTTAATAATTTTATCTAATGATAATAAAAAGAGAGATAAATAAAGTATTTGAATTTATATGATTTTTTAAAAGAAAATATAAAAAATATTTTAACAAAACAACTAAAAACAAATGAGATCCGTTAAATGTTGATATAAATGTTGAAACATGTTAATATATTTTTTAAAAATATTTAGATAACAATTTCATGTCATAAAGGGTCATAAGTTCAAACACTAGCTGTGATAATATTTTGTATTATATTCGATATCGTTATGTTCCTCTTAAGAAAAAAAAAAAAAGATGTTGCCTGGTTATATTACAGACGACATATCATGAGTTTTTTGTAACATGCCTATGGATTTTTTTATTGGACCTTTGATTTTTTATAGATTTTTTTTATTATGATTTTTTTTCATCTCTATCCTTTATTATTGGATTTTTTTATGTTTTATTTTTTATTTAATTTTATTTTTTAATGTTAGGTTTTTATTGATTTTTTTGATTAGTATTAAGTTGCTTGTGAATTAGTTTTTGTATTTTTTATCATATAATAAAATAAAATAAAAATAATTTAATCTATTGGAGTCAATAGTTCGGGTTACGAGTTTAGCGGCTAACTAACATGAATTTAGCCTGTTATTTTTTTCAAGTCGAATCGGAATTTTCAAGTTTGGAAAAAAAAACGAGGAGGAGAGGAAGAACATTATTCAGATCAATTCATCAACATTAGCTATTACTTTCATCCATATTCCATAATGAAAAACTAATCTTAGTTGCAGCCTCCATCATGAGCACAAGCAGTGGTGGATTCCATTTCCACGTGAGTTTCTTCTCTTGGTAGGCAAAAACATTCATGTGTTCTATCAACACAGACACCTCGTCCTGATGGACATTGAAAGGAGCAGTCAATATCACGAACACATTTTGCTGCCTCCACTGATCTTACTACCACACCTGCATAAATACTCAAGAAAAAACATCAGTTTTCCAACACACAAACCCTAAGCGAAGGGGTGGAAGAAAGCGAGAGAGACTCACCAGAAGTAAAAACTACGAGGATGAGCAAGAGCACAGGTTTCAAAGAAGCTTTCTCCATTTCCTAACAGTGATTTATATGCTAGAATGTATTTAATTAAATAGTTATGGTATAGAAATGGGGGGAGCCGATACTATTTTTATAGGCTATGGAATATTTTTGAGGAAATGTCAACAAATATTTCCAAATATCCTTCCTTTATGGGATAGATACATTACTTTATATATATATATATATATATATATATATATATATTTGTTTTAAGACCCTACCCGGTCCAAGGCCTGGGTTCCGGGTTTTGACCGGGTCACCGGGTCGGCCGGGTCAGTTCTTTTTTAAAATCAAAATGATGTCGTTTTAGTAAAAAAAACAAAAAAAGCAAAAGTCAACGGGTTTTCAACCGGGTCTTGCCAGGTCAGCCGAGTCACCGGGTCAGCTGAGTCACACCGGGTTTTTTCTTCCCCTGTTTTTTCTTCAACCCGCCCCGATTCCAGCCCCAGGTCAGCCGGGTCCCGGGTCGACCCGCCGGACCGGACTGGATTTCAAAACTATAATATATTACCTTTCCTGGTTAAGAAAAGTTTTCAGATCCCTTTCTATTCAAGCATAAAGGGTTTCCAAGTATGTTTCACCTGATTTTTTTTTTATCAGTAATTAAAAATTGATACTCAAGTTAACCTTGAAAATCTATTAAAATAATATTTTTTATATTTTAAAAAAATTATTTTTAATATCACTATATCAAAACATTTTAAAATATAAAAAAATTAATGAGAAGTAAAAAAGAAAAATTTTTAAAATAAAGTTTCAACAGCGTTTTTTAATACGGTACAGTGTGGTACAGTGTTGAGAATGACCGTTTTTTATTTAGGGAATCAGGGCTCGCTTAACTGGCATGTGCTGGAAAAATTCTTCCATGGGCTTAGCATTTTCAAACACCGATTCTAAAAAACAGGGCCCACTGATAAGGTCGCTAGTCTAAGCTCAACGGCTGATAAATATGAGGTCCAATTGAAGCCCAGCTCAGAATGGGTCCAAAAATCCATTGATTGTATTGGCCATGAACATGCAAGATTTCACGAGAAGACGAACATCTAGTTAACTAAAGCTAATTTTAGCATTGAAAATACTGTGGATATAGATATTTGTATTCTTTACTAGAATAGGGTAATAATGTTTTTTAAAAAAAAAAATTAAATGTTTTCATATTGAGAGTATTTATGTCTTTTACTTTTTTAAATACAATAAAATGATAACTTTACCCTTGATAGAAAAAAAAATTAAAACATTCTTGCAAGGGCTTTTTGGTCTTTTCACCATGTTTTTTTCTTGTTATTACCGATTTTATGAAGAGAAATTTGGTCTTTTTGCATAGATTAAATATTATTTAAATGGAAGAAAGTGCAGGCGCTTGTGGAATAAGCGTCAATGCTTGGGAGGCACTCGTGCACTTTGGATAGTGGCTTCTGGTGGCAAAAATTGACCTTCTGCCATGTTATTGGAAGTGTAGCTTTTTTCTTTTTTTTTTCCTGTTAGTGTGGCATATGTTGGTGGTAGTGAGGTGGTTTGTTGTCGACGAGCTTTTTTTTTCTCTCCTTTCTTTTCTCTCTTCTTCTTAAAAAAATTATAATTCAACCCTTTGTATTGTTGATATTTTAACTTCAATTCTTATTCTTTTGATTTCTAGTTTTGTTTCTTGGCTCTTTTGTAGAAATTCTATTTGTTTTCAATTTCATCCTTCCATCTCAATTTATCATATTATTTTTTGAATTTGGTCCTCATTCTTTTGATTTTTTAGGTCTTTTGTTGAATTGATTTTTCTTTTCAATTTCACCCCTAAATCAAATATTTATTTTTATTTCTTATTTCAATTCTGATCCTTATTCTTTTGACTATTTTTTTTTTGTTTTGTTAAATTGAATTTTCTTTTTGATTTTATTTTTCAATCAAAGAAAAAACTAATTTTGTACTTTAAATTTGATCCTCATTCTTTTAATTATTATTTTTTGTTTTTAATCCTTTTGTATAATTAATATTTTTTTTTCAATTTCATCTTTCAACATTTGAATGATTGGAATTAGGTGTCATGGTTTTTCCAGATATAGTGTTTCTGATTTAATGATTGGGGTTACAAGTTTGAAAAGTTAATGTGAGTTGACAGTAGTTTTTTAAAAAGAAATAGGCTTTGTGATTTTCATTGTTTTATTTTCTATAGAGTTATTCTGATCTCATGACTTGGGTTATAGGTTTGGCAGGATAAACCGAGTTAACTCGGCCGTTATCACCAGGGTTACAATTTTGTAATGCTAGTTTGGGTTAACTCATATCAAACTTTTTAAGTATTTAATGAAATGAGAATTGAACTACATCATTTGTCCGTTCTTGAAAAAAAAAATGTTTTTTTCACATGTTATTATAATTTTTTTTAATTTAGTCAATTTGTTGTTGTTGCTTATTTTTTTATGGTCTAATTAAAATAAAACAAATTTATGTGACAAATGAATGTCACTTAAGTATACCTACTTCAGGCATAGGATTTCTCCATATAGTTTTATTTGGAAGATATGAAGAAAACAAAATCCTATTAAGTTGATTATATTCCTCAATTCACATGTTTTTGTTGAATAGTTAGTGACAAATGAATGTCACTTAAGTATACCTACTTATTTCATTTCTTAACAAATCAAGGTTAGGTCTAACTACATCACTAGTTTGTGCTATGTCGCGGGTCAAATAAAAAAAATAAATGCTAAAAAAATATTTAAACATTGCTAATGTGATTCAAAAGAAAAAAAAATATTTTAACAATGAATTCAAAATTTATTGCATATTGGACTACATGTTTTTAAGAATTTTGAGATGGTAACAAACTTAACAATACATTTTTAAATATTAAAACGATAATATATTGAACCAACTTTGATTAACTCAGGTTAATTAGTGAAAATCATGGATCGGATCATGATAGTTTTACAAAAAACAAATCGAAACAAATAGGAAGCTTAATATCCAATTAACTTAATTTTAAATGATAAAATTAGTAAAAAATTAATATTTAATTATAAAAACTTGAGTGAACCCAAGTTAACAAACAAAACTCGTAACTTAGATTGTGCATCTCACTAGATTTAATAATCTTTTATCCATGAGATTATTTTTTATTTAATTATAAAAAAATTATTTTAAAAAAAAAAACAACCATAACAAGCACGTGACATAAAGATAGAAAAAGTAGGCCTAATTTTTCTAAGTTAAATAACACAAGGAGGTTTTTTATATTTATTTTAAGTTAAATTAAAAAAATATATCATGGAGTAACAAAAAAAAATATATTTTTTAAAAAATCAGGGACTAAAATGTATGAAATAACAAAAAAAAAAGCTAGAGTGTAAAATATAGGTAACAAAAAAACATAAAAAAAACATAAAAACAAAGCATGCCAAACATGTCGTCTAGAGCCTTAGAATCCAATAAACAAAGAATCGTTGAAAGATCCGGGTAATGATTTATTTTTTCCAAGATTTTTATTTTCAACCCTTTTTTTTTCATCCAAAAAATCTAAAAAACATCTTAAAGACCTTAATAAACATATTTATAACCTCAAACAATTCAAAAATTAGTTCAAAAACCCTTAATCAACCTGAATAAAAAATATTTCTTGAGCTGAGATCTACTATCTTAAGGAACGGTAATGTCAAAGAATATCTCAGTAAAATCAACTATTTTAATGGTTGAAATCAATATCAATCAAAATTTTTTTTCTTTCCTGTCATAATTTGACAAGATTTTTTTTTCAAACCCAAAATAGAAAATAAAAAAACTTTAAAACCACCATCTATTGAACTCAATGCCATTTCCACCCTATTCCTCCTCCTTCCAGTTAAATCCACATTGAAATTTGAGGAAGTGAGGAGTGTACACATGCACTGAGTGGCGTCGCCTCCCCCATTTTCTCTGTCGTAATAAATGCCGACCTAACATGCTCGCCTGTCCAAATCCTGATTTCCCTATCCTCTCTTTTTTCTCACCCAAAAGAGAGAGAGAGATCATCATCCACAAGGTTGACTTATGGAGCAACATGCACATAACCAGGCCAAGACAGAACCTTTTATCTTCAAAACAAGCAATCGCAATGATCAAGTGTTCTCACATGCCGATCACATTGGGACCCCAAATATGGTTAAATGTCGGTCCATTTTAAAAAAATACAATAAGCTCAAGATTCACCGTTAAAAGGTCTACGCAACCATCGGAAAAGGACACCATCATTTCAATTCCATTTCCCCATATCCACTACTAGCTGGAACAGGCATTCTTCCTCCCTGGCTTATACATGATCGGAGACGATCCAAGATCCAATCATGTGTGTTTTATTTTTTTAATTAGCGTGGGGTGTTCGGGTCAATTTACGCGCACCACGACTATTTCTCATGACACACTGAACATCCTGCAAGCCCAATGAGCAGGTAAGGCACCGCGGGGTGACAGAGTGCACATAGAGGGTCGAACCCGGGACGGGAACGGAACAAGTCACACGATTGACCACAGCGGCTAGACTCTCAAGTGCATTTGTGTTTTTTTTTTAATTTGATGCTAAGAGTGTTTTTAATTTAGTGTTTTTTTATTAATTTGGTTTGAATGATCATCTTTTAAATAAGATAAATCTGGTTTTAACATGTAAAAAAATAAATTAAAAGTAATTAGAGTGTAATAACGGTTATTTTTTAAAGTATTTTATATTTGAAAATATATTTAAATAATTTTTTTATTATTTAAAAAATACTATTTTTAACACCAACATATTAAAAAACTTAAAAATATAAAAAAGTAGTTCTAAATAAAATAAATTTTCAAATATTTAAAAAAAAAAAAAACAATTTCAACCACCTAACAAAAACACCCTATGTCATAAAACAAATATTTTATTCTACGAGATGGAATGGTAAAGTCTGGAAAATATGAAGAAAAGCTGTCTCAAAAATACCATTTAACAACAAAATAATATAATAATTGATTTGACGAAGAAAACCACACCACCAAATATGACTAAAAACGACGTCGTCACCGTTCAACTTCTAAATCAAACCAGTTATAACTCTCCCCTTCAGGCTTCTACAACTACAACGAAAGAAAACACAGCACCTTCGTTTTAAACTCTCTCTCTCTCTCTCTGTCTCTGGATCACTAAAGCTGCGTCTCTTGAAAACCCTAATTTCTCTCCCTTTCTCTAATCTAAAACCCTAACTCTAAGAAATCCCCGAACTGGCCTCTCCGCTACTCGCATTCTCGAAAAAAGTTCAAATCTTTCTACCTCCAACACTCGATTTCGACCCGAGTGGACTCAGTGAGTCACCGCTCAATTAACTGAACTCAGCGAGTCACACTTTTGGTCCCTTGTTTCTATTGGCGGTGGGTTTTGTTAGGAATGTGAAAAAATGGAAGGAAATAATGGGAGTTCTAGTGAAAATAGTAGTAGACCACCGATACCTCTCTCTGCTTCTACTACTACGACGTCGTGCAGACAGTGTTTTAGCATTGATCGTGTGCCTGTTAACTGTAAGAAGACTCTGGTTCGTCACCAGTCTCTTGTAAGTTTCTAAATTTTACACCTTTTTGGCATCTGGGTTTTTTTTATTTCGTGGTTAAAGAAATTGGGTTTTGGTTTTCTATATGTTTCTGTGATTTTAATGGGTTTTTTTAGTTGGATTTCTAATGTGTTGTGCGTTCTTTGTTGTTCGAGAAATTCAAGTTTGACTTTTAATTGGGTTGAATTGGTTTGTTACGTTTGATCTTGTTTTTCTTTCTTTCTAGCTTGTGTTGTTCTTTTAATATCACTATGTAATATATTTGTAATTATTGACTCTTTGAAGTGGACTCCTTGACAAGGAAGTTGTTAGTGATTTAATGAGAATGTTTTCCGAGGAGTAATGCTGATTTTGATTAAACATCTCATCCATGGTTTAACTTTTATTAAATTATGTAAGCACAAAAATCAGGTCAAGTTTAATTTTTATTAAATTATGTAAGCACTGGTGATCTACAGTTGTTGTTGCCGAGATTTTGACCTGATTTTTGTGCAGGTGAAAACAAAGACGTTGGATATCTCTGTTAAACCTCAGCTTGGTGCAGAAAATCATGATGCGGATTTCATTCCAATTATCCGCTCTGGTGCATGGGCGGATATTGGCTTTCGCTCAAGTATGGAAGATGTGTATATATGTGCTGACAATTTTATGAGTGATTATGGACTCAAGAATGCTATTGATGGGCCCAATTCCTTTTATGGGGTACTATTTTCTTTCTCTTAGTTCCTCTTATGATTCCTTGTGTGGGACATTCAAGAAACTATTGGCTGTTCTTTGGTTCAAATGATGTGCGAGATATTTGTGATTTCCTTGGAGCATTGGCCCTTTTTGTTTATTTATAAATTTTCTCGCATCAAAATTCTTAAAATCTGCAATTCACACCATAATACCATTTCAGTTAAGTGAATAGCAGGCTGTAAGACAAAACTTGAGGCCTTGCAAAATATAGCCTTTTGTTTTTGCTTGATATTCAAGAAATGCAATAGTTTTACGTTTCTTGAATTCTGCTGTCATAAACCATAGTTGAAAGCATCTTCTGCAATTATGGCAAGGGTAAAAAAATATGTTCATGTATGGCTGATTGTGAGTGCGTTGCTGGTTATGGCATTGATATCAGCTATCGTGATGACAAGTATTGGTTGAAGTCAGTTCTGTTTTTGATGGTTAGGTGTTTGATGGACATGGAGGAAAGCATGCTGCTGACTTTGCATGCTACCATTTGCCAAGATTCATTGCTGAGGATGAAGACTTCCCCATGGAGGTTGAGAGGGTTGTTGCTTCTGCATTTCTGCAAACCGACTCTGCTTTTGCGAAGGCTTGCTCCCTGGATGCAGCCCTTGCTTCGGGAACCACTGCACTAGCAGCTCTTGTTGTTGGGAGGTTAGCTTTTATCCATCCACCAACCGACTCAGCTCTTCTTGGAGCATTTAATGCTCACCAAACTAGGCTGTGGTATATTTTATTAGTTATAGATTATTAAGAATCTTTATCCCTGGTGCTTAGTTTCACCAATTACATTACTGTTGACTTAAGAAACAAAGGTAGATATGAGCTATCCAAGCTATAGTTGGGCTTTTTATGAACCTGAAATAGGTGGAACCACATTCTATATTCAAAGGCAAGCCTCCATCTGGATATTTCTTAGGGAGGCTGATAATATGAGTTTATTCAAGGAAATAAAAAGGCTGCAGCTAAATGATGGTAATGCTTGCCCTTAGGTCATATCTTGAAATTCACCCATAAGAGCCATTAAGGCAGGGTCTGTGGTTTTTCTCTTAAAGTTGGTTTGTGACGACTGAGTTTTTGACTACTTAATATGCTATTTATTTCTGATGACAGGTTGTTAGTTGTGGCAAATGCTGGAGATTGTCGGGCAGTTCTATGCCGCCGTGGCAATGCCATTGACATGTCTAATGATCATAAACCAATGTGCAGCAAAGAAAGGAAGCGCATCGAGGCATCTGGGGGCTACATTTATGATGGTTATCTCAATGGACTACTCAATGTGGCTCGTGCTTTGGGAGACTGGCACATGGAAGGACTGAAAGGCAATGGCAGTGATGGTGGACCACTAAGTGCAGAGCCTGAGCTTATGACTAGGCAATTGACTGAGGAAGATGAATTCCTCATTATAGGCTGTGATGGGATTTGGGATGTGTTCAGGAGCCAAAATGCTGTGGATTTTGCTAGGCGGAGGCTTCAAGAGCACAATGACCCAGTCATGTGTAGCAAAGATCTAGTTGATGAAGCCTTGAAGAGGAAGAGTGGGGATAATTTAGCTGTTATCGTGGTTAGCTTCCAGTCTGAGCCTCCCCGAAACTTGGTTGCTCCACGTCCAAGGGTGCACAGGAGCATATCTGCCGAGGGTTTGAGGGAGTTGCAGAGCTTCTTGGATGACTTGGCAAAATGAGGCAGTAACATGTTCCTTCTCTTTCTTTCCTTCCTTTTCTAATTTAGAGTTTTAGCTGTAGTTCTAGATATTGAGAGAATTGAGTTCCAATTGTAACATATGCGGCAGTTTGTTGCTCGGTTAGAAGTTCATCTTGTTTCAGCCTTTGTTTGGCCTGATCTAGACAGTTAATTTTTCGTGAAGACGGTTTGTTGTGCGGTATTAAACTTGTTCATCAATACTTGGAGCATTTACTAGAGTGTTGTGGTTTGGGTGTTTGATTTTGTTATAATGGTGGTTCCATCTCTTTCTCCCTCCCCCTCTCACTCGTCCTCTCGAGTCTAGAATGTTTGGTATGGAATTGAACATTTTCACTTTGTTGCTGATGATTGCAAGCATGAATGCATTTATTCTGAACATGTACTTAACTAGATGTAGCAAGGTTTTATTGTCCAAGCATAAACATGTTTAAACTAGGAAGTTTATAGTTCAAGCAAAGTCATATAGGGCTAAAATTCAGGACATAAGATCTTGCAAGGATAATCTCTGCGAGCAGTTGTTGTAAGGTCATGAATTTGAGCTTTTACTAAATTTGGGAGACGATCACAACCACCAGGCACCAGTCCTAGGTCCTCTCACACACTTTCGTCCACCCTCAGCACCTTTAAATGCTAGATTGATTACCTCATAAATACTACGACTTGAGCCTTGAAAAGTCCCCTCAGACTCAGAGAGGACCCCTACCATATTAGGAAAAGAAGATGGACACCTCAGCCTTGAAACTAACACTATGTATGGCAAAAAACTATTGTTTCCCATTTTATTTTTCTTTCTTTCATAGACCACCTTTTAGACAGGTTTGGCATGGATCTGCTTTCGCGCGCGCGCGCAGACACAAACCACATTTCCAACATGAGCAAAAATTATGATCAATAGAACTTGAAGCAGTGATAAATTTCTGATTGCTTTATACATTTATCTATGTAGAAAAGCAGAAAAAAAATCTCACCTTCTCTGGAAGTTAAATGCTCTAATGGAGAATGCAAAGGTGAAAGCAAATAGCACACAGATCCCAACAATTACGATTGCACAAGTTCCAACAAAGTCGTGCCGAAAACCGAAATAATTCCTCACGAAATCTTCTACTGTTTCATCACCCTCTAGTTTATCCTTGATGTCTCCATATTGCGAAGCAATCAATCCATAGAGGGTCCAAGAGACCGGACATGCCCAGAAATACCATCTCCACCAGATAGGAATCCTCTGTCAGAAACAAGAGTTAATCATCTTTAGTCCTGGTCTGTTTTTGATTTAGATTAGGTTGTATAGAAACACAAAGGAGGGTAAGTTACCGTTCGAGGAACAATGAATCCTGAGAAAAGATTCCATATTGCGTAGAAAGCAGATGAAACTATAGCAGCAACATTGTGGTTTGGCGTGACGGCGACAGTCATCATGCCATAGAAAGTCATGTATAATAAAGTGAAGTACATGAAGAAGATGTACCAAAAGAACTTGCTAACTGTCCAATCAAAACCAATCATGGTGTACACTATAACTCCATATATGAGAGTCTGAACTAAAACGTATGGGATTTCAATCATAACCTGCATAGAAAAACAAATGATTAGGTGAGGGAACCTTGCGGTTGATTTTCCTGGAATCTCAAAACAAGCATTAAGCAGTCTCTTCTGCATGTTTCCTGTATTTATATACCTTAAATCTTGACAGATGGATAATGCATTGATGAATTAATCAATTCCTTTCCACGAAGACAAAAAGGCTGAGTAACAAAATCAATTTACCTGTGCAAAGGCATATGGCAATGCAGAATACATTCCTGCTGCTCTTTCTCTGTAAAATACTGTTCTCTCAATAGCAACAACTGGCTGCACTGATGTAGCATTCTGCACCCCTATGAAAAGAACAGCGGCGTACATAGAACCCATCGAATTAAAGATATCTTGTCTGTTCCTTCTGCAGTTAAGAACATTTCATTTATGTTAGAGAGCAAAAGAGGAGGGGGCGGGGGGGTGTTTAGCCCTTGTGTAAAGAATATGCTGCACTTCTATGTACCTTTTGGAGCCCATGTCCCAAAATATTGTCCCAAACATTAAAGCTATGAATGTTGTGAATAACAGTCTGACTGCAGTGTATGGCGGGTTGCGCCAATATGACCAGTGCTGCTTCCATAGGCAAGCCATACACTGGATGAAGAAGGAATGCGAATATTGAGTAGGGAAGTAAAGATCGTTTGAACCCGGCGGTGGAGAGCTTAGTTCCTTGATCAATGCTTTGTTTCTCCTGAATAATTCACTGAAAATTGTCAGTAACCTTGTAACATTGTGCGCATCAGAAAACGATAGATTCTTATGAAGCTTCACCTGTTTTTCTTTAAATACATTTCCAATTATAGCAGTTTTCAACTCAAAATATAAACACGGTCCATAAAGTTCTCTTTCATTTTTCCACCCTCTCCTATTTTTATTTTTTATTTTTATTTTTTTTATAAATAAAGGAAATGTGAGGTGGTCTGACCTGAATAGTTCTGAATTCTTGTAGATATCAGTGAAGTCAACCCCGAGAAGAGCTTCTTGTGCTGCTGAAGTAACCTCCAACATCCAAGTTGCAGGATTGTGACCATCCTTAATCTTTGGAACTCCCTCAATTTCCTTGGTAAAGTTCAAGTCCTCAATGTCAGCATTTTAGCAACAAGGTAAGATTCGAGTATCTTCTGTATCAAACAAATTATCCTAACCTCAAGATACTTGATTAGATGGCAAGCATGGCGGCCTACTGGACCAACATAAATTTCCTCACCTCCCCGTTTCAACAAAAATAGCTACAATGTGAAAATAACGGATTAGAGCATCTAAAAAGATGACAGAAACTCGTTTGATAGTTCCATTAGAGTGAGAAATTTGTCTAACCTCATCAAAAGCATCGAATATGTCTATGCTTGGCTGGTGTATTGTGCACACTACAGTTCTCCCAGTATCCACCGTGTTCCTCACTGTTCTCATAACTATGGCTGCTGCTCTGGCATCAAGGCCAGAGGTTGGCTCATCCATGAAAATTATGGATGGATTAGCAACAAGCTCAACTGCAATTGTCAACCTCTTGCGCTGCTCGGTAGAGAGACCATTCACACCAGGCAATCCAACAAGCGCTTCTCTTAAAGGGTTTAACTCCACAAGCTCCACGACTTCCTCAATGAACATCTGCAACACATTGATTGAATTTAGAGTCATTAACCTGATGGCTGAAGAAAACAGAAAAGTTGTAGTATCGTGCTGCATCCTTGATTTTGGATGCCTTTTCGTTCATCCCTCCCTCCGTGTTCTACAATAAAAATAAGAAAAAGAATGAAATGTACCTTTCTTGTCTCTGAATCGACATCGGGGGAAAGTCGAAGCCATGCAGAATAAACCAAGGATTCATAGACAGTAACATGAGGGGAATGGATATCAATTTGTTCACAGTAGCCTGAAATCCGAGCAAATGTTTGTTGGTTTTTTGGATACCCTGATATAGAGATTCTTCCTTCAATATAACCACCGGTTTTTCTTCCAGATAACACATCCATTAGAGTGGTCTTTCCAGCACCACTAACACCCATTAGAGCTGTTAGGACTCCCGGCCTGAAAGCACCACTGACACCCTTCAAAAGTTCCAGACGATCCTCGAGAATTCCTTGAGCCTTCATTTCCTGCAAGATTGGCGCAAAAGTCAGGATGCACACCTTCAGCACTTCAATAGAATGGTTGCAAAAGAGCAAATATAATACCAGAACTCAATAAGTATTTTGAAATTTAGAGACTTCCTACAGATTCAGAAATTCTTTACGTAATGACATCGGGAGAATTACATAGCAAATTAATTCATCCATAATGTCATTAACTCCCAGAAAGTTCAGCATTTTCATTTGTTCTTTAAGGTTGCTGATATCTACGTTGTACTTCATAATTAAAGAGCCTTAAGGTACCTGTGGCATGTCTACCGAATATCTGATCTCATCGAAAGTGATAGAAAGGGGTTGAAAAGGGAGAACCATTCCTCGCTTATTTTGACTGGCATCACCAAAGCTATGCATTCTTAAAGATGGTGGCCTTGCTGAGGAACTTCGTCTGCTGTCAATCCCTCTTACTGCAATGTATTCAGAAGGTTTAACTTAGAGCTTCCTTCATACAAGATAGAAAAGTAGCAACTATCTATATAGGTTAGTCTATTGACCTACCTGAAGAGCTCTTTCCTCTTGTTGATAGTTCAATCAACTCTCCAGTTCTGTTAGCATTTCTCTCAGCCAAGGCCTCTTTTGATAACATTGCCTGGGGCTTCCCGAATGCTGCAATCAATTCAATCAACAGAATGGTGGGCTCAACTTTCAAAACTGAACATGTAAATGTAGATACTCACGGTTGAGATATTTTAGAGCCAAGGTGAAAAGGAAGTTGAACAGCAAGGTATATCCTATCAAAGCTCCTATTCCAATCCAATACCAATGTGCTTCTGGGAAAATTCCGCGAGACTTCAAGACAACAACTCCTAATGACTCTGTTGAATTAGGAGGAATCTGTGGCACGGATATTTCCAATTATTAGTATTAGTATTAGCTGAAGCATTTTCTTCGAGTCTTCAATGTGCGTGTGTGTTTTCCGGTCATCAGAGTTCAAGAACATGAAGCTTCTTACATGTCTCCAACTATGCCCAAGAAATTCATTGACAGACGCCGCATTCTGCACATACATTAACGGCGAGACCCAGTAGCCCCATATCCACCATGGCTTCACATTATCTAATGCAAAGAATATTGGGTTCGCAATCAGAATTTAATATCATCACACTTAACAAAATAAATAAGAGTAAATGTATCCAAGCCACCTCTTGATAAGATGAATCCTCCCAAAACTAGTACTGCAAGCAATGCAAATGAACCAAATGTATTTGCTACAATTATGTTCCTTCCTAGTGCTCCCGTCATTCGGAACAGCCCAGATGACATCTGGTTAGCCAACACAAATATCAAGTACTGCTTGAAAAACCTGCCATGAAGAGCTTTCAGCAAATTCTGGAAGTCCAAGGGACTAGAAAAGATATTCATTGACAAGTTCCATTTTCTCACCTTCCAATGTTTGGATCAAAGCCTATAACATAATATGTCATGATCGTCCATATGGCAACTTCTACAAACGTGATTGGGATCTTGAGAATCCATGAAGGTATGGCATATGCCCAGGGAGGATAGAAGAGAAGGTCTCTTTGCTTGTAAAAAATAGGAAGCTTCATGATGGTCATGGCAAGCTCTGAGAAGCCATTGAACATGATGACAATGATAGCGAAGAAAAGAGCGCCGAGATAAATCCCACCATCCACTATTGTGTTGCGATGCATCTCCGTTCTTAGAAATATAGTCATTGTTATGGAAGCTAAGATAATAAGCTGAAATGAAGGAAGAACAAGTTATTATTGTCACAACCATGAAGCGCTTGAAGTTTATTCTAGTTTTGAACATATGCAAATCCTTGAGAGCACAGAATTTGATCTTATGAATGGAATGGCTACGATTTCAGAAAACAAGAAAAAGAATCCTCACTTGTGTGAATTTGAAAATGTAGACAAATGAGTTCCTTTTCATGAGCAAAAATTCTCTTGAAATGCAAGCTTTCAAGAGTTCCTTCTTGCTGACACCATACTTCTCAGTTGTTAGAGCAGCAGGGTGGCTTTTGGACTTGTCAAATGATGTAGCAAGTTCATCACCTAGTTTTCGGCCAATATGAAATGATTGGAATGCTTCAGAAAATTCCTTGGCTGAAACAAAGCTGTAAGGCTGATCTCTACATGCCCAGTACTGCTCTTGATCTTTCCTTGATGTCACCTATTTGATATCACCAGAAAAAAGTTTATAAACAAGCTCAAAGCTGTTCCAAGATCTGTAAGGGAAATATGTCATTTGAAGTTATGGCTAGAATTACTTCTTGTAAGAAGTCAGCAACTCCTTTCCTCTCCGGACATTTAAAGCCCAATGATTCAAAGAATTCAAGAACATTTTCGCGTGGACCTTGGTAAATAATCAGTCCTTCCGACAGCAGAATTATGTCATCGAAAAGATCATAAGTTTCTGGTGCTGGTTGAAGAAGAGAGATGAAAGTAGTTCCATTGAGAATGTGTGTTGTTTGCCTGAGTGAGTTCACTATTTGGAATGTTGTTGAACTGTCCAAACCAGTTGATATCTCATCCATGAAAAGTGCTCTTGCTGGTCCAACTAGCATCTCACCTACATCACATAGATAGACCAGAAAACACCCAGTTCTGGTTTATGCTCATAAGAAATTACTCCCAACAATAACAAAAAGTTGCCTTATGTTTAACCTGTTGTGAGTCGCTTCTTTTGTCCGCCAGAGATGCCTCGTATCATTTCGTCACCCACCATGGTATCAGCACATATATCAAGTCCTAAAATCTGTTGATTTGTAGAAGCAGAAGGATTAGTTATATCCATATGTGTATCTTTGTGTAATCCTGCAACTCCCTGGCCTAGTTAGATTTGCATCCAGTACCTTGAGAATATAATCTGTTGTTACAGTAGTCTCCTGCCCTTCTAGAGCTGCTGCCTGTAGAATCCAAATGTTTAGGGCATATTTTAATGATGAAAACAATTTTCTCACTATGATTAGGGACTCAATTCTATTGCAGTCCATCCTCACCTTCATGAAAATATCAATGTCAGGATCTGGTTTGATATTTGCTTCCCTCTCCCTCCTTGATAATTCAGTTAACATCTCTGCATAATTTCACAATCCCACAGTAATTCAAATCAAATCCTTTATTGATTAAACAATTGCTATGCTGAAACAATGGTGTTTTACTGACCATAACGTGGTCCAACCCCCTGACATCTTGCAGAGAAAGACAGTGTTTCTCTCACAGTCATTTCTCCTATATGAAGATCATATTGACTTATGTAAGCTGATGTCCTCTGTGGTACGAACTCTGCCATCCCATGTCCATTGTAAGTAACGCTTCCTGAGCTCTGAAATTTCACAAATATCAAGGTCAGATCACAAGGCAAAAAACAATTTCTTAAAAACAAATACCGAAAATCCGTGTCTCCTTACTTTCAAATCTTTACCAAGTTTTCCAGCCAACGCCAATAGTAATGTGGTCTTGCCTGAGCTAGGAGGGCCTAAAAGTAGTGTCATTCTGCAAAACTTGAATATGAGAACCAACCATTTTCAGCATTCTCTATATAAATATACTGCAAACTTAATATTTTCACTGACCTTCGCGGCTTGATGATCCCACTGAGATCATGAAGAATGGGAAATGGTTGCTTTCTACTTGGAAGTATGCGAAGGAAACTCAAGAACCCCTTCGGAGATAGGAAGAATACAGGACAATCAGTGAATTCAATTCACAAAACTTGAGGAAATTTTAGCCGAGATAAAAAGACAACAAATCAAGCATGATTTCTATAGCAGCTTTTGTACCTCTAGCATATTAGCAGAGAAGTTGAAAATCGTAGGCAATGCTCTACCCCCAACATAAGCTTCTGCTTCAATACTTAAATGTTCAAACCTGACTTCAATTGTTGGTATATCCAGTCCAACTCTGTGTTTCCAAAACCAGTTCAGAGAAAAAAAAAAAAAAAACAGAAGCAGCAATGTATCAAAAAGAAAAAGAAAATCTTTCAGGAACTGGGATGAATTTGAAGTTTCAAGATCCAATACCTGTGAATCCTTTCTTTGAGCTTCAACAAGAATCTCTCATTATCTTCTTCAGCAATTTTAACTAGCCTCTCCACTAAATTCCTTTTCTCTATCAAACCAAGGCTTGCTATATCAATCTCTCTTGCTTGACCTTCTTCTTCAGTTAATATACCTCTTCTCATACGTAAACAAGTAGGGAGTTTTTCTATAGCAGCCCATTTTAGAGCTTCTTCATCATCTTCATCACGAGAGGACCTTGAAAAAACGTCCAAGGTACTATTCCTCCATATATTAGAAGAACTGCTTAAACGTGCGCTGCTTACTCTGTATATATCACCTCCACCATCCATTCTTTTTCTCTTTCAAAATGTTGCCAATATCATTCAAACATGAACAACTTTTGAAGTTTCTCCAACTTTCATGCAACAAAAACAAGGCACGCGAACTTTGTAATAACTCAAGGAGTTCGATCAGTAGCTTGGCATAAGGTATGGGCACTCTCTGTCTTCTCAATTTCAAGTGTTCATGGTGGAGAGAGTAGGGACAATAAGATGGCTGTCTTCTCTGTCCTTTCAGTCGAAGAATTGACGTGAGTTTTAATAATTTGAAGATGCTTTGTTTGCAAGAAATGGCACTTTCTATATATATATATATATAGACACACACACACACACACACACACGAGAGTTAGAACATCACATATTATATAATTAATTTATGAAATATAAGCTATTGAATAATATTTTGATGTATAATGTTACTTATGATAAAAAGGGATTTCTTTATTATTATTATTTCTTCAAATTTCTTGAAGAAATTGAGTAAAAACAACATTATTTATAGCATCGATTTCTTAATGGATTTTCTTGTTATTATAATTAGTGTGATTTTTCTTTCTTTTTATATATATATATATATATATATATATATATATATATATATATATATATATATATAGTGAGATGGTGTCATCATGAATCAAGAGCTTGCTAATTGCTTTCTTGATCCTGAAAAATATTATTTTAATGAACTTTTTTTAAATTAGAATTTTAAAAATAATTTGCTAATATGATAACCACTGAAAACTTACATTGTTGTTAAGTTTAGCGTCCGTGGTATTAATCGAGGTACGTGCAAACTCACCCGGACATCCATGTTAAAAAAAAAAAGAAGAAACAATGCAATATAATACCTTAATTAATAGTTTAATAACTCCCATCTACAAATTTCCAAAATTTCTAACACTTAACTATACTAGAAAAAAATAAAAATAAAATAGATAGAAACAATTTAAAATTGGATCTCTAAGCATCTTATCTTTCTTGGAGTTAATTTAGAAATATGAAGTACAAGTTACCCTTCAAGAGCATGTGTTTACGTGAGAAATGGGCTAATAAATTATTTTCAATCTCAATGGATTGCCTTATGATCTTGAACAGTCAAGATCTTTCTAGTAATCCGCAACCAATTTAATTTTCGTAAAATCAATGAAGATGAAATGCAAAGATTCGAAAAATAATTAAAATAATGGTGCCCATTTTTGAAGGTTCCTTAACAGTTAATTATTGGCTGAGTTTAAAAGTTATTAATAGGAGTGATTTGATTTGGTTTTTATTAAAAAAATTAATTAAATTGAATTTTTTAAAAAATAAAATTGATTTTTGATTTGATTCGGTTTTTTAGAATAAAAACCAGTTCAAACCGGTTTGGCTCGGTTTTTTCACTTTAACTCGGTTTTTTTCCGGTTTGGCTCGGTTTTTTCCGGGTTTTTTCTTGTTTGGGTTCGGTTCGATTTGTTTTTTGGTTTCAGACTTATAAAACCGAAACCGAACTGAACCAGTTAGTTTTTTCAAAATTTTAATCGATATAATTGTTTTTTTATGGTTTGATTTTTTCAGTTATTTTTTTCTAATATTTTTAATTTAATCAGTTTTTTAGTTTTTTTACTCACCCATACCCATAGTATCTTTCGATTTACTTAAAATTTTATATTAATAAATCAGTGGTATTGCAATTCATCTTCAAAAATTCCCCCGAAGATCTATGCAATGACTATTATTAAATAATTTCACAACAAATTAAATTCTTTAAAATAGTGATAGAATTAATTATGGATACAGTTATTACCGACAAGAGTTGCAGATGGCCACCAAACTTTGACAAGCTGATGCATGTGCAACGTGGAAACAACTATTCTAAGATTTTTTTTATTATTATTGTAATTAATTACAAAAAAAAAAGTAAAACAGATAGCACTGTGAATTATACACAGTGAAATCCATAATAAAACTACTATTCTAATTTTGATGGGCAAGCTTGTGTTTAGGGGATATAAATGTCCTTTTCATAAGATTTATTAGTAATTACATTAAAAAAAAGGGTGTTAATCAATAATTTCATGTTTTTTTTTCTACAGCATAATTATTAAATGATCCTTGAAATTTTTTTTCACTTGGGTCAAGGGCTTTTCGGACTTTTCATATTTTTATATAGGTTAATTACTTAAATATCCCTAAATAATAAGCTCTTTTTACTATGGATGCAAGGTCATTTTAGGTTTTTTGCTATGATGTTTTTTGTAATTTTCATGCGTGGTTAGGAGAGATTTGATATTTTAATATATATAAATTAATATTAAAATTTTAAAGTGGCTAACACGTGCTATGCACGCGTCAATAAGTGAGCTCCGCTTGCGCCATTTGAATAGCGCATGTGGCGCCCACACGACACTGAATTCCACTTTCTGAGGCGGCGTTTGATGCGCCTCTCCACCCTTGTCATGGTGGTGAGGCGTGTGTTCTCCGACGACACGCAGATGAGCTTCGGCAAATAGTTATTCCCTTCCTTCTTTTTTTTTCTTTCTCCTCCTATAAAATTATGCTGACTATTGCAACAAAAAAAAACGAGAAAGTTTAGTTATTTGTTTGTTAAGTTAAATTAGGTTTTATTCTTTTGATTACAATGTCTTTGGTTTTAAATTATTTATTGAATTAATTTGTTTTTTCAATACTTTATTTTTATATCGTATTTGATTCTCTTTCTTTTAATTGCAATGTATTTGGTCCTAGATCATTTATTAAGTTAATGTTTTTTTTTTAATTTCATCACTTTACGTTTTGTTTTTTTTATTAGATTTGATCTTTATTCTTCTAACTGTGATGTTTTTTTTGTCTTAAATCCTTTATTGAATTAATTTGTTTTTGGATGCCATCAATTGACATTTTTTATATATCAAATATGGTCTTCATTCTTTTTATTATTATTTCTAGTTGTTCTTATCCTATTCTTAATTGAAATTATTTTTTTGTGTCAAATTTGGTTCTCTTTCTTTTCAAATCTATATTTTTAAATATTTTTTTTTCAATTTGTTTTTCCAAGTTTATCCTTAATTATTTTGATTGGTTTAGAATTTAACATTTTTATTTTTTTCAAGTTCTTTTTTTACATTGTGATCTGACCTCATGATTCGTACAAATTATAAAGGTTAGATTGAGTTGGCTTCAGTTATTTGTAAAAACTTCATTTATCATCATTAGGTTCTCTTCTTTGTTTCAATTTGGTTCTCTCTTTGTTTTTTTTTTTTTTTGTGTTTTAGATGTTTTTATAAATTCGATTTTTCTTTTCAATTTTACTCTTTAGATCAATATTTTTTTATATTTAAGGTTCGAACCTCAATGTTTTGAGCCTTTTTATTAAATTTTAATTTGTTTTCAATTTCATCCTTAGATTCATAATCTTAATTTTTATTTTTAAATTTTTTGTTCCTCATTCTCTTGATTTATATTTTTTTATTTTTAATTCATTTTTTTATTTGATTTTTTTTTCAATTTTGCCCTTAAATTCAAAATTTTAGTTTATCTTTTCATTTTTTTTTCAAATGAGGTTCTTCTTATGTTAATTGCTATTTTTTATCCTTTATTTTTTTTTATCATTCGACATTTTATTTATTGGGATTTGGTCTCCTTGATTTTTCACATTGTTTTTAGGCCCTACCTAATAGTTAATCCTAGACAATTATTGGGTCACAAGTCGAGTGAGTTGGCTTGAGTTAACTTAGGTCAATTAGATCTTTTTGTTTTATAAAAAAATCATAATGATACAATTTATTTTTTAAAAAAAAGATAATAGTAAACAGGGTTTGACCCTGTTTTGATTTGATTTTCCTCGAGTTAACCGAAATATTGGTCACCCAGGTTTTTTCCTGTAATACACTAGATCAATTCTCCTCTAATTTCTTTCGAAACTTAGGTCGGTCTAAGTCAAGGGTCACCTGGAACACGGGTCAACCTGTCAGGTTGAGCCAAGTTTTTAAATAGTTGCTTTTTCAAATACAGTGCTTCCAATTTAGTCACTATCTAAAGTCATGTGTTTGAAAAGTTAACACAGTTTGACATTGTTTTCTTTCATAATTGCATCATTTGAAGTTGTTCATTTTAAAAAATAAACTTCATTATTTTTTTTAATTTTCTTTTTAATCAGGTTATCCCTATCTTGTGATCTAGGTGAGAGGTATATTCGGGTGGCTCATGTTTTTTTAAAAGTCATTTTTTTTATCCTGTCCTTCAAAATTTGTTTCTTTTTTAAATTAATTTTTTTATACATATGTTTTTTCTTCTATTGTATTATCATGTCTACATGATACTACTTGTGGGTTTTGACAATTTCACTTGATTTTGTTGGTGCTTTGTTTTTTTCCACTAATTTTTTTTATTTCATCATTCTACAATTTGATTCACGAGGTTTGATGATCATTATTTTTTATAGCTCTCTTTTTATTATGTTGAGTCATTGATTTTTTTGTTCTTTAAAATATAATGGTAACGCTTTAGCATCGTTTTTTATGCTATAAAGAAATTGATTTAGCCTGTGGCGAAGCACTAACCATCAATCTAGTTAACAAAAACTAAATGAGAAGAGGAATTTATTATTCTCGTATTATAAAGCATTGTTTACTTCAATGCTATTTTCTTTTCTTATCGTGTTAATGTTTAGTTTTTTTTTTAATTTCATCTTTTAGTGCTAGATTTTTTTAATCGGTCTTACAACCCAGGTTATAGATTTTGCAGATTAACTTGAGTTTTTTTTCTTATATTTTATTGATTTATTTTCAATTTCATCATTCAATATTTGATTGATTTGAAATTAGACATCATGATTTTTTTCAGTTTGCTTTTTATAAAGTTATTCTAGCCTAATTACCCAAGTTGTGGATTAGACAGTTTAACCCGAGTTAACTCGGGTCATTTTCTTGTCTTTTTTTAATTATTATTTTTTCAATTTCATCATTCAACACTGTGTTGATTGAGAATTGAATTTCATAATTTAATTTGATTTATTTTTTTTGGTCATCCTATTTTTATGACCCCGGTTACAGATTTGACATGTTAATCTAAATTTAACTATATCAATCCAATATTTTTTTGTATCAATATTTTTTTTGAAAAAGAAAGTCTTAAAAATCTATTTAGTTAAACTATATTTTTAACAGTCATCCAAATTATTTTTAAACTTGTCAAGTTGACTGGTCATATTAAATTAACTCTAATAAAATTTAAATTTTTTTACTATAAAACATGTAGCAATATTTAAATATTTGTTTATATTAAAAAAATAATATAAACAGTAACATCAATAACCAATTATCTAGTTAATTACGAAAGTTACTTGTAGTAGGGAAGCAAAGCCAAATTCCCAAAGAACTCTGGGATTTCTTCCAAGTAAGGTTTTTTAGAAAAATAACAAGAATTTTTATTATTATTCAATTGGGTTTAAGAAAAACTAGAAGTTAAAAACTACAATATGGAATCTTTTTATTGTTTTAATTTTTAAATTAAATGAAGCCTTTTATAATTATCTGATATAATTTATGACCGCAGATATTAGTTATACCTTGAAGATTAAGGGTGCATAAATTAATTATATGCTCATTTTCTTGAAATAATTTCTCTATAAGTTTACCATGAGTTTCAAATATTGATCTCTAACTTACTGAGATTCTATTTTACATTGCATTATTTATAAATTATAGTAACTAAAATTAAATAATATAATTATAGAAAGGTACTATGAATTAAAAAAATATAGTAATATAAGATATTAATTAATAATATTTTCTAATCTATGATAAAAAGTCAAACCCTAGGAAATCTTATCTCGAATAGTATATTAACATAATTAAATTAAGTTGATTTAATTAAATATAGCTAACTTAATTGATTTGGTTTTATTTTATTGAAATCTTATTATATTAATTTTAAATTTTTTATTGAAAAAAATATTAATTTAATATTTTAATGTTGATTTAAAACAAATCGGAAGAAACCCAAAACCTAAATCTTAAATCGGATCAGTACTTTGGCTTTGAAAGAAGTTCAATTTTAAATGCGAAGGTGAGGGAAGATTCATGAGCAGCAGCTCCAGGTCAAAACTCCTGGTGGGATTTTGATTCTACAGAATCGACGGATCAGATCAATCTGCCTAGCTGTACCAAATCCCAGAAGAAAGATCTTGTCTGTACATGCAAATGCATGTCTTCACGTGGGTCTCCACCGAATCATATCTGCACCCTTGTAGCTTTAAACAAAATAAATTGCAACACAATTAATGAAACAATATTATGATCTGCTCAACCTTTATTTATTTATTTTTTTCTAATAAATGATTGCTGGCCATATGAACACAGAAAATCTATAAGCAAAGCTTATAGAAGAGATGGAAATAATTTTTTTATTAATTTTTCTATTATTAGTAACAACAAAATGAACAAATTAATTAATATAATTAATGTGGATTTACTCTAGGCATTTTATTTAATTTAATGAAACAAAAGAGATAGGTTCTTGGGCATGAAACGTTAAATATAGAGCACCCAAAGGGAAAATATATAAGAAAAAAAAGCCTATAGAACTTAAATATGTGCTTGCTTCGACCTAAAATATATAATAATTACATTTTTAATTATTAGTATTATTAAATCTTAAAAACTCTCCTAGGGAATGAGACCTCTCTCCTTTTGAGGGTGCCAAAAGAAAGAGAAATCATTGCTTAGTCGAGTTTGGTGATGTTTTTTTTTAATTTGTATTGATTATGTCTTTTAAAGTGTTTATTATGTGTTTTGGGTATAGTTATGGTTATTTTTTAAAGTATTTTTTATTTAGAAAAGTATTAAAATAATATATATTTTTTTAAAAAAATTATTTTTGACATCAGTACGTCAAAATAATCTAAAAATATTAAAAAATATTAATCTGAAGCAAAGAAAAAAATAAAAAAATTTAAATTTTTTCAAAAATATTTTTGAAACACAAAAACAAACAGGGTTGAAAGTATATTAAAATAATTTTTAAACTTTTTTTAATATTTACACAATAAAACAATTTAAAAACATAAATAAATATTTTTTTTTAAACCATAGCTTTTGCCTGTATATTTTCAGGCAAGTGTCTTTAACGAGTTAGGTAAAAGATTCTCCATGTTCTTTAGGAGATTTTGTTGTCCTAGAAAAGGACGACATTGATCGATTAATTTCCATAAAAGCATCAGGGCATCAGATGGTAATGATGAACTCCATCATTACTTTTCGTGATTGCTGTTACTAGAGTTTGAAATTAGGTAATTTTTGTTTTTGGGAGTGGAACATTTTTTATTTTAAAATATTTTTTAAAATTACATCTTACTTGAAAAAAATTAAACTAATATTTTTTTTATAATTTTAATATGATGATATTAAAAATAAATAATTTTAAAAAGTAACATGCACCATGATATTAAAAATATTCATAAATATTAAGGAAAAAAATTTAATAATAAAGTTATTTCAACTAGGAATATATATTTATTAACCATCATAATTCATGTGCTAAACTCTTTTTGTTGATATAGAGTACTTTTGCTTGACAAATCTTAAAATTAATAAACATATATATATAATTCTCTTGATAGTATCTTAAAAATATACTCCACCCAAAATAATAGAAAAATATTTCTTGAAAATAAGCTAAAAAACATATTTTTTTATTGATAGTAAATAAAAAAAATAAAAAACACAAAATCACTCTCCGTGAATAAACCACATGAAAGAAAATGGTAAGCTCTCATACAAAAAAATATATAGGATAAATGCCACTCATGCACACAACTACAACATATCCAGCTATCTATAGGCATATCCAGCTATCTATAGGTAGCTAACCATGGCTGTGAAAAGATTAGATTCAAAGCACCGTTGAAAACCAAAAACCGAGTAGTGCTCGGACCATGTGTGCAAAATCCCCATGGATCCGGAAAAAATAAAATAAATCTGTGGGTTTATGGTCCCTACTTTTATTTTAATCAATCATATCTTATAATATTTAACCTTATAATTGTTACGGGATGATTAAAATATTCTAGCAATTGTTTTTTAAAATATTTCTTATGTAAAAATATATTAAAATAATAATTTTTTATTTTTTTAAAATTATTTTTAATATCAACTTATTAAAATAATTTAAAAACATAAAAAAATTGAATAAAAATAAATTAAATTAATTCTAAAGGGCAACTTAGTATTATTTAGAGTACACGCATCCATCCAAGTGGGTTGATTGAAACCACTATATGCCCATCTGCATATTTTCATTCGCCTCGTGAAAACCATAGTTTTGAAGTCCGACCTGACGGGTTGATTCGAAATCTGGCTGAACCGGGATTGGAACCGAGACGGATTGAAGAAAAAATAGGAAAAGAAAAAACCCGGTGTAACCTGGTTGACCTGGTGGGTTAACCCGACGACTCGGTTAAGACGTGGTTGCAAATCCATTGACTTTTGTTTTTTTTACTAAAACGACTTTGTTTTGATTTAAAAAAAATGACCCGGCCAACCCGGTAACCCAGTCAAAACCCGAAACCCAGGTCTTGGACTGGGCCGGGTCTTAAAACTATGATCAAAACCATAGGCAGCTACGTTGACATGCTCGCGGCATCCATATCTTAATTTTAATTTTAATTTTAATTTATATTTAAAAAGGAATTTTTTTCAAACTTTAAAACTTGTATATATTTATTATCATTTTATATTTAATTTTTAATTTAATTAAAAAAATAAAAATACAAGTGAAATTTCAACTCATCACCTCTTTAATAATTAACTTTTCAATTCAAAAGTTTAAATTATTGAGTAAATCTCTATAAATAATTTATATTATTATTATTTAATATTCAATTACTAAATTAATTAAGCTCTGGCTTTTATCATGGTATACTTAGGAGTTATGCATATGCTCATGTACATTAATACCATATATTTACATAGGACGATCTTGCATCTTTTGAAATGTTGATGTTAACACTTCTCCTACCTCTATCACAAAGATCAGTTATCCATTGACGGTCCAAGCTCCCTCTCCACTGCTTCTTTCATTGCTGCGAGAGCTGCGAGTGAGTAACTTGATGAGTATAGCTAGTGAAGATGGAAGGGAAGATCGGAGTTATGATACACTTTTCTTGTTTTTTTTTTTAATTAATTTATATATTAATTAAGATTAAGTTTTTTTAAACAATCTTAAGGATATAATTCTAGCATAGATTTATTATATATAGTGAAATAAATTCTTGTAAATGCTATTTCTTGAAAATGAAATTAGTTGTGGTATAGCATTAAACTGAACCTGTTGTTGATGACCAACAAAATTCGGAAGCCAAATTTACGAGCCATGTAAAATATTTGAAAGGTCAGCTTCAAGATTTAAAAACCGTACGTGACTGAGAGTGATGCTAAAAGTGTGATTTCGTTGTTATACCAAATGATTAAACCATGCCCTGCTTTAAGTTAAGAAAGTTTTTTTTGAGTGTAAAAAAATAATAGAGAGTAATATAAATCATATCTTATAATTTTATTTAATAATTTATTTTTTTTAGATTAAGGTAGTTTTTTAAAATGATATCAGAGCCTTTATGATCAAGCGATTACGAGTTAAATTCGCGACATTAGATTAAAATAACAACATATTAGATTAACTTGTGATAATCCAGACTAACATGTCAAATTCGCGACCCGAGTTATGAAACTATGATAACCCTATAAAAAAGCAAATTAGAATAAATTATGAAATCTAATTCCCAATAAACCCAATATTGAAGGATGATGACCTAAAAAAGTAGCCCGAGTTAACATGTCAAACTTGCAACCTCTGTCATAAGACCAATAAAACCTCATGAAAAGTAAATCGAAACAAATTATGAATTTCAATCCCTAACCAGCCTAATATTGAATATTAAAGATGAGATTAAAAAATAAATCAATTAAAAAAACATAAAAAATAACCCAAGTCAATCCACCATACTCATAACCCAGGTCATCAGACCAAGATAATCTTATAGAAAAACAATTAAGAAAATAACCTGATTTAACCCGGGTTAACTTATTAAATCCGCGACTTTGGTCTTGAGACTAGCATAACCACATAAAGAGAAAGTCAAAATAAATTATAAAACTCGATTCTCAATCGCCCATGACGAACCTAACATTGAACAACAAAAATTGTAAAATTCTTAATTAAAAAAACAACATAAAAATAAGTCAAAATCAACCCAAGCTAACCTTTAAGCACTATTCTCTAGTCATGAGACTATGATAACCTAGTGAAAAACAAACCGAAATAAATCATGAAGTCTAATTCAGTAAATTACGAAACCTAATTCTTAATCAAACACAATATTAATTGATGAAATTAAAAAAAAAAGTCAATTAAAAAAGAGAGAGAGAAAATGAGTCAATTATGTTAACTCGTCAAACCTGTAACCTAGATCATAAGACAAGAACAACCCAATAAAAAGCAAGTCTAATGTTCAAGGACACGTGACCCGGATCATGAGACCGATTAAACTCTTAAAAAGAAAATTAAAAAAATGACTTGATTTAACCAAGGTCAAAATGCCAAAACCTGTGACCTTGATTGTGAGAATAAAATATTCTCATAAAAAGTAAATCAAAACAGATTATGAAACTCAATTTTCAAACGATCCAATGTTAAATGATAATTTTTTTTAAAAAAATATATTAAATAAAAGACACAAAAAACAACTCGAGTCAACTTGGATTAACTCATTAAGCTTTATTTTTGATTCATGAAACCAGGATAACATAATGAAAAATATACAGAATAAATCATGAAGTTTAATTCTTAATCAGATCAATATTAAATGATAAAATTAAAAAAAATTTAAATTAACCGGGTTAATCTATCAAATCAGGTTAACTAGTCAAACTTAAGATTTGTTTTATGAGAATATAATAACTAAATAAAAATAAATTTAATATTAAAAAAAACATTAATTAAAAAAAAAAAGAAGCAAAGCAAACCACTATTAATAATAAAGACGAGGGTTGCCGCACCTGGACTATTAATAATAAAGAGGGTGAGGTGGTAATTCACCTGGACTATTAATAATAAAGAGGGTGAGGTGCTGGACAGAATTCTCATTCTCTTTTCCTACTTTCTGTCATTGTCTCTTCAGATTCCTATTGCTCTCTTGTGAGGCCCAACGTATTATTTTTATTGTCCGCTCGTTAAATTAAGCCCATGTTTGTAGTCCATTAGTTTAGCCCACAAACCCCTTTCTCTCTCTCTATATATATATATATTAAAGAACTCTAAAAGGCGTGGGATATTCACTGTAGCAGGGTTTTTTTTTTTATATAGTAGGTTTTTTTAGCAGTTTTTTTTTTACTTTTTTTTTACATGTTTTTTTTTAATCTAAAATTGATTTCTTCTTTTTTTTTTAATTTTTTTGTTTCAAAATTATCTTTGCTAATTTTTTTAAATTTTGAACTGGTTGAAAATTTAATTATGTAATTTTTTCTTTAAAACATTGTGAATTGCTATAATATTTTCATACATTGTTTTTTTTTATGATTTCTTTATTTTTTTTTCAAAATTGTCTTTGTAAATTTTATTTTTTTTATATTAGGTTGGTTGAGAATTTAGCTTTGTAATTTAAAAAAAAAAACAATATGAATTGCTACAGTGTTTCCCCTACATAGTTTTTGTTTTGCTGCAGTGTTTCCCCGTATATTTTTTTAAAAAAGTATCTTTATCGAATTTATTTTTCAATATTGAGCTGGCTGATAATCTAGCTTTATCTTTCCCATATGTTTTTTTTATTATTTTTTCTTTTTTTTCAAAATTTTCATTTTTTACATATTTTCATTTTTTTTTATTTTTTTCAAAATTATTTTTGTTGATTTTATTTTTTTATTATTGAGCTGGTTGAGAATTTAGTTTTTTTGTCTTTTTCTTTAAAACACTGTAGCTTTCCCACGTGTTTTTTTTTTTCGCTTTTATTTCTTTTTTTGTACATTTTTTTTCATTTCTTTTACCCAAAATTGACTTTTTTTTTTAGATAACCTTTGTCAGTTTTTTTTTTTATATATTGAACTGGTTAAGAGATTAACTTTGTAGCTTTTTTTTAAAAAAAACTATGAATTACTACAGTGTTTTCTTTACATGGTTTTTGTTTGGCTACAGTGTTTCCCCACATGTTTTTTTTTTTAAATTATCTTTGTTAAATTTATTTTTTCAATATTGAGTTGGTTGAGAATTTAACTTTAGATTTAGCTTTCCCCACTTTTTTTTTTAAAAAAATTCCCCCACATTTTTTCATTATAATTATAATTATAATTATTATTATATTGTATTATATTATATTATATAACTTTTTTTCTTTTGTTTTTTCTTTTTATTTTTTTAATAAATTTTTTTTGTTTGATTTAGTTTGTTAATGTTAAATTTTTTTTATTTAGTTATCAGATTTTCATTATACGAATCTTGAGTTTGATGGGTTAACCTGATTTGACGAGTTATTTTTTCCATTTAGTTTAGTTTGTTAAAGTTAATTTTCTTTCTATTTAATTATCAGACTTTCATACTTTTATGACACGTATCCTGAGCTTGACGAGTTTACTTGATTTGATGGGTTAACTCGGTTAATTCTAGGTAAACCCATCATTTTTTTCTATTTAGTTATCAAACTTTCATGACGCAAATCCCAGATTTTACGAGATAACCTGGTTTAAAAGGTTGACCCAATTAATTCAATGTTTTTTTTTCTTTTTCTTCATTAGTTTTTTCTTTCTTGTTGATTTTTTTCTTTGTTTTTTTAATTAATCTATTTAATTATCACACTTTTATGACACGACCTTATAGCCAGACCCGCATCCAGTATTCTTGGATCCGGTGTTATAGCCAGACTCACTTAAACTTGGGTCATGCAAGTTTAATTTTATTATTAATATTATAAATATTACTCTTAGGCCAGGCGTTGCAGTCAAACCCAAGATTTTTGGGTATAACTTTGCAGAAAAACCCAAGATTTTTAAATTTTTATTTTTTTAAATATTTTTTATGAAAAAAAAAACCCGCAGCATCACGCGGGTATCAAAGCTAGTATATATATATAAGGCGTGGGGAAAGCACTGTAGCTTCCCCACGCCTTTTAATTATAATTATAGATAATTATAATTATAATTATAATTATAATTATAATTATAATTATATTATATATATATATATATATATATTTTTTTCGTTTTCATTTAATTTCTTTGTTTTTTTATGTTTTTATGGGTTTTTTTCCTTTTTCTTTGTGTTTTTTTCTTTTAATGAATTTTTTTGGTTAAATTTAGTTTGTTAATGTTAATTTTTTATTTAGTTATCACACTTTCATGATACAGATCCCAAATTTGACAGATTAACCTGGTTTGACGAGTCCTAGAATTTTTTTTTTTGCTTTTTTTCTTTTTAATTAATTTTTTTCATTTAGTTTAGTTTGTTAATGTTAATTTTTTTCTATTTAATTATCAGATTTTCATGACACGTATCCTGAGCTTAACAGGTTAACCCGTCATTTTTTTTTCTATTTAGTTATCAAACTTTCATGATATAAATCTAAGGTTTGACGGGTTAACCTGATTTGAAGGGTTAACCCAGTTAATTAAGATTTTTTTTCTTCATTAGTTTTTTTCTTTGTTTTTTTTAATTAATCTATTTAATTATCATACTTTTATTACACGACCTTGCAGCCAGACCCACATCCAAGGCTCTTGGGTCCGGTGTTGCAACCAAACTCACTTAAACTTAAGTCATGTAAGTTTAATTTTATTATAAATATTACTCTTGGGTCAAGTGTTGCAGTTTGACCAAAAGCTCTTGGGTATATCTTTACAGAAAGACATAACACTCTTAGATCTTAGCCTTTTTTGATTTTTTTTATGCAAGAAAAAAATAACCAGTGGCGTATGCCTTTGTTTTGTTTTTTTTTTCTTTTCTTTTTTAAGCCTTTTACTATGAACTTTACAATGCAGTCCACAATGAAAAAGCTGATGCCTTTAGTTTCTTTTTTTTTTCTTCTTTTGTAATTATTCTTTTAATTTAGTTTCTTAATATTAAATTTTTTCTGTTTAATTATTAGACTTTCATGTCATGGATTCCAGATTTGACGGGTTAACATGGTTTGACAGGTTACCCAGTTGATTCAGATTGTTTTTCCTTTTTTCTCATTAGTTTTGTTCTTCCGATTTCATCTTTTAATATTGTATGCAGTCCACGGTGAAAAGGTTGATGCCTTTATTTTTTTTGTTTTTTTTTTCTTTTTATGCCTTTCACTGTGAACTGCACAGTCCAGTTCACGGTGAAAAGGTTGATGCTTTTTGTTTTTCTTTTTAATTAACTTTTTTTTATTTAGTTTGTTGATATTAATTTTTTTTTTTCTATTTAGTTATCAGACTTTCATGACACGGATTTCAGGTTTGACGAGTTAATCCAGTTAATTCAGATTTTTTTCTTTTTTTCATTAGTTTTTTTTCTTAATGTTGGTTTTTTTTCTTTGTTTTTTTTTTAATTAATCTATTTAATTATCACACTTTTATGACATAACCTTACAACCAGACTTATATCCAAGACTATTGGATTTGGTATTGCAGCTAGACCCACTTAAACTTGGGTCTTTGAAGTTTAATGTTATTATAAATATTATTATTGGGTCAGGCGTTGCAGTCAAATCTAAAACTCTTGAATATAGCTTTGTAAAAAAATCTAATACTTTTAAATTTTAACTTTATTTAATATTTTTTATGCAAAAAAATTAACCTGCAGTATCGCGCGGGTCATGTAACTAGTATACATGTAAACCTGGTTCATTGTACATGAACAATTAAATAATTAGTTTTTTTAATTTCGGCAACAAGAAAAGAACCAAGAAATTCTCCAGTCGCCTGAGACTTTCGAGTGGGTTGACTTGCTGACTAAGTGCTCCAGTATCAAACAATTATATGATATTATGTAATTAACCTGGGGTGAGTACAGAAGCAGCGTTTGTAGTCCAACGGTTAGGATAATTGCCTTCCAAGCAATAGACCCGGGTTCGACTCCCGGCAGACGCACTTTTGCATTTCTTTTCTCTTATTTGATTTCACTAAACTCTTCCTTTAAAATTTCATTTTGGCCCCTGTAGTCTTAAAACTCTTACTTTCAATCCAGACTTTCAAAAAAAATTCAAAAGCTAACAACATTATCAAACCAAACTTTAACAACAAAACACAGTAGAACTTGTATGAAACTTAAGTGATCAAATTTAGAAAAAAAATTTATTCTAGGGGTTGAAAAAGATTGACGAGGACGTGCAAAGCTCATATTTGCTTGTGGGAAGAGGCCGTCATGCTCCGACGAGCGTGTGGCCTTTTTCGGTGACTCCATATTTTTATTGTCAGATGTGAACATCATCGAGTATATCTTCCATCCAATTGGTTTGAAGAACTAGTCTTTCTGTGTTTTGAATTTTAGCAAGTTTATAGTATTTTTTATTTAGAAATATATTAAAATAAATATTTTTTATTTTTAAAAAATTATTTTTAATATAAACACATTAAAATAACTGAAAATATATAAAAAAATTATTTTAAATAAAAAATTCATAATTATACGTGTTTCCAAACAGGATATCCAAAGCCTCGTCATTGACATGGCATGCACATGATAGGTTGGCTGATGGGAAGGTCATGCTATTTGGAAGGCTTGAGAGATGCTGTAGATGTGGTGCCAGTCGATTGCATTTCATCCCTTCCAACTACAGGTCGTTGACCACTTGAAAACGGAAATGTATAAAATAGAGAAATTTAGAATGGTAATTGATGATATTTCCATTTAATCTTGCTAAATTTGAAACCTGAAATGAACAACTCGAGAAACTTAATTATGATCATTTGACGATATCCAAACTGATATCAGCAATATCCATATGCAATGATTATGGATAAAGTTTAGCATCCAACAAACTTTGAAGAGCTTTTCTGGGAGTTCTGTTAATAACTAGCTAGTGATAAGCAAGCTGTTAGCTTTTCAGCATACTGTTAATTATTCACCCCCATTAAAATAGTTGGAGAGAAATGCAGAATGAGATCATCTTCACATAGTCTAGCCGCCTCATCTTCTGGGAGTGTAACCATGACTGTCCTGCTCAATGGACCGTCACACGGTGGCGATGGAAGGACCAAAACATGTCCTGCCGCCACAACTGGTTCCACATAGGAGGACACGCGAATTGGGACAAATCCTTCTTCAAACACAGCTAAATAGGGGTCCACGGCTTCCAAGCTAGCACACATGAGTTCACAGCCATTCATCGAAGGAGGAGATTGATAGCCATTATGTTCAAGCCATTCGATTAAGTCAGTGATCCCATCGATGTCCATTTTTGCCATGACTTCTCCGATTGCCCTAGCAACATCCGATAACTTGTGTTCTTTTAAGGACTTTGAGTTAACTTTGTTATATACCATGCAGTTTCCGAAAAATCCATTATCCAGGTGCAGCACATTTCTCATGTCTAAACATATAGACATGTCTATCAGACCGTCTCCTGCTCCTTTCAATTTGCTTATACAAACCCAAAATAACCCGGCCAGTGCCTCGAATGGTGACGGGCTAGACTGATCTAATGCATTCGTGGCTTGACCATTTGCCATGCAAGCTCGGACCATAGGGTCCGAAAATGCAAGAGCAATAGTCGCATGCTTTGTGTCAGATACCAAATTTGTTTTATCAGCAATAGGTTTATAGCAATTGATCAACTCCATGTAAGGCTCGTGGTTGGGATTCTTCCTGCCGGGTCTTCGAGGCGGCAGCTGATGGAAAAGAGGAGGGTTGAGCATTTTCCCGGTAAGTGTCATGTCGGCCCAGGCCTTAACGAACATGGTGGCACAGGTGGGATCAGCTAGCAGGTGAAAGCAGCTCAAGCCAATTGCTAGTCCACCTTCTCCAAATTCAGTTATCTGAAAAGCAATAAAAAATGAGCAGAACCCTAATTTCTTACAGGGTTTTAGCAATGATAAATCCCAATCACACAAATGAAATTCTAACAAGAATAAAATTGTCATAAAATGGAACGTATGTTTAATTAGCCATTGATCAAGATCGAGACTTTAATCTTTTTCACCTGAACATAGAAGGTAGACCAAAAATAAGGCTTATGGCACATTTCTTCCCAGTGAACAAGCTTAAGCTCCTTCTCTCTATCTACACTCTTTAACCAGTCTTCAACACTTCCTTTTATTCTAGCCTCCACCATTCTTACACCAGCATCATTGCACTTGATCATCCAATGACCTTTCGGGTCCTTTAACAGCCTGCCTGTCAGTATAGGAAAACATGTAAGCATTTCAGACATGGACTCTCTTAGCTTCTTGGTTAATTCTCCAGGCTCCCTCCCTCCTGGGGTTCGAAAATAGTACACAGATCTTAGGTGGTTTTGTTCCATAAGGCGATCTAAAACTGAAAGCGAGCAGTGTTTTCCTGGTTGCACTGGTTTTGTGCTAACAACAGTGCGTTTGCAAATGTAGGTGATATCAGCCATTTCTAGGAAGGATGCTAGAGACTTGCAGTGGCTTTTGGTAGATTTTGAGAGTGCAGTTTATAGGCAGAGATGGTGGAATGGAGCTTTGGGGGGTTCCTTGTTTTATGGCTATCTGTAAAAACAACCTTCGTGCATTTGTGGAAATGATTTTTTCATGAGCCATTCATGAAAACTATTCGATTAGATTACGTAGTGGGATATATATCCTTGATTACTCGAATTAATTAATTAATAATCTTTCACCATTGGCAATATACATGGTCCTTTTTAGAGATCGCATCTAACAAGACTCACATCCAATTAATATAAATGGTCCGCCCCAAACATAGGATTAACAATCTTTTTTTATTAATTTATTTAGAAGCTTACTAGTATTAATCATAGTTTTTAATTTGATCTAGTGACCGACCCAGAAAAGGGTCTAGATTATTGAGTCAATGGGTGTATTTAGATCAATTATTTTTGCTTCGTTCTATAAGAAATTTCTTTAGAGTTAACTCAGGTCGATTTGATACGTTGTTATCTTATTATTAGAAAGAAAATGTATCATCTTGAATCTGTTTTAATTAGTCAAATTATATTTTTATCAGTTATTTAATTAGGTTGTCTTTAAATCCGCCAAACCGATTAAGTTACATCAAATCAACTCTAAGATAATTTAATTTTTTTACTAGAAAAATATTAGCAATGTTTAGACATTTTGTTTACATTAATAAAAATATATATAACTCCCAGAGCTAACAATCTAATCTAAAACTACAATATGAGCATTAAAACTCTAATTAGCCCTCAAAATAGATATATTATTTTTTAATGAAATAAAAAAAATTCTTTATCCATAACAAACTCAACTTAAGAATTAACAAAAGCTAAACCTCTTTTTGAAAATCATTGTTCAATTAGATTTATTTATATTATATATTAACTAAAATAATATAATGATGATTTTTTTCTTCACCCAAAAAATCTTAAAACCAGTTATTAGAGGCAGTAAGGTCTTTTTACAAGGTGAATTAGTCACCACTAAATTGATTGGGGAAAAATAAGTTTTTTTGCAATTCAAAAATATAATAAAACGACCAAAATTCTCTTAAAAACAAAAACATTCAAACTAGCACCAAGGGACAATTTGGTATTTTCATAATGTTTTTTTTTATTACCATATCAAATGAGGGTAATTTGGTATTTGACTAAGCATACAAAAAATAAATCAACAAAAAATAGACCAAAAAGCCCTTAAAAGAAAAAAAATACTAAAAATGGTGTTAATGAGCTTTTTAATCTTTTGACAATGGTTTTTTTTTTTTGGTTATTACCATATAGTTTAGGAGCAATTTAATATTTGGTTAAATATAAAAAAATAACAAAAAGGTATAGGTGTGTGTAAGGCACTCCTTGGCGTGTGGGAGATGCCATGCACTTTGGACAACATGTATGGCGCCTCCCGATAATTAATAATGCCGTTCTAATATATCGTTGAAAACATCGCAACATCATTTTTCTATTGGTGCAGCACAGGTAAGTGGTGATGTGGTAGTTTGTTGCTAGTGTGCCTCTTTTTTTTTTTTCTTTTCTTCCTCTAAAAATTACAGTTGGGTCATTTTTGTTGTTGGTATTTAAACTTTAACCCTTATTTTTTTAATTTCTAATTTTTTTCTTGAACCTTTTAAAAAAGTTTTATTAGTTTCAATTTCATTTTTCAATCCAAGTTTATGATATCATTTTTTTTCAATTTTTTCCTCATTGTTTTGATTTCTAATTTTTTTTCTTGGCTCTTCTATAAAAGTTTTATTTTTTTTAATTTCGCCCTTAAATCTAAATTTATGGTATATTATTTTTACCAATCTGGTCCTCATTTTTTTTATTTTTTTCTTTTGCTAAATTAATTTTTCTTTTCTATTTCACCCTTCAATCAAATATAAAATTTATTTTGTGTTTCAATTTTGATCCTCATTCTTTTAATTGCTATTTTATTTTGTTTTGAATCCTTTTGTATAATTGAGATTCTTTTTTTCAATTTCATCCTTTAAATTTTAATTGATTGAAAATTAAGTTTCGTGATTTTTCTAAATAGAATAATTTGAGTCTAATGACTTGAGTCACAATTTTAAAAAGTTAACATGAGTTGATATATTTTTTAATTATTTTTATTTTTTTCTATCAGGTTATTCTAATTTTATAATATGGGCTATGAGTTTGGCGAGATATCTTAGGTTTGTTTGGCCTTGATTATCAGGGTTATAGGTTTATCATGCTAATTTAGGTTGACTAAAACTGATTTTTAAGTCTTTTTTACCGTATTTTATCATGTTGTATTTAATAGGTAATATTTTTTTCTCAGGTTACTGTGATAATTTTTTTTATTGGATCCACATGTTGTCAATGCTTTTTTTTATCATTTAATTAAAATAAAATTAATTTATTTGACCCAATCAAGTCTATGACCCGACTCGCGAAGCGTGGGCATCAAAGCTAGTAATATAATAATAATAAAAAAAATCATAAAACAATTTTTTTTCAGAAAAGAATGGACTAGTTAGAGTATTTTCTTTCCTTGGCTATTTAAGATCAGGGACCATCTTGGAAGTTCTTGCAATCACAACGACTACAATATTGTAACAATTAAAAATGTAGGGACGAAGATATAGTTTATCCAACTTCAAATATTCACACACTCGCGAACAGCACGTGCTATACCCATCTCCTTCCCTCTCCTTTCCGTCGCCCTCTCTCATCGCAAATAGAGACCAATCAGGTCGGAGGAAAAAAATAAGATCAGAAAAATGTCAAGCTCATGGTCGCAAGCACTTGTTAAGATCTCTCCTTACACTTTTTCCGCCGTCGGAATCGCCGTCGCCATCGGTGTTTCCGTCCTCGGCGCTGCCTGGTACCACAGTGACTTGGTCATTTTGATGTGTGCTAAACACCTTTTTTTTTTAATTATTATTATTATTATGTGATTTGATAGGGGGATTTATATAACTGGGAGTAGTTTAATTGGTGCTGCAATCAAGGCTCCTCGCATTACCTCTAAGAATCTCATCAGGTAATTATAAATTACATAAAACCTAATTTTCTTTTTTTCCTTTTCCTTTTTAATTCCAATTTGATTTGTGTGTGAAATGGTGAAAGTTTGATTTTCAAGGGCTTTTTTTTATCTGTTTTTTGTGGGTTGTTCTTTTTGTAAATTCATGATTGATTGATTGATTATAGGATCTATTTGTGTTACAAACTGATGTTTGGCCTTTAATGCTGATTTCATTTGTTGTAAGAATTGAATCGAAATTGATGAGTATTAGCTGCATTTTTTTTAGTAATAAGGTTTGAAGGAAGAATGTTGGCGGTGAAATTTTTTCTTTTGTTTTTGGAAGGAGGAGGTGGTAGGGATTTGTGCTATGTATATTGCTTTTATACGTATGGAACTCTGTTGGGGGGTGTTGGCGGCTGATTTCTTTGGTGTTGGGTTGCAGAATTTCACTAGTGAATTGGTTTTTTCAAGTCCTTGTAACCTGAACTATTTAGAGAGGGGGTTCTTAAAATGGTTTTGGAATGGACAAAAGACTCTAGAAGGTAATTTTAAGAACGATCATGTTACTATCTTATGCAAATATGGTTTGAGGTGTATTTTTATTGGTAGTCTTGCACAATTTGTATTTAGCCTCTTTTGAGTTTATGCTAGGTAGCTAGAGCATGTTCATATGCTTAAGAGTTCTTGAGAATTTTAACTGATGATTGTGATCCATTGAATTAGAAGGCTTAGAGTGTCAAGTTTAACACTGAGATGAAAGAATTGCTATTTTAGCTAGATTTTGATTGTTATTAGTTCAATTCATTTCCTCAGTCTTCAAGGCCCTATCAAAGTCTCTCTACATGCAATGTTGTCCCATTTCATGAATGGAACAGAACTTTGGTCATATTAATTTGAGTTTTAGGAGGTTTTTGAGTTTCATGCAACTGTTAAGAATGATCTGATTGCAAAACCTGCTTTTATTCTGCTTGTGAAGTTATGTGATGATAATTGAATTTATGAAATTTAAGTGATGCCTTCAAATAATGACTTTCTCAATCACTTGTGTTTCTCAGTGTTATTTTTTGTGAGGCTGTTGCAATATATGGTGTTATTGTAGCAATTATTCTACAAACAAAGTTAGAGAGTGTTCCAGCTTCACAGATTTATGCCCCTGAGTCTCTTAGAGCTGGATATGCAATTTTTGCCTCTGGGATTATCGTGGGCTTTGCAAACCTTGTCTGCGGGTCAGTATCCTTACCTGTGTTCCTTGTATCTTCTACTGAAATATCCCTTATATGCATATACTTGTATGATAGAGTGATGTTAAGCATCAAGATGTATTTAACACAAAAGTTTCACGAATAGACACAGATGGCATGCTCTTAATCAATTGTAACTTTTGACCGTTTTAATTATGTGAGGATTCACGTCTTTATGGTTCACTAATCTATCATTTTCTTAATGATACATGCCCTTTTTTTTTTTGGTTTGGATACCAGATTGTGCGTGGGTATAATTGGAAGCAGCTGTGCTTTGTCTGATGCTCAAAACTCTTCACTTTTTGTGAAGATTCTGGTGATTGAGATCTTTGGTAGTGCACTCGGGTTGTTTGGAGTGATCGTTGGAATTATTATGTCAGCCCAAGCAACCTGGCCTGCAAAATAAGTTTAATTTGTTTTTCTTATCAGAATGCAGAAATCAGTTACAATCAATACATGTTGTGTAACCTAAATGAACTTCGAATTTTATTCATTCAATTGTGATAGGCTTGTATAAACTTGAGTGGAAATGTAATGCTGTCTCTCATAGTCCAAGTTTTGCCCATTTGAAAATAAACCCTGGTGGAAGGCTCAAAGCATCATTGCCCGTGGAAGGATGGGTGTTTAATCATTCTGTGGTGTTTGGCAGACAATGTCATTTCAATATTCTTCTGCTTGATATGAGTTGTTCCGAGTCACGGCGGCCACTCGGTTGTGGAATTTGCCTTGTAGAGTTGTAAAGGAAGTGATTTTTCCAGTTGAGCAGCATACAAATAATGGAAGGCATCACTATTATCTTTTTTCTGTAAGCGCAAACTAATATCTTCGTGTCAATTAAGGCCTTGAGTGAATTTTCATTTCAATTTCTGGATAAGAAGGCTCGCTCTCTGTTTGTTCAATCTTTAACCAAATTTTTTGTTAATAATGACATTGAGATTCATTTCAGCCATGTTCAAGATACTAAAAACACTTGTCACTGCTGAAGATTAAAAACTATGATTTGTATGCCAACAAAGTTCTGGCAAGAAGTTTAAGAATTTCCCTCTGCATCGTGAAATGATTTGCAAGTTGCATGAGAGAAAGCTGTCTTGTGAACTGAAAGCGAAATGCTTTCAGAATGTTCATGCAATCTATGTTCTCTTGAAACACAGGCTTTCTCGTTTGTATTCCTTTGATATATGAATCTATACGGAAAAGTCCAGCAAAAGAACTGGATTTAAGAAATAAAGAAGAGCAGAAGAACACCAAGAGTTTCCTGCTCATGAGGAGTGTCATAACACGTGCGACAAGGAGCATAACATCAATCAACTGACAAAGGAACACTAGCAAAGAAAGGCATGTTTTTCTGCGGAAGCTCTTCACATTCCTCTGAACTTGCTGTCTTCGGATCAAAAGGCTTGCGATCAAGAAGAGCTAAGCCTTGCTTGATTCGACCCATTCTGCGTGAGTGTAGGACTTGTTTAGAAGTGACTGGTAGTCGAATGCGCTGATATTCCTCAAGAGCTGAAGGTATATTTTCTGCTCCCCACTTCTCAATACATTTTCCTAGAACCGCTGCATCCAATATCGACATGTTTGTGCTTCTGACACCATGAGGAGTTGTAGGGTGAGCAGCATCTCCGATTAATACCACGTTGTCCAGAAAGATTCGATCAAGAGGATCACAATCATATATGATATTTATGAAAGGCTCCTTTGTTTCTCTCATGACTCTCACCAATTCAGGACCCCAAGCTTTCTCTGCTTCTTGATACATATTCTCTATCATATCACTGCTTACTTTCATGGTCACTGAGTATCCCTGAAAAATTTTCAAGTAATAATTTCAGAGCTCTAGCCTCCAGCAGCTTTAACCGCTGCAGAACATTATAAGAGTTTCGATACATCATCCCATCGTTAACGCTTCTTACCATTCCTTGTTAGAAACTGTGGCATAACTGTCCCTAATCCATCTTCAAACTAGAACCTTTTCACAGTTTGAAATATGGACTCTACGCAGTTAAAAACTAAATTTATGAAGCCTGGGAAATGGAAATTTTATTAATGGAGTGAGAATCGAAAATCACCTTCTGTTCAGGCTCAGGTTGATGAACATACCAAATCCAGTTGAGCCTTTTGCTAAGAAGTTCATAAAGCACAGTGTGGCTTCCAGTGTTCAGATCAAAGTATAAGCATTTTCCAAGATCGGGGTACACTCTTTGGATGCTCATTATAGTTTCTGAATTCTCATTTCCTGAAAAATCAAGAACTCCTCTCCAAGCACAGTAACCTGAATACCTGCGGAACAAGCAATACTTACCATCAACTAGTATAAATCATATCAGCAACACATTGTCTGAAATACGAAAGGCAGTAATGAACAAACCTCAATTTCAGGTCAGGTAGAAAAGTCTTTCGGATTGAAGAGAGGCATCCATCTGCTGCAACAAGCAAGTCCCCATTTATCTCAATAATCTCTTCAGTTTGAAGAGCTTTAGCCTCAACTGTAACAGAGGTTTTGTCTTCAGAAGTCCTGAAAGAAAGGTACAAATGACCCCACAAAAATACTTCTGCTGGTAGTGCGTTGTACAGAAGACCATGAAGATCTGCCCAGTGTGCAGCTCTGAAATTGAAATCCTCATCTCTTGTTAATATCCTACTGACTTCCTTTTCTCCATCTGCTGTTTGATTCTGTAAGATATCAAAAGGCCCGAGAAGGAAAAGTTACTGGTGCCATTCAGAATTGCTGCACAACTGATGAGGTGCTTCCCTCTCAGGATTTGACCCCCCTTGTTCTAAACAAAAGAATTTGATCCCAGTTTCTTACATAAGGTCTAGTAAGCTAGGGTGACCCTCCTTCTCAGGATTAAATTCCTCTAATTCAAGTGAAATTCGATCTCAATCGATTGGCATAAGGCCAAATAATTTTTAATTAATTTCAACATGAGGAAAATCTGTGAAAAAGATGGATTAAGGAAAGGCAAAAAAGGGACTAAGAATTTGTGCAAACCTGATCAATTGTTAGAGGCAAGGTGGTCTGTTGGAGAAGCTGAGGCTGGCGTAGCCAGGACTCAATAATTTTAAAAGCCTGCCTGTCAAGTGCGAGGCCGGCACCAGTAGGGCTCCCTTTAGGAGGTTGGCTTGATTTCTCAAGCACCACAACATCCCATCCAGCTGAAATGAGGGCATGTGCACATGACACCCCTGCTATGCTCCCTCCTACTATTACTGCCTTGCCTTTCTTCTTCTCTCCCATTTTTTTCTCTGCTTCGACTTCCTTTCAGCAGTTAGGTTGTTGGAATGTGTATGGGCTGTGTGGATGGTAAAGTTCCTGGCTAATAGACAATTTCTCTGGCAAAAAATCAAATGGCTGTCTTTGTCAACTTGCTAGTGAGTCCTTGGTTGTTATTTTACTTTGGACATGCATGCTTGTGTCATGTAGATACTTGTTTTGTCTTGCTATTTTGCATATGTTTTGCTATTCTAATCTCCATTGAAAATTATATTTTAAATAGATAGTGAGTATTTTTGTAAATAGAAAAAAAATATATTTTAAAGGAAGATATTCTAAAAATATGTATGTAGTAGAGAATGTAGATTATAAACTTGATGTCTGAAGAATTCATGAGGTATTTATTACCCACGAGTTTTGTCCTTTTATATAGAGAAAGGACCAGAGTGTAATCTTGCCCTGATAGTTTTAATGAGAGATAAATATCTCTTACATAAGTATTAATAAGAAAAAATAGCTGACACATGTATTAATGAGAAAAAAATATTTATGATATATGTATTAATGAGAGATAAATATTTCTTACACAATCATTAATGCGATGAAAAAATATGATAGGTCTTTTAAGATACTTTTTATATATCTAAGGGTATAATAAGAGTAGAATCTAAAATGTAGTTAAGTTTTGGGGGTTGAGTTTTCCCCTGGGATGAACCCGTGATGGTCGGGCTCTTCTTGTAAAGTGAACCTACGAGGGCTTTGCTCCTCTCTAAAGCTAAGTCAGAAGGGTTGAGTTCTTTCCCTATGCCGAGTCCATGAGGGTTGGGCTCTTCCTCTAGGTTGAATTCACTATTGGTTTTGTCAAAACATGTTGTTTAAAATTGTGAGTTTTGAGCCTTTAGGGTTTCTAGACCCGTTAAATTTGAGTTTATCAGTTAGTGCCACATAACAAAAAAGATATGAATGTGTTTGGTTAAGAGGATGAAGACAAAAAACAAATTATATTCATAACAATTTTAAAATGAATTTTTGTTTTTTCAAAACAAAAAAGACAAGAAAACATGTCTTCTTTATTCCAACTGTTTTCATCTTTTTCATTTTGATAAATTAGCTAAACACTATCACAATGGTTTGAAATTATTTTTTAAATAATTTTCTTAATTAAAAAAGAAAGAAAAAAATGTTTTATCTTATGTTCCAAAATTCAAACGGTCTCTAAAAAACAATAAAATAAAGAAGCAATAAAGACATGCATAATTTCACTACTTTTTTTACTCTTTTTTTTAACAAGCTTTTCAATATCAAAATTAACAAAAAAAACTAAATTGAAGGAGGATGGGGTTTTATTGTACCCCTCTTTATATTATACTATTCACTAGAATAATGTTTTTTTTAATTTATATTTTTTTAATTTTAATTTTATTATTTAATATTAGATTTAGTAGGGATTAGTCTTCATATTTTTTTAATTTACTTTTTATATGGTTATCTAAGAATTATGAACATGACAACGGGTTTGACAGGTTAACTTGGTTGACTCAAGTTTTTTTTCTCCTTTTCTAATTAACTTTTTTTTTCTCAATTTTATCTTTCAAAATTGGGTTGATTGAGAATTAAACTCTGTGATTTTTTCAGTCTACTTTTTATGAGATTATCTCCATCTCATGATTCGGGTCACGAATTTGGTAGGTTAATGCTAGTTGACTCAAGTCATTTTTTAATCGATTTGTTTTTTCAATTTCATCCTTCAATACTAGGTTGATTGAAAATTAAACATCATCATTTATTTCAATTTTCTTTCAATGTGTTATCCTACTCTCATAACTTAGGTTGCGAGTTTGACATATTAACTCGAGCTTACTCATGTTATTTTTTTAATATATTTGTTTTTAATCTCATCATTTATCATTGGATTTATTGGAAATTGAGCTTCTAATTTATTTTGATTTGCTTTAAAAAGTGTTATCATGATCTCATGGTTTGGTGTGCAAAATAACAAATTAGCCCAAATCATAAGTTGTCGTCTCAGTATTTATAAAATATATATCATTTTAAATATTTATTTTGAGTCAAACTATAATTTTACTTGTCTTCTAAGTTATTTTTGAACTCATCAAAATAATCGAGTCATGTTGGATTAATTTTTAAATTATTTAAATTATTTTTTACAAAAAAAAAATTAACAACACTTAAATATATTTTTATATTAAAAAAATTAAAGAACTCGCACATGTAGCACACCAGACAAAGTTAAATTTTATAAGCACAACATCTTTTGATAGCCCAAAATAGAAACTGAAACTTAGTCTTCTACCTGTATTGGGTCTTAGTGGTGGACTAATAAAGCCCATTGGACCATCAAAATATTCTTGCTTGCCGAACAGAAATTCAAGCGAATCAACTAGAAAATAACTGCTTGTCAAATCCCCAATTCAGAAGCAGCGTAGCCTTATAAACCCCATATTACAAATCTTTGGTGCTCCGTATCTTCTGGGTTTGTTTGGAAATCTAAAATGGGAGCAGGGCGTCAAGTATCAATATCCCTCGATGGAGTGAGAGACAAGAACGTGATGCAGCTTACGAAGCTAAACATTGCTCTCTTTCCTGTTCGTTATAATGAAAAATATTACGCTGATGCCCTTGCTTCTGGCGATTTCACCAAGCTAGGTTTGTAATTGTTTCTCTCTTAACATATATGTGTATGTCTTTCTGCATGTTATTTTTGGTTATTTTTGTTATTGATTTTGTGAAATGGGTTATTGGGTTTCGTGTGTTTTGGTTTTTCTTTATAGGGTTTGTTGTTTTGTTCTTCTTTTTTTCCATGTGGGTTTTCTTGTTGAATTTTTGGGACTCTTTAAATTTGTGAGAAAGTGTTTTTGTTTGTTAAAATGTTGCTTGAATGTCAAATGCTAGCAAACTGGTGTTGCTTGTAATTATTTGTTGTTGAATTTAAGATATAAAGTGCTGATGCTTTGAATTTCTGCTGCTGTCAATAAAGGGAAATTATAATTAATTCAAAACCTGGCGTTTGTGTTTGTTCTAGTTCTAGTTTCCATGTTTTTGTTATTGAATTTTGTTGAGTATGTTAATACATGTGAAATGTGAATGACAAAAGTTAAAGAAACAACCCAACACAAGGGACCTCCGTGCTACCTTTGATATTTTTGTTCACTTTCAGTTTGCGTCACGGGTTATTTTCGTGCTACCTTTGATATTTTTGTTCACTTTCAGTTTGCGTCACGGGTTATTTTCTGCGTGAACTCATGATAGGCCATTTAGTTTATTCTTACCACCTTGGCACCAGTTTTATTGTGTATTTTTGTAGCCTTTTTTGGGTTCTTAAATTAGTTAAACTTGCCTTTCTTTTTGCAATCTTTTGTTGGCTGTTGTGTTTTTGTGCATTGGATGTAACCATATAAATGTGTTGATCTCATTCTTCTTTTCATTTATGGGTTTTATAGGTTCAGTAAATGTTATTTTTTAGTCTGTATTCCATTTTTTGTGTAAAGCTGCTTATCATCTCAGGATTCTAATTGTTGATAAATTTATTTTTATTATGTCTCCTCACTTGGATTGTCAATATTTAGGGTTGACATTTCAGCTTTGTTAAACACAAATCAACATTTCTTGTAGTTTTGATTATTTCACAATATGTTCATCAGATATCCTGATTTTTATCAAATATCTTGAATGGTATATTGGGTTGTTTGATAATCTGAATAGGTTCAGATGTGGTTTTTTTGGTCATTTTATTTATTGTTGTTTTTTTCCCGTAAATATTTAAATTGTCAATTTAACCAATGACTTGGGACTTGCGTTCTTTTTAACCAATCATTTTTTTACATTAAAAAAAAATTGTTCGGCCCACGGCAACACGAGGGCAATATGTCTAGTTTTGTGCTAAGAGTTGTTCATGTAGTGTGGAAATTTCCTAGCTGTTAACTTTTATATCAGTTGGAGAAATATTATATTTTGTCTTAGGAGATGCATTAAAGCCATTAGTTTCATAATTAATTGATAACTTCTGCGCAACATTATGTCAATTAATAATGTAGTTTAAACACTTCCAAATATGTTTGCCTAGCTTAATGTTCTGAAATATGTAGAACATGTCTTTCTGTTATGGATCTATCATGAAGATCTAACCACTTGATCTATAGAATAAACATCATGGTGCTTGTGATTTATTGTTCCTCCTTGTTTTTAGACATGTGTACCACACAGATGAGTGAAAATGTGGTATACACATCACTTAAAGAAACAAGAATTGTGGCAATCTCGGTGTATATAATGCTTGAGTGCATCATTTTATGATAAGTCAGTTGTACTAAGCTTTGGGATCTTTTTTCAGCATATTACAGTGACATCTGTGTTGGTGCAATTGCATGCCGACTGGAGAAGAAAGAAGGCGGAGCTGTCCGCGTTTACATCATGACATTAGGTGTTTTAGCACCATATCGTAGGCTAGGCATTGGTGAGCAAACCACTTATATTCCTCTTATGGTAGAAGTCTATGCTTTTTTATTTTGAATTTGATCCTGACACACAAATGATGCTTAAGTAAATTTGTCGAAAAGAAAAGGCGAAAGCCTACTCCTTGAACCTGAACCAGTTATTGCCTAAAACATTTTAAACTTAATTTATCTGTTTGCATGCTGCCTCCTTGTTTCTGATTCCCAACTGGCCTTACAGGTTTTGCAAACTGTTAGCAGTAGAGTCACTATATTAAATAAGAACCATGAAGTATCAGGAACTCTGTTGCAGTTTACATTTATGAATAGTCAAAACCCCTTTTCTGAAAAGCCCTCTGGTTTTGGACTTATTCTTCCAAGTCTGAACAGAGAGCAAATATTTGTGAAAGAAAGTTTTGGCAGGTGCATTTACTGATCAAATTTGTGTGATTGTGCAGGTACAAAGCTGTTGAATCATGTTCTTGATCTCTGCTCAAAGCAAAATATTTCTGAGATTTACCTGCACGTACAGACAAACAATGAAGATGCCCTTAACTTTTACAAGAAATTTGGATTTGAAATCACGGACACCATCCAGAACTATTACACGAACATTACTCCACCTGACTGCTATCTTCTTACAAAACTCATCACTCAAACAAAGAAATAATGTCACAGAGCTGGTAGTTCAGTGGAAACTCTGCTTTTTTTATCCTATTTATTGAACTTCACCTTGGTTCGGTTGTACTATTGAGGTTCCATGGATGCTACTGGTGAAATGATGGGTTAAAAGTTCACCTGCTAAAATCCGTGGACCAAATGAGTAGTTATGGTTCTAAACAGTTATACAAACTTTTTTTAGTCTTGTATTTCTTTGAGGCTCTAAGAAGGGTCTGGCAGTTTATAAGATTCTGATTGCTGTCTTTTAGACGGATCAAAGATCCAATTATCGAAATTGTGATTTCATACTGTGAATGGCAGCTCGTCTTGGTGTTGCATTTGCAGGCTCTGAATGTTATGGCTATGCCAAGCCATTCATATATTTACAACAACCATGCATAGTTTCGCAATCAACTTCAATCTGTGCATGCCAAAAAAGCCCCCGGCCTTATCATAAGGCAGGCAAGGTCCAGGCGTTGCATTGCTATATATATCCCATGGAAGATTTCTGGCAAGGCGGACAAGTTCCGGGCATTGCATTGCATCACATGATCAATAGAAGAGTTCCGAGTTAGAGCTCGGCATGGTCAGGTCAGGTGTGTTTGACCTCAGGAGAGCTGTTATATGCAGCTTAGTTTACAGTAGTCAATCGGGCTTATCATGACGAACCTGACAGTGATTTATTACAATGTGTATATTATTTGGATGCTTGAGAGCAGGCAAACAATGCAATTCTCGCTCATCTGGGAACAGCAGTCTTCATATGTCAAAAGTATACTGTATCTGCATTTTCTGTTTAGCAGGCCAAACCACCAGCAAAAGCATCTCCTTCATGAAGAATAGACTCTGTCAGTCAATAAGCATCCCCTTCATGAAGAATAGACTCCGTCAGTCAATAAGCATCCCATGAACCACCGAGTCTCTGCCGATAACACTCCACTACATATTAGCAGAGTTGATATGGAGAGTGCATTTATTTTGAAAGCTCTACACTATTATACTTTAGTAAAACGACTGAATGAAACCATTAAGAAATTTTGGTTAACTTCACCACTCCTCTTACAAAAAAAAAAAAATTATTTTTTGTTATGTTAAAAAATTTTAATAAAAAATAAATTAACAATAACTTTGAGTTAAAATATTTTTAAATAAAATAAAAATTAATATTCAATCCAAAAACTTCTACACACACATGCTATATCAAATTGGGTTAGATTGATATCCTTTTAATGTATTTGAGAATATAATAATAATAGTTTTTTAGTGTGTTTTTAACTCGGAAATATATTAAAATAATATTTTTTTTAAAATTATTTTTTACATTAATATATTAAAAAATCATATATATATATATATATATATATAATAATTTTGAAAAAAAATTAATTTTCTTAAAAAAACCATTTGAAATGCAATTTGAAACTGCCTTTCAAAAATTTCTAACTGCTGCCCGATTCGTGATATACATTTTTTGTTTAGGGTTTTATCCGTTATCAACGGTAATATTTATATTATTCAATTTTAATGAGATGGGTTATTCTAGAGAAAGGGTTTTTTTAAAAAATTATTTTAATGTGTTAATATAAAAAATAAAATTTTGAAGTCGCGCACAGTTTCCCACGGTGGCTCTCTCCGTCCATGAGGCGCTCTGCTCCTCCTGTCCAATTCCTCGCCGCCGCTTTCGCCGTTGATTCCGCCTCCATGTCTTCTCGCCGCCCTCCGGTACTCCCTCTCCCTCTCAAAAATCTACTAAAGAGTTAGCTACTTAACTCTTTTTACTAATTCTAACTGTTTTTAATAGCAGTACCGTGGCAGTAATAACAGAAATCAGTGGGTAAGAACCTTTTCGAACGGTCCGTATACAGAAGACTCCAATTTAGGGTTCCTCCAAGGAGAAGCAAACCACAACTTCACTCCACGACCTTCGCCACCGCCTCCTCCGCGTTATTATCAAAATCAACAATTTCGCCAACCACCACCACCACAACCGTCCGATCAAAACCGGATATTCTGGTATTCTCCACCGTTCAATCAAAATCACAATCGACAGTTCTTCAACCAGAATAACAGGCTGCAGAGGCCTGCTAAGCCGTTGGATTATAGGAATTGGGAGTATGCCAAAACGGCGCCTCCTCGTGACTCCGAAAGATTTATAGTTCTTTCTTATAATATATTAGCTGATTATCTAGCAATCAATCACAGAAGCAAACTTTATTATCATATACCACGGCATATGTTAGATTGGGAATGGCGAAAGAGGAGTATAATTTTCGAGCTTGGTTTATGGTCTGCTGATATAATGTGTTTTCAGGTTTAATTAATAGTAATTAATCTAATTTAGTGTTTAATTTCTCTCATTTGGTTTTGATAGTAATAGAGGTTATTTCTACCTTTTTTATTTTGATTGGTTGTAACTGTTTTTAGGAGGTTGATAGGTTTGGGGACTTGGAAGAGGTGTTGAAGGTCCGGGGATACAGTGGAATTTGGAAGGTGGGTTTTTTTGCAAGGCAATTAGTTCCTTTATTTATGAAATGCGGAATTGTGCAGTTTTGCTGCGTGATTTTATGAGCCAGTTTGTGTTTGGATTTGCTGAGTTGTCTGGTTTATGTATTTTATGTGCATTAAGAATTGTTTTGTTTTGTTATGAGATTATGAGGAATCATAGTTTAAGGAGTTCAAGTGCAGGAATTGAGCTTAAAAAAGATGTGAAGAGCTGAGTGAGAGCAAAGGAAGGAACCAATGTCTTTGTTGCCCCAAACTTGCTATTTTGTTTCTAATTATTTTACATTATTAGATTTGTAATTGTAATTTTCTGGTTTCATGTGATGGTTGATAATGAGGTTTGCCATTTTTTATGTTTTTTTTTTAATGGGACTTGCATGATACATTTGACTGTAATGGTATATCTTTACAAGCTGTAACTCTTGCATGCAACAGGTTAATGACCAATAGCCTGAGAAAGTTGAATTAGATATCAGCGAGCCATTATAGGACAGTTACTCAGTTTGTTCAAAACTGTTAAGATGTGTTTCTTTTTATGAAGTTTGGTCTGACAACATTCTCTTTTACATATAGATGCGGACTGGCAATGCAATTGATGGTTGTGCAGTCTTTTGGAGAACATCAAGGTAAAATCCCAGCTAGTTCTAGTGGCCATTGATCTGTGGCATTCATGGGTTCCGTTAACAGCACTGCTTGTTGATAAATTATCAGGCTAACACCTGCATGATGCCAATTATTTAAGATGGTTTGATGTCCTTGCTATTGTTTCATTCACTTGATGCCCTGAAGGTTTTTCAATTTCATTCATTTCAGTCTATTTTCCTTGAACTTTCTTCTCTAAAAGTTATCCTTCTTCTGTTCTGCTTCTGTGGTACCATTTGTTTGCATTTTAGCTGGTGCACCTTCTTTCTCAGTTATGAGGTAGAGCCAGATGCTCACAAGTCAACATCAGGAAACTGTTTTGCAAGATTTCACTGTCATGAAATTTCAATCATTGGGAAGCCCAGTTCTTTCTAGGTTGGCTCCTCTAGCATATCACCATATTGCCTCTACCTTTCCATAAATGTGTCTCCCCTAGCTTCATCAAAGTTAGCATGCAACACAACAGTTGGCATTCAGATGTCCAATCAGCTGTGAAAAATGAAAAAGCTCTATATTTTGTGGTCTATGAGTGCTCCCTGCATAACATGAGAATGTGAGATGATTAATGTTCTATATATACCATCCCTTTAAAGAAGCTCAAATTTGAATTACCTCAAGCATGCGCACATTTATTACTTTTCATTGTCTTGATTGTATTTCTCATTTCAAGTGGCATAGTATTTTGGTTAACCCTGTACTGCTTTATTTCTTTGAGGCGGTTTATTTCAAATTTAGCTTCTGTCAGATGGGAAAGGTATATCAAAATTCATTACATTTTTTTATTCTGTTTCCTTCTTTTCCTTTTCCAGGGAATCAATTGTTTGAGTGTTTAATTTTCCTCTATTTATCTTTCTTTTGCTCCTTTTCCGAGATTTTATAAAATTTTATTTGATGACTTTTCTTGATAGAATAGAGAAAATATCGTTTGGTGATGTAGTCTAATACCTCAACTAGTTTGGGATTAAAGCTTTGCTGTTGTTGTTTATGTTAGGTTCAGATTGGTCCATGAAGAATCCATTGAGTTCAATAAACATGGACTTCGGGATAATGTTGCTCAGATATGTGTGCTAGAGGTATCATGTCTTCATATCTTGGAAACTTTCTCCTCAAGTCTTACCTTACTGTTTCCCGAATAAGTTGGTCCATGTGGCTTTCATGTTATTGAGTCAGTTTTTCTTTTCTTTTCTTTTAGCAGTTAATAAGACAAGACAACACTGCAGACACATCAACTCTACCTACAAGGTGCTGGTTTAACAAATTTTGTTTGAGATGTTTATTACATTATGATAAATATCAATTAATAGCTTGCACAAAAGTTAAAACTTCAGAAACATTATTATAAATATCAATAAATAGCTTGTATGAAAGTTAAAACTTCAGAATTTTTAATACAAAACTCTGAAGGATCATTACAAAAAAGGAAATCCTTTCATTCTTCTTGATATGAACTCTGTGTTTTGTAGGTTTTTAGTAGCTATGTAGAACACATCTGGAGATAATGCTTGGTCTTCTTTTGCCTTTTGCTGGTCCTTTAGAATTTTGCTTCATCTTAGTATCATGTAGAATTTGATTTTTATCCTGTGAACCTTGCACATTGCATAAGTTCGGGCAAGTTTTATCTGCTATTATGAATTTGCTCCATAGATGGACTTGTTTATAGTGTCTTTCAAGATTGTGATGGCAGGTTTATAAGTTTATATGGTGAGCATTTTGAACTCAAGTTGATGGCATTGTTTGTGGCTAATCTCTTATGTGATCAACTTGAATTTGCTCTCACTCATTCTAGTGATTGTGGATAAAGGAACTATATATGCATGAATTTATACGTACCACTTAAAATTTGGTAGCCTCAACACCTTAACCATTCAAGCGCTTTGAATTGATACACCCCACTCCAGCCTGAGTTCAGATGAAATTGCGGTCCCAACATAATTTGCTTATGCAGATCTGGTAATAGCTTGTTTTGAAGTTCTGCTGTCTCTATATGCAATGGAAAAATCTATACAAATGGAAGAGTTATTCATACAATCTTACAAACTGATGTGGCAAGTGATGAGTGATGTTTTAAGTGATTTACTTGTCATGTAAATGATCTATAAATCTATTTCATTAAATGTTATTAGTGTTAGCAAGTATTTTGGTGCAATTTTTTTCTGTTTGTATTGTCTTACTCATTTGTAATTAGATCTTTGCAATATCAATTTCCAACACAGTACTGTATGCTTTTTTGTTGTGTTTATTCAAACATATGATAAATTTTGTATCTCAGTCAGCATTCTGTATTTGCAGCTCAACCATTTCTAATAAAGTTCTCATATGTAACATTCATGTGCTTTACAATCCCAAAAGAGGAGATATTAAGCTCGGTCAGGTATTCACCATCTGTAGAGTAATCCATACAGTTTTTCTTTAATGTGTTAGTCTTTTGATATGTACTCCCTGTCTTTCAAAGAGTGCCCTTTTGTTTCTATTCTATCACAAAGTATATCTGATGTCCATTATCAAAGAGTCAAAGCATTAATTCATTTACTTTCCTAGTACTTCCCATTTCCCATTAAAAATCAAATAATGTCATTTCTTCCTGCTTTTGCAAGTATGCTTAGAAAACTCATTTCGATTTAATATGAATATGAGTTGGCTTAATATTCGTTGACAATCATTGATATGTGTGTATAGCCAGGGACAGGAGGGATTATATTTTGTTGGCTTAGAAATTGGTTTGCTTTGTTGTCGTGTGCGTGCGCGCACACTAGTTCTTTCTATAAGACCCAAAATGGGAACTCGTACTGACACCAGCACTTTTTAGCTTCACAGCTGATCCCTCACCAGATGCTTAGTCTCACATGGAATTGTTTTTTTGTGAATAATTGCTTACAATTTTAGTTCTTGTATGCCAGTCAAAACACATATGAATGTGTTAAGTTAGGTCTTTGACTAGCATGCCTTTGCCTAGCAGGTCAGGATGCTTCTAGATAGGGCTCATGCTGTTTCAAAAACCTGGAATGATGCCCCGGTTATTCTTTGTGGCGATTTTAATTGTACTCCAAAGGTCACTTCTAGTTCAGCATTTCTTAAAAGTCCAGATCTGGTGTGTTTGGTCTTTTATGGCATGTTTAATCTGTTATATTTATTATGACAGTGATGTTTGTGCTTTTGCATCAGAGCCCATTATACAACTTCATTTCAGAACAGAAGGTAACTTTTTGTTCTTCCTTTATTTACTTCCATGTTAGATGATTGATGAACTGCAAACAACATGTTAATTTCATTGGTGTCCGGCAGTTGGATTTCTCAGGAATTGATAGGGGTAAAGTATCAGGACAAGCTTCTGCTGAAATATGCAATTCTAGGCCATATAATTTTGGTCGTAATCCTAATGCTAGTCCTGGGTAAGTTTCCACAAGTCAACTAAATCTTGTAACCTCTGATGTTTTTGTGAACTTCTGACATTGACCCTAAAAAAAGCCTGCAAACTATTGCAGGACTCAGTCCTCTGATAATTCGGTTCAAGCTCCATTAATGGTAGATAGCAAGCAGAGTGATACACTCCCAAACACGCAGAAGCAGAATAATCAACATGAGAGGCTGGGAGATGTGCCTTCTGTTAAGGACTACTCTCAGCCCAAACATACAAGAACTGTGCTGAATGCTTTGGATGTGAGTGTAGGTAGTGAACTGTGTGTTGAAGGGAGAGAACTGTACAAAGCAGTCGAGCAAGGCTCAACAATATTTCATGTTGAGGGCAAGTTACCTGTTGATCAAATGAGTGATGAGATGAACAAATCAATTCCTCCACTGACCTCCCATCCTGAAGATGCCTATCCTGACAAGAGGGAACAAAGAGAAGGAGGAAATTCTACTTCTCTTCTTAATCAAGTATCATCATGTGAGCATTCATCACATACAAATACAGAAAATATAAGGGAAAAGTTTGATGATCATGAAGTCTCTACTTCAGCACATCCTTCATCTCAGCCAATTGTTGATGACGAGAAAACTGACCTTTCACCCTCCTATCAAATCAACATCTCAGATGCTTCGGTTAGTTATGTAGATGATAAGCTACTGGAGGATGTTTCTCTTCAGGATCTAAATGACTTGTTTCCAGAAAGTAGAACAATAGGGGAAGACCAAAGTACTTTTTTATCTGCGCTACATGGAGTGGAGGGCTCATTGTCACACGACCCTAATTATTCCCCAAAAGGACTTGCATCTGATCTAAATGACTCTCAGTTGGATTCACCTGATGACGAAGTTCTGGATGATTTTCCTCTGGGACTTGATTCTGAGGGTGCTGGTGTGGGGAAAACTGCAGACGATCCATCATTATGGACCCCCATGGAAATAGTGACTGCTACAGGCAATGTAGACTGCATGTTTGTGGAACATCCGCTAAAGCTCAAAAGCACATATACACAAGTTGAGGTAAATAGCATGATGTTACACCTTTTCTTTTTCTATTGTTTTTCACTGTTGATTCCTCTAAAACTCAATTTGATTGGAGGGAGGGTAATTGAGGAAGAAGTAAAACATAAGGTGAAGGGTTGGGGTAGGAAGGCTGATGAAAAAGGCATGTGATGGCGATTCTATGTCCTCTTATCACATGAAATAGTACTGTTTGAAAAAGCTCCGAATTCTCAGAAGCAACATTATGCACTGTGACTAGCCACCACTACATACATTTCAATTTTGCAAGTTCTCCCTGAATTTGATTGGTTTTGGCTTTTGAAGTTAGTGCAGAATCTACAAGGAATAAAAGTCTAATAAAAGAAATTGATTAACTATTATCTGTACTTTTACAAAGGGACTAAATTACAGGACCGATATAGAAAGGGGGGCCAGTATTATCTTATCAAGGGGAGTAAAATAACTTAACACTGAAATTTCTGTATTTATGCATGTTTGCAGGACTGTTATGGGACAAGAGACTCAAATGGAGAACCCTTGGTGACCAGCTACAACAGGTGTTTCTTCGGCACAGTTGATTATATATGGTAAGTTAAAAAGGTTCTGCAGTTCCTTGTTTCTACTCTGCATATCAGTTCTCTTTGTTCTTTGAATAATCACAGGGAAAAACTTACTTAAGGAAGGGTTCTTATGGCCCTGCTATTGGTTGTGGTGTGGCAAGCACATCTAGCCTAGTGGCTCGGTGGGAGTGGCAGAAACTGGGGGGATGGGATATTTTAGAATGAATTATGAATTTCAGGTCCAATGTTGAAGCTTTCCATGGTGGGATATTTTAGAATGAATTATGAATTTCAGGTCCAATTATGAACTTTTGGAGAGGGCTATTTCAAAATTTCAGCAAAGTGCTGCCATGTAGCAAAAACAGTGGTTGTGAGGGGAAATTTCATATTTATTTCTCATTTCAGATCTGGACTATGTGAAGATTATATTTTAATGGAACATGCAGGTATTCGGAAGGTCTCCAGACTGTCAAGGTGCTTGCTCCAATGGCAAAACATGCTATGCAATGGACAGCAGGATTCCCGACAAAGGTACAAGTTTGCTTTTAAGATGGGTAATAGAAAATTTGCTGGGTTTGGAAATTAATTTACAACAAGACTCCAATACATCTAGGTTCATGATGTCTTTTTTTCTTCCTCGTAAAAATCTCAAATGCCTCGTGTACCATAATTTCTATTAGATTTGTGGCTGAGGCAGTCTAATTGCAAGTCACTTCTCCTCTGATGAGGAGATCCCTAGTTCTAATCCCCCCCTCACCTAAGCTATTAAATCCTCAAATAAGCATCACTTGATAACAAGATAGATGGGTTGTGTGGTAGTTTTTGAAGGTAGTTCAAACTGGGGCTAAAATGAGGCAAGTTAAGTTTTGAAGGATTCATGTTTGGTCTCTTCTTGTTTGTCTAGCCCCAGTATCTAGACTTAGTTGGGATTCCATCCTTGAAAGCATTAGGTAAAGAAATGGCAAAGTGGTTACCTATAATCTGTGGGAATGTGGTTGATTATTTGATTTTTTTCCGGAATGCACTTTTTAATAGTTTAAGTTACATTTTGTTGGCTGTGTTGTTCAGAAATGGGGTAGTGATCACATTGCATTGGCTTCTGAATTTGCCTTCACAAAAGATGCGAGCAACAATAACATAGAAGTTCAATAGCACAGAAATGGGCTTGTGTGGTTGCAATCTAAAGAAGCTCAGAAATACCATTTCAGCTCTCGGCTTATAGTCTTCCTCCGGCATTTGCAAATTATAGCACTTCATGAGGTTCGAGCTGCTCTCTTGTGAAGCATTTCTCTCTTGTACTTATCTGTATTTTGTTTTTTAGACATATTTTTCTACCAAGAGAGAATTTTATTCCGATTCTGATCATGAAAAATCTTGTTTGGAGGTTTTTAATTCTGCAGAAAATTTAATATTTGCTCTTGTGGCTGATGTGGCAAGAGTATATATGGCTATAGCATTGTTACGGATATAGTCCAATGCCCATCTAACCTAGAGATTCTTCTTTTCAAAAGCTTTAGTGCCATGTTTAATTTTAATTCTTCAACTTCTCACTATATAAATTACAAGAAAATATAATGATTTTTTTTCAATGTAATGATTGAGGATTTTTGGGTTTTTAAAGCATGTCAATCAATGATATTTTAAGATATTAATTTTTTATTCATTCACAATTTATTTTAAATAAGTTAGTATTAAAGTATTTTTATTAGAAAAATAAGTAAACTACACTTTTAATTCAGCCTCAAGTCTACTTGTCAACCATGATTTAAAAAAAAAACAAATTTCTAATAAAGAGTCCCTGGATAGACGAGATTCACCAATTTCCCAGTAGATGTTCCAAAGTTTTCAGCCGTATTATAAGAAGCCTTTCTCATGCCTAGCAAATCTATTCGGTGGAAGGTTGTTGTTTTTCATTTTAAAATATATTAAAATAATTTTAATATTATTTAATATATAAAAAAAAAAGGGTATGATTTCATTTAAAAAAACATTGGAATTTCAATGGTATCCAATAAAAGAAAATTTTAATTATATTTTAGTTAAACTATTTGAATAAAACAAGGTGTAAAATATTGATGGGTAAAAAAAACAAGACAAGACAAAATTAATGAGAGGGGCTTAGCCCATTTAAAAGAAGCATCTCTTCTTTACTTTCTATAATAAAAGCAGAGAAAATAACACCTTGAAAATTCAACCCATTATTTCTACCTAAAAATCTTCTTTTTATATTCTCAAATAACCTAAAATCCAGTCTAAAAATCTAAAATCAACTTGAATTCAAAAAATTTCTTAACTCAAATCAATCTTCTCATGTAATGGAAAGGCTAAAGAACACCTAAATAAAACTCTCCTTGTAAAAATAAAAAACCCTATTGATATTAAGATCAACTTTTTTCATGATCAAAATCAATGTTTTACTAGTATTTCCTCTCAAATTAAACTAAAATCTGACTAGTTTCTCTATCTCAAACCATAGACTTGAGAACAAAAATAAAATTCTCATGTTAATTTTGCAAATGGCATGTATTTTTTCAGCCTTATTCACTTTCTTTCTGTCTTTAAATCTTGTTGTTTCTTAACAAATTTACTTAAATTAACTATCATAATAATGAGAATTAACAAGTAACACCGCAAGATCCATTGCATGTGTTGATCATAACAATTATAAGAGCAAGAGCTTGAAGGATCAAATAAACATTTAATGAGCTTATTTATAATATTTTAGCCAAGAAAGTTTTGAAATTTCTTTTTACAGTGATGTCAAACATAAAGTTGAGTTCAAATGAAAATAAGTTTTGATCAATATAACCCAAGTAAAAGATAAGATGAGGTTGCTTAACTTGTATTAGAGCTTAGTCATGTAAATTTATATTAATGGTCATGGATTTTAATCCGACCGTTGGATGGAATTCAAATTTTATAATAATATTTTAAAAACCTTATTTTTTATTATATTAAAATTTTATAACAATAAGATATTGAAAGACCTTTCAATAAGACATAAAATTTACTATTTAAAAATATATGAATCCATGTTTGTATTTTATATTTTTATGGTTATTTATTAAACTTTTCAGAACTTATCATAATCATATGCAGAATACTTGGTTATTGTGATCGAAAAGGATGAAATTAAATAAAAAATAAATAAACAAATAAATAAAACAGAAGCTCTGCCGCAATGCTTTGTGTCTTATGTTACAAATGTGTTGTGCTACAGTAAAAGCACCACGACTCTTCTTAGTTTTTGTTAATTGATTGGTGTATTTGGGTTGAATTCTGGATCCTGAGTGGACTAGTTTGAGCTAGGGTTTTGGGGACATGGAATTAGGTTTTCTTCCATGAGTGGAATGCAGTCATTTCCATGCAAATCATTCATCTTTGACAATTGTTGCTTCTTCTTTATGACATTGTTTATTTTTCGCCCTTGTTAGAAATATTCTGCCATAGCATTGAATAAATAAAATTTTTAATTATTATTTTAATAAATAAAATTATCCCTCAACCTTCCAACTCATTCATGTTCGACAATGAATGTTTTTTCTTTATTGTAGTTTAAGATACTATTTTGAAATATAGTTGTGGTTGTTTTTCAAAGTGTTTTTTCTTTAGAAATATATCAAAATAATATTTTTGTTATTTTTTAAAAAATTATTTTTGATATCAGTGCATTAAAATAATTTTTTTAAAATCACTTTTAAAACTCAAAAATAAATAGGAATCCATTCTTCTAGCTTCTATATCTTAAAAATCAAGTCACAACTGATATGCAAATAACAATTAAAAGTACGTTTGTCGATAACGATTACTTTTTAAAATTTTTTTATTTAGAAATATATTAAAATAATAATTTTTTATTTTTTAAAATTTATTTTTAATATCAAACAATCTAAAACTATTTATAAATTATTTTTTTAAAAATAACATTTCTGCCAAAAAATAAATATAAATCAAGTGATATTAGGTTTGCAAGTTACAAGGCGACACATTTAAGTTGAGTTGAGTTGACCTATTAAACCACAATTGTACATTATTCCAGCAGGAAAACAGCTCATATTCAAATATTTATTTATTTATTTTAGTAGGCAATTTACAGGTGGCCCCTGAGTTTAAAATCCCCCATTCGCTTTAATATATTATTTTGTTTTTTTATTATTATTATGTTCAAATCACTAGAAATGGCAAGATAGGGACGTGGAGTACAAGTGGAATTAATAATTAAAAAAAAAAAAAAGAGCACACCAGGAAAATCCCCGCACATTCGGGTTCAATGTATTTTCTATGGTAGACTCGGATATAAACATAAATTATATAAAAAAATAAAAATACCATAACATAAGTTACATCACAGAATAATATCCACATGTTTTTAAAACTCAACCCAAACTCAAGTCACGAAGGTCCACTCTAATAAAAAAAATCAAAATAATATTAACATATATATATATATAAATAAATATATATATATATATAAATAAAGTCAACAAATTAGTGCTTGAGTTTTTTTCTTTTTTTTTTTTAACTTGAACTAGACTAGTTCTTGGATTAGTCAAATCCTAGATTAACCAACTAGACAAGTTGGAATTTTAAAACAATGCATCCACAATATTAGTCAAGAACGCACACTATTCAAAAATACTCAAACCATTACAAGATTTTACAGTTTTATTGATGGATTCTTTTCATCGTTATAAGATTCAAACTCCGTCGGTAAACAATTTACCGACTAAATTACTGACGGAAAGCATCCGTCGGCATCCCTTTCGTCGGTAATCTCACATTCCGTCGCTAACTCTGTTGGAAAAAAAATATTACCGATGGTTTTACAGACGGAAAATGCGCGCAAAAAAAATTATCGCTGGAAATATACCGACGGATTTATTCCGTCGGTGATAGTGGCATATCCAGTAAATATTTTTCAACTCTCCATAAAATGACGATGGAATATATCCGTCGATGACGACGTCGGTGATTGTGGTATTTCCAGTAAATATTTTTCAACTCTTTGTAAAATATCGATGGATATATTCCTTCTGTAAATCCGTCGGTGGGTATTTTTAAAATTTTTTTAAAAAAATTATTTAGAATAATTAATATAAAATTATATAAATTATTAAAGGATGTCAACCAATGATACTTTAAGATTAATTTTCTATTCATTCGCAATTTATTTTAAATAAGTTAATATTAAAGTATTTTTATTAGAAAATAATTTCCATTAAAATTTTAATTCTAAAAATAAGTAAACTACACTTTTAATTCAGCCTCAAGTCTACTTGTCAACCATGATTTTTTTTTTAAAAAAAAAATTCTAATAAAGAATCCCTGCATAGACGAGATTCGCCAATTTCCCAGTAGATGTTCCAAAGTTTTCAGCCGTATTATAAGAAGCCTTTCTCATTCCTAGCAAATCTATTTAGACTTTAGAGAGTAATAGCAAAGTTTTCGCCGCCTACAAGTTTTCGGCCGTAGTGTTGGAAAGCCCATACATCCGATTTTTTTCGGGTCCACCGGATAATTCTACCTCCATCCACAAATCCATATCAAAATCTGGATAGGTCGAAGGATTGTCGCCATATCTCTTCATCAACCGGTTATTATAGGTCTCCTGAAAATGAAAAAAGAAATCATCATATTCAATTCAATAAAAATAATAACTTATAAAATAAAATGGTTGAACGAACATACCACAAAGTGTTGAGCTCGGTTGTCAACGAATTGTTATACTCCTTTTTGGCGGTCTTGACTCTGCACATGCGTCTCTAAAAACAACTCAATTGGGCTCGGCTCATGTCCAAGAGATGTAGTTTGTAAGGAAAAATAATAATTAAGTAACAACAAATTATTTAACGATATATTTCATTTAAATTAATCTTACCATCCGTCTCGCATATGCAGCAAACGGAACGGAGCTGCTTGTGTATGTTGTCACCGAACCATGAATTTGCAGGTTCCGGTTGCCAACACTAGACTGTGAGCGTCTTGTGAACCGCTCAGACGTAATGTGCTCAATATATTACGGCCAAATATCTTCCGGGATGTGTAGCGGTTTAAAATCCCTCCAAACTGCCACGTCGTTCTAGCCTTAGAGGCCTTTATCTCTCGTGTTTTTTTTTTTTTGCCTTTTTTTGTACTTCATATCAAAAATTACACAACCTACTTCTATAGTGAAAAATTAGATTTTAAAAAATAATTTTTTTAAAAAAAATATCGTATTGTTTTCGATGCTACCTAGTTGCCGCGTGAGTTTCCTACACCCTCCTCACAATATTGTCATGCACGTTATCCTAGTCGAATTTGTGTTGTGTATAAGTAATTTATTTAAAATAAAAATAATAATTTATTAAAAATAAACTGGAGATTAGAAATTAACACCAACCTCAAATTTGTCAAACCATACATTGATATTTGGTATTCATTCAGAATGTCTGGATACCTGACCATTCAAATCCATAAAAAAAGTAATTTTTTTTTTTAAAAAAAATCAAAGAATGGATAATTCTACTTAACTGGGCTAGATCTAATTTTTAGCTAATTATTTTTTTTATATTAGGTAAACAAATTAATGGAGAAATGGCTACAAAATCCAGAAAGAAAGAAAAAAACAAATCAAACAAAAAATAGATAATTATCCTAAATGATAATTTTTCATCAGAACGAAACAAATACTAAATTTGATTTATAACTCATTTTGTATTGAAGTAATAATTGTTTTTTAAAGTATTTTTTATTTGAAAATACATAAAAATAATTTTTTTTTAACATCAGTACATCGAAACGATAAAAAATCAAAAAATTAATTTAAAATAAAAAAAAATCATAATTTTTTCAAAAACATTTTTTAAAACAAACAGTCTCTTGTAACATAATTTTATTCTTGCATTAAATTATCACGTTAATGTCAATTTTAGAAGAAAAGAAAAAATTCAAGTGCAGCGGTTTGTGTCCGTCAAGAGACAGCAATAATTACCACGATTCATCGCAATCAAACCATGACTTTTTAAAATCATTGCTATCAAAAGAAAGGAAACCTCCATGAAGGTGTTGTGGAAACCAGAAATCTCAAGGACGTGAGATTGAAATCTAACTGTGTACAAATAGAGGAACACACTACGGATGTCAAGAACACAAACATACATCAAGGTAAATGCAATTATAGTTTTTTTTTTTTGATTAATGAGCATGTTCAGCCTAGATTATAATTGCAAGGTCCGATCCAGTTCAATGATCTATTAGCTCGAAACTTGATCTGGACTCTGGATTAAGATAGTATTTGTTATTATGGTAGCGATTATTTTTTAAAATATTTTTTAATAGATTAAAATAATTTTTATTTTATTTTTTTAATTTATTTTTATCATCAATTCACTGAAACAGTCTAAAAATATAAGAAAATTAAAGCAAACAGCTCATTGCTTCATGCCCGCCCCATTTGGGGGGGACACATTCGACAGCATATTTGCATATTTCAGTCAAAACAGCTCATTGCTTCATGTTTCTTTTGTTTTGCTAGCTAAGCCAAGGGCATGTGACTGATGAGTTGTCCACCTCCTCCTTCTAGAATTCTAGTCGCCGCCGGCCCTCGCGGCTGGCTGCTAATAACTTTTAACCTGGGAAATATACTAGTCTCAGTAGCACAAGCATACATGGGGAAGCTTCCATGGAAGGAAATGTTCTCTGTGGGGTTCATGGGAGTGGTTCAACAATTTACACGAGGCCAAAAATTATGAGCCACATCTGTGGTGAGAGTAGTTCAACAAGTTCACATTAAAAAAAAAAAAGGTGTTTTGGTAGGAAAGTAATAGAGGTAGTTCTGGCGAGAAAAGAAATTCTAAAGAGGTGTGTAACTGCAAGCTTGGGATTTTTTATTTAATTAATTATGAACTCGGTTAGGTTTTGGACTACGAGGTGTTTAAGATTACAGTAATGGTTATTTTTTAAATTATTTCTTTTTTATTATATTAAATTTTTTTTAACATTAACACATTAAAACGATCTAAAAATATAAAAAATTAATTTTAAGTAAAAAAAATTATTTTCTTTTAAGAAACACGGTTGAAACTGCGTTTTCAAATACAGCCTATATAATTAAATAAATTAATTTTTTAGGGTTTGAATTTATTAAAAAGAATGATTGAATATGCAACTATTAGACTACACATGTTTATATGCATTTCTTTTATTAAAAAAAATGTTTTATAAAAAACTCATTTTTTTTTTTAAGTTTTTCCTCTTTTTAACATTAATAATAATTAACTTATCTAAGATTTGCTACTTGTCACAGCTCGGCCTAACCTGCCAGATATTATCCTTTTTGGATCTTATTGTCCTCATGAATTTATTCTTAGTGATCACGCATAGCTTCAAAATACATCTAACAAGTCACTACCCAACACTACTAATAAAACCAACTACCACATCTTCACCCGCCATCATGAAATAGTAATCTACTCGTTCAACCTCTTTAAAAGCTGCTATCTTTTATGTAATTGTCAATTTTTTGAAAGTTAAATCTCTTTCATTTTCTTTTTTTAAGTTTAAAAGGAATCATTTTCTTATCTTATAAGAACCCTATCCTATCTCTTGACAAACCAACATTTTGATTAAATCCAATAAAGGTGTGAAAAAGATAAAGTAAAAAGTGATGTGCAAAATGTTCTTTCAGAATAAAAACATCATGTTGAGAATCTAATAATTACTGTAAGAACATCGGAGCTTATTCTTAAAAACAATATAAAGAACTTAGTGTTGGTCTAAAAAAAAACCCAGTGAGATAGCAAATTATTTAATAAGATAGGTAGGTGATTGATAATCAATTATTCACGAGCAAAAAAATGTATCAGCATGAAATTAAATTAAAATATTTTTTTTATTTAAATTAAATGAATTTAGTATTCATATTCACCAACGCTTATATTCGTGAATATTCATAATTCATTAATTACTTATAATAATATTCATTCACATCATGTAATTAATGTATTAGTTCATTTACTGAGATATTTTAAAGATTTATAGAGATTATTAATTAAATAAGAATTTAATAATAAATATTTTTCATTAACTAAACTCAAGTCTAAACTTATAAGCCTATAAGTTTATTGTCCAATCCACAAATCTATTCTAGATTTAAAACTTTTGTTATCAAAATGTTTTTTAGAATAAATTTTCATTTATTTTTAATTAATCTTTAAATTACGATGGTATTTGTTATTAGAGTACTCATATTAGATTACAAAATCATGCATAATTTTAACTCTAAATGTAAATAAACCTTGAAAACATCTTATAAATGTTTTATAAACTAATTTCAATAAAAAATTAATAATTATTCAGACTTGTTGAAAAATCTTAGTAAAATGGCAATCTATCCATGGATGTGCGTTTAAGATTTTGGTTTTCCATAAAGAATTTTTAAATATTTATTTTATTATTAATGTGGGTATTCGAACCAATTTACACGCATCTCGACTAATTTTACGGGCTTTAAAGTTAACGATCATGTAAGTCTCCAGTGATTATCATATTAACAATCATTTAAACTTGAAACTAACATATTAAAAAAAAAAATTCATCATGTAAAACAAACACCCAGTATACGGGGAGGCAAAAAATACATGAGGATGATAATAATATATATATATATATATAAAAGAAGAAATAAAAACTCAAATCACTATCGGATAGAACTCCTTTGTTAAAAACGACCTTTTCAAACTACTTTTTTACAAAAATCCAAACTATTCCCATCACTATCACTATCAAGAGCATTCAAATCTTCATTTATCTCTCCCTCTTCTCTCCTCCTTATTCCTAAAATGATTTAAATATAATATTTTAGTTTCAAATATTATATATTTGATTTCTTATTTTTAAATCCACTCAATTTAATTATAGTTTAATCAATTTTTTTGGGATAAAACGCTGATAAATGAAGCATAATCAACATGGATTAAATGATTATTTATTTTTTAATTAGCATAGGGATTAAATAATCTCGCTTTAGTAATCAATAATAAATATTAAGCTATAAGTAAATATTATTCATCTAGAACACCATCTTAGACCAGACGTTTAAAAATAGTTGCTCTTCTTGACCGTTAAATAGTGGGGGTTCACAACGTGTCGGCATCCCATTAGTCAATTAAGACAGGTGGAGTTTCTTCGAAGGGGAAGACGGGGCCCACCACAAGCAACAATGTTTTGCCACACGACACCTTAAAAGCTCGAGCACAACACGAAAACAAAGCAACATAAAACTATTAAAAAAAAAAACACAGAGTGTTTTCGGATTTCCTTTTCTCATGTCCATTGGTTTCTCAGACATGAGATAGGGCGTCCATTTCTCAGATTTCTCATTGAAGGTCAGTCTTTTTCTCCTTCATCTTACTTCATAGTTGGAATTTCTATACCGGGTCTTTCTGAGCTGCTTGAAATGACTTGATATATGCTTGTTTTTCGCCCATTTATCTGTCATTTCTTTCTGTGATAAAGAAAGACTTCTTGTACATCTCTTTCATGCTAACAAGGTTGTACATTTTTGTGCCTTTGAGAATGTAAATGATGTGTTGATGTAGTTTGGTGATGGGTTTTCTCTTATTTTGCAGGGTTGTTGAGGATCTTTGACTTCTTTCTATTGCATTGCCGGTTTCTGTGATGCAAAAGTTTGTGTTTTGATCTTTTGTCCTGGTCTTTAAAGCTTTTTTAGAGTTTAAATCCCTTTCCTGTTTACTTTTGAAAATCCTCAAAGAATCCAATTCCGATTGGATTTCAACTACTTTTGTTAGGAAAATTTTGATTTTGACCACCTTTGTTGAACAAATCTTACAACAATGTCTGAGTCGAATCAAACCACACCCTTGATCCAGCCATCATCTTCGAGAAAACTCCCTGACTTCAAGAAGTCAGTGAAGCTGAAATATGTGAAACTTGGTTATCATTACCTAATTACTCATGGGATGTTCCTGTTTCTATCACCTATTGTTGTCGTTATCGCCGCACAACTATCCACATTCTCCATCCAAGATCTACATGACCTTTGGGACCATCTTAAATTCAATCTCATATCTGTGATCCTGTGTTCGACCCTCCTCGTGTTTTTATTGACCCTTTATTTCCTTACTCGGCCCCGCCCTGTTTACCTAGTGGATTTTGCATGCTATAAGCCTGAGGATTCTAGGAAATGTACTAGGAAGATTTTTATGGAAAGGTCGCAGTTGACAGGTGCTTTCGCTGAGACGAGCATGGAGTTTCAAAGGAAAATTCTTGAGAGGTCCGGGCTTGGGGAGTCAACTTATCTTCCCGAATCTGTTTTGAGAGTTCCTCCAAATCCGTGCATGGCTGAAGCAAGGAAGGAAGCTGAGGCTGTAATGTTTGGTGCAATCGACCAGCTGCTTGAGAAGACATCCGTGAAACCGAAAGATATTGGGATTCTGATTGTGAATTGCAGCTTGTTTAACCCAACACCATCCTTGTCTGCCATGGTGATCAACCATTATAAGCTAAGGGGGAACATTCTTAGTTATAATCTTGGTGGTATGGGTTGTAGTGCTGGGTTGATATCAATTGATCTTGCCAAACATCTTCTTCAAGTGCATCCTAATTCTTACGCTTTAGTTGTTAGCATGGAAAACATCACCTTGAATTGGTATTTTGGGAATGATAAGTCGATGCTTCTCTCAAATTGCTTGTTTAGAATGGGAGGAGCTGCTGTTTTGCTTTCAAATAAAAGATCTGACTGGTGGCGTTCTAAGTATCAATTGGTTCATACTGTTAGGACAAATAAGGGTGCTGATGATAAGTGCTTCTCCTGTGTTACTCAACAAGAGGATTCTACTGGGAAGGTTGGAGTTTCTTTGTCGAAGGACTTGATGGCAGTTGCAGGGGATGCTTTAAAGACTAATATCACTACCCTTGGCCCGCTTGTTTTGCCAATGTCTGAACAGCTGCTCTTCTTTGCCACATTGGTGGGGAAGAAATTCTTTAAGATGAAGTTAAAGCCATACATCCCGGATTTTAAATTGGCTTTTGAGCATTTCTGTATTCATGCTGGGGGGAGAGCTGTGCTGGATGAATTGGAAAATAACCTACACCTTTCAGATTGGCATATGGAACCTTCCAGGATGACACTCTATCGATTTGGCAACACTTCAAGTAGCTCACTTTGGTATGAATTGGCTTATTCAGAAGCCAAAGGGAGGATAAAGAGGGGAGACAGAACATGGCAGATTGCTTTTGGGTCTGGGTTCAAGTGTAACAGTGCTGTCTGGAAGGCTCTGCGGACCATAAATCCGGCCAAGGAGAAGAATCCATGGATGGATGAGATTGACCAGTTCCCGGTGGATGTTCCAAAATTTTCAGTCATACAGTAAGTACAATAGTTTCATTGGTTTGCAGGGATGTGTTTCCGGTAGTGATAGCAACAGTCTGAGTTATGAAGCCTTTACCATGTCTTTGCTTTTGTTGCAGATTTATTAGAGAACTATGACTGATTTATGGTTTTTGTTATGAACTCTGATTGACCAGTATGAAGTTCTTTGCTTATGACTTGAAACTAGGTTATCCTCCATTGAGCAGAATGCAACTTCTATACAATTCATTTATCCTCTTTGTAGCAGTTAGTGTTTTTCGTTTCTGGCATTGCCCGTTTTGTTCTAGCTCCCTTTGTGAGAAATGAGAAATCTACTGTGTCATTACCTATAGATTTGCATTCTCGTTACAGACATGGATTTTTATTTTTATCACAACATTCGACTATGGTTGCCAATTGTAATAGAAATTGAAAGCATGACATCCAACGTTAGATAAGAATGATTGCGCACTGATGATGGTTGAAATGTGGATTTTCGAAATAATGGGCTGCCCCTAACCAGGAACCTGAAAGTCACCTATCTCAAGCAGGGCAGAAACCGAGTTTCATTAGAAGATATCAGAGAACTAGCATCTTATACCCCAAATCCCAAGTACGCATCGGAATACCCAGGACTGACTGAAACATGGCTGTAAGATTTTAAACATGCAGAGCTCCCTCAGTTCGTGGCAATCATAGCTTTACTAGCTGGGAAATTAAACTGGCATCTTCTAAAACATTTTTTTTTAAACCATGATTTGAGTATAAATGAGCACAACAGTAATTGAAAATATATTCTAGCAACTTTATGTTTAACCTAGAGGATTGTCTCGCAACTTGCAAACTGTCACAAACGAAACCATACATTGTTCAGTTACCACCAGGACGAAAAGGAAACCAGCTATCGTCCAAATGAAAATGGACTAAGAATTATCACGCAATGTACACAACACAGCAATCCATCATGCGGATGCAGTTTTAATAACACAATGGAACGAAATAGTATCATTCCTTGGAGGATTTGTTGATTAGCGACTTGTGGATATGAGGGATCACACCACCACCAGCTATGGTTCCTTTTATAAGGGTGTCTAGCTCTTCATCACCACGGATTGCTAACTGCAAATGCCTAGGTGTTATACGTTTCACCTTTAGATCCTTGCTTGCATTTCCTGCCAGCTCTAACACTTCTGCTGTAAGGTACTCCAAGATAGCAGCAGAGTAAACAGCTGCCGTTGCACCCACTCTTCCATGGGCTGTTGCTCTTGACTTCAGAAGGCGGTGGATACGCCCAACAGGAAACTGCAAGGATGATACAGAAGGAAATAGATGGTCAAATCTTTTATGTTTATGGACAACTACAAATGGCTAGCTCTAAAAAGAAAACACTTTGCTGAAAACGGGTCATTCGCTTACAAGTCATGGGTCAAAGTCACAAATTCCTAGAACACACTCCTCCCCTACTAGTACACGCAAAAGGTAACAATAATCAAATCCTCAACGCCATGATGGCCAAATAGCAAAAATACTACAATCAGTAGTCATGCACAATGATACACCATAGTTGTAACCAAGGTCAAGACTAGAACCTACAACCAAGAAGCAACTATTAGAGAAATTTTATGGTGCTCAAGCTGTAACTAGTGACATCCTATTAGTTACAGCTTGGTCCCATTTATTTGTATACCATGTCATTAAAAAATCCATGTCAACAAAAAAAAAAAAAAATCTTCCCTCTTCTTTTCTTCCAAGTAATGAGAAGTCCCTAAAAAATCAAAGCCCATCCTCCTTCCTCTCTCTCACGCAGCATAGCTAGCAGCCCTTCCTCTTTCTTGCATGGCGCAGCCAACAGCCGCCACTCTCATTTAGGTCAATCCCAAAACAAATGCTGTTGAAATTTGAAATATCAAGAGAATCTAATTTGATTGGAAAAATTGGGACTTGAATTGATTAAATAGTAATATTTTATTGTTACTAACACGGGAGAGATTTGTTCAAAGGTATAATGGAATGTCATTAGTGTCCTCTCATGATATAATCTGTTATAGAGCGACTTATAAATCTTATTAAAAACATTCACCTGATCCCTTTGTTTACTTCTCCCAGAAGCGGGATTGAGAGAAAGCAGGTGAGGAAGAAGACCCAATTGATGTCTTAAAGGCTGTAGGTGAAGTTGGGAAAGGGTTAGTAAAAAGTGTACATTTTCTCACGGCTCCAAGGCTCATGAATTAAGCCTTGCTTTTCTCTAGGCCTAGAATAGGAATCATGAAATTCCTTGTAAGCATTCCTGTTTCCTTGATATAGTAGGCAAATCTAACACAACAGTCAGACAGAAACGTAGTGTTTTGCAGTTGCAATCTGTATTTATGTTTGTTCCGGCAAGTGCAATTTCTCAGAATTTATTTTTTTATGTTGCTGACATGGGTTTTTTAATGACATGACATATACTAATAAATGGGACCAAGCCGTAACTTATAGGATGCCACTAGTTAAAATTTCTCAACTGTGTTATAGCTGTGTGTATCTCTCTGAACATGTGATCTAAAACAAAGTTTAAAGTTAGTACGAAATGAGATGCATGTACAACAAGTAGCCTAGGACATCTAAAAGACAAGACTCATGAGAAGCATATAGAACCTTTTTTTTTTGTTGCAAATTTATGATGAGGTAAGCAACATAGGCAACACAAAAGAAGTGCAAATATATCCGCAGAACTTTAGATAACATCATTGATCTAAGATCAACAAATAACTGATGACCTGAATAACTCTTGGCTCCATGTATCTAAATGCTTGAAATGGTAATGAGACACAAGTACAGCAAGTAGTATAAGACATCTAAAAAGACAATGCTCTTGAGAAGCATATAGAACCAAAAACTTCTTGTGAATTTGTGAAGAGGTAAGCAACATAGGCAATGCAAAAGAAATGCAAATATATCTGCACGAATTTAGATTGATTGATCTAAGATCCAAAAATAACTGATGACCTGAAGAACTTTTGGCTCCATGTATCTAAATGCTTGACATGTCATTGTTTAATCCTTGACTAACTCAACGAATCTTTCATGGGTATGTGATAATGCCTAAGCTACTCCAAACTAATCACATTTCTGAAATATCATGCATGTTACAGGACCAAAAGAGCCATCTGTAATGCTAAACTTTAACAGTCATTTGGTAAAAAAACTAAACAACTCAATGATGCTCTTCGGTAACTCATGAACCACCCAGTTACTCTGGAGAAAATAGATACCTTAAAGTCCTCAAATTTATGCCCCATGAAAAAGCATAATTGTTCACCATTCTCATCATCCATTTTAAAATATATAACACCAAACTATATTCCTAAATCACACTTACTCCACCTGACTTGTATTCAATTTAACAAATTTCATTTCCCCTCTAACCTCAAGCCACCCAAGCTCAAAAAAGTCCATATCTGAGTATCTCAAAGGACCGCTCAAAATCCCTAACAAATCAACACCAATAGAAACTTAGTCATGGTAAACACTCAGAAAACATCAAATGATTGCCAAGGACAAGGATACAAACTTTGTTTATACAGCAACATCCCAAGCTATAACATCTAGTTGTGACATTTTAATGGAAAGTGCTTCTACCAGCCTCTGATTGTATTCGCTTTAAAGAGATTTCTGGAAAATGTGAATTAATGAAGAAGGTAAATTCTTAGGAAGCCAAGGGCTAGTTTTCTTTCAAGAAACTAAATTCTTCCTTTGTTCACCTTCTCTCCAATGGCTACTACTTTCTCCTTTGAGCCTATTTACATTACATTTGCTTATAATTCTAGTTCTCACTTTTTTCTACCAAATCCTCGGAGTCATCAATGCGGCTGGCATTATAATTTGAGAAAAATAAAGAAAACCCAATATTTAATCTCAATTTCATATAGTTTAGATTTCCAAACTTCAAAATCCCAGCTCCACTAGGCACAATATTTATCTTGGTCACCTTAAGCACAAGTTCCCCTCAATTTCACATAAATCTCTGTTTATTTTCTCTTCACAAATCGATCACTCAGTTGCAAAACCTAACAGTATTCTTAATTAAAAAAAACATTACCACAAAACTTCAATATAATAGATTAACAAAATCATCGTAGTTTCTCATGTCCCAAGTATTTTAAAAAAAGACTTGCACTCAAAATCTTCAATAAGCCCCAGCAAAGACCCAGAAACAAGAACCAAAATAAAAACCCATTACGAAAATAACTAAAAAAACACTAAATAATCATAACCTTCGAGCACATACGCAATTAAGATTAAAACAAAAGCAAAAACTCAAAAAACCCATCAAAGGAAACAAAAACAAGAAAAAAAACCTGAAGACCAGCACGCGAAGAGCGAGAGGTGGGTTTCTTCTTGTCTTTATCTTTAGATTGGGCTGGAGTTTTGCTTGTTAACAACCCCTTTGCTCCTTTCCCCGACATCTTTTCTTCCAAAAACCAAACACACACAGACTATGCTCTTGTTTTGTTAGATTTTCTTAGATTTGTTCTTTTTGAGACAACGCGAGATGACCCAAACAGGAAGTTCATATAAAGTAGGATGTTAAGGTAAATACCCTGAGTGAATTGTACAATTACGGAACCGCCATTGGTTTGTGGAGTTATATATGGATTTCTTAAAGGGTAGGAATGGAAACATATACCTTTTATTCCTGGGACCAATGATGTGGCAAGAAAAACGCAGTCAGCAGATGGATATTATATCGGTTTAATGGCAGTATACGTCCCTCAACTATTATGCTTCTTTCACATTTAACCCTATGATCTTAAAGAAGGCAATTTAGTCCTTGAATTTTAGATATTTTATCACCTCAGATCCCTCAAATGTGTTCAAAAAAATTGAAATGATGACTTTTTTGACTTGTTTGGGTTTGAGGTGGTGCTGTTGGACCCACTATGAACGTTAAATGATTACTGTCTAAAAAAACTAAAATAAAAGGATTTAAGAAATATATCTCTATATATTTTTTTATTTTAAAAATATTCAAAGAAATATTTATTTTATTTTTTTAACAAATATATTTTTTATCTCTTCTGAATTTGTCTAATTTATTATGAAACACTAGTCAAATATAATTTTTTCAAGTATAATTTATAAGCTATCATAATTATTTTTTTTTTTCATAATTCATCAACATCTTTGAATAAATTTCCTCTCAATAACTTGAAGTAGAAAAAATTCCTTTAATACTTTATTATCCATCAATATAACTGGAAAAAGAATTCCTTTAATACTTGGATGTTTCTTTCCAAAGCCCCGTTAATTTTATTTTTTTAGTGGGATATTCTCCCATCTTTTTAAAAAATAAAACTAGTTATTTTCAGGATTTATAGCTATCTTTTCTAATAAATGTGTTTTTTAAAAATCAAATTAGTATTTTCATCATTGCAGGGATATAACAGTGTTTTAACCGCTACACCAATATTTTATTAATAACCTATGTTTATATTGATGAACAATAACTAATTTTTTAATAATTATTTTATTAAGGTTAGATTTTGTAATAAATAATTCATTAATGATGATATAACTAAGAATAATGCGTGTTTTTTTAATTATCAAAACCCCATGTGAAGAATACCCCTATAACATAAAGATCCTATCTATAGCCTCGAATTTTCGAACAAATCAAAAGTTATAGGGAGGTTTTATTTAAAAACATGGGTAGAGATCTTGATGTCCAACAAAATCCCTTTTACAACATCTCATTAAAAATTTCAAGAGTATTTTTTATTATGTATTTTAAAAGTATTTTTTATATAAAAATTTAATTTTTTTATTTATTATTTTAAATTAATTTTTTTATATTTTTAATTTTTTTTATGCGTTGATGTCAAAAATAATTTTTAAAACATAAAAAATATATTATTTTATTATATTTTCAAAAAAAATGAACAATGTCTCCTAGACACTATATTTTTAAATTTTATACTATTAAAGATCTTCGAAAAAAAAAACAAAGAATACAAGAGTTTAGAGAATAGTCACACACAAGGTAAAGACCTTGCACTAAAACAAAGCAAGATTTATACTGCAGCTTCACCACCATCACACGCCACCTTCACCGTCACATCGCCACCTTCACCTTCACCTTCACCAAGTTATTAAAATTTTTATTTGTTTTTATATTTTATTTTTCATCTTAATTTAATAAAAATACAAGTTTCTATTATATTCATAATTTAGCTGGCTTCCAATGCCCACAAGGCCGGAAGCGTTACTGGAAAAATAAAAACTTAATTTGGCCCGAGATTCCTCGCCTAATTAATTCTCAGCTCAGTCCCCAAACAAAATTAATTTTCAATTGGATGCCCCATCTATCAAACATTACCTAATCATGCAGCTGATATGTCTTCTCATTCCCCCTCAAGCTCGAGGAGGGAAAGGCTCGATGCAGAGCTTGCCACGATTTGGCAGGAACTTGAGATTGCTCAAGGATTTCGTAAAAATGTCAGCAATCAGTTCATCACCCAAGACATGTGCAAGTTTGATGACACCACGAGCTACTTGTTCACGAATAAAGTGAGCGTCAATCTCGATGTGCTTGGTTCGATAGTGAAATACAAGATTCTTTGCGTAGGGATAAGAACAGAGAGGTCAAGGCTCTTGAATAAATTGACATACCACATGAGTTTAGCTATGGTGGAAGCAAGGGATCTGCATTTAGCTTCAGTAGTTGACCTAGAGATGGTAGCTTGCTTCTTAGCCCCTAAGAGATGAGATTATGACCAATAAAAACTGCAAAACCAGTGGTTGATCGACGATCAGCACCTACAGAATCGATTCAATCTGTACCGCAGTAACTTGTAATAGTTGTAAGAGGACGACGAACATAGTGCAAACCAATATTGAGCGTGCCTTTTAAGTAGTGAAAGATTCTTTTTGTTGCAATAAGGTGAGATTCACAAGAAACTTGCATAAACTAGTTGATATAAGAAACAACAAAAGCAATGTTTAGCCATGTGAGCTTAAGATATTAGAGAGAGCCAACCATTTATCTATAAGGGATATGTGTTTAGCTTCGGCAATTGGCCAAGAGATGGTAGCTTGTTTTTTAACCCCTCAAGAGATGTGATTATGACCAATAAAAGCTGCAAAACTAGTAGTTGATCGACGATCAGCGCCTAGAGAACCGACTCAATCTGCATCAATGCAGTAACTTGTCATAATTGTAAGAGGACAACAAACATGGTGCAAACCAATATTGAACATGCCTTTCAAGCAGTGAAAGATTCCTTTTGTTGCAATAAGGTGAGATTTACAAGGAACTTGCATAAACTGGCTGACATAATAGACAACAAAAGCAATGTTTGGCCATGTGAGCTTAAGATATTAGAGAGAGCCAACCATTTATCTATAAGGGATATGTGTTTAGCTTCGGCAATTGGCCAAGAGATGGTAGCTTGTTTTTTAGCCCCCAAGAGATGTGATTATGACCAATAAAAACTTCAAAATCAATAGTTGATCGACAATTAGCTACAGAACCAGCCCAATCTGCATCGCAGTAACTTGTGATAGTTGTAAAAGAACAACAAAAATAGTGCAAACTAATATTTAGAGTGCCTTTTAAATAGTGAAAGATTCTTTTTGCTGCAATAAGATGAGAATCACAAGAAGCTTGGATAAACTAGCAGACATAATTAAAAAAATTTAAATTCAATTAGATAGTAAAAATCTTTTTTTTTTAATCATCAATTTTTTCTAATGAAGACCAAAAGAAGACATACCAAGAAAAAAAAGCCCGGACAATTTAAAATAAGAATAAAAAAACTCCTCCCTAACTAAGATCCCTTTGTCTAATCAATGTATACTATATATATATATATATATATTAGATTAATTAAGAATGTTTTGTAGATATTATTTTATTAAAAATTCCAAACAAACAAAACGTACATTGATTAGACAAAGGGATCTTAGTTAGGGAGGAGATATATATTAAATTATTTAATTTTTAAGAAACTAAACTTCAAAAAAGAAGAAGAAGAAGAAGAAACTAGCTTATTCCAAGACATTCTTTTGTTTAACCTATTGTAAAACCTCTTATAAAACGTGAAAATAAATTATAGAGAGTAAAAATGAAAGAAAATTAATTGAAAATAGATGCTAGAACCTTCCTTTTCAACCTAAAAATCACAATTTGCAAGCTGTCACAAACGAAACAATGCATTGTTCAATTACACAGCAATCCATCCTATGTATTCTTAATAATGCAAAGGACCGAAATAGCTTTATTCCTTGGAGGATTTGTTGATTAGCGACTTGTGGATGTGAGGGATCACACCACCACCAGCTATGGTTCCTTTTATAAGGGTGTCTAGCTCTTCATCACCACGGATTGCTAACTGTAAATGCCTCGGTGTAATACGTTTTACCTTCAGATCCTTGCTTGCATTTCCTGCCAGCTCTAACACTTCTGCAGTCAGGTACTCCAAGATAGCAGCAGAGTAAACGGCTGCTGTTGCTCCCACTCTTCCATGGGCTGTTGCTCTTGACTTCAGAAGGCGGTGGATACGCCCGACAGGAAACTGCATGGATGATATAGAATGAAATAGATGGTCAAATATTTTATGCTTCAAGACAGGTATGAAGGGACAAAAAAGAAAGACTGAAAAATAGTGATAAGCTTGCAAGTCATTGATCCATTATTCAGGAATTCTGCATATTCCGAGAACGTGCACCCTACTTTGTACAAGTAAAGAGCAACAGTAACCAATCCTCAGTGCCATAAATAGTACAATCAGTAGTAATGCAAAATGCCACTCCACAGTTGTAGCGAAGAACAAAACTAGAACCTATAACCAAACAACTAAGAAGGAACTGTATTCTAGCTGTGTGATCTGAAACAAAGTTCAAAGAAAGAGCACAATGAGATGCAAGTACAATAAGTAGTACAAGAAATTGAAAATAAACGGCCATAAGCATAAAAATTCAAAGTTCTGATGGTCAAAGAGGTAAGCAATATAGGCAGTGCACAAGATGAGGAAATTATATCCACACTGCTTCAAATAACATCATCGATCCAAAGGTTAACAAACAACTGATATCCAGAAGAGCTTTTGGCTCCATATATCTGACTGGCAGCTTGACATGTCTTTATTTAATCTTTGATTAACTCAAAAGGAATCTCTCCTAATTATGTGTTAACTAAATTACTCCTGCCTGGAATTGATAAGTTCTACTACTTCATACTCGTTCACATTTCTAAAATATCATGAAAATTTCAGGACCAAAACCAAATAAGCCATCTGTAACGCTTAACTCTAACTGTCAATTTGTAAAGCCTGAATAAACACCTCAAAGTCCTCAACTGCATGCCCTATGAAAAACATAATTATTCAGCAGAGTATGTGCTTATGTCATAAAAAATTACGCTGAAAAATAACTTATTAATGTTTTATTTAAAAAAAAAACTTATTATAAGAATAAAGAACAAATCTGACAGATAAAAAAGTTGAAGGAGGATGAAATTGAAAAAAAAAATCAATTTCATAAAATATTTCAAATAAAACAAATAGTAATTAAAAGAATAAAGACAAAATATGACAGATAAAAATGTCAAAAGATGATGAAATTAAAAAAAATAAATTCAATTTCATAAATTATTTGAAATAAAATAAATAACAATAAAAAAAACCAAATCTGATAAATAAAAAATTTCAATTAAAAAAAAAAAGTGAAAAACTATATTACTAAATCAGGTTACCCCCCAAATCTATATTCAATTCAATACAAAATGCAGTTCCTCTATTAGAAATATCTACCCAAGCTCATGAAATTCCTTGTTGAGCACCTCAAGGAACCAACCAAATACCCTAACAAATCAACACTCTTCACAACACATCAAAAGATTGCAAAGGACAGCATTACAATCTTTGTTCGTAACAACATCCCACGCTATAACATGTGGTTGCGACTTTTTATGGTACATTCTTCAATCAGCCTCTGATTGCATTCACATAAAAGAAATTTATGGAAAATGTGGGTTACTCGAGAAACTAAATTCTTAAGAAACCGAGGGTTGGTTTTCTCTCAAGAAACCATATCCTTTTTCAGTTTCTCTGCACTTGCAACTGCGTTCTCCTTTGAGCCTATTTACACCATATTTGCCTATTATTCTAGTTCTCACTTTCATACCAAATCCTCGGAGTTATCAATTCAGCTAGCGTTATAATTTAAGGAAAATAAAGAAAACCCAGCATTTACTCTCAAATTTCAGAAAGTTTCGATTTCCAAACTGTAAAATCAAAGGTCAACTAAGCACAATAGCTATCCCTCAACTTTCACACAAATCTCAATTTATCTTTCCCTTTCACAAACTGATTACTCAATTACAAAGCCTAAAAATAAACATATCAACACAAAATCTCTAAATAATTGAATGAAAAAAATCACCGTAGTTCCTCGTGGCTCAAATAATTCCAAAAAAAAAAAAAAACTTGCACTCTATATATTTAATAAACCCATGCAAGAAGCCAGAAACAAGAACTATAATAAAAAAAAATTAAGAAAATAACTAAAAATCACTAAATAATCATAAGCCTTCAAGCACGTACGCAATTAAGATTAAAACAAAATCAAGAACTCAAAAACCCCATCAAAAGAACCAAAAAAATGAAAAGAAGAAGAAAAAAAACCTGAAGACCAGCACGAGAAGAGCGAGAGGTGGGTTTCTTCTTGTCTTTCTCTTTAGATTGAGCTGGAGTTTTGCTTGTTAACAATCCCTTTGCTCCTTTCCCTGACATCTTCTCTTCCAAAAACCAAACACGCACAGACCTTGCTCTTCTTTTGTTAGATTTTCTTAGAATTTTTTTGGGACCAAGAACCAAAAGGACGTCTTATATATTGTAGGATAGGAAGTTAAATGCCACTGAAGTTTCTGTAAATTACTGAAATGCCTTTGGCAGTGTGGGAGTTATATTGAGATTCTTTTGAGGGTAGGAATGGAAACATGATCTTATCTCCGTGGGAGTCCCAACATAATAAGAAAACAGTTACAGATTTATATATTAACAAAAATTATTGCTAACATTAACGATTAAAAAAAAACTAAAACAGAAGGTGAGATGAGATACAAAGATATACCTGTGACATCTAGATTTTTTCTTTTAAAAAAAATTAATTTTTTTTAAATTAATATTTTTTAATATTTTCAAATCATTTTAATATATTAATATCAAAATTAATTTTTAAAAAATAAAAAATTATTTTTTTAATACATTTCTAAATAAAAAACACTTTAAAAAATAATTATAACTACAATTTCAAATATACCTTCACTCCATGAGACTCATGTTTATTTTTCATGGTTCATTAATTTTATTTTATTTTTGAATAAATTACAAAATATTATTAATTATAAGTTGAACATCATCAAATTTTTGAAAAAATATATTATTTACACAAATAATGTTATTTTTTTATTTCAATTTTATCCATTATCATTAGATTTATTGGATTGAACTTTATATTTTTTTAATTGTTTTAAAATTTTTTAATTTATTTTTTTATTTTAATTTTAACATTTAACATTAAAATTATTAGAGATTGGACTTCATAATCTTTTTCAATTTACTTTGTTTATAAGGTTATTCTCAGCTTAAAAACGTGTTAACTTGTTTTTTTTTTTCTCAATTTCCTATTGACTTTTTATCTCAATTTCATTCTTTAATATTGGATCAATTAGAAATTAAATTTCATGATTGTTTTGATTTACTTTTTATGAAACTGTCTCCGTCTTGTAACTCGGATCATAGGTTTGGTGTGTTAACCCATGTTGTTTTTTAATGGTTTTTTTTTTCAATTTCATTTTCTAACACTAGGTTGATTGAGAATAGAGCTTTCATAATTTGTTTGAATTTGCTTTCTATTGGGTTATTTTGAACTCATAACTCGAATCGCGATTTTGACATGTTAACTTGGGTTGACTCGGGCCAATTTTTAATTGAATTTTTTTTCAATTTCATCATTCAATATTGAGTTTATCAAAAATTAGGCTTCATAATTTGTTTTGATTTATTTTCTAAGGGGTTATCATGGTCTTATGACCCGACATACGAATTGGCAGGTCAACCCTAGTTGATCCGAGTTTATCTGAATTGATCGAATATGTTATTCTCTCAATATTTTTATATAAAAAATATCATCCTGAATATTTATTTTGAGTCAAACTATATTTATATCGGTCTTTCCAGATTGTTTTTGGACCGCTAAGTTGACCAAGTCAAATCAAGTCAATCCCCATACAATTTAAATTTTTTTCTACTAGAAAAATATTAGCAACGCCTAGATATTTTTATATTAAATATAATTGATCCGACTCGCAACATAGTGCATACCAATAATTTAGTTAATGCTTAAAATCACACAACGTTTCAAGTTTTATACTAACCTTGGTAACCGCATTTCGTCGTGGGGCCACACTACGTTTTTGCATAAAAAATGATGTTTGGTTACTACAAATATGGTTTTTTTAAAAGAAAAATACATGATTTGAGTCATAGTTCCAATTGGGATAAATAAGCTAGCTTTGATTCAATTAGACAAGAAAAAAAGAAATGATACTAGATGGATCCATAATCCATTAAATACAAAAGTACCAAACAAAGTAAAAAAATCGGTCTTGGTCAATTCAAGTTAGCATAGCAAACCTATAACTCTGGTAATTAAGGCTAAGTCAGCCTGAAATATCCTAGCAAACCCACGTTAACTTTTCAAACCTGTGACCGGGTTATTAGTCCCAAAGCACATAATCTGGAAAAAACATGAAGTCCAATTCTCAATCAATCAAATATTGAAAGATGAAATTGAAAAACAAACATTTAATTATACAAAAAGATTTAAAAAAATAGCAATTAAAATAATAAGAATCAAAATTGAAAAACAAAATATTTTTTTAAAAATCAATTTAGTAAAAGGACACAAATAAATCAAAAGAATGAGAATCAAAATTGATATAAAAATTAAAAAAATATTTGTAATTAAAAGATGAATTTGAAAAGAATAATAACTTTTACAAGAGGGCCAAGAAAAAAAAAATTCAAAACAATAAGAATCAAATTGGAAAACATAATATCATCAAATTAAATTGAATGATGAAATTGAAAACCACTAAAATTTTTACAAAATGATCAAGGAAAAAAAAATTAAAAATCCAAAAAATGAGGACCAAGTTGGAGAATGTAATATTTGGTAAATTGAGATTAAAGGATGAAATTGAAAAAAATAAAACTTCTACAAAAGGCTAAGATAAAAAATCAGAAATTAAAAGAATAAAGGCCAAACTATATTTTTCAAGGGAGGAGAGAGAAAAGAAAATGAAAAAAATATCTACCAGCAACAAACCAAATCATCAACGCTAACATGTGCTACATCAATTAGAAAAAAACATGTGGTGCTACCAACAATATGGTGGGACGACATTTTTAAACACCAGAAGACGCCACATGCATTACTCAAAGTGTACGGGTGCCTCCCATGGGCCTCAAGCTTAAATTTTTTTTATTTTAAGAGTATTTTTGTTGTTTCACTATGTATTTTAACTGTTTATTATTTTTTATATTTGGTTAAATATCAAATTGCCATCAACTTAAATTATAATGATGAAAAAATCATTATAAAAATACCCTTTGACACTACACTATTTTATTGAACAATTGTTTTTAGTATGAAGCTACAATAATTTTCCAAGGGGTTTTAATTCTTTTTATTAATAATAATAAGAATAATAATTAATAAATAAAACTACTTTAACTTTAATCAAATCATGTAAAAAATCAACTCAATAGCATGTGATGCTGGATAGTTGAAAATGTGGAATGAAGAATCTATTTATTTTTTTGTTTCAAAAATATTTTTTAAAAAATTAATATTTTTATTTTTTTTTTTAAATTAATGTTTTAGGTGTTTTTAGATTATTTGATATGCTAATATTAAAAATAAATTAAAAAATAAAAAAAATATACTTTTAATATATTTTTATATAAACAATATTTTAAAAAACAATGATTAATACAATACAAAATTATTGAATTTAGTAGGTACTAATGACGTGTCAAGGAGAATCAAGTCAGCCTGGCGAGTGATATCCAAAGTTCCAGGCATCACAGGGAAACAAATACTGAGCCCGGTAATGCCCAACTGGCCTAAAGCATATAACATGATTATTTATATATATATATATATATATATATATATATATATATATAATCATGCTATTTTTTCTTAAGACCTCAAATGTCGACCAGTACTAGATGATGCCCCAATGTATTTTTAAGGGTATTTCTATACTCTATTATTTTTATGCTATTGTTTTAGGTTATTTTATTATTTCCATGCATAAATAATGTTGAATTGATTTTTTTCATGAAAACATGTTGACGGAGAAATAAAGGGATGATCAATGCCTCATGATGAGACTAGGAGAACAAGATGTGTTTATTATCGAGGTGATTAATTTATTGTGAATTTAATTTGTGTTCTTGTGAAATTGATTGAAATCTAAAGTGTTTATATGCTTATGGTTATGTCTGCTTTTAGCTTTAACCTATTGATATCTTAGATTTATTCAATTATATTGTTACTTTATAGAATTATTTAGTACGAGCAATAATCATATCTAAATGTATTAATTATGAAAAAAAACAAAGAAACATATAAATAAATTTACATTATTAATTTAATTTAAATTACCATCAGGACACACACACATATATTTTAAGTTTTCCTATTCATGACAATCTTCAATTCCTTTATATATTATTGTTAAAAAGAATAAAGTTCTCAAATATATTTCAACAAGATGAACACAAGCTCTACATTTAAAAAAAAAATCAAAGCATAAAAAACAAAAACAACAAAAATAGATGCGAAAGAATTGTAAAAAAAATTTAAAAATATTTTTTCAAACTTTTTTTCACCCCATTTTTTTTATAGTGAATTTTAAAAGTTAAAAGATTAAATAATTAACTTAGAATGAATTCCCATCATTATCAACATTTGATTAGTCATCATAAATCAATAATTAAATCTAAATATAATGGTCCCAAATATGAATTTCTTGAGCTGAAAAAACTGTTCAAATTTGCATAAAATGCTTATGAAAGAGATTGTTAACATTCATGAGCTGGACTTGACAAAACAATTGACTAAAAGAAATAATTCTTCATGGACCAGACTTAAGTCTAAATTTTAATTGGTAAAAATAATCTTTTATTACCCAAAATATTATTTTATAATAAATCTAAACCCAAGTCCAGACCAGGCCCGAAGCCCAAGCCCAAGTCAGGCCGGTGCACTGTGTTAGTTTAAGTCCAAAGCCCATTTTGCTTAGGACATCTCTTCTTTAAAAGCTTGAGTTTTATTTGAGCTCAATATCAACTTTCCAACTTTTCACTTTATAAACACCAAGAAAGTTTTATTTCTTTTCTATATTGGATAAAAAAATTCAAATAATTTTTATCAAAACATGACCATTAATAGTTTTTTAAGATGAATTTCTCACTCACCTGTAATTTATTTAAATAATTTTAATATTCTATGTTAAAGAGCATACAATGAAAATAAAATTCTAAGAAAGTTTTAAATCATATTGTAAGATTTGTTGCAGCATACAATGAAGAGACTGAGCTCCACCTTTAATTTCACCTCAAATATGCCTATTAATCATATTTTTTAAACAAATATCTAACAAAGATCAATCATATTGTAAGATTTGTTGCAGCAAGCTCTGAATTGTTTTGGTAGGTATAAATAGACAATGTATATGCGTGATTTCCGCCATAGACATTTCCCCCCCCTGATAGTGATAGATCATGCAGTGCAGTCCATTGTTAATGTTAATAAGAGGTTAGTGGTTGCAAGCTAGGAGGTGAGGAGACGATTAGGCTTCTCTAACGCCACGACACAAACAAGGATCCAGTTGCCACCACAAGAAGAGTTCAGACACTATGATGCCACCTCATGGGTCCATGGAATTAAACGACGAGGTCCCTTTGCTAGAAGCATGGATGGAACCCACGACTCGCTACAAAAAGGAGGAAGGAGGTCATGGAGACCTGAATGGACCACTCCGCTACTTAGCCAAGGTGCAGAGTCTATTAATTGATACCATAATTAGCTGCGAGGCCCAAGTGATTTATGGGTTAGACTTTTAGTTCACGCTCACGTTCACGACAATGGAGCTAATTTTGCCCCAGTTTGGTATTTCATTTCAAATAAAAATGGTTTAAAATTTGATTTTTTTAAAATATTTTTAAATTGGTGACATGTTGATATAAAAAATATTATTTTAATATATTTCTGAATAAAAAATACTTTAAAAAATAATTACTACAAATTCTTAAACACCCCCTCAACAGCTCTGATGGTGAAATCAAGAAAAGTAGAAAGTCAAGTGGCATCAAGCACATGCCATTGCCATTGCCATCTCGTTCATGATGTTGAATGTTCTTCAGAGCACCGATTAGGTAATTAGATGTCATATCAGCGCCGTTATTCAATTATTGATGATCATATGTCACGCGAATTAGTTCATTTGTGCTGTCTTTTTGTTGCTCGGCCGCTCAAAATCTATCGACGTATGGAACCCACGAAGCAATCCTGATCCGGGCTTCTCGGAAACATGATAATTTCTTGGCACCGTTCCCATTACTTTGGACCGCAAATTTACACAAATAGAGCTATTCCTAGATTAAAAACAAAACTCATTATGCTGATCCAATTTGGTTACCTGGATAGCCTTTCAAATGGCCGGAGAATCTAAGAGCACACAGCTCATGTTTTCACATACAGTATCATTAATGATATTAGTCTTGGTCTCTCAAAATGTCAAAATGTGTTCACTTGTTATTTGGCTCACAATATTGCAATAAATTGTCTTGAAAAGACTCTTTTACAAAAGGAGATGGTGCCTAGCAAGGTTGTTAAGCTCGCAAGTTTACTCGTAAAATCATATGATTTTACGAGTCAATATATACTTAACATGCCAAATCGCTTTAAAAACTCGAAAATTGATAAAATTAAATTAAAATCGGGTGAAATTGATAAAATGGGTGAAATTGCGAGTTTAAAACCGTTTTACGATTTCAACAAAAAAATCATATCCTACAGTATTTCAGCCCTCCCACATCAGCATTAACTACACAGCACACACCACATTCAACATTTACCCTAATCTCTTTCTCTTTCTCTTTGTCTCAAGCTCTCAGCCTTTAATGATTCAACAATTAACCAGTTAATGAAACCACTGTGTGATCGACGACTTCCTCTTCATTAACAACACTTTTTTTTTTCCCATCATCATCAACTTTCTCTCTAGTCTTCACTCTTCATCAATAGCGCTTTTCTTTTCTTTTTCATCATCAACAACATCCTCCTTAGTATTCACTGAATCACCATTCATCAACAACGCTCTCCTTTTTCTTCCATCAACAACGGCTTCCTCTTCTCTGTAAGCTTTCCTATTTAATTATAATGTCTATTGAGTATAGAGTCTAAAAGTAGTGCCAACTGTCAAACATATTGAAATACATAATATATTAGAAAGCATGTTCTCCTTGAGGGTAATATTTAATTGCTTATATAGAATTTTTCTTGCTGGAAAGGGATTTTTAGCCCCGGTTGTTCTTTGTCCCATTCCTTGCTTTCTCCTTCTTTTCTCTCTTTACTTGAGTGTGTGATACAGAGATGGTCATCAATTATCATAGATAATTACTTTTAATTGCTCGAGTTTGATCCTTTATTGAGTTCATTCCAGTAATTAAAGAAACAATCCAAACCATAATTGAAGAAATGCTGATTGATTAGAATATTGCTGTCGATTCTTAAATTGGAATGATAACAGGGGTTCGTATTTTGCAAATCAAAGGAAAAATTTTCACAAATTAGATAATTACTTTTAATTGCTTGAGTTTGATCCTTTGTTGAGAATGACTGGTGAAATTTATATTGATTTTTTTCTTTTTCTGATTTAGAATAGCTCAAATAGTCGTTTCTGGTCTGGAAGAAAACTAAGAAGTGCTACATTCGTGCCAAATTTGTTTAACCTATAGAGGCTGTCATGGGGTTCTAGCGCCATAAGTCAGGAAAAGGTTTATTTTAATCTATTAGGGTTTGTTAAAAGTGTAAAAGGAAGTTTTAAGACTCTTAAAGAAGATTTTTTCCCTAGTATTTGCATGATATGTCTTGGAATTTGATTGTTTTTTTAATCTCTTAACTTTAAAACAACAAGAAAACATGAAAGAAAATATGCACTTCATTAAAAGATGCAATGTAGTCCCAAATTATATGAGGACATAAAAGTTTTAATGGAGTAATATGACTGTATTTACAAGATTTGGGTACCCATTATCTGATATTAATGATATCTCCATTCACTTCTTTAAAAGCCAACTTGAATTTCTCTATCCCAATAATATTATATCTCCATTCGACCCTTTCAACTTCAACTACCATACCTAAATATTGCTTTGAAGTATTGCAAATCATATATCTAAATTAAGGAGTCTTAGAAGTATTCATGAGATAAAGATCATTTTCTTTTTAGATAGAGGAAGGTTGACATGAATAACAATGTCTTCCATATTTAAGCATATTCTTTTACAATTTCATTGGCTCTTTGTCTATACTCTACAAGGTTATTCTATTAGAGGCCATTTCTAGATTTAGTTAGTAGTGTTTGGTAAAACATTCAACTTATTGAATTTGATTTTATCAAGACTCATACACCAACTAAGAGCAGGTCTATCAAGCTTTAATATAAGAAATGCATTAATAATTTATCAGCATGAATTACCTCAACTATTTTAGCACAATAGAGCCTCAAATGAGTATTAGGGCATTGAGATCTAGTATACTTGTCGAATTATGACACCTTGAAGCCTTTACAAATTATAACATCAAGTACCATACACATCTCAATAGACTAAAAAAGACTATATATACAAATCTGTTATGTTAATAGCTTTCAGTCACTTTTCAATCAAATGATATCGACTTGCACTAACCTTTTTCACATATCCTCTTAACATGAGAGATAAAATGGGTTTAGAGTTGTTCAACATTTATTTTTTATGGTAATGACTTGTCTAACTTGGTTGATTTGATAAAAGTTATAAGTTTTTTTTTTTCAAATAGACATGCTTCGAGTGAAAGATCAAGGTACTTCTAGGGTGATCTGAGTTGATGGAGGGCAAGAAAAACATGTCCACGTAGTGAGTTGTACTGTAGAAACTAGAAGTCATGTGCTAGGGTGTACGAATTGTAAAGTTGGTTTAAGCAAGAAAGTTAATTGATTCATTTCACCTTTTGAGGAGTTGATCTTATTAGAGTGATAATGCTAGGTTTGAACTCTTTCTTTCTTTCATTTTCCAAGAATTGATCTTATGTAGGCCCTTTATAGAAATTGAGCTTTAAAAAATATAATTATTATTTGTCTTCCTCTCCCTAAAAACTAAAAAAAAACTTGTATAAATATTTGAAGACATAAGAAACAATTAATCGGATAGACTGTTATTTTATGATTGATGACAATAGTTGTTGATTTCTTTTATGCTAAACAATAATTTAATAATCATTTCAATATCTCTCATTTTTAAAAGGAGTTTATCTATCTTAAAGGTTGAGACATTTGGACATGACTTTTTCATATTGGGGGTTTTATCTAATTTTTATTAGAATCTAAATATAGGGATAAGTCTTGAAAACATGTTCTTATTTATGAAAAACATCACTGGATTGTTGTAATTATGATTGTATGATAAATTATTGGACCTTATTATATGATGACTTAAAATATATTAATCCAACTACTTTAGAAATAAAAGTTGAAAATTTCATCCATTTAAAAATATGAAAATTAATTTTTCATTTTATCCATATAGTTTAGGAAGATAGTTTGAAACTTTTGTTCATCAAAAAAAGTAAAATCAAATTAACAAATTAATCCACATTTTAAGAGAAAATGTCAAGATTTTTATGCATCCAAAAATAAGATAATATATACAAAATGGTCCATTAATTTATCATACAAACTAACTCCCCTTATTCTGAGTGCTAATCAAGTCATGTTCTTGAGTAAGTCTCGAAAGCTAGTAATAATTGGGTTCTTGTGATTCTCTAATGCTTATATTCTATATGAGTTTATTAACTTTGACACTAAGATACAGATGTTTCAAATAAAGTAATTTACATTGAAATCCTTTATTTATACAATCCCCCTTTATTTTTTTGATTTCGAATGATGGTGGTCACGTGTATTGTTGTTAAAATCACGAGTTAACTTGTAAAATCGTACGATTTTACGAGTCAACATGTATCTAACATGCAAAATCAGACTAAAAACTCAAAAACCAGTAAAATTGGACTTAACTCGTGCAAAATCAGTAAACTTAATAAACTCGGTTTGATTTTACGAGTTTACTAAATTTGTGATATGAACCAAGTCATGTCCAAATTTGACTTTAAAATGTCTGTTAATTAGTTTTGCGAGATTGGACATATCTTCCAAACCGTACATTGGATAGAGTTGAAATTTTACAGGGAAACATTAGACATATGAAATTATATATATTGTGGTAAATTTTCTGGTCAAATTAATGGAGTTCGAGGACATAATATTTCAGCGAGTCAAAGTTAGTAGACGAATTTTGTCAAATATGTCAAAGTAGACCTTCGTGTATTATTTGAGACATATCTGGAGCTACTGGTGGAGTTTTGTTGCAATTAAAGTTGATTTGGAAACTAGATATCTAAAGCTTTTTAACCATATATCATATGCTCAATAATTCATCCAGACAAGAGAGAACGACATGTTTGAAATCAAGACTCAAATCTGCTAAGAATATGTGAAAATTGATGATTCGAGCTACATGGAGGAATTTAACATGAATACTTTTTTATTTATTTTTTATTTACTTATTTAATTGAATAATTATTTTGAATAATAATTATTTCTTTATCTTATTAATTTATTGATTAATACTATATATATCTCTCATTTTATTTAAATCACTTATTGATTATAATATTATTAACTCACTTTATCTAATTTTAATATAATTTAATTTCTTGGTTAAAATTATCAATATATAATCAGTTAAAAAAATTATTTATAATTTTATAATTTTACTATTCAAATTTATAATCTAAATATATATTATATTTTTTATATGATATTAAAAAAATATTTTTAACAACTTTGTTCACGCGTATAAAAGCTGTTGTTCGTCAAAGAAGGAGGATAAAGGAGAACAGCACGGAGAAGAGACGTGGACAGCAGGAGCTGGTGGCTGGCGGAGAGTGAGTGGTGGCGCTTATTGGTGAAGGTTGGCTGTGAATTGAAAGAGGAATAAGATAAAAAAATAAAAACGACGGCTAGGATTTTATTTTCTCTTCATTTTTTCTTTCGAGTCAGCTTGACTCTTTGTTTTAGATTTATTCTCTCAAGTCAGGCCCTGTGTTTTAATCATTTTACTCCGATCCACCCCCTCTCTCTCGAGGTTGTTACATTCTTTACACTAGAATTTGTCAATTAAAAGGTTTCCTCCATACTCTTCAATTCTGGAAACGAAGAAGAAACGAAGAAGTGTCCTCAAGAAAAAAGAAAAGTACTTTATTAATAATATGCTTAATATTCAATTCAATGAACAAGTTGAAAAGCACAAATATTCCACAATTAATACGAATAGCTAGCTAGCTAACCCACGTAACTCATCACATTGACTTAATCTCAACCCCTTGCGCGTTATCTAGAAACAACTGTTCTTCTTCTTCTTCTTCAAACCCTGCACACCAAAACATGCCACGTACGTACGTTTAGTTATGTTCCTTTCGAAATGGAAAAATCTAAGATTGAGAGAAAGACAAGACAAGCATGACTTACTGTTGGAATTCTACGTTAACCAATCTTGCCGAAGGATCTGCGATGCTGCCAAAAGCGGTAGAAGAGAGGACTATCGTAGCCCCGTTCGATGAAGGCCTTGACCTTGATGTTTGTGCTCGATCAACAATCCTAACCTGAATGATTTGGTCTGGAAGACAAGTTCTCGGGACAGCTGCACTGATGCATCTCACCAGGTACTGTCTTCCACAGGCGGCGCCATTGTCCCATATTCCCTCGCCGGCCGCGGCAAACAGATTGCTTGATGGGAAATGCGACGATGAATTCCCATAACAGGCAGTGGCTGCATCACAATCACCCCATAAAAAAAATGTCAGGGATTAGGAGGGAGAAGCTTTCGAATTTCAGTTATGGAAGTCATATGTTTGTACATGTAGCAGTACTGGGCACTCACGTAAATATGGGGGTCTGTAGTGGGAACAGGTGCCCACATCGCCATGTGAGAGATGGAAGAGTGTTGCCAGGAGCAATAAGAGTAGAGATGGAGAGGTCTTCCCGAGTGTTGGCATGTTGCAAACTGACAATGTTAAGAAAAACCACCGCACTCTTTGGTGAGAGTTCTGCAGATATATATATATACACACACACACACACACACACACACTTATTTACAGAGTGTATAACGTATTACACATAAATGTTGATTACAAGAGAAATAGAAGGAATTAGCTAAAAAAGCTTCTATAATTGAGGATCAAAGAGTGCACAAATGGAAGGCCGTAGATCAGGGCAGATCTAGGATCCTCGACACAAACCAAGGAAATAAACCTTCTATATATATTATGAGTTCATTAGTAGTATATATAGCCTATTCAAAACTCAAAACTTCTAAATCCCAACTAAAAAATTAAAAAAAATTCTTCTAATAGGTATGTACAGAAATGGTTATGACAACTATATATGAAACATTTTTATTTTCAACATTAATACTAGTAACTATACTCTCGATGATTATCTAAAAAAAAAAATACTAGTCACTAGATATTAATGCGATTCCATTTATCACACGAAAATGTTATCTTGGCATCATTTATTTTTGTATTTAAAACTTATTTAGATGTATTTTAAAAATATGTTTGGTTTAAAAATATATTAAATTAATAATTTTTAATGTTTTTTTTTCATGGTCTGAGGTATTGATATAAAAAATTCTTAAAAAAAATCAAACATTCATATCAAATACATACACATTTATATCAAACATTAATGCACTGGTTGATATCAAATAACCTTTTTTTTTAATTTTTTTCTCTAATTTAGAATTTGTTTTTAGTTTTTTATTCAGTATTATTAGGCTTTTTTAATTTTTCTATTTAAAGAAAATAGTTTTCTTGTTTTTATTTTTCTATTTAGTAGAAATACGAATTTTTTTAGTTTTTTCTATATAAAAAGTTGTAATAACTTTTTGACATATATAAATAAAAACTAAATATTTTTTTATATCTTCTTATTATTCTTGTTCTTTGAATATTTTAACTTATAACAAATCTTATTATATTTCTTTTCTTGTCTATTAGGGGGTATTTGAGAGTGTCGTAACTGTGTGTTTTTAAAGTGTTTTTCACTCGGAAATACATCAAAATAATATAATTTTTATTTTAAAAAAAATTATTTTTGACATCAGCACATCAAATCTATTTAAAAACATTAAAAAAATTAATTTTAAGTAATTTATTTTTTAAAATTATTTAAAAACACCGTTTGGGATAAAATTTGAAACTGCCCCTCGGTGCAAGTCAACAAATAGTGATTTTTGATTTATATAGCTTACTAGTACCTAAAAACACATAAATATTTTTGTAAACAACTGTGAGGCCACGAAGGAAAACAAGCAAATATCTCACAGAAAATGCAATTCCAATTTGGCGTTAATATACATAAGTAATCTAACGATCTCTTAACATGCAAGGCTAGCCAAATCAGGGTGCCGTCTTCGCGAGGGCATGTTATTTGCCGTCCAGGTACAGATAAATTCTGTAAACATTCAGGTAATTAAAGGGAACGAAGTAATAAAATATCAGCAGCCGGATCTTTGCTAAATGCAGGTTTCGGTGCCCGAGACCAAGCAATATTTGCCGTCCTCGGGAGGAAGTTTTCAATGTCTTTGGGCCATTTCTTCGCATAATTAAGAAAAAACAATAGAAGCAATGGATCTGAGAGTGCTGAATAATATTTTGTGGATGTCTTGGACAACCTGCTAGATGGTTTGTCCTCAATGATCTTAGCAGATATATGGATGAATCTTGGTATCCATGTCTTGGTAATTTGCAAGGATATCCAATAAGTATATATGCAAGCAATTTATAGAACAATATCAACATCAACCAGCTTTCCAAAGAATTGATATGATCAGCAGATACATCAAGAGAGAGGGGAAGAATACCTGAAATAATGTGTTCTGAAACTGAAGGGACGGGCTCTGCGAGAAAAATATTGAAGGTTAATTTCTGGATTTTAACTGGGTTTATATATATACATACAGGTAGGGATTTATACCGTATTTACAAGACAATAATCTAGAAATTAAGGAGAGTAAATCTAAAATTAAAAGCTTGGAGGCTAAGGTCAAGGAGGGAGGAAGCTAAATATAGGAAGTTATCTGGCAAATTTAGTGGTTTAATCAAGATGCCTTTTATAGAAAAATCAAATCTTCCGTAGAAGGAACAATTTAGTACTGTACAGAAGAATCAAATGAAAAAAAATTGTTAGTGTTTGAACGCATAATATCTTCATAATTTGAGCACACAATATTATTTGATTGAATTAGCTACTTCTATTTTTTCTTTTCTTTTCTTTTTAATTAGTTATAAAAAGAGTATATGTACAAATAGAAAACTTAATATTCTCAAAGAATTATAATTGAAGGACTTAATTCATAAATTCAAATTACTTAAGAACAAAATTGATATAAAAAATATTTGGAGATGAAATTGATACTAATCCAATAAATAAGGGGTATATTTGAGATTCTCCCATGATTATATATATATGAATTAATTACTAATTGTGTTCAAGTCTCTAGCTAGCTCCTCCTCCGTGAGTTTAAGAAACCTTTTCCTTGTCACATGATATATAAATCACGTATGCAGCAGTACCACTCAATCCTTGCCACATCAACTATCCCAAATTAATAGCATGTATTCACTAATTATTTCTACATCATAATATTAATAAGATTGTTGTGTATGAATTTAATTTTATGTAACTTCGCATATTGTTTTCCTAATTAAAAAACAATTCTTCAATATATATATATATATATATATATATTTGTTTATATATAAATTGAAATTAGCTTTACACGCTTGCTTTTGCCAATTATTGTATAAATATGTGTTTTTTCTATGTGATAAAATATTTGAAATGATTAAAAACTTGAGCAACCGCGTTGTCTACAAGGCAAGGATGACTTAAATGTCATTATTTGTAGTTTCTTACAAGGAAGATGTTCGTGTATACGCACAAAAACAATTCCGACAAGATTTCTCTTCATACTTTAATTACTTAACTCGTGTTTTTTTGGCTTAGAAGCTCAGAGATTTTTCTTCGAGATAGTGATTTATTTGAAAGTGTAGTTATGATTATTTTTTAAAATAATTTTTGTGCTGAAATGTATTAAAATAATTTTTTTATTTTTAAAAAATTATTTTTAAGATCAGCGTATCAAAACGATCCAAAACATACAAAAAAAATTAAGTTTTAATAAAAAATAAATTTATTAAGAACATGATTTGCACCGCGTTTCCAAACAGTCTCTAAAAAAAAAAACTAAAAGAATTAGCTTAATCTATTTTTATCATTTAAATTCAGTCTCTTATTTATCCATGTGAATATTCTAATTAATTGCATTAAGCTATTATTGTATTTTATTAGATTATTCTTTATTATATTCTCCTGATAGATATTTTTATCCACATTAACATAAATATATATTCTCACTAGAATTAGTTTACCTGGATTTCACCATGAATCCATCGAATAAAAAATTAATATATAATAAAAAAAAGAATACGCATAAAAGTTAATTTGTACATAACACATAAAGTTGGCATCCAAATATTATTCTCACACTATCCTTTTTTATTGGAGCCAACCATACGAATCATGATTATTATTTCCTTACAAAATTCAACTACTTGCTTCACAAACTAAGCATCTTAGCTTTACGCAAACATGGACTGACCACTCTTGCAGACGAGCTATAATGATAGCGAGGTTACGCTTCATCTTCATCTTTATCTTCCCAAGATAAATATTCTCATTTTAAGTCATGAGATGGGCTCTTCTACCATACACAAACAACTACCTTTCTAGTTTATGAATCTTAAACTCATTTTTTAAACTAAAAGCAAGATTGAGTTGTTTTTGTTTAGCCGTACACAGATTATTGTGAATCCTAGTAATTCAAAAGTGTAATTTATAGTTAATTAAACACTATAAAATTATGGCTTAATTTGCAAGTGAAAATTACCATGTAAATTGTAGAAAACAATGGTGTCTACTAGCTGAATTTTTCATTAGTATTCTTCTCCTTGTGGGAGGAAATATATAGGCAGAGCTCTAAATAGACAGTGCCCTGAATAACCAGAGCTCTGAATAGGTAACAATCTTATTCTAAGAAAGTGTAGTAATTTTATACAAGATTTGATATGACTCCTATAATTGATCAGATTCACATAATTACTGCCTATACGAGATTTGATCTGAATAGGCAGTAATCAGATTACAAAATAATATTTAATCTAGTTCCTATAATTAATCAGATTACAGAATCGCAACTAATCATGTCAACACTCCCCCTCAAGTTGGAGCATAGATATCAGTCATGCTCTACTTGGTAATTACTATTTGAAATGCCGGCTTTGAAACGGTCTTGGTAAGAATATGAGCTAACTGATATGCTGACTGGACAAAGGGAAATTGTATGAGTTTTTGATCTAATTTTTCTTTGATGAAGTGACGATTAATTTCAACATGCTTCGTGCGGTCATGTTGAACAGGATTATGCGCAATAGAAATGGTCGCCTTATTATCACAGTGTAGAGTCATCGGGTTTGTATAGTGAATCCCTAATTCTGTTAGGATCCTCTGAATCCATAATAATTCACATACCCCATGAGCCATACCTCGAAATTCTGCCTCCGCACTCGACCGGGCCACCACCTTTTGCTTCTTACTATGCCATATAACCAGATTTCCATTGACAAAAGTGAAGTTGCCTGATGTAGATTTTCTGGTTGTTTGATCCCCAGCCCAATTAGCATCGGTATATCCCTCAATGCTAGAGACCCCATGTTTTGAGAATAACAAACCTTTGCCAGGAGTACCCTTCAAGTATCGCAAAATTCTATTCATTGCCTGCAAATGTTCTTCGCTAGGTGCATGCATAAATTGACTTACGACATTGACGGCATAGGCGATGTCCGGTCTTGTATGGGATAAATAAATCAGTCGACCAACCAACTGTTGATAGTGGCCCATGTCTATTGGAACCTGATTGGGAAATACACCGAGCTTGTGATTGATGTCCATAGGGGTTGATGCTGGTTTGCAAGCAAGCATGCCGGTCTCTGTCAGCAGATCAAGCACATATTTGCGTTGTGACATGGAAATCCCGTGAGCTGATCTGGTGACTTCAATGCCTAAGAAGTATCTGAGTTGCCCCAGGCTCTTCATTTCGAATGCAGCAGCTAAATGTTCCTGTAACAACTGCATCTCCTTTGGATCATCACCTGTTAACACCATGTCATCCACGTAAACAATAAGGGCTGTTACCTTTCCATTTTGGTGCTTTATAAACAGAGTATGGTCTGTATTACTCTGTTTATAATTGAATGCTGTCATTGCAGATGATAACTGCCCAAACTAAGCTCTAGGGGACTGTTTCGGCCCATACAGAGATTTCTTCAAACGACAGACTTTGCTCCTAGTTTCAGACTTGCACTGCATACTTGGTGGTAAGTCCATATACACTTCTTCTTCTAAGTCCCCATTGAGAAATGTATTTTTCACATCAAACTGTTTCAAAGGCCACTCCCGATTGGTTGCTATAGATATGAGAATACGGATTGTGTCAAGCTTGGCAACCGGTGCAAAAGTCTCAGTATAATCCACACCGTATTTGTGTGTTTACCCCTTTGCAACCAACCGAGCTTTATACCTGTCAATGCTGCCATCATTTTTAAGTTTCACAGTGAACACCCATCGACACCCAATTGTCTTCTTTCCTTCAGGTAGGGAGACAAGTTCCTAAGTTGAGTTCTTTAGTAGAGCTTGTATTTCTTCATTTACTGCATTGGCCCAAGCTGGATCTGTCAAAGCTTCCTGCATATTACTAGGGATGAATATATTGGATAATTGATTAACAGTAAGCGCATATGATTCAGACAACCTATGGTTAGAGACATAATTGTTGATTGGATATTGGATATTGACTCTATGATCGAGTTCATACTGTTTCTTTGGGACACCCTTGTTTGATCTTTGGGAACATCTTGGGGCTGCAGTAGCAGGAGGAACATCCTGGGCATAAGAAATATCAGTAAATGTATTTGACTCATCTGATATAGGTTGGAGGAGTACCTGGGATTCAGCATTCTAAGAAGATTCGTTGGTTAATGGTGTTAACAAAGGCAATTCTATATTTATTTGTGAGTCTTCATCAGTGCTTCTGCCCCGTGACTTCTCATTAGTGCCGTTGCTCCCAAACTGTTCAATTATGTTTTCCAACTCAACAAATTCGTTCCTGTCACTTTCTTGTAGCAAATGTTCATTGCTGGATTGCTCCTCATGGGAGGAAATGATGGAACCTTCTTTTGAATAAAATGATTCAATCTCACGGAAGGAGACATCTAATGTGATGTGTAACTTTTGAGTGTGAGGATCATAACATTTATACCCTTTCTGTAAGTCTGAATATCCAACAAAAACATATCGAGTGGCACATGGATCAAGTTTAGTTCGTAACACCTTTGGAATATGAACATAAGCAGTACACCCAAACACTCTCAGCTCAAGGTTTGGAAGGTGCGGGGTGGACAATAAGGATTGCATTCGCTGTTGAGGTGTCTGAAAATCTATCACCCGAGAAGGTGTTCGATTGATCAGATACACAACAGACTTTGCAGCTTCTCCCCAATAGGACCGCGGCATGTGCATGCCAAAGAGAGAGGCACGGACCACTTCTAAAATTTGCCTATTTTTTCATTCGGCCAACCCGTTCTGTTGTGGAGTATAAGTACATGAAGTTTGATGCCGAATTCCGTAGTGATGTAGATACTTCTGAACAGAGGTATCTAGGAATTCCATAGCATTATCAGTTTGCCAACTACGAATCTGTTTCTGATACTGAGTACCCATCATACGATGAAATTCCTGAAAAGCTGTAAAAACATCATTTTTTTTTTTGTGTAGCAAAGACATCCAAGTCATTCTAGTACATTCATCAATAAATGTGATAAAATAACAAGCTTTCGATATGGTAGAGATTTTACAGGACCCCATACATCAGAATGTATAACGGCAAAAGGTTCTGAAATTTTATTCAAACTCGGTAAATAAGTAATACGATGGCTTTTAGCCTTTTCACAAATATTGCAATGAAACTCAGAATCATGAACTACGTTAAAAAGATGCGGTTGTAATTTTCTAAGATATCCAAAGGAAAGATGTCCTAATCGTCGGTGCCATAACCATATTATGGCTTGATCTGTATCTGAACTTCTAGTTTGATATGCTTGTCTAAATCTCTATCCTTCATTTTCTATAAGTTCTAAATAATAGAGTTTGCCACGTTTAACACCATAACCAAGAATCTTCCGGGTCAGAATGTCCTGAAACACACAGAATAACGGCCAGAAGGTTACTATACAATTAAGAGCAGAAGTAATTTGGCCAACTGACAACAGATTATGTTCAAGGGATGGGACAACTAGAACTGAGTTTAAAGTGAGATTTTGAGTTAAGATGACAATGCCTTCCCCAACAGTAGGAGAGGTACTTCCGTTAGCTGTGGAAATAAAAGAATGTGTGGAAGAGTGGAGGGATTGTAACTGACCAGTGTCTCTAACCATGTGATCTAATGCACCTGTATCAATTATCCAATTATTATCCTTAGTAATTGCAGAGAATGTATTTTCCTTACCAGTGCTGCTAGAGTGAGCAACATTAACAGTCGGCGGAAGGTTATCAGCAGCAGGCAGTTTATCAGCAACGGTAGTTTGAGCTTCAGTCGTGGTCATCATCGCTTTTCCTGTAAATTTCTTCCTTGGTTTCTTTGAGAAATCCCACCATTCATGATAACTAATGATCTCATAACACCTCTGTTTTGAGTGTCCTGATTCACCAAAATGCCCACAGACAAGGCCTGTGTATTTTCCAGCAGATGAATTATTTCGGTTCTTCATTGTTCCACAGACAAGGCCTTGATGGGATTGGTTTGTAAACATGGCAGAGTGCACGGAGTGCTAACTGGTTGTTCGATAGTTCCCCATGGTTTGTCTTTGTTGAAACTCCCTCTTTATGCATGCGTATGTACTCTCCAAGTCCAGTTTTGGATCTTTGCGTAATATTTCTCCGCGGACTTGCTCAAACTCAGAATCAAGGCCACTCAGAAATATATGAACATGAAGTCGATGCATTGTTGAATGCAGCTGGACCACTCCTTCAACTGTCTCTCCTTAAGAGGCAGTTCTGTGATCAATTTCTTGAAAAAGAGCCACTAGCTCATTGTAATAAATGGACACAGGTCTACCTTCTTGTTTGATAGAGAAAGATTTCTGATTTAATTCAAACAGACGTGTTTCATCTGAGCCATCATAGAAGGTCTTCGACAGAGCCTCCCATATTTCCTTGGCTGTGGATAGGCGAATAAATCGCTGCATCAATAACAGACTCATTGAATCAATAAGCCAACTTTTCACCTTTTGACTTTTAGTGATCCATGTTGCAAACATGAGATCTTCAGGTTCGGGTTTTTTTGCTGCTTCAGTGAGATATCCGGTTTTGTGATGAGCACCAATGCGCATCTCCATTAGTTGAGACGATAATGGATAATTGTTTTCATCTAATATGATGCTGGTAGGGAATGCAGAATTGTCTTGGTGAATAATAATGGGTGATGTTTGGCTATTTTATGGAACGGGAACAATGGGGTTGAGGTTCGTCATGTAGTGTAGGATTCGTGTGGGATTCGTGTTTGATTAATTAGGCTTTGATACCATATAGAAAACAATGGTGTCTACTAGCTGAATTTTTCATTAGTATTCTTCTCTTTGTAGGAGGAAATATATAGGCAGAGCTCTAAATGGGCAGTGCCCTGAATAGACAAAGCTCTGAATAGATAACAATCATATTCTAAGAAAGTGTAGTAATTTTGTACAAGATTTGATATGACTCCTATAATTCATCAGATTCACATAATTACTGCCTATACGAGATTTGATTTGTGTAAAGGTTATAATGTTTACTGCAATATCATAACACAGGCGTTGTTCTTGTATTTATAGTAGGAGATAATTATATACAAACGAGTAAGGGATACACTATGAAAGTTGAGATACACTTGAAGTGATATTAGCCTGATCCTTATCTCCTTATGCATTAGTGGATAAGCTGAGATTAACTATATTGTTAGTGGGTTGGACTAGGTCTCTAATACGCCCCTTCAAGCACAACGGTATGGGAAGAACGTTGAGATTGGAACGCAGAACACCAAATTATGAGGAAAAGAGTGGCTTGGTGAAGATGTCAGCGAGTTGATCTTTGCTGGAGATTAACTTGATGGAGAGAAGTTTCTTGGCTACCATATCACGTACAAAGTGGAAGTCAATTTCCATATGTTTCGTTCTTGCATGAAATACTGGGTTTGTAGATAGATAGGTGGCGTCGATGTTGTCACACTATAATACTGGAGGTTGAGACATACGAATGCCAATTTCAGAACATAATAACCTGAGCCAAGATAATTCCGCAGCAGTGTTTGCTAGTGATTTGTATTCGGCTTCAGTGTTTGATTGGGCAACTGTTTGTTGTTTGCGACAGCTTCATGATATTAAGTTCCTGCCAAGAAAAATGCAATAACCCCCAGTGGATCGTCGATCATCACGACTTCCTGCCCAGTCAGCGTCAGAGAATGCCTGGAGATTAGTGGATGTGGAAGCATAAAAGTGAAGTCCATGTTGGATTGTTTGCTTGAGATATCGAAGTAGACGTTTGACAGACTGCCAATGAAGGTCGGTTGGTTTGTGCATAAACTGTGATAGTTTATTTACACAAAAGGAAATATCTGGGCATGTGATGTAGACATATTGAAGGGCGCCAACAACACTTCTGTACAAAGTAGGATCCAATAGGAGATCACCTTCAAAACTGGAGAGATGAGTAGAGGAAGCCATTGGAGAGCTGATCGGCTTTGCATCTGCCATTTTTGTTCGTTTGAGAATGTCCATAATATATCGCTGCTGTGATAGTATGATTCCCTGATTGCATGGCATAACTTGAATACCAAGGAAATAGTTCAGTGGCCCTAAGTATTTGACTGCAAAGTCATTGTGTAATTCTCGAAGTAGTGACTGAATAGCAGCATGACTGGAGCATGTGATAATGATGTCATCGATGTAAATTAATACCAATATGAGATAATCAGTGGAGCGAGAAATAAACAAGAAAGTGTCTCACTGTGAGCTAATGAAACCAAGTTGAATCAACTTGGAGCTTAACCGTGAAAACCAAGCCCGTGGGGCTTGTTTTAAGCCATATAAGGCTTTATGCAGCTTGCAGACATGAGACTGGTGTTGGGGATGAATAAAGCCAGGCGGTTGTGTCATGTAGACAACCTCAGTTAACGTTTCATGTAGGAATGCATTTTGTATGTCAATTTGATGGATAGGCCAGCCACTGCAAAGAGCAAGAGAAGGAACCAGACGTACCGTAGTTGGTTTTATCACAGGGCTGTAAGTTTCACCATAATCTAGTCCAGGTCGTTGGTGAAAACCTTTTGCTACAAGTCGTTCTTTGTAGCGATCAATGGAGCCATCTGCCTTTTGTTTTAATCGGAACACCCATTTATAGCCAACGACATTTGATGCTTCTGAAGGGGGGACTAAAGTCCACGTTTGACTCTGCAGTAGTGCGTCAAACTCAGTATTCATTGCTTTTCTCCAACATGGGTGTTGCATGACAGTGGAGTAACAAGTGGGTTCCATGGTTGGTTGATTAGATTCAGTAAGAAGAGCTCGGGGTAAGGGATAACGGACAGTGCCATCTGTATGAATTTTTGGTTTGGTGATGAGGTTATTTGCACGTGTGGTCATGGGGTGAATTGATGAGGGGAGGGCTGTCTGTGAGCTGGTGTCTGGGATAGTTGGGTAGGAAGGATCAGGTGGGGGAGGGGGGGTTTAAGGAATCTGAAATGGATAATGAGTGATTGGGTGATGGTGTTGTGTCAAGAGTCTGTAGGATGATTTTCTGTTGAGGATGGAATGTCCAAAGAAGATGCTACCGTGGGCTGATAGTCATGATGAATGAGTAATGGACTTGGATTGTTGAATACCTGCACAGATATGTTAGGGGACAAAGAAGATGTAGGAGAAACAGACGTGCATGGAAAAGAGTTTTCATTAAATACTACATCATGAGAAATATAAACTCTATTTGATGGTAAGTGAAGGCATTTGTACCCTTTATGAAGGGGACTATACCCTAAAAAAAGACACGATAGAGATCATGGTTGGAGTTTATTTTTATTGTAAGGACGTAAATTTGGTCAACATGCACAACCAAAAGTGCGTAAGAAAGAATAATCAGGTTCACGATGAAAGAGAGTGTGAAAAGGTGAATTATTTCGGAGCACAGGGGTGGGCAAGCGATTAATAAGATAACATGCTGTAGAAAATGCATCTTCCTAAAATTAGAGAGGAACTTTGGCGTGAGAAAGTAAGGCTAGGCCTGTTTCGACAATGTGTCAATGTTTGCGTTCAATTTTGCCATTTTGTTGATGTGTGTGTGGGCAAGAGACACAATGGGAGATACCGAGAGATTGAAGGAGTGTGTGAAAGGGACGGTATTCACCACCCCAATCAGATTGGACTGTATGAATTTTTTCCTTGAAAAAGCATTCAACATAATTTTTAAATTTTTGAAAAATTCTAGTGACATCACCCTTACAATAAATGGGATACAACCAAGTGTATCGACTAAAATCATCTAAAAAGGAAACATAATATTTAAAACCAGATTTAGAGCATATGGGAGCAGGACCCCAAACATCGGTATGGATGAGCTCTAAAGGACAGGTGGAGCGAGAGAGAGACACAAATAATGGTAATTGTTTAGACTTGGAGCTGAGGCACGCGGAGCATGGATCAGTGATTGTGGAATTGGAAACTGGAAGTTGAAAGGAGGAGAGAATTTTTCTGACTAGCATGAGTGAAGGGTGGCCAAGCTGTGAATGTCACTGAGGAAGAGAGACACACTCACCAATTAAAGCGGAAGGGGGTGTTTGACGTTTAAAAGATGGAAATTGATAGAGACCATGACTATTCGGGCCGTGAAGCAGCAACTTCTTCGAACGTCGATCCTTCAAAAGAAAATAATTTGGGTGAAATTCAAAGAAGGTGTTAGTATCAGATGTGAATTTATGAACCGATAATAAATTCTTGGAAATTTGAGGAACATGAAGAACATTAAGAAGGTCAAAGTGAAGAGTTGGAGAAAAGAGACGGGTGTGTCCAATATGATGAATGGACAGCCCTTTACCATTGCCAATTCGTATCTGATCAGGGCCATGGAATTCTTCAGATTTGAGGTTAAGGTTTTTTATGTCAGAAGTGACATGATGAGTTGCACTGGAGTCTGGATACCAATTGAGATCAAGACCATGTGAAAGAGCTAAAGGTAGGCCTGTGGTGGCTGAAGGGAGTCTCTGGAGAAGGACTCGTTGTAGCAGTTGGAACAATTAAGAGCAATGTGTCCCACACAGTTACAAACTTGGCAAACAGGGCGAGGAGAAGAGCCACGGCCAGGAAAGAAGTGAGTGTTGCGCCCCCTGCCACGTGACTGTCGGTTGGAATATGGTCGTGAAGGCCCCCTTCCAGAAGGTGGGGCACCAAGGATGGAGTTGTAGCCGCTACGATGAGGTTGGAAAGAATTTCCTCCACGGGCAGCATAGTGAGCTCCAGTGCTAGAGAGGTCAATGGATGAGTGATGGTGCTCAAGTCTGAGTTCATGAGAGAGGAGATGGCCATAGATTTCTTCCATAGACAGGGGTTCAACACGAGTTGTAACTGACGTTACGAAGGGATCATAATCGGGTCCTAACCCAGCAAGTAGGAAAGCCACCATTTCAAAATCATTAACAGGCTGACCCACGGTAGCCAAGGAGTCAGTGAGAGACTGGAACCGTTGAAAGTAGTCAGCAACAGAGGAGCTTCCTTTTTTTAAGGTGGCCAATTGATAATGAACCTGCATGGTGCGTGCACGAGATTGGGAAGTGAATAGTGTCTCCAATGTTATCCAGACAGATCTGGAGGTGATGCAACGTGTAACATGAGTGAGCATTTTTTCGGTGAGAGTGGAATTTATGGCACCAAGAATGATTTGATCTTGCATGGTCCAATGTAAGAAGGCAGGGTTTGGAGAAGTGATAGTAACACCATTAATGATGGAAGAAACAGTGGACGGTGGGAGGGGGGGAGTAGTGCCATCTACGTACCCGAAGAGATTTCCACCTCTAAGATGAGGAACAATTTGAGGGAGCCATAAGGGATAGTTGTCCCGAGTAAGTTTAACAGGATTGAAGTTGGTGAAGGTGATCAAAGGAGGGGTTTGAGTGGAGGAGAGGGTTGCTACTGCAGACATGGTGAGGGAGGAAGAAGAGAGATTTTGACGTAAGTCAGGTGGGCTCTGATACCATGTAAAGGTTATAATATGTTTAATGCAATGCCATAACACAGGCGTTGTTCTTATATTTATAGTAGGAGATAATTATATACAAACGGGAAAGGGATACACTATGAAAGTTGAGATACACTTGAAGTGATCTTAGCCTGATCCTTATCTCCTTCTGCAGTAGTGGATAAGCTGAGATTAACTGTATTGTTAGTGGGTTGGACTAGGTCTCTAATAATCTGAATAGGCAGTAATCAGATTACAAAATAATATTTAATCTAGTTTCTATAATTAATCAGATTATAGAATCGCAACTAATCATGTCAACAAACAAACACTTTCTAAGTTATTAAGGGTTTACACAAGAGATTTTGTTTTGCATGTGCAACAAATCAAGAGTAGTCCAATCCATCTTCAGTCATGAAAAAGCTTAATCCTTTGAGGTATTTTCCATGACTAGTTAGCGTTAACATTCTAATTTACTCAAGAGTTGAAAACTAAGAATCCAAGCTTCATTTGATCCTTTATTAATCCAATGAATTAGAGCCGCTAGCCAGGAAAAAAAAGGACATGCATCAGCATCATCCTCAGCAGAGGACCCTTAATTGTTAATTCGGACACTGACATTTCATTAATTGTTCTAGGTTGCCGCCCTTGAATATCTTGATGCAGTTTTTATATTTCAATTTTCTTCCCACCCAAAGCTGCATCTTCTTCTTATTTTGATAATACATGGCTCATGTCACTTAACCTTTGCATATTCAAAGCTGCCAAGACTAGATAGATACTTGCAGAGCATTCTTTTGTATCAATTCAACATTTTTTTTTATCGAATCCCATTGTTAACTTTAGGCACCTACTGGATTAATTTTGCCAGTTTTCTGGGTCGCACCTCTCCCCTCCCCTTTATCCTTTGCATTTGCAATTTCTATATTATTAGCAGCTGCTTGCTTCTGTATTTTGCCACTACTACACATGAAATTATTCTTATTGTATTTCTCCATGTTCCCCTCTTTGTTAACTTTACTTCGCTTTCTGATTTGCACTTCCTATAAACTGTGTGTATTTAGTTTTCCTTTTGCTATAGTTGTTTGCCATTTCTTCCCCCGCTCGCCCCTACAGTGCTCACAAAACTATTGATGGCTTCCAAAGAGATATATGTTAACTCTTTTATATATATATATATATATTCATTCTGTGTTAAATGAATATCTTAGGCTAATTAATTACCTCTATTTACAACTTAGCTACACCTTTCTCTCTGTCTGCATGCTTTAGTTTAGGATTTATTTTGATATAGCTAGGGTGACTTGCTGTGAAGCCTTTGTTAGAAGATTTTTGCATGACTCAGTCCAACTTGGTATGGTTTTTGCCTTCACTTGCAAATGGTTGCTTGTCTTCTCCACAGGCATTCCAGCTTCTGATATCGTACGCAAAGTCATCCCATAAACTCGGCTCATGTGTTTCTACTGCAGTCGCTGTTGATTCTCGCATCAATCTTTCGAACTTTGATACAAAGCTTTCAAATGCATCTTTAATTTTGCTTGTTGTTTATTCCAATTCTTGGTTTTAGTCTTCTACAGCTATGTTATCCCCATAAATATTCTTTCAGGTCGCTACACAATATGAAAGAAGACTGCTCATGGCAGTGCGCTGACAACATATCTAGTATATACTCTAAAATCAATGGGAAAAGTACTGTAAAAATGCATTGATTCATTTTATAAGCAGGGGCTAATGAAATTCCCTATTCTCTCTCTTTTTTTTCTTTTTTTTTTCCTTTTTTTTTTGTAATGTATCCCACAATTTATTTATTTATTTCAGTGAAGCAGTTTCAAGTTCTGATAATTATAATTTATTTAGTTGATGTAATGAAATAGAGTTTATTCAAGGTCCAACGCCCCTTCAAGCTCATAAGATTTTAATCAACAAAAACTAGGAATGATTTAATTTCTATAAAATAGAGTATCATAAACTCCAATCTTGGTTTTTAACTTAATTATAACTTTGATATATTTTCTTCTTTTTTTCTAGGAAAATGAAAAAAAAAATCTTTTTAAAAGGAAAAATTTTCATTTTTAATCAGTGAATATATTTTCTATAGTTTTCTATTTCAAGATTTAGAAAATTCTCCACGTATAATTTCTCGTTTTCCATCTCTTTTATGAGCTTGATTCAAGACCCACTTGATAAGCCCATTATCATTCAAGGCCCAACTACTAAATTAAGGCCTAGAACCAGCCCATAAAACACTTAAAATCAACGTTCAACTTTCCACCAATAATTGGACCTTTCCTTCTTCGCTTGCTTTCCTGTAACAGTTGATATACCATAAGAACATCAAATTATGCTCCCTTTGTCATCTCTCTACTTGTCTAAATTTTACTAATTATTTCACTTATTCCAACCATTTTTTTGAATTACCCTTCTTGGCAACTTTTTTTTTGTGTTTAAAACTATATTTAGATGTATTTTAAAAATATTTTTCATTTGAAAATATATTAAATTAATAATTTTTAATGTTTTTTTTTATGGTTTGAGGTATTGATATAAAAAATTAAACATTCATATCAAATACCAAACACACATTTACATCAAACATTAATGCGCTGGTTGACATCAAATAACTTTTATTTTAATTTCTTCTTTTTTAGTTTAGATTTTTTTTTAGTTTTTTATTCAATATTATTAGGCTATTATAATTTTTCTATTTAAAGAAAAATATTCCAATTATTGACCTAATAATTTATCTAAGTAAAACTGGCGATGTAAAACTGGACAAAAATGCATGAGCATCCATTTTGTCACGGCTTGCGATGTAAAACTGGCGACATATCTAAGTAAATAATATATAATTAATTAAATAAAAATACTAATTTTATGACCTAATAATTTATCAATTAAATTCTAAATTATTAAAAAATAGTTTATTGCAACGACGGCATATTGTTTGTTGAAAAAAGGAATGGAGCAAAACTCTTTAAAAAAAGGATACACGAACCTCGCATGAGCTTTTCGATTTTTAACCGAGCTCGTAAGCTTGACCTCTCTTTCCTTTTACTTTTCATTATTTTTTTAATAAATTCTTTTTATTAAATGTTACGTTAATCTTCCATCTCAAAATTCTTATCAACTTTTTTTTTTTAATTTTTATTATTATCATTATTAATAGTATTATTGGTATTATTACTAATACTATTACTATTAGTATTACTAGTACTATTACTATTACTATTACTAGTATTACTACTACTACTAGTATTATTATTGTTGTTGTTGTTATTTTTGTTATTGTTATTATTGTTACTATTATTGTTGTATTATTGCTGCTTATAATTTATACAATTAATCTCCCTGTGGTTCGACCCCGGTCTTACCGGGTTATTTATTACTTCGACACTCCTGCACTTGGAAGAAGACATCAATCTTTTGGTCGTGTCATGGAGCGCTGACTAAAAATCTAGTAAGAAAATCTAAACGGTGTAGGAAAAACATTAAAACAATCCACAATAAAAAAAAATGCCTTTTCCTTCTAAAAACACCTAAAAAACTTGTTGTCAGGGTAATATGGTCTTTTCACATGGGTCTATTAGTCATTATCGCTTTGATGGGGGATAAATCGATCTTTTTACAATTTACCATCCTAAAATATTTGATCAAATAGTTAACTAAAAAGTTTGTAATAAATTCTAAAAAAAATTGTGAAAAACCTAATTTACATTCTCAAGTGGCTGCAACCTTTGCATTCTCTTTGTTTAACATTAAGGAGTGTTTTTAATATATTTTTTAATTTAATTTGATGTATTTTAAAAAATAAATTTTCCTAGATGTTGGTTTTAAAGTTTAAATATAGAAAATTAAGAGAGTATGCAAACTTTATTAATCAACATACTCACTCTTGACAATATCTATATACAGTGTAAAACCTTTACACATTAGCAAGCATAATTAAGTGATTATTAGATAATTCATCGGCACCACATTATGAATAGGATTAATTTTTTTAACGTGAAAAAAAAAATCTAAGTGTTATTAATATCTTTTCTAGTAAAAATAAGATTTAAACTGTGTGAAAATTGATCTAATATATCTAGTAGTTTTGGCAGATCTAAAAACAATCCAAATGATCGATAAAAATATAATTTGACTCAAAATAAATATTTAAAATGAGATATTTTTTATAAATATTGAGATAATGACATATTGAATCAGTTCAAATCAAGTCATATGTTAACATACCCTTTCATATGTCGAGTCATGAGAACATGATAACCTAATAGTAAGCAAACCAAAACAAATTATGAAGATCAATTTTTAATAAACTCAATGTTAAATGATAAAATTAAAAAAACAAAATTAAAAAAAATTAAAAAACCTGAGTTAACTTGGGTTAACCTATCATATCCATGACTTGGATTATGAGACTAAAATAACCCAATAGAAATATGAAATTGAAAAAAAAATTGATTAAAAAAGACACAAAAAAATAATTCGGATTAATCCAGATTAAGTTGTCAAACCTGTGACCTGATTCATGAGATGAACATAATCTTATAATAAGCAAACCAAAACAAATTACAAAATCTAATTTTCAATCACTCAATGTTGAAAGATAAAATTTAAAAATAAAATTAATTAAAAAAAAGAGAAAAAAACACGAGCTAACTAAGTTAACTCATCAAAATAGCAATTCAGATCATACAAGTGAGATAATATTATAGAAATTAAATTGAAAAGAATTATGAAATTTAATTCCTAATAAACCTAAAGTTAAAAAATAAAATTGGAATTAAAAAAAATTGAAAAAAAAACTATTACAATAAATAATATATTATAAGTAGGGCCGATGAAATTTCCAATTCTTTTTAGGGGTTTGTTTTGTAATGTATCCCACAATTTATTTATTTCAATGAAGCAGTTTCAAATTCTAGCAATTATAGTTTATTTGGTTGATGTAATGGAGTAGAGCTTACCCAAGGTCCAACGCCCCTTCTAATAATAATAATAAAAAAAAAGTGGCAATTTACCCATATTTTATACTCACACAAACATAAGATTAATTCAACAAAAACTGAGGAATAATTCAATTTCTATAAAATAGAATATCATCAACTCCAATCTTGGTATTTTAACTTAATTATAACTTTGAAGTATTTTCTTTTATTTTCTAGGAAAATGAGGGAAAAAAAACACGCTTTATATAAAAGACTAGAAAATTCTCCACGTTTAATTTCTCGTTTTCCATCTCTTTTATGAGCTTGATTCAAGGCCCACTTGATAAGCTCATTATCATTCAAAGCCCAACTACTAAATTAAGGCCTAGAACCAGCCCATAAAACACTTAAAATCAATGTTCAACTTTCCACCAATAATTGGACCTTTCCTTCTTCGCCTGCTTTCCTGTAACAGTTGATATACAATAAGAACCTCAAATTATGCTCCCTTTGTCATCTCTCTACTTGTCTAAATTTTACTAATTATTTCACTTATTCCATATGGATTCCAACCATTTTTTTGAATTACCCTTCTTGGCAACTTTTCTTTTTGTATTTAAAACTAGATTTAGGTGTATTTTAAAAATATGTTTCGTTTGAAAATATATTAAATTAATAATTTTTAATGGTTTTTTTTTATGGTTTGAGGTATTGATATAAAAAATTAAACATTCATATCAAACATTAATGCACTGGTTGATATTAAATAACTTTTATTTTAATTTCTTCTTTTTTAGTTTAGATTTTTTTTACTTTTTTATTGAATATTATTAGGCTCTTATAATTTTTCTATTTAAAGAAAAATATTCCAATTATTGACCTAATAATTTATCTGAGTAAAACTGGCGATGTAAAACTGGACAAAAATGCATGAGCATCCATTTTGTCACGGCCTGCGATGTAAAACTGGCAACATATCTAAGTAAATAATATATAATTAATTAAATAAAAATACTAATTTTATGACCTAATAATTTATCAATTAAATTCNAAATTATTAAAAAATAGTTTATTGCAACGACGGCATATTGTTTGTTGAAAAAAGGAATGGAGCAAAACTCTTTAAAAAAAGGATACACGAACCTCGCATGAGCTTTTTGATTTTTAACCGAGCTCGCAAGCTTGACCTCTCTTTCCTTTTGCTTTTCATTATTTTTTTAATAAATACTTTTTATTAATTGTTACGTTAATCTTCCATCTCAAAGTTCTTATCAACTTTTTTTTTTTAATTTTTATTATTATCATTATTAATAGTATTATTGGTATTATTACTAGTATTATTACTATTAGTATTACTAGTACTATTACTATTACTATTACTAGTATTACTACTACTACTAGTATTATTATTGTTGTTGTTGTTATTTTTGTTATTGTTATTATTGTTACTATTATTGTTGTATTATTGCTGCTTATAATTTATACAATTAATCTCCCTGTGGTTCGACCCCGGTCTTACCGGGTTATTTATTACTTCGACACTCCTGCATTTGGAAGAAGACATCAATCTTTTGGTCGTGTCATGGAGCGCTGACTAAAAATCTAGTAAGAAAATCTAAACGGTGTAGGAAAAACATTAAAACAATCCACAATAAAAAAAAATGCCTTTTCCTTCTAAAAACACCTAAAAAACTTGTTGTCAGGGTAATATGGTCTTTTCACATGGGTCTATTAGTCATTATCGCTTTGATGGGGGATAAATCGATCTTTTTACAATTTTAGTGCACAAAATAATTAATACATTTCCTTTAAAATTATTTTTTAAAAAGCTTATGCCTAGGGTGTTTTTGTATTATTAATTTTTTAAGAAGAATGAATTGACTTAAATGTCCTTAAAAGTGAAATTTTCTTTATCTTACATCAAGGGGTATTTTTGTATTTTCACTCGGTTTTTTTTTGTTATTATCAAGCTTGTCTAAGGGTATTTTATAATTTAAAAATATAAACATTACTAAAAAAAAGTTGCTTACACGTGCAGAATGGTCAACGACAACACCAAATCGTCTTGGTATCCTTTCCGTGATGAGGCAACATGAGTGGCCAACGACTGTTCGGCTTAGCATTGGTGACTTTTTAGTTTTTATATATATTTTTCTCTCTCCTCTTTGATTTGGTCCCTATTCTTTCGATTACTATTTGTTTTATTTGGAATAATTTATTAATGTGTAATTCGTTTTCAATTTCAACCCCGTGAAATCTTTTCATCTTTTAAGTTGGTTTTCATTCTTTTTATTTTTATTTGTTTTGTTTGAGAAAACTTTTTAAATTATTTTTTTTATGATTTCATCCTCCATTTCTTTTTACCAAATTTGATCCCTATTTTGTTTTTCACTTTGGCAATTTTTTTGACTTGATTTTTTCACTTCAATTTTATCATTCAACATTAAATTGACTGAGAATTGAGATTCTTGATTTAGCTTAGGCCTAGAATTTCCACGAGTTGCAAGTTTTAAAGATTAATCCAAATTAAGGAGGTTCACTCAAGTTTGTTTTTTCCTTTAAGAACAACTCAAGTTTTTTTCAGTTTCAGACTTCAGCGTTTATTCAATTTGAGTTTTGGCTCTATTATTTTTATTTATTTGCTTCTATAGAATTTATCACTAATTTTGAAAATGACATGAATAATCTGGATTCTTTTTATTTCTTGTTCTTTGTTGAATTTACTTTGATAAATTTTTTAAATTTATATCTGTTTTCTCAATTTCATCCTTTAAATGTTAGGTTTGTTAGGATTTTTTTCCAGTTCCATCCTTCAATGTGTTGCACCCTCGCGAAAGCTCGGCGTCGCGACGACCCTCCCCGTGAGGGGGGATTGATTTCAGGGTTTTTTTTTATGAATAAGGGAGTCGCCACCTAGTATTATGGTTACAAAGAAACCTAATTGGTCTTTTAGAGATTCTAAGGCAAGGGACTGGTTGCGTAAAGAAAAGGTTTTAGCACCCGTAGTATGCCCTACCTAAGGTAAACTGCTTGGTATTTAGTTTGCTTTATGATTGCTATAGTGTTTGTGTTCTCTAATCAATTTTTCTATGATAGGTGGTTTACTATGATAAATAGACTTCGGTTCAAAGTTTAAAAGAAATAACCATTGGTCAATGTGGATCACATCTTTAGATGTGTCTACAAAGTACCAAGGTGAACCAATACAGATCTCTTGAAATTTGTGTTTGATTCAGACTAAATTTATAACCTACGATTTTAGAGATAATTAAGATAGAAATCCAAGGAGATTCAATATGCTTTACAAGCTTATTTTTCCCTTAATATTTCAAGTGCTTGAGACTCGTAAATTATAAGAAAGAGGAACAAAAAAACGAAGTTAGAAATCTAAGGAAATTCAAGGTGCTTTAAAAAGCCTCCTTTTTTTTTTGCTTTAGTATTTTATACTTTTACGGCTCTAAATCATTAAATTAAAATTTAAAATGTCCCCAATTATAATTGAGGCTTCTTTGAAGGATGTATGATGATTTATTATTCCTAGAAAAATATTTTGGATATTAACCACTTAAGGTTTCTTTATCCAAATATTAACAGCGAATAATAACAAATTATTTCCAATAATATTTTGGATATTCATCCCTTAGGGATTTCTTTATCCAAACATTGATGGTGAATAATAGATAAATTTCCCCTAAAATAAGTTTTTTATATTTTTTGGAATATTGGCCAACACCAAAATGTAAAATCTAGAATGTAAGAAAATAATTTTTTTGTGTGTTTAAGAAATCCATGCTAAAACATATTTTCTTTTAAAACTTAGAATATTTGTTTAAAAAAAACATTCAAAACATGTTAAGGTGTTAGTTATATGCAACACACAAGAGAATATTTTTTTTAGACATATACACATACACATGAGAAAAAAACCATTAAATAAATACACAAAAAAAAACCAACGATCTTACTCATTTTTTTAGGGGTTGGGTCCAGCTCGGCCCACGTGGTCGGTTGAATCCAAGAGCCTAGCCAGCGGTCATCGGCCGATGACCGGTGTAAGACAAAGACACGCGTGAGTTTCCTCACGCGTGCCTTGGTTATTGTTTAAGTGAATTATAATTCACTTGAACAGTAACAATGCAACTATGCATGCCAAAGCTGGGAATAACAGATTTGGAGGCAGAAATGAAGGAGTTGCAGAGATGTTGAAGGCGTGATGGCTGATCTATCCGTGTTCGTTTGTTTCAGCCCTTTTCCATCTGTTCTCTGTTTGCGTCCCTCTCTTTACTGGTTTTAGCTTCAATTTTTCTTCTCTCCCTCTCCTCTGTTATGATTTCCCGTCTCACAGTAACATAAGGATGAAGGAAAGAAACTCTCTCTATTCTTTGTGTTTTTTTTCTCCTCTCCCTTTCTCTTCTTTTTTTCGTTTCTCTGCTTTTTTTTTGTCTCTTCCTTCGCCTTCTGCAGGTTTCACCAATTTTGACAGATATAGTTTCTGTCAATGTTTAGCATCTTGCCACAACCTGGTTGGTCAAAAGGGATCTATTGATTTGATTTTGGAAAATTGACAATACCGAGTATCGTAATCTGACTGAGAGTCTGCTATAAGAACAACGAGCCCTAAGACCCAATAAAGGTGTAGGTCAATTCCTTAACATGGCATGAGTATCAGCATATAGTTGGGATGACTATATATTGCACGAAACCAAATCAGAATCGAAGCCTAATTTGGAATAAAAAATCGCGACAGCAGCATAATCAGTTTTTTTTTACTGCAAATTATAAGGAATTTATCCAACCTTAAAGACTAGATAAAAAAGGAACGAATTTAGCATTATGAAGACTCCTAATCAGTCTAAAAAACCTGACAATTTTGGCAGCAAAGAAGGAGGATAAAAAGGGTAGAAAACAACTCAAACAGGGTTCGAAAAGCATTTTTTTCTTCCCTATCTTTGTCAATCTTCCAGCAAACATGAGCTAATCTCTTGCACTCGGTTCAAGAGGGGTGCACACAATCTCTAGCACGTGGGGTCCAAAAATGAGTAACAACACAATGTTAGAGGTTTTTTTTTATATTGGGCTTCGTGATTTTCTTCAATTTCTTTTCTATTCATTTATCTCAGTCCCATCATTTTTTTTATTGGCTTATCCTGATCTCGTGACCTAACTTGCATATTTGGCATGCTCACTCAGGTTAGCTCAAGACTAGTATTTTTCTCTCTCTTTTTTTTCATTTGATTAGTTGAAATCCTAGTTTTGTTGTCTTCTCTGTTTCAATAACCTTTTTGTTTTTGTTTTTTTTTTTTTACAAGTTCCTATGATTTTTCTTTTATTGAAATTGATTTATTGATATTATATGTTCTTTAAAATATGCTTGGGTCACCTTGCTTTTTTTTTACCAATAAAATAAATGTACACAACATGTCCACAAATCTAAGTATATACTTTATTATGTTGTTTGTCCCTTAATTTTGACCCCGTATATATATATATATGCAAGGTCTTCATGATTCAGGTGTCTGCTTATGAAATCATCCCTGTAGAGGATGATGCACCATACCAAATCACAAATCATAGCAGGAGCAATACTTGTTAAACAATTTGTCAAAAAGCAATTTACACATCCAATTCTGAACATTTTCAGTATCTTTTTTTTGTGGGTTGGATTTTTAATGATTTTTCCAGTATCATTTTAGGGAACATTTCAAGTTCTTCATTAAAACATGATGAATTGCAAGCCCGAACCAAAATGTTATTAACAATGAAGCAATGTGTTCGGGGATTTCACATAATTTACCATCCTAAAATATTTGATCAAATAGTTAACAAAAAAGTTTGTAATAAATTCTAAAAAAAATTGTGAAAAACCTAATTTACATTCTCAAGTGGTTGCACCCTTTGCATTCTCTTTGTTTAACATTAAGGAGTGTTTTTAATATATTTTTTAATTTAATTTGATGTATTTTAAAAAATAAATTTTCCTAGATGTTGGTTTTAAAGTTTAAATATAGAAAATTAAGAGAGTACGCAAACTTTATTAATCAACATACCCACTCTTGACAATATCTATATACAGTGTAAAACCTTTACACATAAGCAAGCATAATTAAGTGATTATTAGATAATTCATTGGCACCACATTATGAATAGGATTAATTTTTTTTAATGTGAAAAAAAAACTAAGTGTTATTAATATCTTTTCTAGTAAAAATAAAATTTAAACTGTGTGGAAATTGATCAAACATCTCTAGTAGTTTTGGCAGATCTAAAAACAATCCAAATGACCGGTAAAAATATTATTTGACTCAAAATAAATATTTAAAATGAGATTTTTTTTTTATAAATATTGAGATAATGACATATTGGATCAGTTCAAATCAAGCCATATGTTAACATACCGTTCCATATGTCGAGTCATGAGAACATGATAACCTAATAATAAGCAAACCAAAATAAATTATGAAGATCAATTTTTAATAAACTCAATGTTAAATGATAAAATAAAAAAAATAAAATAAAAAAGAATTAAAAAACCTGAGTTAACTTGGGTTAACCTATCATATCCATGACTTGGATCATGACACCAAAATAACCCAATAAAAATGTGAAATTGAAAAAAAATGATTAAAAAAGACACAAAAAAATAATTCGGATTAATCTAGATTAAGCTGCCAAACCTGTGACTTGATTCATGAGATGAACATAATCTTATAAGAAGCAAATCAAAACAAATTACAAAACCTAATCCTCAATTACTCAATGTTGAAGGATGAAATTGAAAAAAAAATCAAATAAAAAAAACACGAGTTAACTAATTTAACTCATCAAAGTAGCAATCTAGGTCATAAGACTGAGATAATATTATAGAAATTAAATTAAAAAGAATTATGAAATTTAATTCCTAATAAACCTAAAGTTTAAAAATAAAAAAGAAATTGAAAAAAATATAAATTGAAAAAAAAATCAGAAAAAAATACTATTACAATTAATAATATTTTACAAGGAGGGCGGATGAAATTTCAAATTCTTTTTAAGATTTTTTTTTTAAACGTATCCCACAATTTATTTATTTCAGTGAAGCAGTTTCAAGTTCTAACAATTGTAGTTTATTTAGTTGATGTAATGGAGTAGAACTTGCTCAAGCTCTAACACCCCTTCCAATAAAAAAAAAAGAAAAGTAGCAACTTACCCACATTTTATACTCACACAAACATAAGATTAATTCAACGAAAAGTGAGGAATGATTTAATTTTGTGTTCTTGAAAGGATGGTTTCTTGTACTTTATATATGGAGTAATGTCTGATGGTATTCATTTATGTCTATGGAACAGAACTTGTACAATATGAATGTCAGGAAAGTAATTCTCTACCAAAGCTTAGGTCGGCTTTGAGGTCCGCTTCCGAGCTTGTTTGAATTGACTGAATCTGAATGAGAGCCCGGAGGATGTGAGTGTTTTGATCCTAGATCCGAGTGCCAAGAACAATTATATACATTTTATGTTTTATGCATAGTATAATAGCTCTTTTCATCATCAGAAACAACTTGATTTCCGACTTCTTGCATTGCATTACCTAGCGAAAAGAAAAATGAACCTTTCTCGATGGAGGAAAGGATTGGCGATGGATTCCGATGAAGCATCCAGGAACAAGAAGATTCAATCGGACGACCTTCTCGCACCTCTAAAAGGCGGATCCATTTATATACTTGTATATAGTCATAAAAAGCTCCTTGACCGAACGAGGCAGAGAAAATCTTACCCTACTTGGCTCACTCCCGTTCGCGGGTTTTCTCTCTAAACCAACTCTTTGGCTCATTAGCGTGTAAATGCGTATAAAAGTGCTCAGCTCATTCTTTTCCCAAAAAGTGCTCTTCTTGAGCGATCCATTCTATGAGCGGGGGAGCTAGTAGAGAGAAAACCTCCATAATTTTAAGCCGGTCCGATTTATTCAATTAAATTACAATCAGGCTGAGATCAAGCCTGGAAAAGGCTTGGTAGGGTCAGTTTGTTTAGTGTTTCGAGGCTATCTTCGATTCATGAAAACGAGATTGTGAATTTCATTTTGTTTCGCTTGAAATAGCTTAACATTTCATATTAATTTAAAAATCAAAATAAAATGAAATAATTTTCATCTCATTTTAAATTTCGGTTCGTTCTGAATTTTACAGCTAAATTTTAGCTAGAATATTTCGGTTTCATTTCACATATTCCGTTCCGTTCTTGAAAAGTCATTAAATCAAATTGAACCAGATTTAATTAATTAAACCATCTAAATATAAAAAACTATTTATTATTATTATTTTTAATAACAATGATATTAATAATAATATTGAAAATTATTATTACTATTTTCATTAACAATCATATTAATTTTTTAAAATTAGATTTATCACTAATATATATGGTTTATATTCATGTTGTTTCCTTTCATGTTTATACTTTGTAGGAATTTGAGCAAAATAAGAGATGCTTTAGATCTCATTGGCCTTAATAATATTGACCTAACTTTATATTTAAAATATTTATGTTAAAATATTTTATTTTTATAATATTTTGATAATTTGTTTAAGTTGAATTATTTTAAATTAAAAATCTATTTAATCTTGACTAATTAGAAATATTTTAAATTTTAAAATTATATTTATCTGGCATTGTGTTTATATTGCATAATTTATAATTAATTTATCTTAAATTTAAATTATATACATATATATATATATATGTATATATATAATACAACATCAAAATACTCCAAAACTAAAATATTTTATTTGAATTAGGAAAACAAAACATAAACTGTAGCAAAATTAACAACCTTGCATAGGAAAAGAAAGTTAAGGCCTAGAACCAGCCCATAAAACACTTAAAATCATCGTTCAACTTTCCATCAAAATAATTTGACCTTTCCTTCTTCGCCTGCTTTCCTTTAATAGTTGATACCATAAGAACCTCAAATTATACTCCCTTTGTCATCTCTCTACTTTCCTTGTCTAAATTTTATTAATTATTTCACTTATTCCATATGGATTCCAACCATTTTTTTTTTAATTACCCTTCTGGCAACTTTTCTTGTGTCTTATCTGCAGAATCCTAGAATCACTTTACACATTTTAAGTCATTAAATCTTGCTCAGTCGAGTGAGCTTTTAAGCAATCAAGCATTGATCTTTTGTGCTTTTTGGGACACATATTGAACTTTGAGAGTAGGTTTTTGTTATTTTTCTTGATGGGTACTGCAATTGCTCAGTACCCATATGGAATTACTTCACATTGTTTTGTGAAATTCGGTCACAAATTGGAGATTTCAAGCTCCAATTCTCATTAGAAAGTGGAGATATCAAGATATAACTTGTATCCAAGTTCTGTTTCCACCACTAACTCCAAGGTATGTGATAAAGATTGTCTTTATAGATTATATGCACAATTGACTAGTCCAGGTTTTTAGGAAAGAAGTGAAACAAAAACCCTGTTGGATATACTGTAATGTAATGGAGATAGAGGAAATAAGGTACTTCTGTACTTGGTGGTGTTTATTTTGTGATATGGCAGTGTTGTTTTGACAATTTTGATTACATTCAATTGCTAATGCCATGGATTAAGCAGACAAGATGAGTGTGATTTACAGAAAAGATAATAGAGAGAATTTGATTATACATGCAAATGTCATGGCAGTAATGCATGAAATCATGTAAGAATTAATGTTTTGAATCATGGAGGATTTTTTCTTGATACAGGTGTGTGTTGGTAGAATACGTGCTCTACCTGATATTGATGATATATTTTCGGATATTATTGCAACACCATTACTTGATGTGGTTGAAAACCCTATCCACTTGAAGAATTTAACTATTAAGGTTAGTTCTTGAACTTTCTCCATTTTCCAGACGTGTTTCATACTATTAATATTTCAGCTTCTTTACTTATTAAGGATTGGTCTATGCAGGAACTGAAACTATTAGCTAGTGAAATACGATCAGAGTTGTCTTCCATAATGTCAAAGGCACAAAACGACTTTAAGGCCAGTTTGGCAGCGGTTGAACTGACAGTTGCAATTCACCATGTTTTTCATGCTCCAGTGGACAAGATACTTTGGGATGTTGGGGAACAAGTAAGATTCGCAGCTGATTCTGTTCTTTATGGAGGACTGCATAGTCATCAAAGAGCAGATAATAGCATGCTTATCGGGCTCTGTTTATTTGTTTGTTTGTGTTGTGCAGCCCTATACAGGGGCTGCTAGCATGACTATTGATTTCTTTTATAAATATTTTTTAGAATGGGAATGGATTGGGAATTTGTTGATGTTACTGGGTGGGCAGAGTCTGAACCAAAGAATAATTCACAAAAGTGGCCTTTTGCATATGGAAATGGCTAGTTTTGAGTGACAATCTGTCCATTTTTAAGTTAGTTCCTTGTTTCCTGTCGGCAGTAAAATTCTCACTGGAAGGAGATCTCTTATGCATACACTAAGACAAAAGGATGGTCTTTCTGGATATACATCTCGGTCTGAGAGTGAATATGACCCGTTTGGAGCAGGACATGGATGCAACAGTATTTCTGCTGGACTTGGTAAAATGCCATGTCCTCAGCAATTCAATTTCAAATCTTTTTATTTTAAAATTCTTTCTTTTTAATTTCAAATCTTTCCTAATTATTTTAACAATGGATCTAAGCTTTATTAATTTGGTCCCTCTTTCCTGCATCACTTGTTATTTCACTGCCTAATCTCTTTCTCTTTTTATTTGTTTTTAAAATATCCTAGAAATGGAGTAAAAATGGGTTATTATCAAGGTTGTTAAAATCGAATCTTAGACTTGGATTGTAAAAACATAAAATTACAAGTAAAATATTTTAACTAATTATATATTGAAAATTCCATTCAAGTATCAAATAATAATATAACATAATTAAAATAAATACGAAATAAATAATATAAATGTCGAAACATTTTTAAATATATAATTTAAATAATTAATTGATTAAAAATTTTAAATTATTTTTAATAATTGTTTTAAGAGCCATTCATTAGCCGAATCTTAAACATATTGATTGAAATTAAAAAATAAAAATGTTACCACGAGATTAGCCATCATTTCAAAAACATTTTTTGTTCATTTTGTTTTTATCAACGAACAAGCTATTTGGGTGCGGTATTTCAAGAACATCAATAAAACCCTTCCTTGTTACTGAAATTAGAAGAATAATAAACATATAATAAATTGTAACCCAATTGGCTACTTTAGCTTTGTAAGTTGCAAAAACATGTCAATTTATTTTTAAAATATTAAATTATATAAGAATAAATTAAAATCAAAGCGATGTAATTAAACTATGAGTAAAATATTCACCTCGCACCAAAATATTCACCTCAACTGTGCACCACACAAAATTCTTCTTACCACTTTGAATGCGCCGGCCTCCTTTCAAAAACCACACCGTCCTTCTCCTCATCTGTTGCATTTCTTTACTTTACTCCTCCCATGGCTTCCATTTCCATTACCCTGAAATTCTCCGTCTCTCAAATCCCCCTCTTCCTCTCCCTCACCCTCTCTCACCTGCCCCGTCTACATCCCCAACAAAATTCCAAACCCCAATTAGCGTTGGTGGTGCTCCCCTCTTCCTCTCCCTCCCCCCTCTCTCACCCGCCCTGTCTACGTCCCCAACAAAATCCCAGACCCAAATTAGCGTTGCTGATGCTAGCAGTGCTAAGGTTGAGATTTGAGAATGTGAGATTTGGGCAAAAGGCAAAGGGGAAAGGGGAGGTTCTCTCAAATCCCCCTCTTCCTCTCCCTCCCCATCTCTCACCTGCCCCGTCTACATCCCCTACAAAATTCCAAACCCCAATTAGCGTTGCTGGTGCTCCCCTCTTCCACTCCCTCCCCCTCTCTCACCCGCCCTGTCTACATCCCCAACAAAATCCCAGACCCCAATTAGCGTTGCTGCTGCTAGCAGTGCTAAGGTTGAGACTTGAGAATGTGAGATTTGGGCAAAAGGCAAAGCGGAAAGGGGAGGTTGGGGAGTGGGCAAAAAGCAAAGCGGACCGTGAGTCAATAAATTTTATAACTTTCGTCAAACTCGTAAACTCGGTTCGAGTTGAACCGAGTTTGATCGAGTTTGCTGAGTTTCGAGTTTTTAACTCGATAGTCAACTCATAATTCTAACAACAATGAGAATTTGTGAATTAAAAAGTTTCCTTCATACTCTTCAATTCTGGAAACGAAGAAGTGTCCTCAAGAAAAAAGAAATGTAATTTATTAATAATATGCTTAATTATTCAATTCAATTCAATTCAATGAACAAGTAATTGAAAAACACAAATACACAATTAATACGAATAGCTAGCTCGCCAACCCACGTAACTCATCACATTTACTGTTCTTCTTCTTCATCAAACCCTGCACATCAAAACATGCCCCACGTACGTTTAGTTATGTTCCTTTCGAAATGGAAAAATCTAAGATTGAGAGAAAGACAAGACAAGCATGACTTACTGTAGGAATTCTACGTTAACCAATCTTGCCGAAGGATCTGCGATGGTTCCAAATGCGGTAGAAGAGAGGACTATGGTAGTCCCATTCGATGAAGGCCTTGATCTTGATGTCTGTGCTCGATCAACAATCCTAACCTGAATGATTTGGTCTGGAAGACAAGTTCCCGGGAAAGCTCCACTGATGCATCTCACCAGGTACTGTCTTCCACAGGCGGAGCCATTTTCCCATATTCTCTCGCCGGCCGCGGCAAACATATTGCTTGATGGGAAATGTGATGGTGAGTTCCCATAACAGGCAGTGGCTGCATCACAATCACCCCATAAAAAAAATGATTAGGGATTAGGAGGGAGAAGCTTTCGAATTTCAGTTATGGAATTTGTAGATGTAGCAGTACTGGGCACTTACGTAAATACGGGGATCTGTAGTGGGCACAGGTGCCATCATCGCCATGTGTGAGATGGAAGAGTGTTGCCAGGAGCAATAAGAGTAGAGATGGAGAGGTCTTCCCGAGTGTTGGCATGTTGCAAACTGTCATTGTTAAGAAAACCTCTGCACTCTGTAAATTCTTGCACAGGAAATGAGAAATGCAGAGGAAGAAAAGGAAAGAAAGAGCGAATTCTTGATAGAAGGAAAATGGGTTCTGCACTTTCAAAAAATATACGTGCAGAAACTTTAGTTTTCTTCCTTCATTTCTCTATCACTTATCTTTTATACCGTATCAAGGGCAGAGGAGTGTAGGAGAGGCTAGGGTGGGCTGTAGCCCAGGTCAAAATTATATGTTTATTTAATTAGTGCAGATGGGATATGGTAAATTGAATAGAATAGATCGAGGGAGTCTAAGGGAGAGGAGGTAAACCAGTACTTGACGGCATTTCTGTGGACTTTATTAAATACATGGTTTGAAAACATTTTAATCGTTATCCAAAGAAAGATAATTTAGTGCAAATTTGTCTGCGGAAAGCAAATAGAACTCGGTATTTTTCCTACTAAGATGGGAATCTCCAAGAAATTAATACAAGATATACATACATAAAATTTCTTTGGTTTTCAGTTTGCCATGGACTGAAGCGGTATCCCATAACCAATATTTGGTTGCTTGTAATTCGGTGTTCTTGAACCGAATTATTTATGAGGGTTAAATTTATAAGTTGTGTGATATATATGTTTATTGTATGATTAATCATAAGGGTTAAAATTAGGTTAGAATGTTAATTAATTAGGTAAAATTGCACTATTATGTTCATGTAAAACTTTATAAGTTCAAATTTCATCCTGAAGATTTTAATGAACAAGAGATATATATTTTTAAGATCTCAGCTAGAGTATTATTAGATTGATGTAATTCATCATAAGAGTTTTCAAAACATGTTTACTGTTTCTGAATTATATCGAGAATTAGTTGAAACAAATAAGTGGCAATAGTACTATCATTTAATTGGCATGTTGATTCGTCTTGTTTTGATTTTGCCTATTTCCACTGCTATCACAGAACAAACATTTTCAGCTATGAAACATGTTAAAACTGTGCTTCAAAATAAAATAGTAGAAAAGTCCTTAGCAGATTCTATAATGATTTACATTGAACGAGAGTTTGCTGAAGATATTGACTCAGATTCAATTATAGATGAATTTTATTCCACAAAACATTAAATGGTATAACTTCGATAATGTAATTTATTTTTATTTTTTTTTAATTTTATGCATTTTAAATTTTATTTTTTATATATTTTGTGTTATGTATTTAGATTGAAACTTTATTATTAACTTTATAAATTTATATATATATACAAATTAATGATTGATTTTGAAAAAAAATTTATGTATATTTGCTTTATAGCCTAAGGTAAAAATAATTCATGGCTCCGCCCTTGTTTGTACCGGAGGATACGACATAGACATATATATACTCATTTTCTAACTCCTAACTAACTTAACTTTAACTGTTACAATGATTTTAGGGTTTTGACTTGTCGTGTTTGCAAGGGAATATAAAAGAAATCCTAATAATTCAATATAAAAAAATTGTCCTCCTAGGTAATTGAAGTTTTTCCCCTAGATAGTTTATATTGTATCAATGTTGACCACCGATTTTTAGATTTTCTCAATCAATTAAGTTTTTCCATCCATATTTAATCATAGATTACATCCAAATTGTGTAATATATATACATTTAATTACCTGATTTTATAGAAAAGTACTTAATATTCTCAAATAATTATACTATATCGTTATAGTAGGATGAACTTGTAATTTTCACCATTGAATAACGCATATACGAATGAGGTCATAGGTAGCCAACGAGCAAACCTCAGCTAATTAACTAACCAAGGTTGCCCAAGAATTAAATTTAAGCTCGCTTGTGTCTGCATGATTTCATGTCCAAGACACCAATCACCACATGCACGCATGGAGGAAAGATTAAAGTTGACGATGTTTTTAAAGCATGTGCTATCCACATTTCGGCCTGCCGACAACCAATGGAGTCATTAATTCCATCTGGCCCTCGTGTCGTTCTCCAAGCTCTTCCAAATGCGTGTTTCTGGGTGGTCCTTTTGTCCATTTGGCGGTACGGCATCAGCCCCCAGAGCCGCAAAATGTCTTCAATTTCTAGAACCTGGACAAAATATTTGACCATTGACCTTTCATTCACTGTACCACATGGCATGTATTCACTAATTATTTCTGCATCAATTTTAATAAGATTGCTGTGTATGATTTTTTTATGTAACTTCGTATATTGTTTTTCTAAAACACAATTTTTTTTTAATTTAAAAATATAAATATTATTAAAAAAAATTGTTTACACCTGCAATATGGCCAACAACAATGTCGAATCGTCTTGATATCCATTCTATGATGAGACAACGTGTGTAGCCAATGATTATCCGGCTTAGCATTGATGACTTTTTATTTGTTTTTCTTTTTTTTATTTGATCTCTATCCTTTTGATTACTATTTTTTTTATTTGGAATAATTTATAAATGTAGAATTCTTTTTCGATTTCAATCCCGTGAAATCTTTTCATCTTTTAAGTTGATCCTCGTTCTTTTTTTTATTTGTTTTGCTTGAGAAAACTTTTTAAATTGTTTTTTTATAATTTCATCCTCAATTTTTTTAAATCAAATTTGATCTTTATTTTTTTTCACTTTGACAATTTTTTTAAATTGATTTTTTTTCTCAATTTTATCCTTTAACATTAAATTGACTGAGAATTAAGCTTCTGGATTTAGCTTAGGCCTTGAATTTCACGGGTTGCGAGTTTTAAAGATTAATCCAAATTAAAAAGATTCACCTAATTTTTTTTTTTAAGAAACAACTTATGAGAATTACCGTGGCTGAACTCTCTCTCTCTCTCTCTCTCTCTCTCTGTGTTTGGTATTGTGGTAGCTTTTGTGGTTGTGGTTTGAAAAACATTATTTTACAAAAAGTACTTTTAGTTGAGGTTAGTTTCGTATTTATATATGTTTGGTTAAAACTGTGATCGAAATTGAGGTTTAACAAAAAATAAGTTTAATGTGTTTGGTTAAAAGAATGCTTTTCAAATTGAGGTTATAAAATAAATAAATAATCAATATATATATATATATATTAATGGTTAAATATTGTAGATTTAATTAATGTTATTACATCATGAAATAAATAATACTTATATCAAATATTTTTTATTGTTCCATTAAACTATCTACAATTTTATCAGTACGAAATTCATCCGACAAGAACTATAATTTTCTTGGTTTCTTAAGTGCGTAACAATATCAAGTAAAATATCATCAGAAACAAAATTGAGATTGTGATCAAATTCTATAAATACTACGTCATCAAATAATCTCTTTTTAATTTTATAAATAAAAAAATAAAAATAAAAATAAAAATAATTTTTTTTTAACTAGATCAAAACCAATTCAATACATTTAACTTTAAAATAGATCCAGTAACTTCATTGTTTATGTAAACAGTGAAAATGAAACTCTCCACTGTACTGCAAGTTTGTGGAAAGTGGCTAACTACTTTCCGCAAACATTTGATTTTAACGAAATTTGAATGAGTCCCACGTAAATAATAAACTATGTTTTAATATTATAAAACATTTAACACCTGCAGTTTGCTTTAAAAGATACTGCGTGAACAAACGGGCACAGCTCTCTCGAATTCCCGTGGCTGAAGCCGGTGAACATGGGGAGTTAGATTAACGAGGAAGGAATAAAAACAATCGAGTCGCTGGAGAATACATGAATTGACTTTTCAAGAGATGGTGCGAGCCAAGTTCTGGTGACTTGGAGTAGTTCTGTTCTAACTTTATTGATCATAGTCTAGAAGGGGTCAGTTGCATCAAGCATTCTTATGCGGTGAATATAATTGTTAAATAATATTTTATTTTAGGATAATATAATTTCTTAAATAATTATCTAAGAAACCACTAAGTTATAGGAATGATTTCTTAAATAATTATGATATGTGCCTATCTCCCTAAAAAGCGCGTGTGATTTAATTCTTTTTAGGTTGACATTAATTAGCTCTTTTTTTTTCTATCCTCCTTTTTAATTTTTAAAATTTCATAGTAATCATTCAATTTATCTCTCTTTTTTCAATTTATATTTTTTATTTGAATTATTTTATAGATTTAACATTCTTTTTCAAATCCATCCTTATTCAATTTTTTTAATATATCAAATTTCATCCTTATTTTTTTATTGCTATTTATTTTATTTTATGTCATTTTTTAAATTGATTTTTTTATGATTTCATCCTCTATTTGTTATTGCTATTTTTTTAACTTTGATGGATTTTTTAAGTTGATATTTTTTTTTTTCTTGATTTCATTCTTCAAATTAATAATTTGACCAAATTTATTGAGCCAAAATCTATAATTTAAAGGATTTTAAATTTTAGAGATTAACCCAAGTTTAGGAGATTCACTTGTGCTTATTTTTTTTCCTTTTTTTAAACTCATATTTTTTTCAATTTTGTCATTCACCATTTGATTTAATTTGCGATCGAGCTTTGTTATTATTATTTTTATTTTTTTCTATATGATTTTTTACTAATTTTAAAAATGACATGTGTTATCTCGAGTTTATTTTTGTTGCTCTTTGTTAAATTTAGCTTTAAAAAAACAAATTTGATTTTGAATTAAATTATATTAATTACTTAAATAAAAACATATTATGCTCACTTTATGATATTTTTATTTGTTTAAAAATAACTTTTTTTTGGATCCCTTCTTTTAATTGGATTTATTTTTATTTTAGGCCTTTAATATTTGGTTGATTAGTGTAAGAACCTAAAATCTATATATCAATCTAGAACTCTAGCCTTGAACTTAGAGAAAAAGAAGGTAATTTTTTTCTAACGACTCGGTTGAGAATATCGTCACATACATTTATACATAGCAACAATTTATTTTTATTTTTATTTTTTTTAACCACATAATCATAATAAAATGATCTGATTAATAAATTGATTACAATGCTTAATTCAAACTTGGAATTTTACCTTACATTCAGGATCTTTCGTGACTTGAGCACAACATATTAGTACATGTCTTGTAAAAAATTAGTCTTTGAATTAATTGTTATTCCCATCTTTATGGGAAGTCCAAATCACATTAATTTAATAATAGTAGTAGTAATAGTAATTATTGAATAGTTCCATAATTTATTCATTATATTTAAACCACTTTTTATATATATATATATATATATGGCCTTGAGCGTAAGGCATAAAAAGTAAGGCGAAGTATTGTTGATGGAGCGTAAGGCATAAAAAGTAAGGCTAAGTATTGTTGATGGAGCATGGAAAGGGATAATTAAAGGATTGAATCCTCGTATGATTCTTAAATATGATGTTATACCATATCCTACGTGGAAAAAAAATACTTCATTGTAATATATATATATATATATATATATATATATATATATATATATATATATATATATATATATATTATATCTACCCTTTCCATCAACAATACTTAGCCTTACTTTTTATGCCTTACGCTCCATCAACAATACTTGCCTTACTTTTTTATGCCTTACGCTCAAGGCCATATATATATATATATATATATATATATATATATATATATATATATATATATATATTACAATGAAGTATTTTTTTTTCCACGTAGGATATGGTATAACATCATATTTAAGAATCATACGAGGATTCAATCCTTTAATTATCCCTTTCCATGCTATCTGTCAATGCATTTAACATCAAAATACTATCTTTTACTTTATGTCTATTTGGGTCATAAATTTAGAATCCTTAGATAACAATTCCTTTATAAATCTCGCAATTAATTGACTATTGGCAAGTATTCCTGCCACTAAAAATTCGCATATTTAACATGTATTTAATTTTAGTCTTTACAATATTATAACAAAATCTCTTTCTCCTTATACATCCAATATCCATGCTAATTTCTATTCATTCTTTTACATTAGACAAAAATAATTTGTCTTCATTGGCCATAAATATTACATTGTCGCTAATAGAATTTCATTTGATTGTTATACTTGCCATAAAAATTATATCGTGTTAATAATCATACGATTCCCTTTCTACGACACACCTTCATTATTTATAAAAAATTCATCGGCATTGTCTATATACACAGTACATGATTCACAAATCATGTTAATTACATTTTTTTTTCAATTTAAAAACAATAAACATATAGCATCCATAACTTGACGAGACTATATCCCAACGATCAATAAATTTTTATTCAAGATATCCAATTTGAACGTTGAAACTATAATGTCATCTCTTCTCTCTTTTTTTCTTCTTTTTTTCTAGAGGTCGTTTGTCCTTTCGTTGGTTGAATTTACCAATTTACTACCATCCCATGCATTCTTTTCGATGACAAAATCTCCTTCTCCATCTCTTTCATGAGGATTAGCTTTTTACATATTCAACTTCAATAATTCAACATTAATACCACAAACATGATTTCACCATTGTAGTTTTATCATAACAATTTAATATTATACATGTTTCATTAATGACTCGACGAGTCCATAACTCATGCATCAACACTTTCATACGAGCCACTAATCTAACCACACATTCCTCAGTCATCAATGCTTTTGACATCACTAGAACCAAAAACTAGGTAACTAGCTTTTCCATTAACCTATTTACCAGAGCACAAGTTCCTTTTTTAGCCCATTCACTAGAACACTAGCTGTCATAGCCCAAACTAGCACCAGATGCCATCCAACAGGAATCACTAGTATTCCATCCAACAAGAATACTAGCTCATAGCCCAAATTGGGCACCAGATTCCATTCAACAGGAATCACTAGTATTCCATCCAACAAGAGTACTAGCCCATAGCTTAAACTGGGCACCAGATTCCATCCAACAGGAATCACCAGTCAACAGCCTAACCCGTGTAGTAGATTCCATCCAACAAGAATACTAGCTCATAGCCCAAACCGGGCACCAGATTCCATCCTACAGGAATCACCAGTCAACAGCCCGACCTAGGCACCAGATTCCATCCAACAAGAATACTAGCCCACGGCCCAATCCAGGCATCAGATTTCATCCAACATGAATCACCAATATTCCATCTAACAAGAATACAAGCCCACAGCCCAATCCGGGCACCAGATTCCATTCAACAGGAATCAACAGTATTACATCTAACAAGAATACTAGCCCACAACCCAAACCAGGCACCATATTCCATTCAACATGAATCACCAGTCAACAACCCAATTTGGGTACTCGATTCCATCCAACAAGAATCGTCAGTATTCCGTCCAACATGAATAATAATCAACAGCCCAACCCGGGCACCCGATTCCATCCAACGGGAATCGTCAGTATTCCATCCAACAGGAATACTAATCAACAGCCTAACCCGGGCATCAAATTTCATCCAATAAAAATACTAATCATTATATTCTATATATCAGAATTCAAATAATAATCAAAATAATTCCACGACATAATAAAAATATAGACCATATCAATTAAAATATTTATGGTGCTAAGCACCTACTTCCTTCGCATAAATTATTTAAACACACACACATCATCAGCATACATGTATAAATTGAGCATCAATAATTTAATCACAACATACAATTAAATTATCACCCTAAAATTAGTACACTTCATTTTTGTTATTACACATCTAACTCGACAGTCAGTACACTGTCGCCACTAACTCTATTGAAGCCGGCTAGTCCACTACATTTTCCTTGACATAAACATTTACAATTACACAAGTTCAAGTACATTTATAGGAAATATCATTTATTTAACTCTAACAAGTATTGTTAAATCAAAATTTTGAGATGCAAGGCACCTACCTAATGTTTGAACTCGTGCAAAAGACTCATGCTAGTGAACAGATCCTGCAATCTCTCATGTATCATTAAAGATACACATCAAATGTGGCTCTACCATAATTGAAAATTCCATTCTAAAACTCATTTAAATTTAACATCATACGACACATGAATTCGTGTGTGTGTGTATTATAATTTCCTTTCATTACTTGTCTTTCTAGGCTAAATATCTTCAAACATGGCCTAACAATATTTTTATTTTGCTCAACCCATCATGTGCAGACTTAGTAACTTCACATCCTTACATTTATTCATAACATTGAAACTAATTCATTTTCTTATCAAACAATTTCTTAGTCGAATGACCTTATTTATTTTTTTCATGATGAGTTTTTCAATTCTTTTTCATAAGTCCACTATACTTCATCTTAAGTAAATTTAACAACAAGTTTTCATCATAATTCCATGCACACACCTTAATTTAACCTTTTTCTCCTCTTTTATTATCCATTTGGACAAACTTAAAACACCACAAAAAATGGAATTTTCCTCACATTTATCAATTATTTCAAACACAACCCAATTCATTCAGCATTTAACAAACCATAATCCAATATAATCCCCATAACATTAAATTGAATAAACTCAAGTTCAAGATTTCCATTTTGGTCGAATTCCATATTATGATGGGAATTAGGAGTCTTTTAAAATTCTTCCAATAGACACTTTACCTAATTTTCTTTTTAATTATTCGAATTAAACCTTTACCCATTCATTTCATATCTATTCTAACCTCATTCAACTCAAATCCATAGCAATTAAAACAATTAAGCTCATCCTCTCATTGATATGTCTAGGCCGAAACCACCCCTAGCATGGCCATGAGTTTTTTTTTCTCAACTTTTATGAAATGTAATCCCTTACCCACACATTAAACACTCCTATTTATCTCATTAATACACAATTTTCATGTCAATTTCAAGCAACAATTCCAAACCCTTCAAGTTAAGTTTGGCCGAAACTTTGCATTAAATAGAGGATACAATTTTCTTCAAGTTTTCTTTTAATTACCACTAGACCCAATCCTTTTTAATCCCTAAAAACATATATTTAACATTAAATCAACAAACTCAATCCTTTTCATACAATTTCAAAACTTCCATAACACACTTTACAACACAATCATATTAATTTCATGTCAAAACCTCAAATTGAGCTTTAGTCAATATTTCTTACCTCTTAATTACAAGGAATCAAAGAAAAAATGGTAGAGATCTAAGCTTTTCTCCATTTTATTCTCTTCCCCTTTTCAACTTTTAATTTTCCTCTTTTCTTCATTTTCTTCACCATTTATTTTCTCTCTTAATCCATCAAAATCTTGTGTTTAATCAACATATCTCTCAAAATCACTCATTATTTTCTCATTTTGGAAAATAAATCCTTAAAATTTTGGAAGAAAATGACAAAACCCTCATCACTCCCTCTACCAAGGCTGCTGGCTAAAACTTATAATGAGAGAGGATGAAAGTTTGATTTATTTACTACGATGCCCTTCATTTAATCCTTTAGGTGATTTTGGTGTAAAATACCAACTTCTGACCGTAATAAAAATGTTTTTTTGAACTTGAAAAATTCTAAACTTTTAAAAAAAGGTAAGAAAATATGTTAGAAGGCTCCATGAAAAAATTCAGATTTTTTTGATAATCATGTCGAGAGTTATGCATTTTAGCCTAAAACTGAACAATTTATGATTTTCCATCAAAATTCAAGTTTTTTTATTCAATTCTTACATAAATTGTACCAATTGTTTTACTAAATCCTTGGGATCATTTTATTTTCTTAAATATATTTATTCTACATTCTTACCATCTATTTTATTTACGAACTTATTATCATTTTATAGTAACATTACCAATATTTATTTGGTTCCTGCACCATCAGTCTTAACTTTTCTTTGTACTATTTTTTATTTTTTTTATTATCATTCTAATTTCTTGAAATTATTTTTCTTATTCTTTTATCCATTGAAACTAATTATCGGTTTCACTGTCTTTATGACTTTTAAACTAAAATTCATAACTCCAGTAGGAACCCCATCCATACTTTTATATTTAATCATAGAGACCATTCTCTCCATTTCACATAATATTCTCTATTATTTATATCATTTTTTTTTACAATTAGAATTGGGTTCCCTATTTTGTTTCACTTTGGTTCCATGGGTTATTATAGTCTAATGTCCTAGATTGCGGGTTTCACGACACCAAGGTTGACTCAGTCAAGCCTGTATATCATCGTCTTAATATTTTTTTTTAAAAAAATATTTCAACAATATGTTATCATCTCAATATTTTAAAAGTGTTTCTTCTAGTATGCATGGTTTTTTTTTTTTTACTTCCTACCATCTTTATAATTTTTAATGTTAGAAAAAAATTGAGTTAGCTCACGGTGGAGTGCTGACTAAAAATCTAGTAAGAAAATCTAAACGGTGTTGGAAAAATATTAAAACAATCAACAATAAAAAAAAAATGCCTTTTTCCTTCTAGAAACACCTAAAAAACTTGTTGTCAGGGTAATATGGTCTTTTAACATAGGTCTATTAGTCATTATCGCTTTGATGGGGGATAAATCGATCTTTTTACAATTTTAGTGCACAATATAATAAATACATTTCCTTTAAAATTATTTTTTAAAAAGCTTATGCCTAGGGGTGTTTTTGTATTAATAATTTTTTAAGAAGAATGAATTGACTTAAATGTCCTTAAAAGTGAAATTTTCTTTATCTTACATCCAGGGGTATTTTTGTATTTTCACTCGATTTTTTTTGTTGTTATCAAGCTTGTCTAAGGGTATTTTATAATTTAAAAATATAAACATTACTAAAAAAAAGTCGCTTACACGTGTAGTGTGGTCAACAACAACACCAAATCGTCTTGGTATCCTCTCCGTGATGAGGCAGCGTGAATGGCCAACGACTGTTCGGCTTAGCATTGGTGACTTTTTAGTTTTTATATATATTTTTCTCTCTCCTCTTTGATTTGGTCCCTATTCTTTTGATTACTATTTGTTTTATTTGGAATCATTTATAAATGTGGAATTCGTTTTCAATTTCAACCCCGTGAAATCTTTTCATCTTTTAAGTTGGTTCTCATTCTTTTTATTTTTATTTTTATTTGTTTTGTTTGAGAAAACTTTTTAAATTTTTTTTTTTTATGATTTCATCCTCCATTTCTTTTTACCAAATTTGATCCCTATTTTGTTTTTCACTTTGGCAATTTTTTTGAATTTATTTTTTCCCTTCAATTTTATCATTCAACATTAAATTGACTGAGAATTGAGATTCTTGATATAGCTTAGGCCTAGAATTTCACAGGTTGCAAGTTTTAAAGATTAATCCAAATTAAGAAGGTTCACCTAAGTTTGTTTTTTCCTTTAAGAACAACTCAAGTTTTTTTCAGTTTCAGACTTCAGCGTTTATTCAATTTAAGTTTTGGCTCTATTATTTTTATTTATTTGCTTCTATAAAATTTATCACTAATTTTGAAAATGACATGAATAATCTGGATTCTTTTTATTTCTTGTTCTTTGTTGAATTTACTTTGATAAATTTTTTAAATCTATATATGTTTTCTCAATTTCATCCTTTAAATGTTAGGTTTGTTAGGATTTTTTTTCTAGTTCCATCCTTCAATGTGTTACAAGGGACTGGTTGCGTAAATGAAAGGTTTTAGCACCTGTAGTATGCCCTACCTAAGATAAACTGCTTGGTGTTTGGTTTGCTTTATGATTGCTATAGTGTTTGTGTTCTCTAATCAATTTTTCTATGATAGGTGGTTTACTATGATAAATGGACTTCAGTTCGAAGTTTAAAAGAAATGGTCAATGTGGATCACACCTTTAGATGTGTCTACAAAGTACCAAGGTGAACCAATGCAGATCTCTTGAAATCTGTGTTTGATTTAAACTAAATTTATAACCTACGATTTTAGAGATAATTAAGATAGAAATCTAAGGAGATTCAATATGCTTTACAAGCTCATTTTTCCCTTAATATTTCAAGTGTTTGAGACTCGTAAATTATAAGAAAGAGGAACAAAAAAACAAAGTTAGAAATCTAAGGAAATTCAAGGTGCTTTAAAAGCCCCCTTTTTTTTTTTTTGCTTTAGTATTTTATACTTTTACGGCTCGTAAATCGTGAAATTAAAATTTAAAATGTCCCCAATTATAATTGAGGCTTCTTTTAAGGATGTATGATGATTTATTATTCCTAGAAAAATATTTTGGATATTAACCACTTAAGGTTTCTTTATCCAAATATTAACAGCAAATAATAACAAATTATTTCCAATAATATTTTGGATATTCATCCCTTAAGGATTTCTTTATCCAAACATTGATGGTGAATAATAGATAAATTTCCCCTAAAATAAGATTTTTATATTTTTTGGAATATTGGCCAACACCAAAATGTAAAATCTAGAATGTAAGAAAATAATTTTTTTGTGTTTTTAAGAAATCCATGCTAAAACACATTTTCTTTTAAAACTTAGAATATTTGTTTAAAAAAAAACATTCAAAATATGTTAGGGTGTTGGTTATATGCAACACACAAGAAAACATTTTTTTAGACATATACACATACACATGAGAAAAAACTATTAAATAAATACACAAAAAAAACCAACGATCTTACTCATTTTTTTAGGGGTTGGGTCCAGCTCGGTCCATGTGGCTGGGTCGAACCCAGCAGGCCTAGCCAGGTCACTGGCCAGTGACCCGGATGGGCACAAAGACATGCGTGAGTTTCCTCACGTGTGCCTTGGTTATTGTTTAAGTGAATTATAATTCACTTGAACAGTAACAATGCAACTATGCATGCCAAAGCTGGGAATAACAGATTTGGAGGCAGAAATGAAGGAGCTGCAGTGATGTTGAAGGCGTGATGGCTGATCTATCCGTGTTCGTTTGTTTCAGCCCTTTTCCATTTGTTCTCTGTTTGCGTCTGTTTCCTGCGTTTAGCTATGCGTCTTCGTCCCTCTCTTTACTGGTTTTAGCTTCAGTTTTTCTTCTCTCCCTCTCCTCTGTTTTGATTTCCCGTCTCACAGTAACGCAAGGATGAAGGAAAGAAACTCTCTCTATTCTTTGTGTTTTTTTTCCCCTCTCCCTTTCTCTTCTTTCTTTCGTTTCTCTGCTTTTTTTTGTCACTTCCTTTGCCTTCTGCAGGTTTCACCAATTTCGACAGATATAGTTTCTGTCAATGTTTAGCATCTGGCCACAACCTGGTTGGTCAAAAGGGATCTCTTGATCTAATTTTGGAAAACTAACAATGCCGAGTATCGCAATCTGACTGAGAGTCTGCTATAAGAACAACGAGCCCTAAGACCCAATAAAGGTGTAGGTCAATTCCTTAACATGGCATGAGTATCAGCATATAGCTGGGATGATTATATATTGCACGAAACCAAATCAGAATCGAAGCCTAATTTGGAACAAAAAATCGCGACAGCAGCACAATCAGTTTTTTTTACTGCAAATTATAAGGAATTTATCCAACCTTAAGGGCTAGATAAAAAAGGAACGAATTTAGCATTATGAAAACTCCTAATCAGTCTAAAAAACCTGACAATTTTGGCAGCAAAGAAGGAGGATAAAAAGGGTAGAAAACAGCTCAAACAGGGTTCGAAAAGCATTTTTTTCTTCTCTATTTTTGTCAATCTTCCAGCAAACATGAGCTAATCTCTTGCACTTGGTTCAAGAGGGGTACACATAATCTCTAGCACGTGGGGTCCAAAAATGAGTAACAACATAATGTTAAAGGTTTTTTTTATATTGGGCTTCGTGATTTTCTTCAATTTCTTTTCTATTCATTTTTCTCAGTCCCATCGTTTTTTTTATTGACTTATCCTGATCTCATGACCTAACTTGCATATTTGGCATGCTCACTCAGGTTAGCTCAAGACTAGTATTTTTCTCTCTCTTTTTTTCATTTGATTAGTTGAAATCCTAGTTTTATTGTCTTCTCTGTTTCAATAACCTTTTTGTTTTTGTTTTCTTTTTTTACAAGTTCCTATGATTTTTCTTTTATTGAAATTGATTTATTGATATTATATGTTCTTTAAAATATGCTTGGGTCACCTGGCTTTTTTTTTACCAATAAAATAAATGTACAGAGCATGTCCATAAATCTAAATATATACTTTATTATGTTGTTTGTCCCTTAATTTTGACCCCATATATATATGCAAGGTCTTCATGATTCATGTGTCAGCTTATGAAATCATCCCTGTAGAGGATGATGCACCATACCAAATCACAAATCATAGCAGGAGCAATACTTGTTAAACAATTGGTCAAAAAGCAATTTACACATCCAATTCTGAACATTTTCAGTATCTTTTTTTTGTGGGTTGGATTTTTAACGATTTTTCCAGTATCATTTTAGGGAACATTTCAAGTTCTTCATTGAAACATGATGAATTGCAAGCCCGAACCAAAATGTTATTAACAATGAAGCAATGTGTTCGGGGATTTCACATAATTTACCATCCTAAAATATTTGATCAAATAGTTAACTAAAAAGTTTGTAATAAATTCTAAAAAAAAATTGTGAAAAACTTAATTTACATTCTCAAGTGGCTGCAACCTTTGCATTCTCTTTGTTTAACATTAAGGAGTGTTTTTAATATATTTTTTAATTTAATTTGATGTATTTTAAAAAATAAATTTTCCTAGATGTTGGTTTTAAAGTTTAAATATAGAAAATTAATAGAGTACGCAAACTTTATTAATCAACATACCCACTCTTGACAATATCTATATACAGTGTAAAACCTTTACACATTAGCAAGCATAATTAAGTGATTATTAGATAATTCATCGGCACCACATTATGAATAGGATTAATTTTTTTTAACGTGAAAAAAAAATCTAAGTGTTATTAATATCTTTTCTAGTAAAAATAAGATTTAAACTGTGTGAAAATTGATCTAATATATGTAGTAGTTTTGGCAGATCTAAAAACAATCCAAATGACCGGTAAAAATATAATTTGACTCAAAATAAATATTTAAAATGAGATATTTTTTATAAATATTGAGATAATGACATATTGGATTAGTTCAAATCAAGTCATATGTTAACATACTCTTTCATCTGTCGAGTCATGAGAACATGATAACCTAATAGTAAGCAAACCAAAACAAATTATAAAGATCAATTTTTAATAAACTCAATGTTAAATGATAAAATTAAAAAAAACAAAATAAAAAAAGAATTAAAAAACCTGAGTTAACTTGGGTTAACCTATCATATCCATGACTTGGATCATGAGACCAAAATAACCCAATAGAAATGTGAAATTGAAAAAAAAATTGATTAAAAAAGACACAAAAAAATAATTCGGATTAATCCAGATTAAGTTGTCAAACCTGTGACCTGATTCATGAGATGAACATAATCTTATAAGAAGCAAACCAAAACAAATTACGAAACCTAATTTTCAAACACTTAATGTTGAAAGATAAAATTAAAAAAATTTAATTAAAAAAAGAGAAAAAAAACACGAGCTAACTAAGTTAACTCATTAAAATAGCAGTTCAGATCATAAGATTGAGATAATATTATAGAAATTAAATTGAAAAGAATTATAAAATTTAATTCCTAATAAACCTAAAGTTAAAAAATAAAATTGGAATTAAAAAAAATTGAAAAAAAAACTATTACAATAAATAATATATTATAAGTAGGGCCGATGAAATTTCCAATTCTTTTAGGGGTTTGTTTTTGTAATGTATCCCACAATTTATTTATTTCAGTGAAGCAGTTTCAAGTTCTGGCAATTATAGTTTATTTGGTTGATGTAATGGAGTAGAGCTTATCCAAGGTCCAACGCCCCTTCCAATAATAATAATAATAAAAAGTAGCAATTTACCCACATTTTATACTCACACTGTCATAACCTAATTTTTAATCATTTTATTTTAATTATTATTATTATTTTTACTGAAAAGAATAAAAAAAATGATGATGAAAAAAAAATAATAATAAAGATGGAAAAACAAGTAAAATGAAATAAATGAAGGATGAATTAAAATTTGGGTTATGACAAGCTGATTAGAAGTTTTGGGGTTTAATTAAAATTTGAAATTAATCTAATTAAGCTTGGAATTAATTTAATTAATCCAATTAAGGGTTTAATTGGATAATTGATAAATTTTTAGACTTAATTAAGCTTGAAATTAATTTAATTCATCCAATCAAGGGTTTAATTGGAGAATTGATAAGTTTTGAGACTTAATTAAGCTTGGAATTAATTTAATTAATCCAATCAGGGGCTTAATTGGAGAATTGATAAGTTTTAGACTTAATTGGACTTTGGACTTAATTAAATTAATGAAATCAGGGACTTAATTGAAGAAATAGTAAAGTTTGGGGTTAATTAGGGACACGATTGCAGCAGTTTAAAGTCCAAGGACTAACTTGTAAAAGGCGCCGAAATGCAGGGAAAATTATTGTTTAAACCAGGGGCTTAATTATAAACTTGTCGAAACTTCATGGGTCAAAGTGAAAATGGCCACTGTTTATCTCCAAACGGCGTCGTTTTGAAGGGACGATGTTCATCTTCTTCTTTAAACCAGCGACCGTTTTCCACAGTAAAGGCCGAGAGACGTTGCAGCAGTAAATCGTCTGTTGGTTTCAGTTATAGGCGCCTTAATGGTGGTCGACCCTCAGCATACCGCCGTTACCAACCCGCCGGGCTCTATATAAGCAGAGGAGCACCGAAGAACAGGGGCTGGTTGGTTAGAGGGAGAGGGGAGGAAAAAGGAAGAACCCGAACCCGAAGACAGAAATAAAAAAACACAGGGGGATAAAAACAGAGAAATAAACCCAGAAAAGGAGGGGGATCACGGAAATGAAAGAAAAAAAAAGAGAGCCATGAATAGAGGGGGGCCAGAAATAAACAAGCAGAAATAGAAAAGGAAGAAACGTTGAAACAGGCCGGAGAGATTGCTGGCCCTCCTTCAGAACTCCAGCTTAGGGGATTCCAATTTCCCCTCTCCCCAGAGCACAGGCTCAACACACCAAACGTACAGAGACATAGCAGAGGAAATGAAGCAGACTCAGGGGGGAGAAAACGAACACCAAAGGAAGGAAACAGAGGACTAAACCCAGCTTTGGTTTAGTCCCAGAATTCAAGCATAACACAGAATAAAACAGAGCAAGAAAACAAAGAAAAAACAAGCAGAAAAGGAAGAACCTAAACAGAGGAAGGCCACCGTGACCAGCACCATCGTTGCTACTGCTTTCGATTTTTTTCAGAACCAGGTAAGTAAGCTTCACTTCCCCCACTTTTCATTTTAATTCACTCCCTTTACCTGCACATGCATGCGTGATTTAATTCACGCGTGCTTTATGTTGCCCAGTAAGTCCGGCTTGGGCGAGTTGACGACCAAGCCGGTGACCATTTGGGCCACTGGTCTAGCCCAAAAAAATATAAAAAATAAAAAAAATAAAAAAAATATGTGCATGCGTAAAAATAAATTTATTTTTATTTATTTATTCACTGGCGCTAGAGTAGGGAATAAAAAATATTGATCTGATTTTTTTTCCGTAGCTATGAATTTTTACCAACGCCAGAGTTGGAATTATTAGAGCTCGAATATTCACTAGCGTCAAAGTCAGGAATATTATAAACAAATCATCATAGCATAAACTAATAAACATTTAGCAATTTAAGACAAAACCAGCAATGCAGTCTGCCTTAGGCAGAACGTTTAAGAGGTGATAATATCTTCCCTTTTACGTAACCAATCCCGAGCCATAGAATCTCTGTTGACCCGTTAGGGTTCCTAGTGACCATAATACTAGGTGACGACTCCTCAAACAAGATCTTTTTCCTAAAAGAACAAGATGCCAGAAATCTGTTCTTTTTTATTAATCAACGAATTATTTTTAGAGCCGTCGCGATGTCGGGTGCGACACACACAAACATAAGATTAATTCAACAAAAACCGAGGAATAATTCAATTTCTATAAAATAGAATATCATCAACTCCATTCTTGGTATTTTAACTTAATTATAACTTTGAAGTATTTTCTTTTATTTTCTAGGAAAATGAGAAAAAAAAAACACGCTTTATATAAAAGACTAGAAAATTCTCCACGTATAATTTCTCGTTTTCCATCTCTTTTATGAGCTTGATTGAAGGCCCACTTGATAAGCCCATTATCATTCAAAGCCCAACTACTAAATTAAGGCCTAGAACCAGCCCATAAAACACTTAAAATCAACGTTCAACTTTCCACCAATAATTGGACCTTTCCTTCTTCGCCTGCTTTCCTGTAACAGTTGATATACCATAAGAACCTCAAATTATGCTCCCTTTGTCATCTCTTGTCTAAATTTTACTAATTATTTCACTTATTCCATATGGATTCCAACCATTTTTTTGAATTACCCTTCTTGGCAACTTTTCTTTTTGTATTTAAAACTAGATTTAGGTGTATTTTAAAAATATGTTTCGTTTAAAAATATATTAAATTAATAATTTTTAATGTTTTTTTATTTATGGTTTGAGGTATTGATATAAAAAATTAAACATTCGTATCAAATACCAAACACACATTTACATCAAACATTAATGCCGGTTGATATTAAATAACTTTTATTTTAATTTCTTCTTTTTTAGTTTAGATTTTTTTTACTTTTTTATTCAATATTATTAGGCTCTTATAATTTTTCTATTTAAAGAAAAATATTCCAATTATTGACCTAATAATTTATCTAAGTAAAACTGGCGATGTAAAACTGGACAAAAATGCATGAGCATCCATTTTGTCACGGCCTGCGATGTAAAACTGGCGACATATCTAAGTAAATAATATATATTTAATTAAATAAAAATACTAATTTTATGACCTAATAATTTATCAATTAAATTCTAAATTATTAAAAAATAGTTTATTGCAACGACGGCATATTGTTTGTTGAAAAAAGGAATGGAGCAAAACTCTTTAAAAAAAGGATACACGAACCTCGCATGAGCTTTTTGATTTTTAACCGAGCTCGCAAGCTTGACCTCTCTTTCCTTTTACTTTTCATTATTTTTTTAATAAATACTTTTTATTAATTGTTACGTTAATCTTTCATCTCAAAGTTCTTATCAACTTTTTCTTTTTTTTTTAATTTTTATTATTATCATTATTACTAGTATTATTACTATTAGTATTACTAGTACTATTACTATTACTATTACTAGTATTACTACTACTACTAGTATTATTATTGTTGTTGTTGTTATTTTTGTTATTGTTATTATTGTTACTATTATTGTTGTATTATTGCTGCTTATAATTTATACAATTAATCTCCCTGTGGTTCGACCCCGGTCTTACCGGGTTATTTATTACTTCGACACTCCTGCACTTGGAAGAAGACATCAATCTTTTGGTCGTATCATGGAACGCTGACTAAAAATCTAGTAAGAAAATCTAAACGGTGTAGGAAAAACATTAAAACAATCCACAATAAAAAAAAATGCCTTTTCCTTCTAAAAACACCTAAAAAACTTGTTGTCAGGGTAATATGGTCTTTTCACATGGGTCTATTAGTCATTATCTCTTTGATGGGGGATAAATCGATCTTTTTACAATTTTAGTGCACAATATAATTAATACATTTCCTTTAAAATTATTTTTTAAAAAGCTTATGCCTAGGGTGTTTTTGTATTATTAATTTTTTAAGAAGAATGAATTGACTTAAATGTCCTTAAAAGTGAAATTTTCTTTATCTTACATCAAGGGGTATTTTTGTATTTTCACTCAGTTTTTTTTTGTTATTATCAAGCTTGTCTAAGGGTATTTTATAATTTAAAAATATAAACATTACTAAAAAAAAGTTGCTTACACGTGCAGAATGGTCAACGACAACACCAAATCGTCTTGGTATCCTTTCCGTGATGAGGCAACATGAGTGGCCAACGATGCTCGCTTAGCATTGGTGACTTTTTAGTTTTTATATATATTTTTCTCTCTCCTCTTTGATTTGGTCCCTATTCTTTCGATTACTATTTGTTTTATTTGGAATAATTTATTAATGTGGAATTCGTTTTCAATTTCAACCCCGTGAAATCTTTTCATCTTTTAAGTTGGTTTTCATTCTTTTTATTTTTATTTGTTTTGTTTGAGAAAACTTTTTAAATTATTTTTTTTATGATTTCATCCTCCATTTCTTTTTACCAAATTTGATCCCTATTTTGTTTTTCACTTTGGTAATTTTTTTGAATTGATTTTTTCACTTCAATTTTATCATTCAACATTAAATTGACTGAGAATTGAGATTCTTGATTTAGCTTAGGCCTAGAATTTCACAGGTTGCAAGTTTTAAAGATTAATCCAAATTAAGGAGGTTCACTCAAGTTTGTTTTTTCCTTTAAGAACAACTCAAGTTTTTTTCAGTTTCAGACTTCAGCGTTTATTCAATTTGAGTTTTGGCTCTATTATTTTTATTTATTTGCTTCTATAGAATTTATCACTAAAAATGACATGAATAATCTGGATTCTTTTTATTTCTTGTTCTTTGTTGAATTTACTTTGATAAATTTTTTAAATTTATATCTGTTTTCTCAATTTCATCCTTTAAATGTTAGGTTTGTTAGGATTTTTTTCCAGTTCCATCCTTCAATGTGTTGCACCCTCGCGAAAGCTCGGCGTCGCGACGACCCTCCCCGTGAGGGGGGATTGATTTCAGGGTTTTTTTTTTTATGAATAAGGGAGTCGCCACCTAGTATTATGGTTACAAAGAAACCTAATTGGTCTTTTAGAGATTCTAAGGCAAGGGACTGGTTGCGTAAAGAAAAGGTTTTAGCACCCGTAGTATGCCCTACCTAAGGTAAACTGCTTGGTATTTAGTTTGCTTTATGATTGCTATAGTGTTTGTGTTCTCTAATCAATTTTTCTATGATAGGTGGTTTACTATGATAAATAGACTTCGGTTCGAAGTTTAAAAGAAATAACCATTGGTCAATGTGGATCACATCTTTAGATGTGTCTACAAAGTACCAAGGTGAACCAATACAGATCTCTTGAAATTTGTGTTTGATTCAGACTAAATTTATAACCTACGATTTTAGAGATAATTAAGATAGAAATCCAAGGAGATTCAATATGCTTTACAAGCTCATTTTTCCCTTAATATTTCAAGTGCTTGAGACTCGTAAATTATAAGAAAGAGGAACAAAAAAACGAAGTTAGAAATCTAAGGAAATTCAAGGTGCTTTAAAAAGCCTCTTTTTTTTGCTTTAGTATTTTATACTTTTACAGCTCGTAAATCATGAAATTAAAATTTAAAATGTCCCCAATTATAATTGAGGCTTCTTTGAATGATGTATGATGATTTATTATTCCTAGAAAAATAATTTGGATATTAACCACTTAAGGTTTCTTTATCCAAATATTAACAGCGAATAATAACAAATTATTTCCAATAATATTTTGGATATTCATCCCTTAGGGATTTCTTTATCCAAACATTGATGGTGAATAATAGATAAATTTCCCCTAAAATAAGTTTTTTATATTTTTTGGAATATTGGCCAACACCAAAATGTAAAATCTAGAATGTAAGAAAATAATTTTTTTGTGTGTTTAAGAAATCCATGCTAAAACATATTTTCTTTTAAAACTTAGAATATTTGTTTAAAAAAAAAACATTCAAAACATGTTAGGGTGTTAGTTATATGCAACACACAAGAGAATATTTTTTTTAGACATATACACATACACATGAGAAAAAAACCATTAAATAAATACACAAAAAAAACCAACGATCTTACTCATTTTTTTAGGGGTTGGGTCCAGCTCGGCTCATGTGGTAAGGTTGAACCAGAGCCAAATGGGTCATCGGCCGATGACCCGGCTGGGCATAAAGACACGCGTGAGTTTCCTCACGCGTGCCTTGGTTATTGTTTAAGTGAATTATAATTCACTTGAACAATAACAATGCAACTATGCATGCCAAAGCTGGGAATAACAGATTTGGAGGCAGAAATGAAGGAGCTGCTGCGATGTTGAAGGCGTGATGGCTGATCTATCCGTGTTCGTTTGTTTTAGCCCTTTTCCATCTGTTCTCTGTTTGCGTCCGTCTCCTGCGTTTAGCTCTGCATCTTTGTCCCTCTCTTTATTGGTTTTAGCTTCAGTTTTTCTTCTCTTCCTCTCCTCTGTTATGATTTCCCGTCTCACAGTAACGCAAGGATGAAGGAAAGAAACTCTCTCTATTCTTTGTGTTTTTTTTCTCCTCTCCCTTTCTCTTTTTTCTTTTGTTTCTCTGCTTTTTTTTTTGTCTCTTCCTTCGCCTTCTGCAGGTTTCACCAATTTTTACAGATATAGTTTCTGTCAATGTTTAGCATCTTGCCACAACCTGGTTGGTCAAAAGGGACTCTTGATCTGATTTTGGAAAACTGACAATGCCGAGTATCGCAATCTGACTAAGAGTCTGCTATAAGAACAACGAGCCCTAAAACCCAATAAAGGTGTAGGTCAATTCCTTAACATGGCATGAGTATCAGCATATAGCTGGGATGATTATATATTGCACGAAACCAAATCAGAATCGAAGCCTAATTTGGAACAAAAAATCGCGACAGCAGCACAATCAGTTTTTTTTACTGCAAATTATAAGGAATTTATCCAACCTTAAAGGCTAAATAAAAAAGAAATGAATTTAGCATTATGAAGACTCCTAATCAGTCTAAAAAACCTGACAATTTTGGCAACAAAGGAGGATAAAAAGGGTAGAAAACAGCTCAAACAGGGTTCGAAAAGCATTTTTTTCTTCTCTATTTTTGTCAATCTTCCAGCAAACATGAGCTAATCTCTTGTATTCGGTTCAAGAGGGGTACACACAATCTCTAGCACATGGGGTCCAAAAACGAGTAACAACACAATGTTAGAGGTTTTTTTATATTGGGTTTCGTGATTTTCTTCAATTTCTTTTCTATTCATTTATCTCAGTCCCATCATTTTTTTTATTGGCTTATCCTGATCTCATGACCTAACTTCTATATTTGGCATGCTCACTCAGGTTAGCTCAAGACTAGTATTTTTCTTTCTGTTTTTTTCATTTGATTAGTTGAAATCCTAGTTTTGTTGTCTTCTCTATTTCAATAACCTTTTTGTTTTTTTTTTTTTACAAGTTCCTATGATTTTTCTTTTATTGAAATTGATTTATTGATATTATATGTTCTTTAAAATATGCTTGGGTCACCTTGCTTTTTTTTTACCAATAAAATAAATGTACACAACATGTCCACAAATCTAAGTATATACTTTATTATGTTGTTTGTCCATTAATTTTGACCCCGTATATATATATATGCAAGGTCTTCATGATTCAAGTGTCTGCTTATGAAATCATCCCTGTAGAGGATGATGCACCATACCAAATCACAAATCATAGCAGGAGCAATACTTGTTAAACAATTTGTCAAAAAGCAATTTACACATCCAATTCTGAACATTTTCAGTATCTTTTTTTTTTGGGTTGGATTTTTAACTATTTTTCCAGTATCATTTTAGGGAACATTTCAAGTTCTTCATTAAAACATGATGAATTGCAAGCCCGAACCAAAATGTTATTAACAATGAAGCAATGTGTTCGGGGATTTCACATAATTTACCATCCTAAAATATTTGATCAAATAGTTAACAAAAAAGTTTGTAATAAATTCTAAAAAAAATTGTGAAAAACCTAATTTACATTCTCAAGTGGTTGCACCCTTTGCATTCTCTTTGTTTAACATTAAGGAGTGTTTTTAATATATTTTTTAATTTAATTTGATGTATTTTAAAAAATAAATTTTCCTAGATGTTGGTTTTAAAGTTTAAATATAGAAAATTAAGAGAGTACGCAAACTTTATTAATCAACATACCCACTCTTGACAATATCTATATACAGTGTAAAACCTTTACACATAAGCAAGCATAATTAAGTGATTATTAGATAATTCATTGGCACCACATTATGAATAGGATTAATTTTTTTTAATGTGAAAAAAAAACTAAGTGTTATTAATATCTTTTCTAGTAAAAATAAAATTTAAACTGTGTGGAAATTGATCAAACATCTCTAGTAGTTTTGGCAGATCTAAAAACAATCCAAATGACCGGTAAAAATATTATTTGACTCAAAATAAATATTTAAAATGAGATTTTTTTTTATAAATATTGAGATAATGACATATTGGATCAATTCAAATCAAGCCATATGTTAACATACCGTTCCATATGTCGAGTCATGAGAACATGATAACCTAATAATAAGCAAACCAAAATAAATTATGAAGATCAATTTTTAATAAACTCAATGTTAAATAATAAAATAAAAAAATAAAATAAAAAAGAATTAAAAAACCTGAGTTAACTTGGGTTAACCTATCATATCCATGACTTGGATCATGACACCAAAATAACCCAATAAAAATGTGAAATTGAAAAAAAATGATTAAAAAAGACACAAAAAAATAATTCGGATTAATCCAGATTAAGCTACCAAACCTGTGACTTGATTTATGAGATGAACATAATCTTATAAGAAGCAAATCAAAACAAATTACAAAACCTAATCCTCAATTACTCAATGTTGAAGGATGAAATTGAAAAAAAAATCAAATAAAAAAAACACGAGTTAACTAATTTAACTCATCAAAGTAGCAGTTTAGGTCATAAGACTGAGATAATATTATAGAAATTAAATTAAAAAGAATTATGAAATTTAATTCCTAATAAACCTAAAGTTTAAAAATGAAAAAGAAATTGAAAAAAAATATAAATTGAAAAAAAAATCAGAAAAAAATACTATTACAATTAATAATATTTTACAAGGAGGGCGGATGAAATTTCAAATTCTTTTTAGAATTTTTTTTTAAATGTATCCCACAATTTATTTATTTCAGTGAAGCAGTTTCAAGTTCTAACAATTATAGTTTATTTAGTTGATGTAATGGAGTAGAGCCTTACCCAAGGTCCAACACCCCTTCCAATAAAAAAAAGGAAAAGTAGCAACTTACCCACATTTTATACTCACACAAACATAAGATTAATTCAACGAAAAGTGAGGAATGATTTAATTTTGTGTTCTTGAAAGGATGGTTTCTTGTACTTTATATATGGAGTAATGTCTGATGGTATTCATTTATGTCTATGGAACAGAACTTGTAAAATATGAATGTCAGGAAAGTAATTCTCTACCAAAGCTTAGGTCGGCTTTGAGGTCCGCTTCCGAGCTTGTTTGAATTGACTGAATCTGAATGAGAGCCCGGAGGATGTGAGTGTTTTGATCCTAGATCCGAGTGCCAAGAACAATTATATACATTTTATGTTTTATGCATAGTATAATAGCTCTTTTCATCATCAGAAACAACTTGATTTCCGACTTCTTGCATTGCATTACCTAGCGAAAAGAAAAATGAACCTTTCTCGATGGAGGAAAGGATTGGCGATGGATTCCGATGAAGCATCCAGGAACAAGAAGATTCAATCGGACGACCTTCTTGCGCCTCTAAAAGGCGGATCCATTTATATACTTGTATATAGTCATAAAAAGCTCCTTTACCGAACGAGGCAGAGAAAATCTTACCCTACTTGGCTCACTCCCGTTCGCGGGTTTTCTCTCTAAACCAACTCTTTGGCTCATTAGCGTGTAAATGCGTATAAAAGTGCTCAGCTCATTCTTTTCCCAAAAAGTGCTCTTCTTGAGCGATCCATTCTATGAGCGGGGGAGCCAGTAGAGAGAAAATCTCCATATTTTTAAGCCGGTCCGATTTATTCAATTAAATTACAATCAGGCTGAGATCAAGCCTGGAAAAAGTTTGTTTAGTGTTTCGAGGCTATCTTCGTCAAAGGGTTGTGAATTTTATTTCGTTTCGCTTGAAATAACTTAACATTTTATATTAATTTAAAAATCAAAATAAAATAAAATAATTTTTATTTTATTTTAAATCTCGGTCAGTTCTGAATTTTACAGCTAAATTTTAGCTAGAATATTTCGGTTTCATTTCACATATTCTATTCCGTTCTTAAAAAGTCATTAAATCAAATTGAACCAGATTTAATTAATTAAACCATCTAAATATAAAAAACTATTTATTATTATTATTTTTAATAACAATGATATTAATAATAATATTGAAAATTATTATTACTATTTTTATTAACAATCATATTAATTTTTTAAAATTAGATTTATCACTAATATATATGGTTTATATTCATGTTGTTTCCTTTCATGTTTATACTTTGTAGGAGTTTGAGCAAAACAAGAGATGCTTTAGATCTCATTAGCCTTGATAATATTGACCTAACTTTATATTTAAAATATTTATGTTAAAATATTTTACTTTTATAATATTTTGATAATTTGTTTAAGTTGAATTATTTTAAGTTAAAAATCTATTTAATCTTGACTAATTACAAATATTTTAAATTTTAAAATTATATTTTATTTAGCATTGTGTTTATATTGCATAATTTATAATTAATTTATTTTAAATTTAAATTATATATAACATCAAAATACTCTAAAATTAAAATATTTTATTTCAATTGAAAAAACAAAAATATACTGTAGCAAAATTGACAACTACTAAATTAAGGCCTAGAACCAGCCCATAAAACACTTAAAAGCAACGTTCAACTTTCCACCAATAATTGGATCTTTCCTTCTTCGCCTGCTTTCCTGTAACAGTTGATATACCATAAGAACATCAAATTATGCTCCCTTTGTCATCTCTCTACTTGTCTAAATTTTACTAATTATTTCACTTATTCCATATGGATTCCAACCATTTTTTTGAATTACCCTTCTTGGCAACTTTTCTTTTTGTATTCAAAACTATATTTAGGTGTATTTTAAAAATATGTTTCGTTTGAAAATATAATTAATTAAATAAAAATACTAATTTTATGACCTAATAATTTATCAATTAAATTCTAAATTATTAAAAAATAGTTTATCAAGGCTAATTAATAATATGCTTAATCATTTTACACATTTTAAGTCATTAAATCTTGCTCAGTCGAGTGAGCTTTTAAGCAATCGAGCATTGATCTTTTGTGATTTTTGGGACACATATTGAACTTTGAGGGGTGGAAACGAAGAAGTATCTTCAAGAAAAAAGAAATGTAATTTATTAATAATATGCTTAATTATTCAATTCAATTCCACAATTAATACGTACGAATTGCTAGCTAGCTTAGCTAACCCACGTAACTCATCACATTGACTTATCTCAACCCCTTGCGCTTTATCTAGAAGCAACGGTTTAAATTGACATTAGCGTCAACTAGGTGATGTGCGTGTGATGTAATTCTCTCCGAGGAATCAGCAAAGATCTTGAAGTATCCCTAATCATATCTTATAATTATAAGAATATAAAACACTATAAAATATTAAAGATGCTTGATCTTGTTTTAAAATAAAGGAAAATTGAAAATGATAAGATGCTTCATCTTGTTTTAAAATAAAGAAAAATTAAAAATTATTCCCTCACCTTTTCCCAATGAGTTATTGTCATAAAATGTACCTTTTCTGACTAAAATCATAAAAATAAAAAATAAAAAATATAGTTTTTTAGACAAATACTTGTCAAGACAAGGTATTTTTGTGACAAAGGTTACGTCTTAAAAACGTATTAATTATAGTGACAAAAGCGAGTGGTAGAATGACGAAAATTCATCGGAAAAGCTTCGCCGGGAAATATATAAGCGGAGGCTGGCATCGGAGATGGCCTTACTATTTCAAGACAAATTGTAGTCGATAAAGAATCATGCATTTGTAATATCAAAGAAAAAGACTACTCGTTCTCAAAAAAAATTTCTTCTTTTTTTCTCCTCCCTCTCTACATTTTGCATTGTTAAACTTTAAATCTAAAATCTTTACAAAATTTATATTAATTTAATTTAGATTTAAGTCTTAAATTCATTTATTTTTAATTTCAATTTCAAATCTTTTTATCTTAAAATTCTCTCTTTTTAATTTCAAATATTTCCTAATTATTTTAACAATGGATCTAAGCTTTATTAATTTGGTCCCTCTTTCCTGCATCACTTGCCTAATCTCTTTCTCTTTTTATTATTTCTTAAAATATACTAGAAATGGAGTAAAAAATGGGTCAGTACGTACACTAGAAGTCAATTAAAAAGTTTCCTTCATACTCTTCAATTCTGGAAACGAAGAAGTGTCCTCAAGAAAAAAGAAATGTAATTTATTAATAATATGCTTAATATTCAATTCAATGAACAAGTAATTGAAAAGCACAAATATTCCACAATTAATACGAATACAAATACCCAATTAATACGAATAGCTAGCTTGCTGGCCCACGTAACTCATCACTTAATCTCAACTACCCCTTGCGCGTTATCCAGAAGCAACTGTCCTTCTTCTTCATCAAACCCTGCACACCAAAACATGCCACATACGTTTAGATATGTTCCAAATTAATGGAAAAATCTAAGATTGAGAGAAAGACAAGAGAAGCATGACTTACTGTTGGAATTCTACGTTAACCAATCCTGCCGAAGGATCCGCGATGGTGCCAAATGCGTTAGAGGAGAGGACTATGGTAGCCCCATTCGATGAAGGCCTTGACCTTGATGTTTGTGCTCGATCAACAATCCTAACCTGAATGATTTGGTCTGGAAGGCAAGTTCCCGGGACAGCTGCACTGACGCATCTCACCAGGTACTGTCTCCCACATGCTGCACCATTATCCCATATTCTCTCACCGGCCGCGGCAAACATGTTGCTTGGTGGGAAATGTGATGGTGAGTTCCCATAACAGGCGGTGGCTGCACCACAATCAACCCATAAAAAAATGTTAGGGTTTAGGAGGGAGAAGCTTTCGAATTTCAGTTATGGAAGTCATATGTTTGTACATGTAGCAGTACTGGGCACTTACGTAGATATGGAGGTCTGTAGTGGGCACAGGTGCCAACATCGCCATGTGAGAGACGGAAGAGTGTTGCTAGGAGCATTAAGAGTAGAAATGGAGAGATCTTCCCGAGTGTTGGCATGTTGCAAAGCAAGGAAATAAACCTTCTGTATATATTATGAGCTCGTTAGTAGTATATATATGTATATTCAAAACTTCTAAATCTCAGCGAGGGCATTTTATTTGCCGTCTAGGTAACGATAAATTCTGTAAACATTCAGGTAAAGGGAACAAAGTAAAAAAATCTCAGCAGCCGGCTCTTTGCTAAATTAAGGCATGTTTCGGTGCCCGAGACCAAGCAATATTTGCCGTCTTTACAAGACAATAATATTGACATTAAGGAGAGTAAGTCTAAAATTAAATGCATGGAGCCTAAGGTCAAGGAGGGAGGAAGCTAAATAGAGGACGTTATCTGGCAATTTACTGGTTTAGTCAAATATGCCTTTTATAGAAACATCAAATCTTCCGTACAAAGAACAATTTAGTACTACTATACAGAAGAATCAAACAATGATTTCAGGGTTATGACTTGTCGTGTTTGTAAGGGAATTAATATAAAATAAATCCTAATCCAACATAAAAAATTGTCCTCCTAGCTAGGTAATTGAAGTTTTTCCCCTAGATAGCTTTTACTGTATCAATGATGATCACCGATTTTTAGATTTTCTCAATCAGTTAAGTTTTTCCATCCATATATATTTAATCATAGATTACATCCAAATTGTGTAATATATATACATTTAATTACCTGGTTTTATAGAAAAGTTAATATTCTCAAATAATTATATACCATATCGTTATAGTAGGATGAACTTGTAATTTTCACCATTGAATAACGCATATACGTATGAGGTCATAGGTAGCCAACGAGCAAACCTCAGCTAATTAACTAACCAAGGTTGCCCAAGAATTAAATTTAAGCTCGCTTGTGTCTGCATGATTTTCATGTCCAAGACACCAATCACTACATGCACGCATTGAGGAAAGATTAAATTTGACGATGTTTTTAAAGCATGCGCTATCCACATTTCGGCCTGCCGACAACCAATGGAGTCATTAATTCCATCTGGCCCTTCTGTCATTCTCCAAGCTTTTTCAAATGCGTGTTTCTGGGTGGCGCTTGTGTCCATTAGGCCGAGCGGCATCAGCCCACAGAGCCGCAAAATGTTTTCAATTTCTGGAAACTGGACAAAATATTTGACCATTGACCTTTCATTCACTATACCAAGTAGCATGTATTCACTAATTATTTCAAGCTACATCATAATTTTAATAAGATTGTTGTGTATGAATTTTTATCTAACTTTATATATTGTTTTCCTAAAACACAATTTTTTTTTTTGTAATTTAAAAATATAAACATTATTAAAAAAAAGTCACTTACACATGTAGTGTGGCCAACGACAATGCTGAATTGTCGTCTTGGCATCCTCTATCCTCTCCATGATGAGGCATTGTGTATAGCCAACAACTGTCTAGTTTAGCATCGATGATTTTTTTTTCTCTTTTCTCTTCAATTTTATCCTTATTCTTTCGATTACTATTTGTTTTATTTGAAATAATTTATAAGTATGGAATTCTTTTTCAATTTCAACCCCCGTGAAATCTTTTCATCTTTTAAGTTGGTCTTCATTCTTTTTATTTTTATTTGTTTTGCTTGAAAAAACTTTTTAAATTGTTTTTTTATATAATTTCATCCTCAATTTTTTTTACCAAATTTGATCCTCAATTTTTTTTACACTTTGACAATTTTTTTAATTGATTTTTTCTTTTTAATTTTATTTTTTAAAATTAAATTGATTGAAAATTAAACTTTTTAATTTAACTCAAATATAAAATTTTATAAATTACAAGTTTTAAAGATTAATTTAAATTAAAGAGGTTAATCCAAATGTTTTTTTTTCTTTAAATAACAACTTAGGAGAATTCCCGTGGCTGAACTCTCTCTCTCTCTCTCTCATTCCGCCGATTAACGTGGGGGGTTAGAATATCGAGGAAGGAAGAAAAACAATCGAGTCGTTGGAGGATGCATAAATTGACTTTTCAAGAGATGGTGCGTGCCAAGTTCTGTTGACTTTTCGACGTTAGTCACCAGTCTTAACTTTGTTGATCATAATCTAGAAGGGGTCAGTTGCATCATCGGTGAATATAATTGTTAAATAATATGTTATTTTAGGCTAATATGATTTCTTAAATAATTATGTAAGAAACCACTAAGTTATAAGAATGATTTCTTAAATAATTATGATTTGTCCCTAAAAGGTGTTTGTGCTTTTTCTTTTTTTCTTTTTTTCTTTCTTTTCATCAATTTTGCACCTAATCTTTCAAGATTTCATATCAGCCATTCATTTTATTTTATTTTTTAGATTTTGATCCTTCTTTTTTCAATTTATATTTTTTATTTTAATTATTTTATAAATTTAAAATTTGTTTTCAAATTCATCCTCCTTTAATTTTTTTAATATATCAAATTTGATCCTCATTATTTTTATTACTATTTATTTTATTTTAGATCATTTTTTAAATTGATTTTTTTTTATGATTTCATTCTCTATTGTTATTGCAATTTTTTTTTACTTTGACAAATTTTTTAAGTTGATATTTTTTTTTCTTGATTTCATCCTTCAATATTGATTTGAACTTCTTAATTATGTCAGAGTTTATGATTTAACGGGTTTTAAATTTAAGAGATTAACGCGAGTTTAGGAGATTCACCTGGGCTCATTTGTTTTTTTTTTTAAATTCATATATTATTTTTTAAATTTTGTCATTCACCATTTGATTTAATTAGTGATCAGGCTTTGTTATTTTTTTTTAATTTTTTTCTATAGGATTTTTCACCGATTTTAAAAATAACATGTGTTATCTCGAGTTTATTTTTGTTACTCTTTGTTAAATTTAGCTTAAAAAAATAAATTTGGTTTTGAATTAAATTATATTAATTACTTAAATATAAACTTTTTTTGGGTCCCTTCTTTTAATTGGATTTATTTTCATTTTGAGTCTTTAATATTAGGTTGATTAGAATTGGGTTCCCTATTTTGTTTCAGTTTGGTTCCATGGAGTTATTATAGTCTAACGTCCTAGATCGCGAGTTTCATGGCACCAAGGGTGGATCGGGTTAAGCTTATATATCGTCGTCTTAATATTTTTTTTAAAAGAATATTTTATCTAATATGTCCTCGTCTCAATATTTTTATTAAAAAATATTTCAATAATATGTTGTCATCTCAATATTTTAAAAGTGTTTCTTCTAGTATGCATGGGTTTTTTTTACTTCCTACCATCTTTATAATTTTTAATGTTAGAAAAAAATTGAGTTAGCTCACGATGTAGCGCGGACTAAAAATCTAGTAAGAAAATCTAAAAGGTGTTGGAAAAACATTGTAATAATCCACAATAAAAAAAACCCTTGTCCTTCTAAAAAAAACTAAAAAACTTGTTGTCGAGGTGATATGGTCTTTTCACATGGGTCCATTATTCATTACTGCTTTGATGGAAGATAAATCGATCTTTTTACAATTTTAGTGCACAATATAATAAATACATTTCCCTTAAAATTAATTTTTTAAAAGCTTATGCCTAGGGGTGTTTTTGTATTATTAATTTTTTAAGAAGAATGAATTGACTTAAATGCCTTTAAAAGTGGAATTCTCTTCATCTTATGTTCAAGGTTATTTTTGTATTTTCACTCATTTTTTTTAATTATTATCAAGCTTGTCTAGGTGTATTTTGTAATTTAAAAATATAAACATTATTAAAAAAAAGTCGCTTACATGTGCATTGTGGCCAATAACAACGCTAAATCGTCTTGGCATCCTCTCCATGATGAGGCAACATGTGTGGCTAACTATCCGGCTTAGCATTGATGACTTTTTATTTTTTATATATTTTTCTCTCTCCTCTTCAACTTGGTCCCTATTCTTTCGATTATTATTTATTTTATTTGGAATAATTTATAAATGTGGAATTCGTTTTCAATTTCAACCCCTTGAAATCTTTTCATCTTTTAAGTTGGTCCTCATTCTTTTTATTTTTATTTGTTTTGTTTAAGAAAACTTTTTAAATTAGTTTTTTCTATGATTTATCCTCAATGTCTTTTTACTAAATTTGATCCCTATTTTTTTCACTTTGGCAATTTTTCTAAATTGATTTTTTCTCTTCAATTTTATCCTTCAACATTTAATTGACTGAGAATTGAACTTCTTGATTTAGCTTAGGCCTAGAATTTCATGCGTTGCGAGTTTTAGAGATTAATCCAAGTTAAGGAGGTTCACCAAAGTTTTTTTTTTTTCTTTAAGAACAACTCAGTTTTTTTCAGTTTCAAACTTCAACGTTTATTCAATTTGAGTTTTGGCTCTATTATTTTTATTTATTTGCTTTCTATAAAATTTATCACTAATTTTGAAAATGACATGGATATTCTGGATTCTTTTTATTTCTTGTTTTTTGTTGAATTTACTTTGTTGAATTTTTTAAATTTATATTTGTTTTCTCAATTTCATCTTTTAAATGTTAGGCTGGTTATGATTTTTTTTTCAATTCTATCCTTCAATGTTAGAGTTTTTTTTACATTGGGCTTCGTGATTTTCTTCACTTTTTTTCTATTCATTTATCTCGGTCCATCACTTTTTTTTTATATTGGTTTATCCTGATCTCATGACCTGACTTGCATATTTGGCGTGCTTACTTAGGTTAGCTCAAAACAAGTATTTTTCTCACTCTTTTTTTTTTCATTTAATTGGTTGAAATCTTAGTTTTTTTGTTTTTTTTAACAAGTTCCTATGATTTTTTTTTTATTGAAATTGATCAATTGATTGTCATTATATGTTCTTTAAAATACGTTTGGGTCACCTGGCTTCCTTTTTTTTTACCAATAAAATAAATGTACACAACATGTCCACAAATCTAGTATATACTTTATTATGTTGTTTGTCCCTTAATTTTGACCCGTGTATATGCAGTGTCTTCATGATTCAAGTATCTGCTTATATATGAAATCATCCCAGTACAGGATGCATCAGAGTTTGCCAAGATCTTACCAAATCACAAATCATAACAGGAGCAATAATTGTTAAACAATTGGTCAAAAAGCAATTTACACATCCCAATCTGAACATTTTTAGTATCTTTTTTTTTATGGGTTGGATTTTTAACGACTTTTCAGTATCATTTTGGGGATCATTTCAAGTTCTTCATTGAAACAGGATGAATTGCAAGCCCGAACCAAAATGTTATTAACAATGAAGCAATGTGTTCGGGGATTTCACATAATTTACCATCCTAAAATATTTGATCAAGTAGTTAACTAAAATGTTTGTAATAAATTCTAAAAAAAAAATTGTGAAAGACATAATTTACATTCTCAAGTGGCTGCTGTGCGTATCGATCCGTGCAGTGCTGTAGCTAACGCGTTAGGTATCCCACCTGAGAAGTACGTTCGCAAGAATGAAACTCAAAAGAATTGACGGCGGCCCGCACAAGTGGTGGAGTATGTGGTTTAATTCGATGTAAAGCGAAGAACCTTATCAGGGCTTAACATGCCGCGAATCCTCTTGAAAGGAAGGGATGCCTTCAGGAACGCGGACACAGATGATGCATGGCTGTTGTCAGCTTGTGTTGTAAGGTGTTGGGTTAAGTCTCGCAACGAGCACAACCCTTGTGTTTAGTTGCCACCGTTAGGTTTGGAACCCTGAACAGATTGCCTGTAATAAGCCAGAGGAAGGTGAGGATGACATCAAGTCATCATGCCTCTTATGCCCTGGGTGACACACATGTTATAATGGCCGAAACAAAGGGTTGCGATCACCCTTTACATTCTCTTTGTTTAACATTAAGGAGTGTTTTTAATATATTTTTAATTTAATTTGATGTATTTTAAAAATAAATTTTCTTAGATGTTGGTTTTAAAGTTTAAATATAGAAAATTAAGAGGGTACGCCAACTTTATTTATCAACGTACCCACTCTTGACAATATCTATATACAGTGTAAAACCTTTACACAAATGCAAGCATAATTCAATTATTATTAGATAATTCATCAGCACCACATTATGAATAGGAATAATTTTTTTTAATGTGAAAAAAAAATCTAAGTGTTATTAAAAATTTTTCTAGTAAAAACAAAATTTAAATTATATGAAAATTGATCTAACATGTTTAGTAGTCTTGGCAGATCTAAAAACAATTCATGTAACTGGTAATAATATAATTTGACTCGAAATAAATATTTAAAATGATATTTTTTTATATAAATATTGAGACAATAACATATTGGACTAGTTCAAGTCAAACCATATGTTACCATACCCTTCCATATATCGAGTCATGAGAGCATAATAACCTAATAGTAAGCAAACCAAAACAAAAACAAATTATGAAGATCAATTTTTAATAAGCTCAATGTTAAATCATGAAATTGAAAAAACAAAATCAATAAAAAAGGACTAAAAAATCTGAGTTAACTTGGGTTAACTTACCATATCCACGACTTGGATCATGAAACCAAAATAATCCAATAGAAAGGTGAAATTGAAAAAAAAATGATTAAAAAAGACACAAAAAAATAATTCAGATTAATCCAGATTAACCTGCCAAACTTGTGACCTAATTCATGAGATGAAGATAATTTCATAAGAAGCAAACCAAAATAAATTACGAAACTTAATTCTCAATCACTCAATGTTAAAAGATAAAATTAAAAAAAATTAATAAAAAAAAGAAGAAAAAAACACGAGCTAACTAAGTTAACTCATCAAAATAGCAGTACAGGTCATAAGACTGAGATAATATTATAGAAATTAAATTGAAAAGAATAATAAAATTTAATTATTAATAAATCTAAAGTTAAAAAATAAAATTGAAATTGAAAAACAATAAATTGAAAAAAATATATTACAATAAATAATATTTTATAAGGAGGGACGAAGAAATTTCCTATTTTTTTGTTCTGTTTTTTTTTTTTTGTAATGTATCCCACAATTTATTTATTTCAGTGAAGCAGTTTCAAGTTCTGGCAATTATAGTTTATTTGGTTGATGTAATGAAGTAGAGCTTACCAGTCTAACTCCCCTCCCAATAATAATAATAATAATAATAATAATAAGAATAAAGTAGCAATTTACCCACATTTTATACTCACATAAACATAAGATTAAGTCAAAGAAAACTGAGGAATAATTCAATTTCTATAAAATAGAGTATCATCAACTCCAATCTTGGTGTTTTAACTTCATTATAACTTTGATATATTTTCTTTTATTTTCTAGGAAAATGAGAAAAAAAAAACGTTTTAAAAGGAAAAATTTTCATTTTCAATCAGTGAATATATTTTCTATAATTTTCTATTTCAAGATTTATATATAAGAGTAGAGAATTCTCCACAAATAATTTCTCGTTTTCCATCTTTTTTATGAGCTAGATTCAAGGCCCACTTGATAAGCCCATTATCATTCAATGCCCAACAACTAAATTAAGGCCTAGAACCAGCCCATAAAACACTTAAAATCAACGTTCAACTTTCCACCAAAATAATTAGACCTTTCCTTCTTCGCCTGCTTTCGTGTAACAGTTGATACCATAACAAGTAACAACCTCAAATTATGCTCATCTCTCTACTTTCCTTGTCTAAATTTTATTAATTATTTCACTTATTCCATATGGATTCCAACCATTTTTTTTAATTACCCTTCTTGGCAACTTTTATTTTTGTATTTAAAACTATATTTAGATGTATTTTAAAAATATGTTTGGTTTGAAAATATATTAAATTAATAATTTTTAATGTTTTTTTTTTTATGGTTTGAGGTATTGATATAAAAAATTAAACATTCATATCAAATACCAAACACACATTTATATCAAACATTAATGCACTGGTTGACATCAAATAACTTTTATTTTAATTTCTTCTTTTTTAGTTTAGATTTTGTTTTTAGTTTTTTATTCAATATTATTAGGCTCTTATAATTTTTCTATTTAAAGAAAACTATTCCAATTATTGACCCGGTCCCAAATTTCTGTTGCTCTTTTAAAAATGCTATAGCCGCATGAGCATCCATTTTGTCACGGCCTGCGATGTAAAACTGTCGACATATCTAAGTAAATAATATATAATTAATTAAATAAAAATACTATTTTTATGACCTAATAATTTATCAATTAAATTCTAAATTATTAAAAAATAGTTTATTGCAACGACGACATATTGTTTGTTGAAAAAAGGAATGGAGCAAAACTCTTTAAAAAAAGGATACACGAACCTCGCATGAGCTTTTTGATTTTTAACCGAGCTCGCAAGCTTGACCTCTCCTTCCTTTTACTTTTCATTATTTTTTTAATATATACTTTCTCTTATTTTCAAAATTGTTTAGTTTATTTTTTAAAAAATATTGATTGATATTTTAATTATTTCTTTTAATTTCATAACACTTTTTTCTTATATTTTATATAATTATAAAAGAGAAAATCGTTTGTTGTTAGCAATGAAAATTAATCTATAAGATAAAACGTATAAAAATATATAAAATAAAAAAGATAGCTGAAATAAAATATGCATGTGCATGTATAATGTTTTACAGGAAAAATTATATTCTCTTTAATATTTTGTTAGCATTGATAAATCCTTTTTAATTTTATCAACTCACATATTTTTTTTATATTTATTTTGATGAATATAAACATCATTTTTCTACTAATTAATTAAAAAAACATCACATCCAAAGATTTTTTATATTATGTTAAAAATTAAAATAAAAGTAAATACAGGCATCATTTTTCATGGAAAACCATTGCCATTGCCATACAACTAAAGTCAATGATGTTGAATGTCTTCAAATTTGTGAGAGGACAGACTAGGTCGTTAGATATCATATCAGCACCGTTATTCAATCATGGATGACCAGATGTCACGCCGTTATTCAAATGCTGTCTTTTTGTGGCTTTGAGGTCCACTTTATCTGCACGGAACCCACGAAACAATCCTTCTGGTCAATGGTCTGCATGATCTATCGCTACCACGGAACCTCTTATTAAATATTTTAACCACTTGCCTATTTCTTCCAGGTTGAAAAAATAAAAATAAATGCCGTCAAGAGGTTGATTTAAATATTGTGTATAAATTCGAGTAAGACTTTAAAGGTAGAAAGTCAAGTTTTAAATTGTCTATAAATATTGTTTTACTACCTGAAAATGAATAAAATTCTTGAGGGTTGATGAAATTATATTTATATGAAACTGTATATGTTTTTAAAAAATAATAATAAGCTATTTCTGTACCGGATTCTAGTCAGGAAGATTAACAGGCAATTAACATGGGACTCTGCTGTATTGTGCCCGCCTGCCATGGGGTGAGTGCTGTGTTTTTGAGTTTGCTGCGGTGATGGAGGTTTGTGCGTGGAGATATATAGTGACAGACTCTGCAGGTCGTTGAATGTTTATTAATTATGTGTTTCTTAATTTGTTTCCAATGCTTTTTAGTGACCGACGACTGTGGTGTTTTTGTGTTCATATTTATGTGAAGTGTGATGATGTTTTTGTGTTCATCTTTAATCTCTCTCTCTTTTTATTAGTTCTTAAAATATACTAGAAATGGAGTAAAAAATGGGTCATTACACTAGAATTTGTCAATTAAAAAGTTTCCTTCATACTCTTCATGTCTGGAAACGAAGAAGTGTCCTCAAGAAAAAATTAAGAAATGTAATTTATTAATAATATGCTTAATTATTCAATTCAATGAACAAGTAATTGAAAAGCACAAATACACAATTGATACGAATAGCTAGCTCGCTAACCCACGTAACTCATCACATTGACTGTTCTTCTTCTTCACCAAACCCTGCACATCAAAACATGCCCCACGTACGTTTAGTTATGTTCCTTTCGAAATGGAAAAATCTAAGATTGAGAGAAAGACAAGACAAGCATGACTTACTGTTGGAATTCTACGTTAACCAATCTTGCCCAAGGATCTGCGATGGTTCCAAATGCGGTAGAAGAGAGGACTATGGTAGTCCCATTCGATGAAGGCCTTGATCTTGATGTCTGTGCTCGATCAACAATCCTAACCTGAACGATTTGGTCTGAAAGACAAGTTCCCGGGAAAGCTCCACTGATGCATCTCACCAGGTACTGTCTTCCACAGGCGGAGCCATTGTCCCATATTCTCTCGCCGGCCGCGGCAAACATATTGCTTGATGGGAAATGTGATGGTGAGTTCCCATAACAGGCAGTGGCTGCATCACAATCACCCCATAAAAAAAAATGTCTAGGGATTAGGAGGGAGAAGATTTCGAATTTCATTTATGGAAGTCATCTGTTTGTACATGTAGCAGTACCGGGCACTTACGTAAATATGGGGGTCTGTAGTGGGCACAGGTGCCAACATCGCCATGTGAGAGATGGAAGAGTGTTGCCAGGAGCAATAAGAGTAGAAATGTAGAGGTCATCCCGAGTGTCGGCATAATCTCGCAAAGCAAGGAAATAAACCTTCTGTATATATTAATTATGAGCTCGTTAGCAGTGTGTGTGTGTGTGTGTCTATATATATATATATATATTCAAAACTTCTAAATCTCAGCGAGGGCATATTATTGGCCGTCTAGGTAAAGATAAATTTAAATTCTATAAACATTCAGGTAAAGGAAACAAAGTAATTAAAAAAATCTCAGCAGCCGGCTCTTTGCTAAATTGATGCATCTTTCGGTGCAAATAATATGTTGAGAAAGAGAGGGAGGAGGAGGGAGTACTTACTTGAAAGGAGGAGGATTAGAAGGCCACTCAGGCACATATTTGTCAAGAGGGTAGCAATGGAGTCTAAGATAATCCCTCCAGTTGTGGACCTTTTCCTTATTCACATTAAAACTTGTAGAAAGTCTCATTGTCTTTGATGGGTCATCCGAGTACAGCTTCAGCTTCTCCTCAACTGGCAAGCTGAAGAAATCATGGGCCACTCCTAACATTTTCTCTTCCAAGGACATCCCATGATTGATCTCCTGACATTAAGAAACCAGAAGAACATTTCTAGCTATATATTACTACTGCATCTAATCATCGTAGCGAAATCATGAGGCTAGCTGTGTGCGTGTGTGTGTGAAGCAAGAAGTTATAGAAAGTGGGCTTACCTGGAAAAAGCCATAGCGGTCGCAGGCATCACCAACTTGTTGGACAATTTGGTTCCTATCCTGACAACCTAAATCTATAACCGGAACATCTTGGCACGTTGAAACTTCCGACAGCCTCGGACGCTCAGATTCCGGCCTAACATAGCTAGCCGGCAAGTTCGTGTAATGGACGCCAGCGGAAATTACTTCTGGATCCATGTTACTAATTAAAAACAGTAACAAGGGATGAGTATGTTGAGAAAGAGAGGGAGCTAGGAGGAGGAGGAGGGAGTACTTACTTGAAAGGAGGAGGATTAGAAGGCCACTCAGTAACTATGGCTTGGAGGGCTACTATGGCCGAGAGTGTTTGGAGGAGAGTATGCATAAACCTGTTTTTATAGCTGTTGAGGTATGGTTTGTGCTTAAAGTGGGTTTTTGTTTCTGTGGGTGCTTCTGTTTTTGAAAAAAACCACTACGTCTCCAAACCAAACATCCTAAATATGATTGGTAACGTATTGAAACCACCACAACAGAAAACAAGTGTTTGGTAATGATGGAGGAAACCACCACAGAAAACAAGTGTTTGGTAATGGAGGAAATGTCATTTATTTCATGAGGCACCCATCATGTTTTGCATGTTTCATCGAGTTCAGCAAATAGCTTCTCCTGATGCGGTTTTTTTGTTTCCATACAAATCTATTATACCTTTTAAAAAAACCTACCACATTTCCAAATCAAACACCAAAAAACCACCATACCATCAAATTAAACAAGCACGGTAACTTAAAAAAAAGCCACATGCATGCATCCAAGAACTATGCCACACCTCCAAGAAGTATATTCTAGAAAAAAAAAGTACACTTAAACTTGCCAAACTTGCCAAAAAAAAGTCTCATTGTCTTTGATGGGTCATCTGAGTACAGCTTCAGCTTCTCCTCCTGCAAGTTGTTTATATTGCGTGGATGAGTTCAAATTATCACTGTTTTTACCTAACCTCCTGTACAGGTGTTCCAAAAATCCCATCAATCAAGTGTGGATTCAAGGCACACTTAAACTTTATTGATGGGATTTTAAATACACCTTTTTCTTCTTCTTCTTCTTCTTCTTTTTCTTGATATCAAAGAATTATATTAAGTTGGTCATATATGTGGATATATACAAATCCAACATTAGTTATGATAACATAACAATATACAAGTACTAATTACTAGAATATGCAACTCACTCTCTATTCCTTAACAAATCCATGCTAGTATAAACAAAACAAGGATTATAAGAACAAATCCAAGATGCAACATTAATTGTGAAATAAAAAGCGAAAAACACAATATATCCCAATTAATCCAATGGAATTACATTAAATATATATGAATTTGTTCATTTTCTATCTTCTTTGTATATGTGAAGGTCAATGAGATTAATGGCATTTATCATACTCAGGAGGTGATCATTTTCATTTTTTCTATAGTAATGATTCCATATTCACGCCTTCTTTTGCTATAACTAGTAGTGTTATATCATGCCCAAACCTAATAAATTACCTACACAATGTTTTTTAACATAATAATGACCTGCTAACTATTATGGGTTGTTATCTTAAATAATCACTACTAGAAAATTATAAATTGCTGATGGAATATTTTGTCGGTAATTAGACAAAATTTTATTAGTATTTTCATTGCTGATAGAAGATTATTGGCAGAAAATGTCTTATCAGAGGTTTGTTTTATGTATTCAAACTTATAATTGATATAATTCAAAGTCCTAGCATGTATATTAATAAAAAAAACATATATGCTTAAATTAAAATAAAAAAGGGTACTTACTTGTTGAAATACTTTAAAGTAATGCGACTTTTGTTATTGTCAATGATAAATAATTTATTTTTAAAGTTTTATTGCTCATCATTTGTACATCTAAGATGTTTGCAATATACCTCTCAAAATTAAAATATCACCACCTTAGTTTAGATGCACTTTCAAATAAAGTTTTTGAACCAAAGAATATAAAACTCAAATATTTCTCAACAACATGAATATAAACTCTAAATATGGAGGGGGGAAAAAGTTAAAAAAGAATGAAAACACTAAAACTAAGGTGAGAAATAATACGGAAAAATTTGAAAAATTCTATTTAAAAACTCTTTCTTTACTCTTTTTTTATAGTGAATCTTGGAAGCTAAAAGGTTGAAGAATTAATAAGAATCAATTCTTATTATTATCAATCTTTAATTAGCCATCGTAAATTAAAAATAAATTTAGAAAAATCAAGGGTTCTTTGATTAGAAAAACCAAGGGTTTTTTAGATTAATTTTATATTCACCGATAATTTGTTTAATTAAAACAAATTTCCAACAATTCCTTATTTAAATGAAAATTATCTCATCAGTTTGAAAACGACTCAAGGATTTGTTGAGAGATATTGATTTGGTAGATTACTATATCAAGATAAATAGCTTTTGGCTTTGAACCTTTCTTAGTGAAATTCTATCAGATTTGCTCAACTAAATAGCAAAAATGTTATCTTGAACTATTTAATTGTTATATAAACCATGATAATAGTAATCACATAGTTCTCTACCTAGATATTTTCTTTGGTTCTCATTGTTATATTCATTTTGGCCCTAAATTACTCTTGGATTCATGAGTACTTCAAAGAATTTAGCTTTTATTGAAATTTTTAAACAAACATCCATATTTCTTACTCATATATATGATCTTTCATTAAAAATATTATGTTATAACCCACTTGGTATACCAAAATATAAAAAACGGTAAGAGCTTAGCTCACCCTTTGTCACACTACAACTAACATTTATTTTATCATAGGAGTAAGTAAGAAATAATAATTTTTATTGCTACCGAGAATGTTATATAACTTATTTTCCACTTGAATCTAGATTTTAGGATCTTCAATCAGCTAGGTATAATTACCATAATTACACTCTTTCATATTTTAAAGGCTTTAAACTCATTTCTTTCAATGAATTGTACATAAGCTCTCTTGTCAAATATTTTCAAGTTTCTCACCATAAACCATAAAAGGTGATGGTAGAATCTTTACTATTAAAGTAGTACTTTTCGAAGCAGCATTTGTTGACATGACCAAATCTTGAGTAGAAGAAGTAGGAAACATGATATAATCTATAAATAACAATAGCCAACAATATTTAGAAAATAAATATTTTAGCTCCATAATAAGCAAGCAATACAATAAAAACTTTTAAAAGAGAAGTTTTTTGAATAAAAAATATATTTAAACTATGCAAGATAAAACTCATAATCATTTATTTTCTTGGGTTACTATGTTAAGCCTTATTTTATTCATTGATGTTTATTTAATTATTATTATTTCACTTACAAATTATATTGTATACAAAATAGTATGGTGTAAAAAACACTTTCACTAAGTAAGTTCTCGAGAAAGAATGGAGGGGTTACAAACAATCCCATTTAAAATCCAATTTTCTTAGATAAAAAATTGTAGACTGTATCTATTTACCTCACTAACTTTCTATATATATGAATAGGAATGTATATGCAAACAAAACCAGCTAGATAACTTTGATGTCAATCTTATAGAGTACAAGTAAGATAACATAAACTATCATAAACAAATTAATTATTCACTTATTGGAAAATATAAATCAATAAGATATATGGCATGCATTAAACCATCCAAATAGCATGAAAAAAAATTTTAAAAGACAAAATATAATTATAAAACACAGATAAATAACAACCTTCTAAAATAAAATAAAACAAAAATAAATCACAACATACCTAAAAGTTATAGATTAAAGCATATAGAAATAAAATTAAATTCATATGTGAGAATATAACAATTTAAAAGGAAGTTAAATAATAACTTATATTTTAAATATGCTAATAACCTCTTTCATAATTAATTTATATTATTATTTTTCTCACAAGATAAAGTAAACAAAGTCTAATATAAGGATAAAGCCTTAAGAAACTCTTCCTTCAACATAGTGAATTTTAAAAGCTAAAAGGTTGAAGAATTAATAAAAAATAATTATCACCATTATCAACCTTTAATTAACCACTATCAATTAAGAATTAGATCTAAAAAACCAATAGTTCTTTAAGTATAAAAACCAATTATTCTTTAAGATTAATTTCTTATTCACCCATAATTTATTTAATTAAAACAAATTTTTAACAATAACATCATCAATCCTTGTGGGTTCTCAACAAACCTCATCAACTTCCATTTATATCATTAAACATTGCTATGCTACTGACACGACCAAAAAATTGATATCTTCTCCTAAGTGCATGAGTGTCGAAGTAATAAATAACCTGACAAGATAAGGGTCGAACCACATGGAGATTAATAATAATAATAATAATAATAATAAGTTAAAGAGGACATTGAGATGGAAGATTAATGTAATGATTAAATAATGATAAGAACAATTGTCAAGGTTTGAAGATCCACTAATGGTATTTCAAACAAGTATAGTATAAACTCTTTTTATTACTTAACTGGAATCCACACACAAAGGAGGTTCTAATCGAATTATAATTGTTAACATGATTACATTAATTATTTTATTCGAATAATGCTAATACTTGTGAATATTGTCAGGCATTCGTGATTATAACTCATAGCACATGTGCCAGTTATACAATACGATTTGGGCTATGAAAGTGCCAAGTATTTGTTATACCAAGGGTTATACAATATAAATCTAGATTAACCATTTAACAAGCAAAGTATTAAAAGTGAATAAGATAACAAATACAAAACATGTTAGTATCAAACATTAAAGTCCATGTTGAGTTTATATTATACTTATTCTTACATCATTAGTGTAACATTTTCACATTGACATAATAAACTTAGCTAAACATAATGAAAAAGAGAAACATAAGTAAACAAGATAAGAACATAAATAAGATATAAGTTAAGTAAGTAAAAGAAAGGAAATGAAAAGCATGAACAAGATATTAATATAAACAAAACTTAATCATTACAAAAATATAAAAAAAGAGTGCAAGAGCATGATCTTGATATGAAAACCAAGATACCTAAATGCATGACAAATGCCTCCTTTTATAGGCCAAAATTTGAAACTATTGATTTGATGAATAATTGATGAGTGGGTGGCCACATCTTGACTTTGTGACAATCCTTATCTTCTTATCTAAATAAAACATCATTGATAACGTTAGAATTTGAACCAACTTTACTAATAAAAGTTCTAGGAAATTGTCTCAGCTTTCTAGGAAAAACAATTGAGGTCATTTGGACTTCTAGAACACAAGATATGGGTTGAACACTGAACAATGTTTGGGTTGTAGGACAGATTCAGATTTCTTCATTGTTGCTATAATTTGGACTTGAAAATGACCTTTTTAAATCTTAGACTCCCATGAAAGTTGTAGGCATATGTCTTACCTTTCCATCCATATAAAGTAGACCAAAATCTGAGATCTACAGCTCTAGATATGACCCAATTATCGAACATTGTTCCAGTTTGGACTGCACCAGCATCTCTTTTTTAAGTTTGGCCCTCTCTTTGTCCTTTCAATTTCAATACTTAAACTCATCAATCAATCCCTTCATTTATGTGATAGGCCTGCATTTAAGATGAATATTTACCATAAATTAAAGGTATCTTATATTATTAGATATGTTATTATAAAACATGTTTTAGTTAAGAAGTTATTAATACTTTAAGTGCAAAATGATGATATAAAACATTGATAAAAATGCACTTTTAAGTACTAATCACCTTACGCTCAAGGCCACACACACACACACACACACACATATATATATGTCACAATGAGGTATTTTTCCCCACGTAGGATAACCATATCTCTTTTTCAGAATAACATCAGTTTTAAGAATCATCCGAAGATTCAATCCTTTAATTATCCCTTTCCATGCTATCTGTCAATGCATTTAACATCAAAATGCTATCTTTTACTTTATGTCTATTTGGGTCATAAATTTAGAATCCTTAGCTAATAATTCCTTTATAAATATCATAATTAATTGACTAATGGCAAGCATTCCTGCCACTGAAAATTTGCATATCTAACATGTATTTAATTTCAGTCTTGATAGTTTATTTACCATGACTTTACAACATTATAACAAAATCTCTTTCTCTTTATACATCCAATATCCATGCCAATTTCTGTTCACTCTTTTACATTAGACAAAAATAATTTGTCTTCATTGGCCATAAACAGTACATTGTCACTAATAGAATTTCATTTGATTGTTATACTTGCCATAAAAATTATATCGTGTTAGTAATCATATGATCCCTTTTTTACGACACACTTTCATTATTTATAATAAATTTATTGGCATTGTCTATGTAAACACTACATGATTCATGAATCATGTTAATTACATTTTTTTTTCAATTTAAAATACAATAAACATATACCATCCATAACCTTGACGAGACTATATCCCATTGATCAATAAATTTGTATTCAAGATATCTAATCCGAACGTTTAAACTATAATATCATCTCTTCTTTTTTTTCTTTTTTTTTCTAGAGGTAGTCTATCCTTTCGTTGGTTAGATTTGCCAATTTAACTACCATCATATGCATTCTTTCTCGATGACAAAATCTCCATCTCCATCCTTCATGAGGATTAGCTTTTTACATATTCAACTTCAATAATTTAACATTAATACCACAAACATGATTTCACCACCGTAGTTTTATCATAACAATTTAATATTATACATGTTTCATTAATGACTCAATGAGTCCATAACTCATGTATTAACACTTTCACACGAGCCATTAATCTAACCACACGTTTCACACGAGCCACTAATCTAACCACACATTCCTCAATCATTAATGCTTTTGATACCACTAGCACCAAAATTAGGTAACTAGCTTTTCCATTAACCTATTTACTAGAGCACAAGTTCCTTCCTTGGCCCATTCACTAGGGCACTAGTTGTCACAGCCCAAATTGGGCACTAAATTCCATCCAACATGAATCACCAGTATTCCATCCAACAAGAATACTAGCCCACAACCCAAACTAGGCACCAAATTCCATCTAACAAGAATCATCAGTATTCCACCCAACAAGAATACTAGCCCACAATCCAATCTGGGCACTAGATTCCATCCAACAAGAATCACCAGTATTCCATCCAACAAGAATACTAGCCCACAACCCAAACCAGGCACCAAATTCCATCCAACATGAATCGCCAGTTAACAGCCCAATCTAAGCACCCGATTCCATCTAACAGGAATCATCAATATTCCATCCAACGTTAGTGATAATCAACAGCCCAACCCGGGCACCCGATTCCATCCAGCATGAATCATTAGTATTCCATTCAACAGGAATACTAATCAACAGCCCAACCCGAGCATCTAATTTCATCCAATAGAAATACTAATCATTAAATTCTATATATTAGAATTCAAATAATAATCAAAATAATTCCATGGCATAATAAAAATATAGACCATATCAATTAAAATATTTATGGTGCTAAGCACCTACTTCCTTCACATAAATTATTTAAACACATACACATCATCAGCATACATGTATAAATTGAGCATCAATAATTTAATCACAACATACAATTAAATTATCACCCTAAAATTAGTACACTTCATTTTTGTTACTACACATCTAACTCGACAGTCAGTACACTGCTGCCACTAACTCTATTCAAGCCGGCTAGTCCACTACATTTTTCTTGACATAAACATTTACAATTACAAAAGTACAAGTACATTTATAGAAAATATCATTTATTTAACTCTAACAAGTATATTGTAAAAATAAAAGTTTGAGGTGCAAGACACTCATCTAATGCTTGAACTCGCGCAAAAATCTTATATTGGTGAACAAATCCTATAATCTCTCTTGTATCATTAAAGATACATATCAAATGTGGCTCCACCATAATTGAAAATTCCATTTTAAAACTCATTTAAATTTAACAACATATGACATATGAATTCGTGTCTCTCTCTCTCTCTATATATATATATATATATATTATATTATATATATATATATATATATATATATATAATTTCCTTTCATTACTTGTCTTTCCAGGCTGAATATCTTGAAACATGGCCTAGAAATATTTTATTTTGTCTACTCAACCATCATGTGCAGACTTAGTAACTTGACATTCTTACATTTATTTATACCATTGAAACTAATTTATTTTTCTTATCAAACCATTTCTTGGCCGAATGACCTTATTTATTTTTTTTCATGATGAGTTTTTCAATTCTTTTTCATAAGTCCACTTTACTTCATCTTAAGTAAATTTAACAGCACGTTTTCATCATTATTCCATGCACACACCTTAATTTAACCTTTTTCTCCCCTTTTATTATCCATTTGGACAAACTTAAAACTCCACAAAAAAGGAATTTTCCTTACATTTATCAATTATTTCAAATATAACCCAATTAATTCGGCATTTAACAAATCACAATCCAATATAATCACTATAGCATTAAATCGAATAAACTCAAATTCAAGATTTTCATTTTGGTCGAATTCCATATTATGATGAGAATTAGGATTCTTTTAAAATTCTTCCAATTGACACTCTACCTAATTTTCTTTTTACACATAAATACATCCATACATAATTTACATATCAAATTAATCAAAATCTAATCTCATTATTTCTTCTTCATTTGGCCGAATGCCTTCATTCATGGTGAAGGATGATTTTCTTTTTAATTATTTGAATTAAACCTTTAACCATTCATTTCATATATATTCTAATCTCATTCAACTCAAATTCCATAGCAATTAAAACAATTAAGCTCTTCCCCTCATTGATATGTCTAGGTCGAAACTACCTCTAGCATGACCATGAGTTTTTTTTCTCAACTTTTATGAAATTTAATCCCTTACCCACACATTAAACACTCCTATTTATCTCATTAATACACAATTTTCATGTCAATTTCAAGCAACAATTCCAAACCCTTCAAGGTAAGTTTTGCAGAAACTTTGCATTAAATGAAAGATACAATTTTCTTCAAGTTTTCTTTCAATTACCACTAGAGCCAATCCTTTTTAATGCCTAAAAACATATATTTAACATTAAATCAACAAACTCAATCTCATGTCAATTTCAAGCAACAATTCCAAACCCTTAAAGCTAAGTTTGGCAGAAACTTTGCATTAAATAAAGGATACAATTTTCTTTAAGTTTTCTTTCAATTACCACTAGACCCAATCCTTTTTAATGTGTAAAAACATATATTTAACATTAAATCAACAAACTCAATCTCCCTTCATACACTTTCAAAACTTCCATAACACACTTTACAACATAATCATTAATTTCATGTCAAAACCTCAAATTGAGCTTTAGTCAATATTTCATACCTCTTAATTACAAGGAATCAAAGAAAAAATGGCAGATAATCCAAGCTTTTCTCCATTTTCTTCTTTTTCCCTTTTCAACTTTCAATTTTCCTCTTTTCTTCATTTTTTTCACCATTTCTTTTCTCTCTTAATCCATCAAAATCTTGTGTTTAATCAACATATCTCTCAAAATCACTCATGATTTTCTCATTTTGGAAAATAAATCCTTAAAATTTTGGAAGAAAAGGACAAAACCGTCATCACTCCCTCTACCAAGTGTGCTGGTCGAAACTTATAATGAGGGAAGATGAAAGTTTGCTTTATTTATTAAGATGCCCTTCATTTAATCCTATAGGTGATTTTTGTGTAAAATACCAGCTTCTGACTGTAATAAAAATGCTTTTCTGAACTTTTAAAATTCTAAAATTTTAACCGAAGGTAAGAAAATATGTTAGGAGGCTCCATGAAAAATTTTAGATTTTTTTTACAGTCATGTCGAGAGTTATGCATTTTAGCGTAAAACTGAACAATTTACGATTTTCCATCAAAATTGAAATTTTCTTATTCAATTCTTACATAAATTGTACAAATTGTTTTACTAAATCCTTGGGATCATTTTATTTTCTAAAATATATTTATTTTACATTCTTACCATCTATTTTATTTACAAACTTATTACCGTTTCACAGTAACATTACCAATATTTATTTGGTGCCTGGACCATTAGTCTTAACTTTTCTTTGTATTATTCTTTATTTTATTTTATTTTTTATTATCATTCTAATTCCTTGGAATCATTTTTCTTATTCTTTTATTTATTGAAACTAATTACCGGTTTCGCCATCCTTATGAATTTTTAACTAAAATTCATAACTCCAATAGGAACCCATCCATACTTTTATATTTAATCATAGAGACCATTCTCTCCATTTCACATAATATTCTCTATTATTTATATCATGTTTTTTTAATTATATGGGTTTTTGCAATTAGAATTGGGTTCCCTATTTTGTTTCAGTTTGATTCTATGGGGTTATTATAGTCTAATGTCCTAGATCACGGGTTTCACGACACCATGGTCAGGTCAAGCCCATATATTGTTGTCATAATATTGTTTTTTAAAAAGATATTTCATCCAATATGTCTTCGTCTCAATATTTTTATTAAATAATATTTCAACAATATATTGCAATCTCAATATTTTAAAAGTGTTTCTTCTAGCATGCATGGGTTTTTTTTTACTTCCTACCATCTTTATAATTTTTAATGTTAGAAAAAAATTGAGTTAGCTCACGGTGAAGCGCTAACTAAAAATCTAGTAAGAAAATCTAAAAGGAATTGGAAAAATATTATAACCCATAGTAAAAAAAAAATACCTTTTTCCTTGTAAAAAAAAACTAAAAAACTTGTTGTCAGTAAAAAAAAAACTAAAATACTTGTTGTCAGGGTAATATGGTTTTTTCACATGGGTCCATTAGTCATTATCGCTTTTATGGGGAATAAATCGATCTTTTTACAATTTTAGTGCACAGTATAATAAATACATTTCCCTTAAAATTAATTTTTTTAATGCTTATGCCTAGGGGTGTTTTTGTATTATTAATTTTTTTAAGCAGAATGAATTGACTTAAATGCCCTTAAAAGTGGAAATTTATTCATCTTACATCCAGGGGTAATTTTGTATTTTCACTTTTTTTTTGTTTTGTTATTATCAAGTTTGTCTAGGGGTATTTTGTAATTTAAAAATATAAACATTATTAAAAAAAAGTCGCTTACACGTGCAGTGTGGCCAACGAGAACGCTGAATCGTATTGGTATCCTCTCCATAATGAGGCAATGTGTGTGGCCAACGACTGTCTAACATAGCATTGATGACTTTTTATTTTTTTATATTTTTCTCTCTCATCTTCGATTTGGTCCCTGTTCTATAGATTGCTATTTGTTTTATTTGGAATAATTTATAAATATGGGATTCGTTTTCAATTTCAACCCTGTGAAATCTTTTCATCTTTTAAATTGGTTCTCATTCTTTTTATTTTTATTTGTTTTGTATGAGAAAACTTTTTAAATTAGTTTTTTTTTTTATGATTTCATCCTTAATTTCTTTTTACCAAATATGATCCTTTTTTTTCACTTTAGTAATTTTTTTAAATTGATTTTTTCCTTTCAATTTTATCTTTCAACATTAAATTGACTAAAAATTGAGCTTCTTGATTTAGCTTAGGCCTAGAATTTTACGGGTTGCGAGTTTTAGAGATTAACCCAAGTTAAGGAGGTTCACCCAAGTTTGTTTTTTTCTTTAAGAACTCAAGTTTTAACACCTCTAGTACATCTTACCTAAGGTAAGCTGCTTGGTATTTGGTTTGCCTTATGATTGCTATGGTGTTTGTGTTCTTTAATCAGTTTTTCTAGGATAGGTTTGCTATGATGAATGAACTTCGGTTCAAAGTCTAAAAGAAAGAACCCTTGGTCAATGTGGATCACATCTTTAGATGTGTCTACAAAGTACCAAGAAGAACCAATGCATATCTCTTGAAATCTGTGTTTGATTCAAACTAAATTTATAACCTACGATTTAATAGATAATTAAGATAGAAATCTAAGGAGATTCAATGTGCTTTAAAAGCTTATTTTTCTCTTAGTATTTCAAGTGTTCGTGACTCGTAAATTGCAAGAAAGAGAAACAAAGAAACTAAGTTAGAAATCTAAGGAAATTCAACGTGTTTTAAAAGCCCTATTATTATGATGTTTTTGATCCAGACCCTATTTTTTTTAATTCCTCCAATGAAACCGATTCACTTTCCAAAGTTTAAAATTTGTCTTTAATTAAACCAATAAATCCTTAAAATATTAAATCAGGTCCCTCAAATCAAGACCTGAAAAACTCGAGCTGGAATCCTTCTTGCGGCTGGATTCTCTACTTTCACGCTAGATGTTTAGATGAGAATATCTTAAACTTATGATATCAAAATCAAGCAATTTAAAAGCTCAAAATCATCAGAACGTACAGGACTAAAACTTTCATTAGGGATTCAAAGTGAGATAAAATCATTTTGAAGAACAGAATTGCAAAAAAAACTCGGGCTAGAACCGTTCTCGCACAGGATTCTCTGCTTTCACGCTAGATATTCAAAAGAAAATATCTTAAGCTTCTGATATCAAAATCAGGCGATTCAAAAACTAAAATTCATCTACACGAACAAGACTATAACTTTCATGATGAATTCAAAGTGAGATAAATTTGTTTTGAAGAACAAAATCTTGCCGCAACCTGGTTGGTCAAAAGGGATCTCCTGATCTGATTTCAGAAAATTAACAATGTCGAACATCCCAATCTGACCGAGAGTCTGTCATAAGAACAGTGAGCCCTAGGACCCAATAAAGGTGTAGGTCAATTCTTTAACATGACATGAGTGACAACATATAGCTGGGATGATTAGATATTGCACGGAACCAAGTCAGAATCAAAGCCTAAGTTGGAACAATAAATCATGAAAACAACATAATCAGTTTTTTTTAGTGTAAATTTTGAGAGATTTATCCAAGTTTAAAGACCATATAACTAATGAATGAATTTAGCATTATAAAAACTCTTAATCAGTCTAGGAAACCTAAAGATTTTGGTAGCAAGGGGGAGGATAAAGAGGGCAGAAAACAGCTCAAACAGGGCTCGAAAAATATTTTTTTCTTCTTTGCTTTTATCAATCTTCTAACAAACATGAGCTAATCTCTTGCATTTGGTTCAAGAGGGGTATACACAATCTCCAGCACGTGCGGCCCAAAAATGAGTAACAACACAATGTTAGAGTTTTTTTTATGTATATATATTGTGCTTCGTGATTTTCTTCAATTTCTTTTCTATTCATTTATTTCGGTACCATCACTTTTTTTTATATATTGGCTTATCCTGATCTCATGACTTGACTTGCATATTTGGCATGCTCATTTAGGTTAGCTCAAGATGAGTATTTTTTTCTGTTTTTTTTTTCCATTTGATTAGTTGAAATCTTAGTTTTGTTGTCACCTTTTTGTTTTTGTTTTTGTTTTTTTTACAAGTTCCTATGACTTTTTATTATTATTGAAATTGATCTATTGATTGTCAGTATATGTTCTTTAATCACCTGGCTCTTTTTTTTTACCAGTAAAATAAATACACACATCATGTCCACAAATCTAAGTATATACTTTGTTATGTTGTTTGTTCGTTAATTTTGACCCCGTATATATATGCAAGGTCTTCATGATTCAGGTGTCAGCTTATGAAATCATCCCTGTAGAGGATGATGCACCATACCAAATCACAAATCATAGCAGGAGCAATAATTGTTAAACAATTGGTCAAAAAGCAATTTACACATCCAATTCTGAACATTTTCAGTATCTTTGTTTTTGTGGGTTGGATTTTTAACTATTTTTCCAATATCAATTTAGGGAACATTTCAAGTTCTTCATTGAAACATGATGAATTGCAAGCCCAAACCAAAATGTTATTAACAATGAAGCAATGTGTTCGGGGATTTCATATAATTTACCATCCTAAAATATTTGATCAAATAGTTAACTAAAAAGTTTGTAATAAATTCTAAAAAAAATTGTGAAAAACCTAATTTACATTCTCAAGTGGCTGCACCCTTTGCATTCTATTTGTTTAACATTAAGGAGTGTTTTTAATATATTTTTTAATTTAATTTGATGTGTTTTAAAATATAAATTTTTCTGGATGTTGGTTTTAAAGTTTAAATATAGAAAATTAAGAGAGTACGCAAACTTTATTAATCAACATACCCACTCTTGACAATATCTATATACGGTGTAAAACATTTACATATAAGTAAGCATAATTAAGTGACTATTAGATAATTCATCGACACCACATTATGAATAGGATTAATTTTTTTTAACGTGAAAAAAAAATCTAGGTGTTATTAATATCTTTTCTAGTAAAAATAAAATTTAAACTGTGTGGAAATTGATCTAAAATATCTAGTAGTTTTGGCAGATCTAAAAACAATCCAAATGACTGGTAAAAATATAATTTGACTCAAAATAAATATTTAAAATGAGATTTGTTTTTATAAATATTGAGATATTGACATATTATATCAGTTTAAATCAAACCATATGTTAACATACCCTTCCATATGTTGATTCATGAGACCATGATAACCTAATAGTAAGCAAATCAAAACAAATTATGAAGATCAATTTTTAATAAACTCAATGTTAAATGATAAAATTGAAAAAAAAATTAAAAAACCTGAGTTAACTTGGATTAACCTATCATATCCGTGACTTGGATCATGAGACCAAAATAACTCAATAAAAATGTGAAATTGAAAAAACAATTGATTAAAAAAGACAAAAAAAGTAATTCGTATTAATCCAGATTAAACTGTCAAACCTGTGACCTGATTCATGAGATGAACATAATCTCATAAAAAGCAAATCAAAACAAGTTACAAAACCTAATTCTCAATCACTCAATATTAAAGGATGAAAATGAAAAAAAATCAAATGAAAAAAACACGAGCTAACTAAGTTAACTCATCAAAATAGCAGTTTAGGTTATAAGACTGAGATAATATTATAGAAATTAAATTAAAAAGAATTATGAAATTTTATTCCTAATAAATCTAAAGTTTAAAAATGAAATTGAAATTGAAAAAAATATAAAATGAAAAAAAATTAAAAGAAAAAAATAGTTTATTTCAAATTCTTTTTAGGGTTTTTTTTAATGTATCCCACAATTTATTTATTTCTGTGAAGCAATTTCAAGTTCTAACAATTATAGTTTATTTAATTGATGTAATGGAGTAGAGCTTACCCAAGGTCCACCACCCCTTCCAATTAAAAAAAATACAAAAGTAGCAATTTATCCACGTACTCACAGAAACATAAGATTAATTCAACGAAAACTGGTGAATAATTTAATTTTGTGTTCTTGAAAGGATGGTTTCTTGTACTTTATATATTGAGTTATGTCTGATGGTATTCATTTATGTTTATGGAACAGAACTTGTACAATATAAATGTCAGGAAAGTAATTCTCTACCAAAGCTGAGGTCGGTTTTGAGGTCCGCTTCCGAGCTTGTTTGAATTGACTGAACCTGAATGAGAGCCCGGAGGATGTGAGTGTTTTGATCCTAGATCCGAGTGCCAAGTACAATTATACAGCTAAGCCGGTCCCATTTATTTAATTAAATTACCATCAGGCTGAGATCAGATCAAGCCTGGAAAAGGTTTGGTAGGGTCAGTTGTTTAGGCTATCTTCGATTCATAAAAATAAAAATAAGATTGTGAATTTCGTTTTGTTTCGCTAAAAATAGCTTAACATTTCATATTAATTTAAAAATCAAAATAAAATAAAATAATTTTTATCTTATTTTAAATTTCATTCCATTCTTAATTTTACAGTTAAATTTTAGCTAAAATGTTTCGGTTTCATTTCACATATTTCGTTCCGCTCTTGAAAAGTCATTGAATTAAATTAAACCGGATTTAATTAATTAAACCATTCAAATATAAAAACTATTTATTATTATTATTATTTTTAATAACAATCATATTAATTTTTTAAAATTAGATTTATCACTAATATATATGGTTTATATTCATGTTGTTTTTTTTTCATATTTATACTTTGTAGGAATTTGAGCAAAATAAGAGATGCTTAAGATCTCATTAGCCTTAATAATATTGACCTAACTTTATATTTAAAATATTTTATTTTTATAATATTTTGATAATTTGTTTAAGTTGAATTACTTTAAATTAAAGATATATTTAATCTTGATTAATTAGAAATATTTTAAATTTTAAAATTATATTTGTTTGGCATTATATTTATATTGCATAATTTATAATTAATTTATCTTAAATTTAAATTATATTTTTTTAATATATATATATATATATAATACAACATCAAAATACTCCAAAATTAAAATATTTTATTTTAATTAAAAAAACAAAACATACACCGTAGCAAAATTGACAACTGTAAGTTAAGTCCTGGAACCAGCCCATAAAACAATTAAAGTCAAAGTTCAACCATCCACTAAAATAATTTGACTAAATTCCATATGGATTCCAACCATTTTTTTGAACTACCCTTCTTGCCAATTTTTTTTTTGTATTTAAAACTATATTTAGATGTATTTTAAAAATATGTTTAGTTTGAAAATATATTAAATTAATAATTTATAATGTTTTTTTTTTATGGTTTGAGGTATTGATATAAAAAATTAAACATTCATATTAAATACCAAACACACATTTATATCAAACATTAATACCCTGGTTGCCATCAAATAACTTTTATTTTAATTTCTTCTTTTTTAGTTCAGATTTTTTTTTAGTTTTTTATTCAATATTATTAGTCTCTTATAATTTTTCTATTTAAAGAAAACTATTCCAATTATTGACCTGGTCCCACATTTCTGTTGCTCTTTTAAAAATGCTATAGCCGCATGAGCATCCATTTAATCTTAAGCTAAAACAATTTTAATTCTGTAAATATTAATCTTTATTTAAAATTAATTGGAATTAAAAATAATATAACCTTTAATTAATTCAAAACAATCAACTAAATGTTTATTGTTCAAAATCTTGCAGTCTAATCTACCACCATTCATCTTAATTCATTTTTAATTAATTCAAAATATTATATATATCAAAACCTTTAAATTATTATAAATTTTAATATTTTTAATAATTAATTATAAAATAATAAAACTAAAATTAAGGGGTTGCGTGTACCAGTTGCGGAGAGGAGCAGTTCCTCTATAAATAACCAAAGGCTCAAACACCGTTCTTCGTGCCAATCTCTCCTCTCTCTCTCTGTCTCGCTCTCTCTCTGTTATCTTTACAAAGGAAGGAAGGAACAAGTCTGATCACCTTTCCTGTTATATCTCCGTAAGGTAAGGCGGTTCTTTTTATTTCTCCTCTTCCTTCATTTCCCATGCAATTATAAACCAACAACAATAAGCACCTGACAGCCCCCTATTGCTTTCCTTTCCCCCCTGCGAGCCAGTTAAGTTCTCGAGTTTTTTTTAGATTAATGTTGTGTTGGTTTGGGCTGAGGATTCCATGTGTGCACTCTTTGATCCTCAATTTCTCTTGAATCAACATTTATGTGTAATACGTTATACACTCTGTATATAAGTATATATATGTGCAGAACTCTCACCACAGAGTGCAGTGGTTTTTCTAAACATTGGCAGTTTGCAACATGCCACCACTCGGGAAGACCTCGCCATCTCTACTCTTATTGCTCCTGGCAACACTCTTCCATCTCTCACATGGCGATGTTGGCACCTGTTCCCACTACAGACCCCCATATTTACGTAAGTGCCCAGTACTGCGCGCTACATGTACAAACATATATGACTTCCATAACTGAAATTCGAAAGCTTCTCCCTCCTAATCCCTAACATTTTTTTATGGGTTGATTGTGGTGCAGCCACCGCCTGTTATGGGAACTCACCATCACATTTCCCATCAAGCAACATGTTTGCCGCGGCCGGCGAGAGAATATGGGACAATGGTGCCGCCTGTGGAAGACAGTACCTGGTGAGATGCATAAGTGCAGCTGTCCCGGGAACTTGTCTTCCAGACCAAATCATTCAGGTTAGGATTGTTGATCGAGCACAGACATCAAGATCAAGGCCTTCATCGAATGGGGCTACCATAGTCCTCTCTTCTACCGCATTTGGAACCATCGCAGATCCTTTGGCAAGATTGGTTAACGTAGAATTCCAACAGTAAGTCATGCTTGTCTCGTCTTTATCTCAATCTTAGATTTTTCCATTTCGAAGGAACATAACTAAACGTACGTGGGGCATGTTTTGGCGTGCAGGGTTTGATGAAGAAGAAGAACAGTCTAGATAAAGTGCAGGGGGTATTTGAGATTAAGTCAATGTGATGAGTTAAGTGGGTTAGCAAGCTAGCTATTCGTATTAATTGTGTATTTGTGGTTTTCAATAATTAAGCATATTATTAATAAATTACATTTCTTTTTTCTTGAGGACACTTCTTCGTTTCCAGAATTGAAGAGTATGGAGGAAACTTTTTAATTGTCAAATTCTAGTGAAGTAATTAAAATTATGAGTTGACTATCGGGTTAAAAACTCGAAACTCAGCAAGCTCGATCAAACTCGGTTCAATTCGGACCGAGTTTACGAGTTTGACGAAAGTTATAAGATTTATTGACTCACAGTCCCGACTTTGTTTTTTGCCCACTCCCCAACCTCCCCTTTCCCCTTTGCCTTTTGCCCAAATCTCACATTCTCAAATCTCAACCTTAGCACTGCTAGCATCAGCAACGCTAATTTGGGTCTGGGATTTTGTTGGGGACGTAGACAGGGCGGGTGAGAGAGGGGGGAGGGAGAGGAAGAGGGGAGCACCAACAACGCTAATTGGGGTTTGGAATTTTGTAGGGGATGTAAACGGGGCAGGTGAGAGAGGGGGAGGGGGAGGGGGAGGAAGAGGGGGATTTGAGAGACGGAGAATTTCAGGGTGATGGAAATGGAAGCCATGGGAGGAGTAAAGTAAAGAGATGCAGGAGAGGAGGAGAAGGACGGTGTGGTTTTTGAAAGGAGGCCGGTGCAGTCAAAGTGATAAGAAGAATTTTGTGTGGTCCACAATTGAGGTGAATATTTTATTTGTGTGGTCTATAGTTGAGGTGAATATTTTACTCATAGTGTAATTAAATTGCTTTGATTTTAATTTATTCTTGTGTAGTTTAATATTTTAAAAATAAATTCACATGCTTTTACAACTTACAAGCTAAAGCAGCAAATTGGGTTACAATTTATTATCTTTTATGTTTATTATTCTTATAATTTCAGTATATTATTTGTTTGAATAGGTTGATGTATCCCAAACTTTTCAGCTGCTCTCAAATTTGTTTGTTTGTGTGATAGTAAATTATTTGTTTTTAATACTTTTTCTTGATAACAGAAGCTGATTAATGGAGTGAATGTTTGATATTATTTTATATAGAAAATGTATTGAAATAGTATTTATTTTTAAAAAATTATTTTTTGATATTAATAACTCAAAACAATATAAATACAATAAATAAAATAAAATTTTAAAAAATAAATTCTTACAAAAACATTTTCCAACCAATAAAAGAATCAAAGCGAGAGGCTTTCCACGATTCAGATTCCGAATTCTTCCCTTTAATCTCAACTGTACGGCCAACAATTAAAGAATTGATCTGAGTTAAGTTGGATTAAATAATTTCAACTCGATAGTCTCCACAAAGAAGAAAAAAAGTAGTTGAATTCGAATTGTTGTAAAATACAGAAGCCTAACCCCAGTTGTCACCTAGCAAGCAAAGCCACTTGTAATAATCTTAAATTAATTTTAGAATTTATAAGATTAATACGTACAAGCACATCCATAATAATAATAATAATAATAATAATAATAATAAAATCCGTCCAAGCAAGCAATTCTAATTATCCGAGCTGAATTTGATTTCTGCACAATAATCACTCGGCAAGCAATCCCTAACAAAATTGTAGACTTTCACCTCAAATATGACACCTAATTGTAGACTTTCACCTCAAATATGACACCTAATTGGTAATAATAGCAATCAACTAACTAATATAGTGTTTGGTATTTCAGTTTCATTTTATTTTAACAAAATTAATTTTATTTTATATTTTTTAATTATTTAGATATATTTATTAAAGAATCATCTCAACTTAATAACTTAAACTATTAACAAGTAAGGTCTAAGATATAATTTATATTATTCTCCAACACACTATCTCAAGTTAAAGTAGTTTAAATTTGAAATTTGAACACTTTTTTTCTAACATGAATTGTGGAGTTACCGGGTCCGATCTAGCTAAAAAAATTTAATTTTAATTTTAATTTTAATTTTATTTTTATTTTTAATTGTATTTTATTTAAAAAATTAGAAAGAGATCGCTTGATAATGTAGCATTTGCAGAATTTGATCGCAATTCTAATTTTATTCATGACGTTGTTGCGCGCTTAAGAAACAAAGAAAATTGTATTCCTTATTGGATGGATTTCGTTCGTAATGAAATTATAAATAGTTTGCCCCCTTTATTTTTTTTTAACTATTTTTTATATAAAAATAAAATTGGATCAACCAATAACATGGTATAATTATATAAACTGAATTATGCCTCTGATTTCAGCTTGGAAAAGGACGTTTGATATTGCATTTGTTTATACTTTTTAATTTTCACTGGGAAAACATTAGATTGAGTGTTTTTTATGGTTTCAATGTTTTAATATTAAAAATTAAAAAAAGATATAAAAAATTATTTTAATATATTTTCAATTAATTTATTTTTTAAAAAAATCATTCATAATAATATTAAATACATATGAAATCCCAGGTTGCAGACGAAAATTGAACAATCATTGGAAACACAAAGAGTTAAAAATCAGTGTGAAACTGAGAAGCAGTTAGCTTAATGTGCAAGGCTACCGGTATAATTTTTTAAGAATATACGTGTGTGATTCAGATTTGGGTTGGTTCGTTGTTTCAAATTATGTTTTTTTTTTAATTTAATTTTTTAAAACTTTTAAATTATTTTGATGTGATGATGCTAAGAATATTTTTTTAAAATTAAAAATTATTATTTTAATATATTTTTAAATAATTTTGTTTTAAAAAAACATTTACTAAGAAGAAAATACTCGATAACTATGTTTCTCTATTTGTACAGTAAACAGCCGTCGTATGGTGAATAAGTCAAGAGGATTTAATTAATTAACCAACAATCCGAGGGGCGAATCCCCAGTTCTTCTCAACCACGAGTTTGACGGCTGAGACTGAGGAGACAAACACGTGTCAAGATTTGAAAACGTCTTCATCACTTGACAGCTCTTTCATGATGTCATGCGAATTTAATCATTGATTCCTGTTTTGCCCCTCAAACGACACGCATCCCTGGCTTGTCCCATTCATTATTTATCATTCTTCAAAAAAGGTGCGGGGTAATGGTTAATAATTACGATAACTAATTGATAGTAATCCTTTTCATATACCATTTGGAGTGTTTTTTAAATCGTTATTTAAAACGGTTTTCACGTGAAAAACACTAAAATGATGGTTTTAGATAACGTGAAATAAAACAACTCAGGTTTTAATCACCCGAGGTTTTTTTTTTAAAAAAAAAACAATTCAGATTTTTTCAGTTTCACACTTCAGTAATTATTCAATTTAAATTTTAGCTTTATTATTTTTATTTATTTACTTTTAAAAAAATATATCACTGATTTTGAAATTAAAATAGATAATCTGAATTCTTTTTATTTGGCATGATCACTTATGTTAGCTCAAGACCTTTACATATAAGCAAGCATAATTAAGTGATTATTAGATAATTCATCGGCACATTATCACATTATGAATAGGATTAATCTTTTTAACGTGAAAAAAAAATCTAAGTGTTATTAAAATCTTTTCTAGTAAAAACAAAATTTAAACTGTATGGAAATTGATCTAACATGTCTAAGTAGTCTTGGCAGATCTAAAAACAACTCAGATGATCGGTAAAATTATAATTTGACTCGAAACAAATATTTAAAATTTGATTTTTTTTTTATAAATATTGAGACAATAAACTAGTTCAAGTCAAACCATATGTTACCATACCTTTCCATATATTGAGTTACGAGAGCATAATAACTTAATAGTAAGCAAACCAAAACAAATTATGAAAATTAAATTTTAATAAACTTAATGTTAAATGATAAAATTAAAAAAACAAAATCAATAAAAAAAGATTAAAAAATCTAAGTTAACTTGGGTTAACCTACCATATCCACAACTTGGATCATGAAACCAAAATAACCAAACAAAAAGGTGAAATTGAAAAAAAAATGATTAAAAAAGACTCAAAAAATAATTCAGATTAATCCAGATTAACCCGCCAAACTTGTGACCTGATTAATGAGATGAAGATAATCTCATAAGAAGCAAACCAAAACAAATTACAAAACCTAATTCTCAATCACTCAATGTTGAAAGATAGAATTGAAAAAAAAATTCAATAATAAAAAAAAAACACGAGCTAACTAAGTTAACTCACCAAAATAGCAGTACAGGTTATAAGACTGAGATAATATTATAGAAATTAAATTGAAAAGAATTATGAAATTTAATTTCTAATAAACCTAAAGTTAAAAAATAAAATTGAAATTGAAAAAAAATAAATTGAAAAAAACATTATCACTATAAATAATATTTTATAAGTAGGGCCGATGAAATTCCCTATTCTTTTTTGTTTTGTTTTTTTAAATGTATCCCACAATTTATTTATTTCAGTGAAGCAGTTTCAAGTTCTGACAATTATAATTTATTTGGTTGATATAATGAAGTATAATTTACTCAAGGTCCAACGTCCCTTCCAATAATAATAATAATAATAATAAAGTAGCAATTTACCCACATTTCATACTCATATAAACATAAAATTAATTCAAAGAAAACTGAGGAATAATTCAATTTGTATAAAATAGAGTATCATCAACTCCAATCTTGGTGTTTCAACTTAATTATAACTTTGATATATTTTCTTTTATTTTCTAGGAAAATGAGAAAAAAACGTTTTGAAGGGAAAAATTTTCATTTTCAATCAGTAAATATATTTTCTAAAATTTTCTATTTCAAGATTTATATAAAAGACTAGAAAATTCTCCACAAATAATTTCTCCAATTCCATCTGTTTTATGAGCAAAGCCCAACTAATAAATTAAGGCCTAGAATCAGCACATAAAATATTTATATTTGTTTATTTTTACATTTTAAAAATATGTTTAAAAATAATTAATTTTTTTTTATATTTTATATTTTAAATTAATATTTTTAGATGATTTTAATATAATAATATAAAAATAATTTTTTAAAAATAAAAAATACTTTTTAATATTATTTTAAATAAAAAATATTTTAAAAACTAATTACCACGTAATCTCGAAATCAACGTTCAACTTTCCACCAAAAATTTGACCTTTCCTTCTTCGCCTGCTTTCCTGTAACAATTGATACCATAACAACCTCAAATTATGCTCCCATTTGTCATCTCTCTACTTTCCTTGTCTAAATGTTATTAATTATTTCACTTATTCGATATGGATTCTAACCATTTTTTTTCATTACCCTTCTTGTCAACTTTTCTCGTGTCTTATCTGCAGAATCCTAGAATCATTTTACACATTTTAAGTCATTAAAACTTGCTCAGTCGAGTGAGCTTTTAAGCAATCAAGCATTGATCTTTTTGTGCCTTTTGGGACACATATTGAACTTTGAGAGGTGGGTTTTTGTTATTTTTCTTGATGGGTACTGCAATTGCTCAGTACCCATATGGAATCACTTCACATTCTTTTGTGAAATTCGGTCACAAATTGGAGATTTCAAGCTCTAATTCTCATTATAAAGTGGAGATATCAAGCTATAACTTGTATCCAAGTTCTGTTTCCACCACTAACTCCAAGGTATGTGATATAGATTGTCTTTATAGATTATATGCACAATTGATTAGTCCATTTTTTTAGGAAAGAAGTGAAACAAAAACCCTGTTGAATATACTGTAATGTAATGGAGATAGAGGAAATAATGTACTTATGTACTTGGGGGTGTTTATTTTGTGATATGGCAGTGTTGTTTTGACAATTTTGATTACATTCAATTGCTAATGGCATGGATTAAGCAGACAAGATGAGTGTGATTTATAGAAAAGATAATAGAGAGAATTTGATGATACATGCAAATGTCATGGCAGTAATGCATGAAACTATATAAGAATTAATGTTTTGAATTATGGAGGATTTTTTCTTGATACAGGTGTGTGTTCGTAGAATACGTGCTCTACCTGATATTGATGATATATTTTCGGATATTATTGCAACACCATTACTTGATGTGGTTGAAAACCCTATCCACTTGAAGAATTTAACTATTAAGGTTAGTTCATGAACTTTTTTCCTTTTTCCAGACGTGTTTCATACTATTAATATTTCAGCTTCTAATGATTGGTCTATGCAGGAACTGAAACTATTAACTAGTGAAATACGATCAGAGTTGTCTTCCATAATGTCAAAGGCACAAAAAGACTTTAAGGCCAGTTTGGCAGCTGTTGAACTGACAGTTGCAATTCACCATGTTTTTCATGCTCCGGTGGACAAGATACTGTGGGATGTTGGGGAACAAGTAAGATTCGCAGCTGATTCTGTTCTTTATGGAGGACTGCATAGTCATCAAAGAGCAGATAATAGCATGCTTATCGGGGTCTGTTTATTTTTTTGTTTGTGTTGTGCAGCCCTATACAGGGGTTGCTAGCATGACTATTGATTTCTTTTATAAATATTTTTTAGAATGGGGATGGATTGGGAATTTGTTGATGTTACTGGGTGGGCAGAGTCTGAACCAAAGAATAATTAAAAAAAGTGGCCTTTTGTATATGGAAATGGCTAGTTTTGAGTGACAATCTGGTCCATTTTTAAGTTAGTTCCTTGTTTCTTGTCGGCAGACATATGCACATAAAATTCTCACTGGAAGGAGATCTCTTATGCATACACTAAGACAAAAGGATGGTCTTTCTGGATATACATCTCGGTCTGAGAGTGAATATGATCCGTTTGGAGCAGGACATGGATGCAACAGTATTTCCGCTGGACTTGGTAAAATGCCATGTCCTTGGCTTCTTATACTTTTCTCAACTTTTATTCGCTCACTTGTCTGAATGAGCATACTGTCCTGAAGTTCTTGCACTGCATTTCATAGATCCACCGAGTACATCTCTTTCACTCATGCTTATTACCCTGGAAATATTATTAGTAAGTGTGCTGTCCTGTCAGCAAATGAAATCAGCTGTCCAAGTTTAGGCTCTTAACTTTAGCTTTTATGTTGTACTTAGCTCTTAATCAAGTTGTAAAACTCTTGCTTATATGCTCCAGTATTACTATTAGAAATAAACTTTAGAACATGGCATTTAATTAGTTTGTCACCAGGCATGGCGGTTGCTCGTGATATTAAAGGGAGGCGGGAACGTATTGTTACAGTCATTGGCAATGGCACAACCATGGCTGGTCAGGTCTATGAAGCAATGGGCAATGCAGGCTATTTAGACTCAAATATGATAGTGATTTTAAATGACAGCCGACACTCTTTACACCCTAAGATTGAAGAGGGCTCCAAGACTTCAATCAATGCTCTATCTAGTACCCTAAGCAAGCTCCAGTCAAGCAAATCATTCCGGAGGCTTAGAGAAGTTGCTAAGGTGCTTTCAGTAGTTTCCATTTGCTTACATGACTAAGCTTGTATTAGGATCATTAACTGATAAAACTGCTTAGAGAGAATGGAAATTTTCTGTAATTGAAGATATACATTTTTTTTAGTCAATTTAGAAATCTCTATTGCAATAAGTAGCGCAACAAAATTCAGTCAGATTTTATATCTTGTTTTAACTTCATGTGTTAATGTTTTCATTCAATTGAATGTTCTTTCTTTTCTTATTTCTTATCAAGGGTGTTACCAAGAGGATAGGTATGTATGAATTAGCAGCTAAAGTTGATGAGTATGCACGTGGTATGATGGGTCCGCTGGGATCAACTCTCTTCGAAGAACTTGGGCTGTACTACATAGGCCCTGTTGATGGACACAATATTGAAGATTTAGTTTGTGTTTTACAAGAAGTGTCAACTCTGGAGTCAACGGGTCCTGTCTTGATACATGTAATGACTGAAGAAAATCAGTGTGCAGAACATAAGCAACAGACTGAGGTAATGGAGAACCAGCAGGAAGGTATGTTGAATTCTTATACTTTAATCTTCTTTGATTTTTCATAGATGACTATCAAATCTATGCATTAATTCACAGTCACACTGAACCTGGCTATCCTGGTTATATTTTAGATATCTATGCTGAGGCATATGCTTTGTTCAGGATCTGGCCTTATGTCTAGGGTAGGCTAGGCTAGGCTACAACTTAATGTATAAGAACTCAGGACTGGTTAATTGTTCTACAGCTTTTTAAGTAGAGGAGATGATTTTAATTCTAAAATTACTGCGTACATATTCTTTAATTTGCAGATTGCTTCAAATGCTTATGTCTAGGCTAGGCTAAGCTTTATTTTATTTTCTGTTAAATGAAGAATATAATTGATAAATAGGAAACTAAAGCTGGAGCTTATCCTGCTTACACGAGTTGTACAATCAAATAATCTTAACATCAACTAATGTGTAGATTCTATCATAAGAACTAAAAGTATTTTAAAGATCACTTATCAGTTGTAAAGGAACAAGAGAACTGCAATCTAGACATAAATCAGCATGCTTAGAGCTTTCAATTGCCTCTTGCAGAATTCTGGATTTACACAACTTGTTTTGAACAAAATGTATAAAGCTCGCCATGACTAAGCTTTATTTTCTTCATGCTACAGCTTCCAAGTAATCAATGATTAAAATGTAGCACAAGTATTATGAATATCCATCTGAGATATGTCCACAGTTACCTCAAGTTTATAGTTTTGGACTACGAGGTACCCGTCTGTGTTCAGGCTCAGTTTGTGCTGAGTTTACTTATATCTGCTACCATGCTTTGTCAACATCTTTGAATATCTGACAAGCAGTGCATCTTGTGGCTGACTGTTCAAACCCAAAAATTCCAACTTTTATTTAATTTTTTCATTTGAATGATGTAAATGCACAAGACTTTGTATTAATGCTTGTCTTTTAATCGGTTATTTACTTTCAATGTGAGCCCTGGGGCTCTAATTTTTCACAACAGAAGTCAACTTATTTGTAGTGATTTACTTGGAAGACATCCCCCCCATGTATATTAATCATAGATGCCAAATTATCTCTCCTTGCTATGGCAGAGTGACCATACACACTCTTTTCTGGCTTCAGTGTTTTTTTTTTCTAATTCATATTGTTTTCCCATTCTAATAGGTTTTCTGTTTCTGCAGGTTTCTTTGACTCAGATGCAGTGCTATCCAATATGCATACTCAAACATATAGTGATTGCTTTGTTGAGGCTCTGATCATGGAAGCAGTGAAAGACAAAGATATTGTGGTTGTTCATGCAGGAATGGAAATGGAACCATCATTTCAACTATTTCAGGAAAGATTTCCACACAGGTTTTTTTATGTGGGAATGGCTGAGCAACATGCAGTTACATTTTCAGCTGGCTTGTCATGCGGGGGGTTAAAGCCATTTTGCATAATTCCTTCAGCTTTTCTGCAGAGAGCATTTGACCAGGTCTCTCTCTCTCTCCACACACACACACACACACGCATGCACACGCATGCATGCATGTGTGTGTGTTAGTGTACGCATGAGTGCATGCCAGGAATATTGTTGAATTAGATCTTGCTGGATGTCATTTTAAGCTAGCTAGATTTATAATTGTTTGATTCTTAAGAGAAGTGGAATAGCATGACAACAAGTTTTGGGAACAAAATTGTAACATTGACTGCATTAAAAATCTTAGTTTTTCTAGAATGTTGCTCTTTGTGGCTTCTCCAGGTGGTCCATGATGTAGATCAGCAGAGAATTCCAGTTCGTTTTGTCATTACAAGCGCGGGATTGGTAGGACCTGATGGTCCTACTATGTGTGGAGCATTTGATATAACTTTTATGTCATGCTTGCCAAACATGATTGTTATGGCACCATCAGATGAGGATCAGCTTGTGGACATGGTGGCTACTGCAGCCCATATTAATGATCGTCCAGTTTGCTTTCGGTATCCAAGGGGTGCCATTGCTGGAACTGATCATTATACTCGTAGTGGTATTCCTGTTGAGGTACTTTCAACATGCCTTGCTTGTTAACTTTCTCTTGCCCTTGATACCAGCTTTCCTAAAATGATTATATAGTTTATCTGGTGTTGCTGATGACCATGTTTTTTGAAAAAAAGAAGAAAAGCTGACACTGATTTTTGTCATGCCGGCTATCATCCCTGATAAGAAATTAAACATTATTGTTGGAAAACTGAATATTTATTAACAGCACGCATATGTCCCCCAAATGTTCTCATTTAATTTACTTGGCATGGTTTAGCGTTTCTTTGATATTCTTGATTAAGCCTTTGTCAAGTTCTATATTAAATTTTTAAAATTTCATTGTAGCTGCTGATTCCCATTACTTCCATAAGGTGTTTTTTTTTCCCCCGGTTAATCTTTCTGGTATAATATTAGTTCCTGAGTTTGTCAGCGGGTTCTTGTGCCCTCGGCTTGACTACTGTTTATGTGGGGCAGATTGGAAAGGGATTAACTCTTGTAGAGGGTAAAGATGTTGCTTTGCTTGGGTATGGTACAATGGTTCAGAACTGCCTCAGAGCCCAGACCCTTCTTTCAAAGCTTGGCATTGAGGTAACTGTTGCTGATGCAAGATTCTGCAAGCCACTTGACATGAAGCTTCTCAGACAGTTATGCAAAAACCATGCCTTTCTGGTCACAGTCGAGGAAGGCTCTATTGGAGGATTTGGGTCCCATGTTTCACAGTTCATTGCCCTTGATGGGCAGCTTGATGGAAGAACTAAGGTAATATCTCACATACAAATAATACCAATTCGCTTGTTTTTACTAGAGACAAATGCATTTTATGCTTCCTGAAGCACGATCACTGCCAATGGAGTAATTTTTGAGTCATAGACACTGTTGATTAATGTCAATCCATTACCGATGCCTATATGACTGGATGTTCTGTTAAACTCTGTCCTAATTACAGTTTTTTTTTCCCATGACTTCTGCAGTGGCGGCCAATTGTTTTACCAGACAATTACATTGAACATGCATTGCCAAATGAACAGCTTGGCCTTGCTGGGCTGACTGGACATCATATTGCTGCAACAGTGCTAAGACTGCTTGGTCGCACCCGTGAAGCTCTCCTTTTGATGTGCTAAAAATCTCAAATTTCTCCTGCAATATTAGAAGCAATGCTCTTGCCGAATCTGCCTCAGAAAAGAGAGCTGAAAACGGAAGAAGCGAAAGGTGATGCTAGTATACACAGGCCATTTTACTGATTTTTTTTTGTAACCTGCAGTTGGTTTGTGAGTTATTAACGTAAAATTAGATTTTCAATTGTATAGAATTGACAAATGAAAATACATGTTTGTAACATTTAGAGCATCTGCCATTGCATTCATCTTGATCTCATTGTTTTCTCCTCGATGATTCTTTCTTCCATGAAATACATCCATTCATGGAAACAAAGAAAAAGCACCTCCCATTTCTGACATAAATCATCAAGAGTCGCAAAAATATGAAGCACTAGCACCAATGCACGGTACCATGTTTACGATTTGTGGAATTCATCCCTAAAGAGAGCCAAACATTATCATTTGTCGTCTTCGTTGTTTTTATTATTATTATTATTATAAAAAATATTAAAACAGAGGGAAAAACACTGTGGATAGTCCAGTGTTTTTCCCATTTTGCTACTCTTAAAACCACCAATTAAATAGCTTTTCGAGGTATTTTTATCATTTCACACGGTCTATTACCATATTTACAGGGATAATCTAGTTTGTTTGCATATGTTATGCATTCTCTGGAATTAAAAAATTTCAATGATTTTATTCACTAATAGAAAGTGAGATTAGTGTGTTAACTTATATTGATTTGTATTTTTTTAATTGTTTTTTTTATTTTTTTCAGTTTTTTAGTCCAATATATATTAGATTGTTTGTAGTTAGGTTTCTAATTTTATTCAATTTATTTTTATTGATGATTTTTTTAACGTTTTATTAGCACAAATAATTATTTTATTAAACAAAAAAATTATTCTAGAAAACAAAGTTAATTGACACAATTGAGTGTATCACTCGTGTCACAAGATTAGATATTTTAATATTATTTATTTTTTAATTAGATATTAATTTATTTAATTAGATGCGTGTATAAGTATTTTGGTTTGTGATGGAGAATTTTTTATACCTAAAAATATGTTAGAAAAATCTATATATTTATTTTTTTATTGAAAAAAATCTACCTAACGGTGAACCGCAGGTGACATAGCTAGTGGGGGTGTTTATAGGTGACTTTTCTTCTTCTTTATCTTTATTAAAATAAGCAACATTTTCAATTATACCCAACATAATTGCCAAGACTAGCCTGGTGGAGGATTCCTTTGGCTACATCCCTCGAGCCCTCCAAGCTCGATAGGACTACTAACAGGCGTCATGGTGTGGGCGAAGTCTAGTATGCCTAGGCTCTGAGCACTGCTATTATGCCAAAGGCCATAGGAGGCCCCATTGTTTTCTTCTTCTTCTTCTTGATGACCTAGCAAATCAATGGCCGTGAAGGTCATCGGCATTTGTGCTGATGCTGAAGTATCGACATCGTAGGAACCCACATGGATTGGAGCCTGTCTATTTTATAGTTCCATGAAAAAGCACAGCAAAAATCATAAAACTTGGAGGCAATTGATTCTTCCTAGCTAATATATATATATATATGAAGAATCAATATATATATATATATATATATATATATATATATATATATATAATCCTTGAAAGCTACAAGTAGGGCCGCACTACAATAAACTTTGAGGCCAGTCAGTGCTGAAATGAAGTGGCAATGGTTAGGTATAGCCAGAGACCGATCCAATTCCAGGCTAGATAATACAAGTATATAACTAAATTAATTAAGATACAAAAAGTCCAAATATTATAAGTTTACATGTATCATAAAAAGATGCTCCACGAATTATTTTTTTCTTATAATCCCTGCCGGAAATCCCTACCTGAGTTTAGATGTTGAAAATGTCGGCGATATCTTTAAATATAAATAATCAAATAATAATTCAATCGATCATCCCTAATTCGATAGCACAACTAATTACTTATAGTTATTCTAAGTACACATATATAATGAACTATATCAAAACATCCCGAAATCTTTCTCACACCATCTTAGTATCATCAATATTTATTTTATATTTCACAGCCTAACAAATAACTATAAATTATTTATTTCATCAACTTCTCATAGTTTTTTTTTTAAATTACATTGAAAATTCAACTACAATTAAATAACATAATTAAATCTATTTTTATCCCTATCAACATCACAACATATTCTAAATACACGTAACTAATAAACATTTGTTTTGGTTCAAAAGATCTCAACCCCACACCCTTTCCTAAATGACCGACCTTACTTTCACCATAAACATCTAATTTTTCTTTTTCAATTATGTTTTGTTTAGAGTCATTTATATCTTATTTTTATCCAAAAAAAACATCACAATTTTACTTTTTTTTTTCAATTTAACATTTAAGAACTTAATTCAAAATTTAAATTTTTTTGCCTAAACTTTGTTAATCTTTACTTAAACTTGTGCAATCGAGTTTGTAATGTCTTATCCGATAATGATATCAACTTCAAATGTTAACCAGTTTAATTTTTATGCTCTTTCTCTTTTTTCTTTTAATGCCGTGAGTTTTCTCTCTCAACTTCTTTTTCCTCACTTGATTTTTCATGTAGTTCTTGAGTTAGATGTGTTCAATACTCATTTTCTCATTTATCTTGCTTTAAATCATGGTTTCTCTCTAGAGTTTTACTGAGAAGCTCTCATATTTTTTTTCTTTTCTAATTTTTTCAGCACTGGCCGGCATTTTAAAGGGGAAGAAGAAGCTGAATTCTCAGTTTTTCCAACTTATTTATAAAAATATCATTAATGAGCCTACATGTTATTTTTTATAAGATAATTGACATTCTCTCATGATTTTTCTAAACTTCGATTACCCTAAAATTTTAACATACGATAGAGCAATGTGTCAGGAGGCTCCTTGTAATATTTCAGCTCAATCTGACGATCAGATTGAGAGTTATGCTCGATAGCATACAACTGGTCAGTAGGTAATTTTACATCAAAATCTGAATCTTTTTATTTAATCATTGCTAGAATCATATCATTTATTTAGTCATCGGGACCCTTTTTTTATTTCAAAATATATTTATTTTTTATTTTTATCATTTGTTTCATTTACAAATTTACTATAGTCTTACAGTAACATTATCGATTTTTAACCAAGATTAATTTACACCAACACTTTTTCACAAAATTCTTTCTTAACATTTATTTCTCATTAAATTTCCATTATAATTCCTCATAATTATTTTCTTATTCTCAAAACACATCTATTTTATTTAATCCGTAAACTCGTTATCTATTTTGGCATGATATATATACTTTTCACAAGCTAGCTAGCTACAAGATTTCCCACGTTGTAGACAAAAGTGAATGCTAGCCGGTGGGCGACGGGTTAGGTTTACTAAGTTCGTATTTAAAAAAGGGACAATGCTTGATGCTTCTATGCATGCGACACACACCCCATAACAAGGAAACACGAAGAACACTTATTTTCTATCTACGATTGCTGTCTTGTTTACTCCCTTTTCAACACACAGGGAATTCTAGCAGCTGAGAGTTTTGACAGGTACAATGTTCTCTTAATTTCCCTGAATATTCTTCTGTATTATCTTAATGTATTATCTTGTCATTTCATGCACGATAGTTTGCATGGAATGAGAATAATCGTTTTCAAGGTTCCAGGTGTAATGATAAAAAGCTTGAGATCTGCATAACAGATCTCGAGTTCGAGTCAGGACATATATTTATTATAAAAGTTTAGAATAGTTAAAGTTTTACTCGCTCACCTGTATCTATAAAATATATTTTTTAAGAGGAAGTTTCTTGAAATCCAAAAAAAAAAAAAAGTTTTCAAGTTCAAAGCAAGTACAGGCAATGAATGGCCTCTTATTTTGTTATTCCTCTGGCCTGGATCTACTGTGATAACTAGTCTACATGGCTCTATCCACCTTGAATGGAAAAAACAATGGCTACGAGGTAGAAAATCCAGATTTCCCAGCTCGTTTTTGTCGGAGGACAATGCACATGGGAAATAAAAACAAACAAAAAATTAATTAATCACATGAAATATGCCTATAGAGACGTGCATGTGCTCTGCAATCATATGGAAATTAAGTACATATATGGCCTCTAGGACCCTCCATTTCCTTGTCATCTCTCTCGTTTGTCCAGCAAAGTTGCAGAACCAAAGTTGGCTAGCTCTTCACAAAAGCCCACCTCAACATTCTACAGTTTTGATCAATGATTCAATTTGACACGGTTTCATGAGAGCCTTCTTCCTCACTTCATGCCATGATGCCATAGAAAACATATAAATAACCTTCTTGCACCCTATCATTAAGCAGCACCATCATGCTCCTCACTACATTCATAACACAAACATACGAGCAATGTAAGAATAATTTATTTTCTTGAACATTCTAATTCAATAACTCGACTATAATTAATTTTGTGATTAACATATTTATACTTATTACTTGTAATTTGAAAAACAATCAAGTTCAAAACTCGAGATATAAATCATGATTATAATTTAAACATAGTTATAATTATAATTTCATGTTTAACATAGTTATAGTTATAACACGAGTGATCTAGTCCAAGATTAAAATAATGAGTCATGAATGACTCAGATTTACTTGAATTTTTTTTAAGTAATAAATCACTTATTTTATGTTTTTTTATTTTTTTAGTTTAAATGATATTTTTTTATAAGTATTTTCGGTAATGAGCTGGTAAGCTAACGAGTTAAGTTTTAAATTTTATTTTGTAACTAGATTATTAAACCTAAAAATATCTTCCACACAACTTTTTATTATCCTCGTTAAATTATATAAAAATTAGATCAAGAAAAATAATTTATTCTTCATATACATTAAAACTTGCCGTGATGACTGGTAATCCCGAAAAAGAAAGAAGAAAAAAAGAAATTCGGAGCTACCAAATCAAATCCTTGTTGAATTTGTTTTCTTCGAAGAACAGTAAACAAACCGACACCAGCTAAAAAACACGGTTCCTCCGGTCGACCAACACAAAACGTAAGCTATTCCCCTGATTATGTAGGACCCACAATCAGGTTGGGCCCCATCAAACTCTCATGGGTTTTTTGAACTAGAAAACACCTTCCTTTCTTCGTTTCTTGTCACTCGACTCACCTCGCCCCAAATTCCTCTCTCTCCCTCGCTCTCGGAGAGAGGGAAAATATCAAGTTTTAGAGAGAAGATTTAACGAGGCCCAGTTGACAACATTCCGATCACCACCTCTCCTCCTCCTCCTCCGGAACTGACAGCTTCCTTCATTTTCTTCATTTTTTTTTGCTTCTTCAGTAAGTAAAAACGGCTTACTGTATATCATTTTTTTTCATGCATGGTTGGTTTTGATAAAAGAAAGTGATGAATAGTACGATATATGCATGTTTGCATGCATGCCCTTGATAAACATTTTCTTGACCATGTTGAAGAATTTCATCATAAATGTATTCAATGCTAGTGAATTTAGGGATGCTTTTTATTTATTTTTGAGAATTAATGAGGACGTTGTTATAAAAGTGATTTTAAGATTTGTTATTTTCTTTTATTTCTAGATATATTATTTATTATATTAATTTGATTCAAATTTATTATGTATGCTCAACTGGTTTTTTATCTTCTTTCTTTCTTTCTTTTATATAAAAAAGTTGATGAGTGTAACCTTGGTTGATGTTTTTTTGCATTAGAAAATGGAGAGCATGAAGAGTCCATTCAAGGGAATAATAAAAGATGTAAGAGGGAGAACAGCATGTTATAAGGATGATTGGGTTAGTGGACTGTGTTCAGGATTAAGAATTTTGGCTCCAACTTTCTATATCTTCTTTGCTTCTGCACTTCCTGTGATTGCCTTTGGGGAGCAATTAAGTAGAGACACAGGTAATTATTCTCTAATAATATTTTTTTTCGAATTGGAAGATTATTTTTAAAAGCTATAGAATCAATAGGGTCAAAACAAAATTAGTCATAGTAGCATATGCGCGCGCGCGCATGTATTTTATGTTCTGAGGATAGTTTAAGGTGTATCATGTGTTGTGATGATGATGAAGATTGTGTTTGTTTTATGGTAGATGGAAGCTTGAGTACTGTGGAAACCTTAGCTTCGACTGCTATTTGTGGAATAATCCACTCAATTTTAGGTGGACAGCCATTGCTGATTCTAGGGGTTGCAGAACCTACTGTTATAATGTACACCTATCTGTACAATTTCAGCAAAGGAAGGGAAGAGTTGGGGCAGAAATTGTTTCTAGCTTGGGCTGGTTGGTAAGGAATTAAAAAAAAAACTTAAGAATTTTTTAGAGTCATTGAATATGCATATGTGCTGTTATTGATTCTCTCTTTTCCTAACTGTTTTCACAGGGTTTGTGTCTGGACAGCACTCCTGCTTGTTCTTCTTGCAATTTTTAATGCAGCTACCATCATCTTTAAATTTACAAGGATAGCTGGGGAGCTTTTTGGCATGCTGATTTCAGTTCTTTTCATTCAAGAGGCTGTCAGGGTACTGGTTTGTGATTGTTCTTTTCATGGTAGAATTTGCTGTATAATGAGGTTGACCGTGTTAATTTTTATACTACAGGGAGTGGTTAGTGAATTCAATATTCCTAAAGATGAAAGTTCAAAACTGGAGAAGTACCAATTCCAGTGGCGGTATGCAAATGGATTGCTTTCTGTAATTTTCTCATTGGGTTTATTGTTCACTGCCCTTAAAAGCCGTAGGGCAAGATCATGGCGTTATGGCACAGGTAATGAGCTGCAGCTTGGTGGGTGGATGATTAACAGAAGAAACTTGGTTTAAGATTCAATTTACTTATCTTAATCTTTTATTCCATTCTTGCAGGGTGGATCCGAGGTTTTATTGCAGACTATGGAGTTCCCCTAATGGTCGTGTTGTGGACAGCTTTGTCTTATGTCAGACCCAGCGAAGTTCCTTCTGAGGTTCCTAGGAGAGTTCATGTTCCGCTTCTTTCGGATGCTGAATCGGTGCACCATTGGACAGTAATAAAGGTAATAATCAAGAGAATTGTTGTTTCCACTGGGTAGTTTATTTCCGAGGATATTCGGAAATGTTTAGTTCCGAAGTCTTCAGACTGCAGGATTCATATCCTCAGCTGTGGGGCTTCTCTTGCTGTGAGTCTGTGGAGTGCTTGACGGAACAATTATTTGTCCTAGTATTTGGCGAAACCTCATTCCAGCTTTAACTTACTGGTGTGATCTATAATAATGTGTTTCACACACTCAAATTGCAGGACATGGGGAAGGTTCCCTTGACATACATCTTTGCTGCCTTAATACCAGCTGTTATGATAGCCGGATTGTATTTTTTTGACCACAGCGTAGCTTCACAGATGGCACAACAGAAGGAGTTTAATCTCAAAAATCCATCTGCTTACCATTATGATGTCTTGTTGCTTGGTTTCATGGTATGTGATTGATTCATGAGTGTTTCTTCTTTCTAATGTTTAGCCTCTGTAGCCTATCTATATATTTGGCTTACTTGCTGCCTGTTGTTCACGATTTCAGACATTGATTTGTGGGTTACTTGGACTCCCTCCTTCAAATGGTGTCCTCCCCCAATCCCCCATGCACACCAAGAGCCTTGCAGTTCTCAAGAGGCAGGTATGGCGCACCTTCTGACTTCTGAGGACATTTTCAAGTTAAAGTTCAGTTTGTTTAGATTCTTAGATGTTATGAGCTTGATCTGCAGTTGATTAGAAAGAAAATGGTAAAGAGCGCAAAGGAATGCATAGGCCAAAAAGCAAGCAACTCGGAAATTTATGGAAGAATGCATGCTGTGTTTTTAGAAATGGATGCGCCTTCACCTGTAAGTGCTCAAGGCTTGTTAGTTTGCAGCCTGCTACCTACCAGTGTCTTGAAATCTGTTTGTATGCAAGTGTGTTCCTTTCCAAACTTAACAGGAATCATGCTGCAGGATGTTTCAGTGCATAAGGAGTTGGAGAACTTGAAGCAGGCTGTCATGAAATCTGATGATGAAGAGGATGCTAAAAAAAAATTTGATCCTGAGAAACACATTGATGCTTATTTGCCTATGAGAGTTAATGAACAGAGAATGAGCAACCTGATACAGTCAATCCTTGTTGGAGTATCAATGTGTGCTTTGCCTCTGATAAAAAGAATACCCACGTCGGTTCTATGGGGATACTTCGCCTACATGGCTATTGATAGTCTTCCAGGGAATCAGTTCTGGGAAAGGATGCTGTTGCTCTTCATCACTCCTAGCCGGCGTTACAAGTAAGTTATACAACTTGAAATTAGAAGACAAAGCGTGCTGAAATATAAGTATTGCTTATCTAACTCCATGATAACGATGAGTTTTGATTTCTCCATCCATAGCAATCAAACACATCTTGGTTCCTGAGAATACTTTTCAACATATCAGTCGCAGCTGGCAATATAAAGCAAGTGTTCTGTCTAAAAGATTTTATATGAAGTACAAAGTGGAAGGATGTTAAATTTCTGAAAACAATAGATACTTACAGGATCATAATGCATTATCTATGAATCATAGTTTTTCATCATTATCCTAACTTCTTAGCTTTCGGTATCGTTCTGTTGGGCAGAGTCCTGGAAGGTGTTCATGCTTCATTTGTGGAGGTGGTGCCATTCAAGCAAATTGCTATCTTCACAATTTTTCAATTTGTCTACTTTTTGATCTGTTTTGGAGTGACATGGATACCCATAGCTGGAATATTGTTCCCCCTACCATTCTTCCTTCTTATTGGCATAAGGCAGCGCATCCTTCCCAAGCTCTTTCAACCTAACCATCTGCAAGAACTGGATGCTGATGAGTATGAAGAAATTGCTGGTGCTCCAGCACGAAGCCGAAGCCTTTCCCTCATGGTACATGTTTCCAATTTCTTATATATATGGTTGGAGACTTATGCCGAATATATTGCTTATATCTTTAGTGTCTAGGAAAATGATGAGCATACTATTTTAGTTAATTTGTTTTCTGTTAATGACAAAGCCTTGAATGCTGCAAGTGACTGGACTTGTTATGTTGAATTTCTGCTCATTTGACCAAGAAATGACTTGGATGAGCTTCTAGAAATAGACTCTTTCCCTATAGCCCAATTTTCATTTGGTTAAACATCTACCGGATTATAATCAGCATATAATTCAAACTCCAGCTGATGATAATTTTGCTTCGTATTCTAGCTTAGCTTACTATCCATATTAATGCATATGATAACTTGGTGCAGGAAAGAGAACCACCTGATGTGGATTCTGAAAAGAGTGAAGATGATTTCTATGATGCTGAGATACTGGATGAGATGACAACCAACAGAGGCGAGTTGAAACTCAGAACCCTAAGCTTCAAAGAAGATAGATTACATCAGGCAACAAATACTTATCCCCTTTAAATAATTTGGTGTACTTTCTCTTAGTATCTTAATGATTCATGCTTATGATGGAGTATGATATGGTATGCTTGGCAGGTCTATCCACACTGACAAGGATGACTTTTGAATACAATGAGTACCTCAACAACAATTAGGATATACTAGATAATTTCTACGATCCTCTGTTTGACCTAAAGAACATGAAACAAAGGGCCTTTTGAGCAAGAGTGTTGAAGAATATCACTTGTGTCGACGGACGGAATCTGTTGCAGAAGAGAAAGAATGCCAGAAAGAACTGTGTTAATGCGGAGGCTTTATATATAGCTTGTGATTGTTTGCTCACATATATCTACCGCGAAAAAGAAGTTTGAGAGGGAAGGAGAAATGAGATACTATTAGGAATGCAGAAACCCTCATATTATCCCTAACGAAATTAGTGAAATTTTTATTATTAGTATTGTTTTTTTTTTACTTGAACAGATTGATAGTCAGAAATTTTAGAAATCTTTCAAATTTTTGTACGTCACTTTACATTATAATTAGTTTTCCCAATTTACAGTATTCATTTTGACATAGATATACAATGGCCTGCCCTTTCTAGATTCTCGCTTTGTATTCTCATTGCCATCAGTTAAACCTCTATGGAGCCTTGAAGCTGTTTTGATATGCTCCATGCTTTCAAACCGCTAGAGAGATCAGTGAGTGCCATCTCTGGCAAGCATATAGTTTTGGCATGGACTTTGATATGCTTAAGAAAAAAAAAAAACTCATTCGAAAGTGGGAATCTGACTTGAACCGAGTCCCTATCTCACCAGCTTCTCTCCCTTTTGACATAATTTTGTACCTAAAGTGTCATGGTCTATCCCATACTCATTTTCCTAATCCATACAGGTGGAATTTTCTTCCCAAACCTCCATGTTAAGGAAAGTTGCTCATTTTCCAACTTCATGCCACTCATGCTAACTGGTGCAATGCTCACGAGGAGTATATTAGATCTTCTTTTTTTTTACTGTTAAAACTAAAGCAATCACTGAAGCTATGCTCATTATTAAGAGTGTCTTGCACCTATCCTGGAAGAGTAAATCCTATTGTGGTGGTGTCTCTGATAGTCAAGCTGTGAGAGTGAAAGAGAGTTCTGGTGCCCCTTTAATCAATGGGACTCACTTATGCTGATTGAAACCCACTTCTAGAGAAGACTACTGCTAGAATTCTTCATTGCTAACAGCCATTTCATCTTCTTTAATACGTCAATTTTGTTGAAAAAGTTAAAAGAGTGGAACTCTGCTGTGTTGCTTGGAACACCTGGTGTTTGTTGTTGAAGTTAAGTTCCTTATGGGTTGCCTGGTGCCATAAATATCCGTTGAGAATAGGAGTGTTTGGAATGTGAGAATCCCAGATGATTGTAGTTTGAATTGGAGGAAAATTTTGAAATTGAGATATTGTGTGGGATCATTTGGAAACGGGAGCAATGTCTTTCTGTGGTGGGACAATTGGCATCCTTTAGGGCCTCTGATAAAGATTTCTGGGATGAGGCTTATACATGAATCAGGAAATAAGATTGCCTTCTACTGCTAAAATTTGTGATGTTATTTCCAATGGTGATTGGAACTTGCCGAATGCCTGGTCTGATACAAAGTGTTCAGGCTGCTACTTGTGGTGTTGTTTATCCCATTTTCTATTAATGATTCTGTACTTTGGAAACCTTCTCCTAAAGGAATTTTCATTTGAAGAAGCTTACTGGAGCAGATTGGTGAAAGAGGGATCAGGCTTGGTTAGCCATCTTGAAAAGGCTATCTGCTATAGTAAGACTGGGAGGCTTGTTAACCCTAAATGTGTTTTCTGCAAATGAGCAATTGAGGGCAGAGATCACTTCTTGTCCAGAAATGAAGAGCATATGCCATTCCATTTTTCAGATTTTTAGCATCCAAAGGTCAGTAGGTGATTGGAGATGTGAACTTCATTTTGCAGAGACTTATTTTCAGAAGAGTTTTTTCAAAACTACCGTGATGAGGCTTGCTTGATGCACTATATTTACTTTATATGACAGGAGAGAGTAGAAGAACACATGAGAATAACTGCTCTAGTACTTTTAAAGTTGTGAAGAAAATCATTCTATAATATGTTGTTCGAAAATTCAGAAAAACGCTACTGCAAATTCTAATATTGCTGAAATTTGCAGGAGCAACTTTTAGTGCATGTTGCTTTTGATTGTTTGTTTCCAGGACTATTCATGTTTGTAAGGCTCTTGTGCACTCTCACCTTTTGTTTCTTTGATAATGAAGTATTCATCAGAAAAGAAATAATATTCAATAGATAATACAACAATAATATCCTCCCCTTAAGCACCCTCTCATACAGTTGGTACAATGCCAAGATATGGATAGATTGCTTCTCCATATTAATTTTTTTTTACTTTTAGGTTGAGCAGGTTCAGTATTCTATTTTCTCCAGGAAAATTGCAGCAAACACATGAGCGGTAGGCTTACTCAAATACTGCATTCCCTATACAATTTAATTTTCAGTTTTAACAAGACAGGGGTCAGCAGGTTTACCCCATATCTAAACAGCTAGGTATTCTTGCAGGTGATCCCCTAAGAGTAAGAAGACAACAAGTTCATCATCGGCAGAAGACAGAAACGAAAGAGGCAGAGATTAGTGAGCAGAGGTGAGCTCACATCCCCTGATACTACTATAGTATCTTGGGACTCGCACCATTCAGCATTACCGCGATAATCCAAACCTCTTTCACTCCACTTCTTATCTCCTTTGGCCCCTGCGACCTTCAGATTTGCATAGCACGTTCATTTCTGTGACTACTGTGGGTGACAAATGTTATGCTAACTTTTCAGATTGTATAATGCATAATCTCCTATTTGCTATCACAGTTTCTCTATTTATACAACATGATCCGGAAGAAAATGTTGAAAGATAGAAAGACAAAGCCAGACTACAGGAAGGACCACCATGTTTCAATCTCAATAGATTGGCCCACCGTGAATCTTGGATAGGTAATCTGAACTCAGAACTCAAACCAACTGACATATTTTAACTTTAAGTGCCAGCATCACTAACAAGAACAAGATGATCGCCATCTCTAAGTACCTCTATATCTTCAATTTCAGCACCTTCCTTGGTTAGAATCTTGGAGGCATTGCACCCAAATTTTTTGGAACCAATATCAAGTAGTTCTTGGAGTGAATTTGGTAAAGCAACAATCTTTCCAGCAACTTCACCTTTATCCGGGCAACTGAGAGTCACTCTAGCACGACAGTTCAAACTTGCGAAGCCAGTAAAACGGGCTGGAGATGAAATTATGTCATTCTCACCTGCAAAATTTGAAATTTTGAGTTTATTTAGAGTAAAAGTTGGCAAAGAAAGAGACTTATTTGTTCAAGAGTGTATAGCAATTGGATGGTTTCTAGTTATCTTTTCAAGGACTACGTTAATTACAAACTTCCCAATTGATAGGGTGGTCTCTATTTTCCTATGTAATTCAATACCTCGCAACCATGCATTCTTTTTCCTCCTGATTTTCCTGACGTGAAACACATGATTGACCACTATAATTCTTACATCCAGAAGTCATACTTATGTCTTGGTATTAAAAAAAATTCAAGGTATTGAAAAAATAGAAGCGTTCTTACCAGTACTAGCAACTGACATCATCCCAACAAGAGAGTTGTGGAAATTATCTGCCCTTCTCCTTCGAGGTCTATCAGGCCATGAGACTTCAGGGACTGGTGGCATAACATCATGACGAAAAGAAGGAGAAAATGGAGGTATTGTAGGTTCACTATTATACCTTGCCATGGGCTTCCTACCAAATGGCACCCCTGGATGCTTTGGGATTGTGGAAACCGTTTTTTTATTCGTCTGCATCCTATTTTCGAACAAAGCTTGAATTTCCTCTTGGCCCTGATGATCAGCCAAGGCCCTTGGTGTCCATCCATGGAGATCTGGCTTATCAACATCGGCTCCTTGGTCTAAGATGAACTTGACCATTTCAGTGTTTCCTTCAGAGATTGCTGTATGAATGGCAGTAGTTCCACACCTTGCAGGCAGTGTTACATCTCCACCATATTTGACAATTTCCTTGAGCAAATCCAAGTTATTTTGCTCAGCAGCTGTATATGCAAATTGGCCCACGTCACCAGAAGTTATAGTTGCCCCATTGTCTGAAAGAAGTTTAAATACAGATTTATGATTCCCCTGTAGCGCTTCCCATAGAGGAACATTGCCCTCTGAATCTGCATGAATAAAATGAAATTATTGTTAAATTTATTTTGCCAGATGAGTCGGAACAATCGTTACGGGTCTTTATGTTTGCTTATTCCCGAGAGAATACCTTTGATGTTAGGATCTACTCCATACTCCAGAAGTAGGACTACACAGTGCTCATTCCCATTTGAAGCTGCAATATGCTGTGCATTCCGAGTCCATACAATAAAGGAATCCGGGTAAGACAATAAAGTTATGAGTACAAGATTTATGCAATATGTATGAAAGAATATTTCCACACCAGCGCAGTTCGTCCATTTTCGTCTGACTCATTTGGATCTGAACCCTGCTTCAGCAACTGATGCAACAATAGATCATCACCCCTCATTGCCGCGATGCACAAAGTAAGAGGTAAATCCATTCTGTCCTGATTCAGCATGTGCTCTGTGTGTTGCAAAATTCCTTCCATCTCTGGATCATTCAGCTCTTTCAAATGCTGCATCAACCAAAAAAGGCAGTATCAAGTAATTAGCATCTGTTAATAACACAAGTGGTATTGAATTTCAAATTTCTGAGTTATATCTTGGAAGCATTTGGAATGGAGTGTAATCGTGGCCTATTTCAGTACAGAACCCAAAATAACATAATGGAAGCACTCATGTTCATGTTGAATTACGTTACACATCACAAAAGCATGACAGATTTTTTACAAGAAGCAAATCATTACCAAATGGCTTTCTCGATGCATTTTTCTGATATATTTGAAGGAAATAAGGTTCCAAACCATAAAGCATGCTGTAAAATAAGCCCAAACCAAAATCTCATTCATTCTATCAAATAATGAAAGATGGCGATACATAAGATAATTATGACAGAAAATGCATGCTTAGCACCAAGTTCCTATTCTTAATTATGACAACAGGTGGTTGATTACAGAAAAATACCCAACGAATAAAGATAGCTAGTATTTTAGAAAATGACAGTATAATATTTATGTATGGTGACAGTATTTGAGAAATGTTGTTGTTAAGAACTTTTGCTGACCTGAAGAAGGTTGTTCATGATTACTGTCCCATCTCCAACATTTGATTGGACATTATTTAAGAACGCAGTTCGATTCAAACGTAGGAGCTGACTCAACCGTTTGGTTCGAACCGTGAATAACTGTGGTCTGTAACATAGCAGACCAATCTCACCAATAACATCTCCAGTTGCAGCCTCACCAACAACCTGCAATCTTCAATTAGACAAATTGCAAATTATTTATCATGGTAAGCATACTCCAATTTAATTTCTAGCTCAATACAACTGATGGAATTGGTGGAAAGAAATTAGAAACGTTTAAATCACTGAACTTGCCTGCTCTATTCCATTCCTGTGCACGATAAGTTCCTGCAAAGTAGAATTGTAAGAATAAGTACATAAAAATGTCCCCTAGAAAATGGAGATCTGAATTCCAAAAAAAGTCGCACAAAGGGAAAGACTATGTCATTCAAAATCAATTAATGGACTCCGAGCATGATATGTTCACATCAGGGAGGCATATTGAAGTCGTGTTCTTGACCTATCATAAATTGAAACCACATGGAACATGAAGAGGGCGGGGAAGGGAGTTTTAGTTAATTACCACCGCGCCAGTGACTAAAATATACAGATCTGTTGGTGCTTCATTTTGCAAAATTACATCTTCTCTGGGTGGAAAGTACTCAGCTTTCATCTCTGTGACCTTCAATATTAAACAATTTCAAGTTACAGAGATGGAACGAAAAATCAGATATACAAATATGAGTGGCCAACAAGAGGACATAATCTTCTCTCTCTTTTTTATGAGCATCAAATGAACACAATTAACAGCTTCCTCCACCTCTAAAACAGGAAAAAGCTTCAAAATTTCTTCCATAATCCATCAAGAAGATGAAGTAAAAGAATTACCAACTGAAAGAGCAGGTCATTTGATACCCCACGAAACAAGTACACTTTATCCACAAGTGAATAAAAGAGATAGTTAGAAATGCTCGATCGAATTGCTTTAGGAAGAGAACCAATGGTCTCTTGTTGATGCAATCCCTCCGAGTCGGTTCTGTACTTCAAACACAAATGAGCAAGCATCTGTTCTTGTAACCGAATCGGAAGGCGGTTCCTTTGTGCAAAACTTGAGACAGCTTGGATAGTATCTCTCTGAAAATTCCATGCAAGTAATGTCAATAGTCTAAAAAGGCTTTAAGACACTTGAAAACCAAATGATTAAGGTAGAGATAATTCATTTAATCAGTTACAGAATCTACCACAGGCTTGCTAGGCAATCAAAACACAGATCGTAAGACAAGTTACTCACAAATTGCCTTGTTCGGAAGGTGGCATGGACAACCAAATTGGTCATGTTTCCAATCAAATACGATGTAAGTCCAAGATTAAACATCATGTAGAACATGACGAATATCATCTCCTGCGGATTGACAGCATGCAAATCACCATATCCAGTGGTAGAGAGCGTGGTTGTAGACCAGTAAAGTGATTTGACATAACGAATCCACAGGCTCTCTCCATGAAAATCTTCCCAAACGGATCCGATCCATGTTTTACTTGGATCCTTGTAATTTACAGCAATGCGATAGTAGAAGCAACCGGCCATGTGAACTACAAATAGAGTAACCTACAATTACATCATGATCCTATAAGATGGATAGTTTTTTCAAGAAGCTCAAAAATTTTATGAAAATTACCAAATTGAATTTTTAACGAGTGTATATACTCACACATATGAGCTTCACGCATCGAACCACAAAGTAATTGTAGTTCCTATCCTTTTCCAATCTGATGTAATTAATGAGAACAGTGAGGACAATGCTTAATAAATTCAATTGCAGCTGTAAATGAAGCTAAAGGCTGAAGATAGCATTTAATTACCTTGAAAAGAATTTACTAACTCGCCGGAGACGCCAGAGGCGAAGCATACTAAAGTACCCGTATGACTGAAGTTTATCAGGCAATATTTCCCTGATAAGCTCAGATGGGATTGTGGAGATAACATCAAGGACCAACCACGATTTTGTATACCTCCAAGCAATCTTTTTTCGGTTATCAACTAGTAGATATGAACTTTTGTCAAGGTATGCAACAAAGAAGGTCAAAACAATATCAATGGCAAAAAATCCATTGACAACATTATCTGTTATGGCCAGACCCCCACTAGGTTTGCTAAGGTAACCAAACTCAAATGGAGACACCCATGCCGTGTAGAAAACTAGAAATACCAAGAAAGTATCCCATAATCTGCATTATCAAACATTAAACATTCATTGTTCAGCTATAACAAAACATGGAGAAGGGTATCACAAAACCTGCAATTCAAGAAAAAATCCAAGGCATTGATCATTAGCTCAACTATAGGAAAGAACATTGAGAAATATCACAATTAAGAGCAACTTTCCAACCACATAATATCTCAAAATTAGTGATAGGATAAATTAATGATAATCTGACCTTGTTCATGTAGACCAAACCCATCACATTACTCGAATCATTGCAACAACAGTTTTAGTCCACATTATATATCCTATGCATGAGGATATGTGCCTTCATATTTTCATGAGATTTAAAAAGTGTAGGACCATCATGGTTTTGGATTGTTTTTGCAAAACCATGGTTTAACACATCTTGGAATTCCAAAACCACTCATTTTTGTTATCATTATGAAGTTTGAAATTCCAAGGCATCTTTCTTTCTGATTCAAAATAACCAGATACCTTTTTCATTATCATATCATAATTAAAAAAAAAAACTAATGCAATAACCTGTAGCGAGGGTCGAAGGGAGAGAGAATGTAGCGACGGAGAATGACACGGCGGTTGCTACGAGCGGTGGCACCTAGAGAAGGGAGAATCTCACCGGTAAGGCTAAAATGGCTGGCATCGTCTCCTGATAATTCATCATGTTCTTTGTCACGTATTCCATTATTCCCTTGTTCACTTCCGTAAAGGCTTCCATTTTCCAGCCCTCCTTGTCCACAGAACAACACCCTCTTCTTCGTCATTCAAATAACGTTAGAATCAAGAAAACTTAAAAGAAAAGGAAAACAACAAGAGCGCCCCAACAACGCCCTTTTCTTTGTTTCTTTCTTGGAAAGACGTACGTAGTAGGTACAGGGATTTGTGCTAGGACAGTACTGCCATATATTGTTGTTGTTATTGTTTACAGGTCTCTTTCTAACTTTGGGTGGCTGTGTGCTGTATTCTCAGTGTTTTTTGGATTGGTGGCAGCGGCCGTCGTGACTGGAAATCTTTCTGTTTCACCTGCACTTATGACGCTTGTCCCTCCATACTTATCCTTTTCAGATTCTAAACTTAGGGTCGTATATTTCTTGGATACTCCTGGAAACTCATAGAATATATAGTTATTTTTTATGAACTCGAAATAGATATATTTAGATGGCAGTGAATAATGGAAGTTTAAGTATGATCTCTGTTATTCATCACTTGCCAAAGCTATGGTTGAAAAAAAAAATATACAGGGATTTTGCATTGTGATTGCAAGATTTTACTAATTTTATTTGGATTCATTTGGAATTTTTATCAGAGTTTAATTAAGTTATATTAGAAAAATAAAATTTTATGTGCTATTATATTTTACCATCCTAAACAAGTAAAGTTCATGCATGACGCATACAAGAATATATAAGAATATATGATAATAAGTTTATTACTGGTTAAAATCAAAATCCTTAAAAACCAAGAATATTATAAGTATAAAGAGACTTTTAAAATACATAATTTTTGTTCATTTTAGTCTTCCTTGTCAAAAAAAACTATTATAATTTTTTATATTGAAAAAAACTAGAAAACTTTAATGATGTTGAATATGAAAAATAAAATAAGAAAAATACTTCCTTTAAATATGAAAAAAGAAAACTAGAATAGCATAATAATACAAAATAAAGAAAAATAAAAAACAAAATTAACTAAAAAAAATATTTATTTTCTTAAAAAAGCTATTGCATCAGTCTTCCCGAGTTAGAAGGAACTCATCCTCGAGTTCTAACCTTAGTCAACAACTATCATCCACCACAAACATCTTTTTATGTGTGGTCCATCTCATTGTAAATTCCTAACAGTTGTTATCAAGAATCTTTAACACAATATTTTTGTGTGGTCCGTCTCATTATGGATTTCACAATCAGGATTTTCAATAACAATAACTAAAACAAACACACTATTTCTAGTATGTTTTCTCTCTAACGAGGAACTTTCCCATCCAGATACACGAGCATGCTCTCTTTTTAACTAGGAATTGTTGAGCTCTAATACATATCATCTATAATATCTAATCAAAACAATAAAAAATTATTGGACTCTGATATCAACTGACAAATATGAAAGCGAAGGCTAACAAGGTTTGATACAAGTCAAAACTCTCATATATGATTACGGATATCATAACTATGGATATAATGCTAAATTAAATTGCGAGGGTGTTAGATTATAATTATCATGGGACTTAATTTAAAGTTAACATGGGGAAAATGGAATGATGGTCCAAATTCTCAACTAGTACTAAAGCTTTGCCAATCTAATCATTTTTTTCGTGGATCAATAAGAAGCAAAAGAAGCTTTGAAGAACTGCACTCAATAGAAAGCTTTGCAATAATTATTCATATCATTATCTTGCTTTACAATAATAATAGCTTTGAAGTACTATTGTTTTCTCCAAACAGTACTGATCAATTAGGTGTTGATCCGAAATCTATCATGCGGGTCCAAACCAAGACATGGCATGTTGGATTATACATGAAAGCAGCACAAACTTGATTGGTCGATGTTGTTGTGTTTTCTTTCCTTTGGTCTAAAGCATGCCCTTTTAACTCTTAAAATCTTTTAAATCCATAAAATTCTTTTAATTCCTAGTTTGTTTTAGCGATATAATTAATCTGGTTATTAAAATATATTTTTATTATATTTATCATATGTTTTTAAAATATTTTGATGCATGATGTCAAAAATTAAAAAATATATATATATAACTCTAATATATTTGTAATTAAATTTAAAAAAAAAAACATATTACATTACAATACCAAACATAGGATATTATATATGAAAATAACTTCATTAATTCAATTTCATAGTCCATGTAAATCAAAAAAATTTTAAAATCTCACATTAATTATAATCTACAAGAGAAGATCGACCCATAATTATGTGAACACTTTGGAGAGAACTTCGCTTCTGAACGTGGGACAGATTCAATTCCTTTTTCTTTTTTATTACAAAGTACGAGCTAGCTCTTCCCACATTTTCCATGTCGAATAGTTGCTGTGATTATTTGTCTTTGAAGCAATGCTTTTCTCAAAGGCAACCAACAAATCGGATCCTTAAATCTTTCATGGGCCATCGATTTTATAAAGCTGTCTGCATTCAGTCAAATGTGATATTGGTAGACAAGATTAAATCAATGATAAAGGTGATGTTCTTCCACTGTCAAGGCCTCCAATCAGGAGAAACATGTCGTCGACATGATTTCCCCTCTCCAAACATGAAAGTGGCCTCTTCTCAGTCACGGGAAAGTAATAATTACATTACAATTTGAACTAATTAATGTGTGGATACTGGTCGTAGGATTGTCAACTCAATATATGAGTCACAGTAACAGCCACGAGAAGAAGAAGAAGAAGAAGAAGAAGAAGAAGGAAGAAGAAGAAGGGCATGGCTGACTGCCCTAGCTAGCTAGCGCGCAATCCTCTGATATTGGATACTTACGTTTCTTTGAATATGGGTTATTATAAAGCAAAAGTTATTCATGCATGCAGCAGTATGTTCAAAACATAAAGTTGTGCCTGTTAAAGCTAAATACCAAACTGGCAAAATAACTATGAACAGTGGTTGACTACAAAGGTGACATGTGATGCATGCAAGTCAGATCGGATTTTTCTTAAAGTAAAAAAGAAAGATGATAATTAGATAATGATAATGTTTTTAAAAGAGTAAAAAAAATTTGGAATCTGAGTCATTGATTTGAATAGGTTAAATAAGTTTGATTAATTTAATAATATAATTATAAAAAAATAATGAAAAACCCCAAAAAAATAACAACAATGGCTAATAAAAAAATAAAATTTTGACAATATTATAAAAAAAATCCTATAAATACTTTTAAAGGGTATCAATAATTTTATTTGAAAAGAATGAGAGGGATGAAATTGAAAAATAAAATAAATTAAGAAAATAAAAAAATAAAAAATAACAATAGAAAAGGGATCACGTTTAATAGGTAAAAAATTGAAAAAAATTTTAATTTTATAATTTATTTCTAATAAAATAAATTATAATAAAAAATATATAAACTAAATTCAAAGAAAAAACTAAAGAGTTTGGTGTGGGAATCAAGGCATAAAAAAAAAAATCATAATGTCAAACCGGTATTCCATTATTTCTTCGAATATTTTAACCGTCCCAATATTTTCAAGGTGCGTTGTCCAGTATGCATCCAAATACCTAGTCACATGCAATGCCGTTCACGTAAATTAAAGACCCTGGCCCTTAATGGGGTTCGGTGCCAGCCGGATTTGACCAAGATTCACAGGGTAGGACATGCTCCACCGAACCGGATTCTACCCTTTCTTCTCTCTGCCTGGGCTCACATTCCGTTTTGGTATATAGGTTAAAAGAAAGGGTCCTGAAAATCAAAAGACGACAGGCATATAGGAAGTTGTGGTAATTTGTCTTAATTTGGATGAAGGAGCTCGACGCTTGTGTCATTTTGCGTTGGAACTCTGTGGTGATTGTGCGTTGCAAGGATCCTCACATGTGCTGCTGTTTACCAGGAGAATCTTTCAACTCTGTTCACTGAAAAAAGAATCTGGCGTCGATTCGTTCTGTTTTATCTTGAAAGGAAACGGCGTCGTTGACAATCATAATCTTGGCCACGATACTGTGAAAATAGGGCCATTGCCGACGAAAAGTTTCTGCTGCTGAATTATAATCGTCACTATGGGCCTTTCTTTGTTGGGCTCTTTCAGCCCGTTTTAACAAATTAAAAATTGGGCCTAGAAAATCTCCAACGAATTCTACCCGATTCTTCCAGAAAAATGAGAAAAAAATAAATAAAAATAAAAAAGAGAGAGAGAAGGGCTCTGAAAAACTTGCAGCTGCAAGCGAGAGGGAGAAAATACAGGAACCTTCCAGAATGGCGTCGTTTTTGCAATCGCTCATAGATCCAAGAAAGAACTGGCTTGCCAAACAACACATGAAAACTCTCTCCTCTCGCCTTCGCAGATACGGTCAGTTCCTTTTGCTTTTATTCAAAACGCTAATCATTTTTTTCCCACTCAATGTCAGTTACAAATTCAAAGAATTATTATATTTTTTTAATTGGGTTTATTTAGGGCTCCGATACGATGATTTGTACGATCCCTATTACGAACTGGATATCAAGGAGGCGCTTAATCGGCTCCCAAGAGAGATCGTCGACGCGCGTAATCAGCGGCTTAAGCGTGCCATGGACCTTTCCATGAAGCACGAGTATCTCCCTGAGGACCTTCAGGTTTGTTATTTACTTATTTATTTATTAACTGCTAATTACTATTACATTGTTGTTATTAAATGATATTTATCTTTTCTTGTTTTCTTAGAATTGTACTTTGATCAATGGTATTTATATTTGGATTTTTTTCATATCATTATGCATTTTTTATAAAAAAATAATTTGAAAGGTATGTTAGTTTATTCTGCATCTTGTGGAATTCAAACGTGTGATTACATGATGAGGCGTGGTGGTGTGGGCATATGTGTTGGATTATGAATGTATTTGGTCGAAGGATGCCTGATGTTGTTGTTGCTGTTTTTTATTTGGATTCGGTATGCATTATGTTTTATTTGATGGTAATTTGAGGTCTTATGGGTTTTTGCGTGTTTACGTTGGACTTTCGTAGGCAATGCAAACACCATTCAGGAGCTACCTGCAAGAAATGCTGACCCTAGTAAGTGTTGTTTGAATTAAATATATCTCTATCTATTCTGTATAAATTTCCTTTTCTTTTCTTTTCTTTTTAATTTAACTCTGTAGATTGCAGGTGAACCCCAAAGTGTTTGTATTTTTTTTAAATGGTTTTGGGTGTATGCATATACCTGATATGAATTATTTGTGCGTACAGTCCATAAATTGCAGTGAATTAGCATCCTTGTCTATTGCGTGTGTAATTTTACTTTGTTTGAAATAGGGTATCAAGTTGTAAGCTAGATGAGTAGATGATTGTTTTCATATTTACTTTACTTTCCTGTTGTGGAGCTCTTTTGCATCAGGAGTTGTTACATGCTAGATAAAACAAAAGCGTTGTGTTACTTTCATGTTGCTTTTCCATAAAAATTTGTCCCATGACTCTTAATTTATAATGCACTAGTTGCTCTCCTGTGTCTTTTTCACTGGCAATTAGTAGAAGACCGCAACCATTGCAAAAACAGGGATTTTAGTAGTAGGCGGCATCCCCTCTTAGTTTTGAGTAGGTGGAACCATTCTGTTTTGTTCTTCTCCTGACCGGGTGATCCAGGAATTTCCCTATGATTTTATCAACTAATATTTCGATATAGAAAGATCTCCTTATTTCTTCACCGTGGATTCTTGTGTCATTTTCTTGAAAAGATATTATATCACCGTGGGACACTTTCAAATGAGTAATGCTTACCATTCTATTATTCACACAAACCCTTCGATGACTTATCAGCTGCCTTGCTTGAGGACTAGTTTCACAAAAATGGAGACGAACCGGAATAGCATCCAATCTTCTTTCTAGATTGAGTAGAAAAGGGATATATGAAGTTCTTTCTCTTCCTATGTGCATCTCGGGTAAATCACCATAAAAATGGACAACTTTCATGAAGTTTGTAATTGGATGTAACTGTTAAGATTTTCGATGATTCATTACTTGAAAGAATGGTGCTGTGTATTTTGTGTGTGGACCATGTTGCTGCAACGAAAGAAAATACTCTTCTGGTAGTGGTAGTTCTTTGATTGAGAGTAGGTTTCTCTCTACAGGTTCTTTACTATTACCTTTAATGCATTAACCTGCTTATCCTATATTTGGACCAAAATGACATGCAGCTGTGTTTATTCTCCTATTGAAGTTCTGATACTCGCATCTTTGTGATGTGAATTTATGTTATACGAACATTGTGGTGCATGTTAAATTTTAGAAGTGGTGAATGTGTACTGTAAGCTAATTATTGTTGGGTTGGGTACTAGTTTTGGACATGACTTTACTCTTGGACTGCGTCCTTCAGTCCATAGAAGGGTCCTACTGATTTTAGGTGCTCAGCTTTGGTTTACTTTCTTATGAGTATGCTCAGGGTATTGTGTCTGTGTTCCATCTCGAGCAGATTTTTCTTGTTTGTCTAGATGGTTTAATTTTATAATTGATCAATTGCTATTGTGTTCGTACTGCATTGAATCTAATCCAGCTCCTATGCTGTGGAGTTTTTATATAGAAGGTAGCAAATGAGAGAATTTGATCAGCTTCGTATAGAGGTTATCTTAAGTTGCATAAATTAGGAATATTCAGAAAATTGTATCATGTCTTGCATGAATTTCTTGGTCATAGATGGATTTACCTACGGTTTTTTAGTCTTTCACCTATTGATCTATAGCTTCATTCAATTTGTTGCTGGACCACTTTTGAATGATATGGGAGTTGTTCCGTGAAGCAGTTTGGTGCCCAAGCTGCTGCTTTGACCTGTATGATACTCATTTCATTTAGGAATGTGATTTTGCATACATGCTGGATGCATTATCTCGGATGATGTTTATGTTACATCATCTGCTAAGATGTGGATTGGTTATGACAAAGATATGGTGTCAGTTTTGCAGATTTTGGCATCATTTTTCATCATAATATAAATCAATCATCCAATTTTAGATCAAATTCATGAAAACGAATAAGCTTGAAATCATTTTGACAATATTTTGTTGCACTATGGATTTTTATCCTGCTTTCTTTCATGAGGATTTTGTGCATCATCTAGATTGCTAGAGTTACCTCGCCCTTCTCAGAGAAATGGGGTGAGGGGGCTTGTTCGTACATTTATGAAAGCATAAGGTGCATGCAAGTACATGGGAAACATTGTTAAGAATATATAGAAAAATTTTAGGAATTAAATAAGCTTGGGGTAGAAATGCTTCCATTCGTTGCTTTATTTTGGGCAATATGATTAGATGTAAATTTTGTTATTGCAAAAACAATAACAAAACAGTTGTTGAATTGGAGACATTATTGAAGAATGTCTAACTTAAATTAACTGAATCCTGCTTCACAAGCTGTGTTAAAATGAGTTTTTTTTATCATGTTTTGCAGGTGAAGAAGGAGAGAGCAGAACGTGAGGCTTTGGGAGCTCTGCCTCTTTACCAGCGCACCATTCCTTGAGTTTCTTAGCATTACCCTTGTCCATTTCATATTGAAGTAAATCTTGTTGAAATTTTTTTCCTATATTTTCTGCTTACAGAAGGGCAGATGGATTATGTCTCTGCTTAATAAGTTGTTTTCCCAATCTTTTCGTGATGGTGGTGGTTAAATGTTGTCACTAGGTTGTCTTTACCGACACCTTTGCCAATATTCATGTAGAACCCTGCTATTTAACTTTTATTTCATCGTCAACTGCAATAAAAAGATTGTCTTTTACTATTACTTGTAGCTGACTTGTGATCTCGGTTGATAATTCTTGAAACATGTGTGGTTTTTACCCAGGAACTAGGCTATGTAGGTCATGATTTCATTTGTGCCTTATGGCAGCAGATGCTGGCAAAGAGAGAGTAGGTCCGGTATGAACGTCTTGGCATGGTTGGTCGATGGTCACATGCTAATGGTTATAATCCCCCCCTTCCTTTCTAAAGGTTAGCAGATACATGCTCGTTTTATTTCTCTCTTTTACCTGTACAATAAAATCACAAATCTGTCTATATATGCGTACAGAAGGGGTGTTGGGGAGATAGTTATGGATTTAAGTAGCTATTTTATTTTACCTTTTGGAATATGCTGTTTTACTACGATAGCGGGGCTATAGTATGATAGATGAGGTCTTAACACTGTTCGTACCTAGGGTTAAAGTTAAAACGATTATGGTTTCATGTTTCAACTTTGTACACAGCACGTGTAGGAAATTTGAAAGCTAAAGGACAGTCGTTCAATTCTCAAAGTCATGTCCATTTGAGTCCTTTCCCTAACCCCAATACTTCTTTGAACAGTGGTTCAATGCTTCTTTGGTGGATCTTACGTTTGAATAGTTCATAGTGTTGTTTTATTTTTATTTTTATCTTTATCTTTATCTGTAAACATGCACAAACGGCTAGGGGAAAGAAAACTCTGCCGCATTTCAGAAGAGTAAATTCATTTTGCTTCCTGTTTAAGCCTCCAAAATCGATTGCATTCTGCAATAGTTGATTTTTGACACCATGATTTTAGACCCCATCACCTGGAGTGGTAACCAAAATTACGTCCACAGACTTCCTTCTCACATCTTACGGGATTGTCTTCATAAATGGGACCATGTGCACGTGCTTTCATGTTTTTTCTGCCTTCATGTACCTTGAGGTGACTGCTTGCATTAAGAACTTAAGATTTAAGAATCGATTTATTACACAGTGCCATTAGCAGCTGGTGTCTGGTACAACAATATTGACCTTGTAGACCCACGTCCAAAGTTTCTTTACAAATCCCATATAGTTCCATGTGGCTGCATCATCTGAAGGTCGGCCATAAATGTTTTTGTATGATAATTGTATGTAGGGGGGGGGTGGCTTTTCAAGATATGTCATTCTGATTGGACAAGAACTTGCCAAGTGGAGAGCCAAGGTGGTTCTCTTGTTGTGTGATAGGTACACGTCTTTTGTCACCCACCTTCTGTCTCCTCCATGAGGGTTTTTTCCTTCCCACAAATGAACATTTCCATGTGATAACATGTATCCATGCTTTAATGAGAAGGCTGGTCTTGCAATAAAATACCACCTTCCCCTCTTGTCTCTTGACCTCTCATAGATTATCTGGTAACACTATACTGTCGGGCAGAACATGTATGTGTCGCTACTCACTAGTTATAACATGAAGAGGAAGCTCCTCAAAAAAGATCATTATAAGTGAAAGTAATCACTCTTTTTCATGTAGATAAAAAATGTAGGCCTAAGAAGTTCACCATTTCAGGATAAGGAAGAATCTAAATGTTTAAACTGAAGATATATCGCAAAAATCAAAGGAGATTGGATCTTTAAATTTGGAACTACGTTTGTCAGTTGGTAGAATGTCTATCTTAAATCATTGAAAGTAGGACTATCTTCATCGAGCTAATAAATCTGAAATACAGTGGAGATCCATTTCATGTGGGATCTCAATCTATGTCCTTGCAAGTCTTTTTTTTTTTTTTTCAATCACCATTTATGAAACACCGACAAGAAAAAATGAGAAGGCTATACGAGTTCCAAAATAAAAGAGAGAAAATAAGGTATATATCATGTTTCCTTTGATTGCCAAAGGTAGTTAAAAACAATCATCAATTCAATGCAATTTTCCATTTCACAATTATAGAGATGGTGTCTAGGGTGTTCAATTTAGATTCTCAAATCATAGGTCACAGCATGTTATTTGATTTGTCTAAATTAGGTTTTGAGTTGGGAATTTTGGCAAGCGTTTCGCATTGTATACATGAGATTTCTGAGAAGCCTGTATTAGGATAACATAGAATCACATGAAAATCTTTACATCCTTGTGGCTCACTAGAGCTGTCCACTTGAAATTTAGAAGCGTTTCAATTTGTGTTTCTAAAAAATTTGAATTTTTTTTTTATTTCTAAAAAATTTGATTTTTTTTTTATTTTTATTAAAATTTAATATAGTTTGTATGTTTTAGATTATTTTAATGTGCTGATATCAAAAATAATTTTTAAAAAAATAAAATAAAATTATTAGTATACATTTTAACACGAAAAATTATCTAAAAAACACTCAGAATCAAACTGCCAAACATGAAAGGCAGATACAGGGACCACACATTTATTCAAACTAGAACTACCTCTGAGTAGTTCCATTATCGAGGTAGATAACTTCAATGAACCCATTGCAATAGTTTGCAGGTACAGTCTATTGCCCGCCCGGCCACATCTCAAGTAATCGTGTGACCTGAAATCTCAAATAGAATGCTAGATAGTATTTTCTTGACGAAGATCAAAGCAAGAATTAACTACCTTTGTATTTTCTTGACGTCCCATTGCAATAGTCTGTTTTTCATAGGTTTATTTTTTTATTTTACTTGAAAAGAAAATTGATTGATAATAATAAAAAAAAAAGTTATCATGTACCTAATTGGCATATAATTAAATGAAAAATAATTTTGTTAATAAAAAATTATTAAATCCAATAAAGTGCATGGCTCGGGTCGTGGGTTGGTCTTGTAGCTTAACTTGAGTTTTTTTTAATTGAATATTTTAATTTTAATTTTCATCTTTCAACATTAAATTGATTTGAAATTGGACAATGTAGTTTGTTTCAGTTTGTTTTTTATATGGCTATTACGGTCTCATGACTCAGGTTGCAGATTTAACTTATTAACTCGAGTTTATCCTGGTCAATACAATATATCGTCATTTCAATATTTTTATAAAAAATATCATCCAATATATATTAGATTTTGAATTCATGATTGAATTTTTTTTCTCTTAGAAAACATATTTAACAATGCATGGAATTTTATTTTTTTTGCATTTGAAAAAAAAAACCTATATAACCACTTTGAAAAATAAAAAAAATAAAATAATACATGGTATATCTTTTAGAGAAATTTTATGGTGCTCGGGAAATAACTAGTGGCATCCTACTAGTTATTCCTAGAACTCATTTAAAATATATATATATATATATATATATACACAATTATATAAATAAAAAATTAGATGAAGATATTCTTATAATTTTTAGTAGATCATAGGTTTTATTTTTTTTTCTTTTTATATCTATCTTTATTTTAAGATAAGTTCATAAAATAAATAATAAGATACTATTAATTATTATCTAAACATGATAAGATTTTCCTAGTTTTCACATAAAAATGGAGTTGAATCTTTATTGGCTATGGAGCCCGATTTAATCTATGACTTGTGAGTGAATTTCAAAATAATATTGAGCAAATTAAGTAGAAGTGATTTATTTGTTTTTTGAATGTCAAATTGTAAGAGGGCAAGAGCCCTTTTTCCAGGAAGTGGTCACGTTCAGAAAGTTATCAAGAGACAATATTAATAAATGCAAGCCACGTGGGCAGTTGAGACACCGTCTAATTTTCTGAACATACGACGGTTAGTTGGGTCGTCTCTGTTGGAAAATCCAGCAATCTAACAATTGGGCGTCATGTTACTGTTTTTCAAAATAGTTTTTTTTAAATATATTAATATATTTTTTAAAAATTTATTTTATTTTTTATCTCATCATATTAAAATTATCAAAAACAATACTAAAAAATATTAATTTAATATTTCTCAAACCAAAAATACTTTTAAAAACCACTTAAAAACATTATTCTTATCTTTATTCTTTTGTAATTTGTATTGTAATTTTTCTTCTTAACATTTTTTTTGAAAAAATATTATGCAAAAACTAAAAAAATAATATTTCATTGTAACAATTGTAATATTATTTCATTCTTCTACTATGTTAAAAATTAACTTGAAATTTTATATATTGTTATTAACACATATGAGCTTTACTATTTTTTATTATATGTAACTATCGACTTTTTAATTTATGGTTATATTTTTTTATTCTATATCATAAAATACATTAATAAAACTTATACATTAATTATTTTGTATTAAAAAAATTATTTAACCTAAAAAAATTAAATAAATAAATTGAAAATTTATTTTTATATTTATTACTACAAATAATTCTTCATAATATATTTAATTAAATAGCAAATTACTAGTCTAATAACCAGTTTCTAAACTAATCTTCAAGTCTGGTGGGAAGAATTTTCAATGGGATTTCTGTGTGTACCCTTTTGGCACTAAAATCCATATGCACAAAGCACTTTTAATCGTCACTTCATCACAATTAAGGAAGAAAAAATATGGATGTGATTAGGGTGACAACCTTGTTAATCGCGAACCATTATTTTGCCATCGTCTTCTTAGCCGCCTTATGATCTCCTAGCTGTTTGAATTATAATTTTGAATACCGGTCCGGGCATGCTGTTGAATGTAGGATTTTGTTGATTTAGGGTTGGAATCGGGACGGGTTAATAAAAAATAAAAAAAATTATGATTTGGTGAGTTGATCCGGTGACCCGATAAAACCAGGTCAAAAACCTGGTTGCAACCCGTTAACTTTGATTTTTTTTAACTAAAACAGCGCTGTTTTGAAATTTTTTCAAAATAGAAATTGACTTGGCCGACCTGGTGACCCGGTCAAAACCCGGAACCCGGGCCTTGATGGTTTAAAAACTATGGTTTGAACAGTATTTTTAATTTTTTTTAATTTTTAACTATTTTTTAAAATTAATTTGACTTGTAATGTTAAAAATAAATTTTAAAAATAAAAAAAATATTATTTTAATATATTTTCAAGCAAAAATCACTTTAACCTATGTTTAGTATTACAATGATTTTTAAAATGATTTTTTATTTAAAAATATATTAAAATAATTATTTTATTTATAATATCAACACATTAAAAATACTAAAAAAATATATGTGACAATAAAAACAAGACCGTAAGAGGTGAACAATGCTTGAAATTATTTCTTGCAATTATTTAAGATAAGGGGAGGGCATATGTTGGCACTTCAAAGGGCAAAATTCAATGAATATTTGGCTGTGGGATCCTTCCAATCGTCATCAACTATATATATAAGAGATGCATGGTAAGGAATAATAATAATAATAATAATAATAATAATAATAATAATGTAGCTATTTAATTTTATATTCTGCTGTTTATTCAGCCATATTTGGATGCTTCTCACAAGGGTAGAAGTTCCGAGGCTTGTCCCATGCAAATCAGAGAACATGAACTTAATTAAACTTCACATTGACAGTTTTGGATCCATTGATTCAAGTCATTCTGCGCATTGCAGCTAGCAGGCCTATCCTTACAATCTGAAGCAAGAACAAAAACACAGGGAGAGAAGGGATCATTGCAGCAGCTTATATGATGATACGAGCAATTGTATCGATCCAAACCTTGGGACTCTACCACCAAAAATGAAATCAGGTTAAATGAATTGAATCTTAAGCTGTCATGCAACACCATAACTGTTCAGTGCATCACTCTGAAGTTGTTGATACATGAACTAGCTAGTTTCTATAGTTTTCTGACCCGTTTCATTAGGATTTGGGTTGTTGGATTGTTGAGTTAACTTACGAGTTCTCGAGTTGGACTAAGTTTGTTATTTTTATGTAAAACTATTTTGTTTTAATTTTTTTATAAATCTTTAATTTACTCAATTGAGTTTAAATTTGATTTGACTAAGTTAACTGGATAATAAATAAATTTTTAAATCAATGTAAAGAAAAATAATTTAAAATAAAACTCGACTGAGATGAGACTCGATATATTATTGGAATGGTAGGTTAAAAAAATAAGAAAAAAAAGGGATGTTATTTTGTTTTTTCTTTAATTTCTCGATACCCAAACCAGCCGACAAGACCATAAACCTTGAACAACCAAATGCAGACACTCCAGATCACAGAATAATACATAGAAAGTATGTTGGTAACAACCAGAAATTAGGGCATATCCCTAAACTTCAACACAAACTACATAGATCTGAATTTTGGACCATATATAGAGGAAAGGAAAAGATATCCAAAAGGGAAGAGGACAGCGGTCCCTCAAGACCAGCGGCCTGAGCACGGTCGTCCACATGAAGATGATCAAGGAATAGATGAGTCTGAAATTGAAGTAAGGCCTCCTCTCATGCGTTATTATTTATTTTTTTTCAAGTTAAAAGGCCCACATGCCCTCTGTTCTTCTTGTTTCCCCTTGCCCCTCTTCCGCCGGGTCCCTCGACTCCTGATCACCTGGCCCTCTTCCTCATGGCATGTTTCTTTCACTCCTTTAAACATGGATCATCCTTTTAATTCTACAGGCACCTCTTTGTTTGCATCCTAGGGGTTTTTGGTCTTTTGGGCTTGGGGCATTACGCATTTATGGAGGATCTTTGTTGATTTTTGCGAAGTTTATACCTTCGGTATTTGAAGAATGGTAAGAGACAGCAAGAGGAAGCATGTTTTCAACATTGTTATGTGAAAAAAAATGTTGTGATTGATCAAATGACATTCTCTTTTGCCTTTTTTTGTATAGATAAATTAAAAATCAACTCTCTCTTTCTCATAAATTAAGAATCCTAGAATAAAAAACAACTCAACTAGTCAGATTTTAAATTTATTTTCTAATAATTACGACGTGTCTCTTCGAAGCTACTAGAAACTTACATTACTATTAATTTTAGAGCCCATGAAATTAGTTGGAATATACACAAACTAATCCGGATACCCATATTAATAAAAAAAAATTCAAGAATCTAGATTGTACAAGACCAAACTCTATTCTAGGTTACAAACGTTCAATATCAAGGTTTTAAAGCATGAAAATATTGCAATATGAAGAAAAGTTGACAGAAGAGACAAAACCCGCCATCTTTCATAAGAACAAGGGAGGCATTTGAGTTGATTAAGAATGGGAAAAATTGCAAGAAAATATCAAAAAAAGAAATTGGAGAAGACTAAGATTGGTCACATGGCACTAGGTTACTTGTTTACATCTCACAATTATGTCAAAGCCAAAAATTAATGATACGCCACACGAAAAAGCAATAAAATATATCCTAATTTAATATTTATAACGTCAAAGGAATATTGGTACTCTATTGACTAAAAAAGTTAACATACTTTTTTATTTTTTTGTAACCACTATCATTTAAATCTCAATTTACTAGAAATTAACTCCAATTAAGTTTTAATTCCGAAATTGGTTTGTTTTATATATATTAGATTATAAAAATAAACTTTGTTTTAATATTCCAAAGATGTCCTAAATATTAACAAAAAAAAAACTAAAATGGAATGGGATTTTACTGTACCCTTCCCATAAAATATTATTCAACTTAATAGTGTTTTTTTTTCTAATTTATTTTTTGTTTTTTAATTTTATTTTTCAATATTAGATTTATTCAAGAATAAGCTTTATAATTGTTTTTAACGAGGTTGTTTCAGTTTTATGAACTTGATTGTTGGTTTGGCTAGTTAACTTAGTTGACTTGAGTTTTTTTTTCTTTATCTAATTAACTTTTTTTTTATCTCAATTCCATCTTTTAACATTGGATTGATTGGAAATCATATTTTGTGATTTATTTTGGTTTACTTTCTATCAGGTTATCATTATGTCATGACCCGGGTCATGGGTTTGGTAATCAACCTGTGTTAACTCAAGCTATCTTAAGTTTTTTATTTTAATTTGCTTTCTATTGAGCTATCTCGGTCCATATCTCGAGTCACGAGTTTAGATGGTTAACTCAAGTTGACTCAAGTTAATTTTTTTGTTTTTTTATTGATTTTCTTTTCAATTTCATCTTTCAACATTAAGTTTATTGAAAATTAAGTTTCATGATTTGTTTTGATTTACTTTTTATACTATTATCATGGTCTCATGACCTGACATTCAGATTAGTAGGTTAACCCAAGCTGATCTAAATCAATCCAATATATTATCGTATTAATATTTATAAAATAAGTTTAATTTTGAATATTTATTCTGAATCAAAATAAATAAAAATTTGTCAGTTAATCAAACTAATAACATATTCTTCTCTATCGACAAGCAAAGGCTAACTATTTTTTTATTTAATTGACTAATGACAAACCCAATTCATTCCCATTTTTCCTAACCGATTATATTATCGTGAAACTGTTATTATTAAATATTATTCATTTAAAGATATGGGTTTTGATCACATTTGACCATCAAATTAAACTACAAAAACCCTTCAGAAATTCAAACGCATTTATCTTTATTAAATTCTACGACGTCATATTTATTTCATATATTAAGGCATTCACTTAGGTTTTCTAATGGTTGAGATATTGGTTTTTGGATTAATCTTTATATAGTAAAAATACAATTTTCCATAATTAATTCATGGATTTTCTACACTCATATACTCTGAATTAAAAGAAATTATAGTCATCTATTTTCCTATGACAAATTACAGGACGAAGATACCCTCCAACAACAACATTTAGCTAAAAGGTTGTCATGTCTTGGCTTGCACAAGCTATGGGAAGGGAAATCATGTGACCATGAACAGCATCTGTCTTCATCTTCTACCAAAAAAGACACGTCAGATTCTGGTTTCATTATCGTAAAACAATTAAAAAGTATGTATGATCTCGTCATTAGAAAATGCCAAGTGAAGATGCATGCCATCATGATGTCAGTCTTGCTATTTCTTTCAAATCCAAGGGCTTTTTTGCCTCACGGCATGCATATAAGCTCATACTCTCTCCCTCCTTTGCACTACATGCCTCCTCCTCCTCCTCCTCCTCCTCCTCTTCTTTTTCTTTCCCTTGGACAAGAATTTGTAAAGGACTTGAAATGAGAGGAGCCGCCGTGTTGTTGTCGGTGATGCTGTTTGCCACCACTAGCCACTGCGCCTTCTCTTTCATAGAAGGTAAGCTTCAGAGCTCGAAGACACTTGCATATGTCTTCATGATGTACATGGTTTTCACAACCTTAAACACAATGGCTAGCTAGTAGCTACTACCCACCATGATGTTCCACCAAAAACCCACCTGGTTTCATAGTTTTGTCCCTTGATAGGATCATCCAAAGCATTTTGGTCCTAATTAATATAGTTGGCAAAGTCTACTGTGCACAAATCTCTAGCTAGGTCTCTCACAGCCATATTTTGCACCTTGTTTGCTCTTATCTAGTCTCTAGAGTAGTGATTAATCAGTACCAATTCATCTTTTTTCACCATTCTTGACCTTATAAATTGCTTAGCCACACAGTCTGTTCCAGCAAAATTTAGAGATTTCGATTCTTGCAGTGATGAAGATGTTCAAAAACAGAGTCGCCATTAAGTTCAATAGATCAAAATAATGGTTTTTTTCTGATTGGTTTGGTTCTGCTTCAAGTATATCTATGGCAGTTTTTGTTTTCACGGTACAGCTATATTTTTTTAAAAAAATTGTTTTCTTTTATGGCAGCTTTTCTTTTCTTCAGATTATTTTTTTTGAATTGCACCACTGTAGCTCATCTTTTGTAGAAAGCAGAAAGGACATGGCATTCCAGGCTGAGCCAGTGAGGCACGTGATCCTTAAATTGTATATAGCACCAGGCGGACCACCTTCCTATTTATAGCTTATAACACGTCACTCGTCCCTTTACCAAAATATTTTACACATTTTTTGCTCCTCTACTTTTCTTACTTTCTAGCTTCCCCCACTCCCTTTTTTTACTAAGATTTCTCATATAATTTAGATATTATTCAATTGAACATGACCTAAGATGGCCATGAGAGAGACATGGAATTTTGTATTTACAAAATCATTATGATTTAATTATATAACATTACAAAATGAATTGAATGCAAAGAATTTTTTGTCGGATAGTATATAGCAGGGATAGTTGATGCACGCTCCACTTGAGAAACTAGACCTTGGGATCGAGCCACCGTTTTCCACCACCATCATTGTACTGAAAAGAATTATGTTTTTGCATGTTTTCACATTTATTTTCTTAAATGAACATCATGGTCTCATGATCTGTTAAGTTTTTTTGCAGTAAGTTTTCTGAGAAGTTGAATTTGTTCATCATAATGCAGGGCTAGTAGAGAATGGCAACTTCGAGCTTAGCCCGAAGCAATCGGATATGAAAGGATCACAGATGATCGGACGCTATGCATTACCAAAATGGGAGATTTCAGGCTTCGTGGAGTACATCAAAGCAGGCCAGAAACAAGGGGACATGTTGCTAGTAGTGCCAGAAGGAGCCTATGCAATAAGGCTTGGAAATGAGGCATCAATTAAGCAAAGACTGAATCTTACAAAGGGAATGTACTATTCCATCACATTTAGTGCAGCTAGAACTTGCGCTCAAGAGGAAACTTTGAACATTTCGGTTTCTCCTGAATGGGGTGTGTTGCCAATGCAGACAATGTATAGTAGCAATGGATGGGACTCGTATGCTTGGGCATTTAAAGCCTTGATCAGTCCTGTTGAGTTTGTTATTCACAATCCTGGAGTTGAAGAAGATCCTGCTTGCGGTCCACTTATTGATTCAGTGGCAATTACATCCTTATATCCTCCTAGACCAACAAATAGTAAGTTCCTTGTAAATTTTCTATGCATCAGACTTATGGGTTGCTAGGCATCAATCATCAAGAAGGATACAGAAATATAGGACAAGTTGTTGATGTGAAGTTAATGGGTCATCATTCAATTATATCCCTCAATGCCACTGCAATGAGAGACCTACAGAACACTGTCTCAACTTGATATTTAGCCCTTAGTAAGTAGCAGGGCACTCAAGGACTATCTTCCCCGGTTGCCCCACAATATTTATGGACTGGCCTTCAAGTATAGAAATTTGGTACCACTTATTTTCTAGTCGTTTTCACCAGGGGACAAGTATGGGAAAGTAACAGGACTGGATTATTAAGAGGACAATGGTCCAGGTAGAGAAAAGGATTGGAGAATAGTATAGGTAATGTTTGCTTTGTAAGACCGATAAGTAGTCTTAAATTCAGCTCTAAAAATGTTAACCTGCAAGTAGTTCTGTCAATGAAAGAATCCTAGCGGTAATTAGCTATAATTAACTTGACTCAATGGATTTGAGACATTAAGATGCTTAACTTGCAGCCTGCAGATTGCAACTTGACCTCTGTATTTAATGACTACTTGATGCTTGGGTCCCATTGCAGTTGTTCCTTTCTGTTTGAACTTTGAATCGTTACTCAACATGGTTCTTAGTTATTGTGTCCTGCTATAAGCACCAAAATGTTGAGTTGATGCTAAACAACTTACGATTTTATGCTATATTTTGCAGAGAACATACTGAAAAATGGGGGTTTCGAAGAAGGTCCATATGTGTTTCCTAACACGACCTGGGGTGTCCTAATCCCACCCAACATTGAAGATAAGCACTCTCCACTCCCTGGCTGGATGGTTGAATCCCTTAAAGCTGTTAAATACATAGATGTAGAACACTTTTCAGTGCCTCAAGGACGACGTGCCGTAGAACTTGTAGCAGGCAAAGAAAGCGCCATTGCACAAGTAACCCGTACCGTAATCGGCAAAACCTATACCCTCTCATTCGCAGTAGGAGATGCCAGCAATTCATGTGAAGGGTCAATGGTTGTCGAGGCGTTTGCCGGCAAGGACACACTCAAAGTTCCTTATGAATCTAAGGGCAAAGGTGGATTTAAGCGTGCTGTGCTCAAGTTTGTTGCTGTTTCTACTAGAACAAGAATAATGTTCTATAGCACATTTTACACCATGAGGAGTGATGACTTCTCTTCTCTTTGTGGACCTGTTATTGATGATATCAAGCTGTTGAGTCTCCGTGGAACATGAATCATTAAAAGCTAATTAAGGTTATTGACAAGTCTTTAAGTGGCTGGATGTATGAATTTCGCTGTCACGGTTGTACTATGTATGAATATTTTTGCTATATAAGAGAGACAGGTTTTAAGGGTGAGTTTTTAGCATGATATATCAAGAAAAATGAGAGTATATATTTTACTAGTATCAGGGTAGTTTATAGTAGTAGTGTGATTTTATGAGAGTGGGGTTCTGTACTATTTTTAGCAAAATAAAATGAAGTTTTTCAAGTATTCTTGATATGAATGCTTGGTGAATGTTCATCTTCCAATGCTCTGACATTACAGGACTAGAAATGCTTGAATCTTGAGCATTTGATTATAGTTTTTGAAAGATGAATCAATATCATTCCAGGACGAACAGTTTTCTGCTCGGCAGAAACAAGACTTGCAGGCAGCTAAAAGGCTCAAACAATAAGAGTCACCACACATCCTGCTAGAGACCATCCCCAATTGATCATCTCTTATGGCTAGTCCCATAGGCATGATGAGGAAGGAAACTGGAGAGAAAAGAGGAAGTGACCTGCTTCAAATAACCCCCTGTGTTAGCTAGGCAGCCAATCCACTTGCTGGCTTCTTCGTAAATTTGAGAGATGCATGGTTACCACTTACCACCCATTCTCTATCTTGGACCCAATACCTGCATATTGTTGATTGGAAGTCCATCAAAAGGACTTCAAGAAGGTTTAATATGAGCTGCTTGCTAGACATAGATTGCACTGGTCATTTGGTGGCTTCGTGTTCTGCAGAAAATCAGGTTTTTTAAAATATAAAAAATATATTGAGTGTCAAAATTATTAATTTTTTTATTTTTATAATGTTATAAAAACTGATGAAACATGTCAAACATGTCAATATTAAAACAATTTGAATTAGCTATTTGCTTAATTTTTTCCAACTAAATTACATGGGAGCTAACCCGATTTAAATTGATTGATTCCATAGAACCAAATGCAACATTAATGACGAGTAAAAAAATAACTTAACTTTAAATAAAAAAAAAACTCAAGATGATAATTTTTTTAAAAAAAAATATTGAGACAATAACAAATTGAATCGACCTTGATCCCACACGACTCGGTCATGGACTCTATTGAATTTAATAACTTTTTTATAAATATTTTTATTTAATTATATGATAAAAATAGATGCTCACAAAATTGAGTATCAACCTAAAAGTAAACACTTATTTAAGACAGTGATAATCTTGTAAAAAGCAAACAAAAATAAATTATTCAGTTTATTTCCCAACTAATTCAATATTAAAAGATAAAATAAAGAAAAGAATTAAAGAAAAAAAAGCATATTTGATCGATGGGTAAACTCGTTAAACCTGTGAATCGAGTAACTCGAGCTAGCATGCCAAACCTGTGAACTAGGTTATGGACTCCACTGAGATTATAATTTATTTTATTTTAAAACTACTTTTTATTTAATTGTATAATAACAAAAATAGAATATTTTAAAATTGAACACAATCTAATAATGAGACTTTTTTAGACCACGATAACATAATAGAAAGTAAAATGAAACCAATTATGAAACTAAATTCTTAATGAACCCAATATTTAAATATTTAAAGATGAAATAAAAAAAAATTAATTAAAAAAGAAAAAAATAGTTATACTCATTAGACCAGCGAACCAGGTCAACCAGCCAGACTTGTGAATAGGTTCATGAACTTTATAAAGTTTCATAACATGAATTTTCTATTAAAATAATTTTTTTAAACTATATGAGAAAAAATAGACGATAAAAAGTTTAAATTCAATTAAAAAAAAAGACATTTCATCAAACTTGTAAATCGAGCAACCTGGATTGCCCTGATAAACCAAAAATCACGCTAATCCTATAGAAATGCAAAATAAAAAGAAACAAATTATAAAGTGAAATTCTCGATCACTCAAATATTAAAAGATCAAATTGACAAAAACAAATTAAATAAAACATCATAACAAAAATTCAATAACAAAAAATAAAATAAAACATTATGAATTAATGTTATAATTTACAGTGGTGTAGGTGTAAATAAACAGTGATTTTTCTATGGCCTTTAGTTTTTGTTAACTAGATTTTACACAATTATCGGGGCATATTTCAAAGCTAATTTTTATATAAATTCTGACAGTTAAGATTAAAATAAATATATGGAAGAGCTTGTAGTGTTTAAATTGAAGAGAAGAATATGTAATTTTTAACTCGAAATCTCTACATCTTATTTATGCTTTATGCATGATGAAAAATATTTTTTTTAACAATGTTATTTTTTAATAAAAACACAAAATATTTAATATAACTATTTACAAGAATCCCGATAATTTAAGTTAAAGAGAGAACAATTATTTCATGAGACAAAATATCATTTCTTTATTACTTTATTTTTTTAATAAAAACATGGCTTTTTTGTATTAGCAAAACTTATTATATTATAAAAAAAACAAGTTTCAAAAAACAGAAACTATGCCTTTATTGTTTTTACTAATGATCGTGTTTCATAAAACAAATCGGAATACTATTTGTGTTAATAAATAAATAAAAATATTAATAATAAACAAAAACTGAAAAATAATAATTTGGCAACATGTCAAATGCATAATTCAACACTCAATAGTGTTCATAATAATGTGATTAATATTTGTAAAAACAAAACTAAAAAAAATAATAACTTATTAGCGCAATTAATGTGCTTTTTATTTATTCACATTTGCACCGTGTTATGGTCCCTTTCATGGTCAAAGTTCCAACTCCTCCAACAGTGTTGGAGATGGCTCGATGTAGCTTGTTTAACAAAGATAGACCAAACACGACCCAGTTCAGAATCCAGTTTAGGTCCTAGAGAAAATTCAGTGTTCATTGTTTGCCCATTTTAGCCTCCCTAACATAGTCAAGCTCCAACTCCTCAAACAGTGTAGGCGCTAAAAGATAAAATTAGAAAATAAAATGTTAGGGGATTGAAACAAAACGACGATATTATATTAAATCAACCACGATTAATATAAGTTAACTTGTTAAATTTATAACCGGCTGATCATATAACTAAAATGAACTAACCCGATACAGCAATCCATCCCATTTATTTTTCTCTTCTTCTTTCTTCCTCAGCTGGGCCTTTATTGGACTCATGTGGGATGTAATTTGAGAGTAATTCGAAAAGCCATCTAAGAACCTAGGTTAAGATAAAATAAAAATGTATAGAATTAGGGACAAATAAAAAAAAATTGGCAAATTAGGGACCAAATTGGGGGAGGGGCTGCCATATTCAAACGGCGCATGAGGCTTCGTCCAAGCTCAATTCATGACCTTCACGGGTGTCTGTAGAATCATCACGGTGAGTAATCTCTTCCAGGGTAGGATGCGTCGTTAATGAGGTAACGTTGGGGATTGTTGCCATCAAGTTTATTGTGTTTCAAATTTGGTTGTATCACTGTTTTGAAAGCCCATTTGTTGATCTTATAGTCTGAAAGAGGCACATTTCGTTTGAAACGATTCTTATAGGCGACGCCAAATTACTGTAACAATATAACAAGATCATTTGCGGCCTCTAGGTTTTCGTTTATTGTATTAGTCTATAAAATGAATGAGAAGTCGCCCTGATTTTAATTCATTGCAAAAAAAAAAAAAAACGAAAAAAGGATGGTATAATCAGCACAACGCTAGAAATTTAAGGACAGAGCAAACCAGGAGCATCCTACATAGATTAGTACCATAAAAAAGGATGGTATAAACAGAGCAAGACACCCCCTGCAAAATGATGAATGGGCAACTCGAAACGAACAGGTCAGTGATAGACCTGAAATCATTCAGTTTATACCATATCCTCACAACCATACAATCAAAGCCTCTCAGATTCCAACAAGGACCATGTCTCTTCTATTCTTTTACTCAAATGCGTCATCATCGTCATCTGGAAGAGGTTGGCTAGCAGCAGCAGCAAGTTCGGCTTCATGACTGTTAAGAGTACAGGGAGAAAGAACAAACGTTAAAAAATAAACTGATGATATGAATATAAATGACAGGATATAAAGAGACACAAGACGTGATGATTTGCTGTATCAACTATTTAAAGAGAAAGAATCCAATGGACTCTTGTACACTTGCTCAACGCAAACACATTGATTGTGTAACATAAGTTAATTTTATTAAATCAGAGAAATTCCTTTCTTATGGGTTCTTTTATAAACAATGCACATAATGTACATGAAGATTTGTAAATGTCCATGGAGATTAGAGAGCAAAATACTTAAACAGCACAAAATATATGAATATAAAAGACTGATAAAGGATGGCTAATCTTAAACAGCACAAAATACTTACTGTGCTTGTGCTACAAGGTCGATGGGCACTTCTGGGGGAGCCAAGGCAGGAGTCTCAACAAAATGCAAGTTAGGATCCCTACAGTCACAAACAATCCCAAATATTATCACTTCACGTCAACAGAAATTACAGAAGGTTGAAAGCATTCTGATTGAAATTATGATAATTTTTTACCCAGCAAGTTTTCTAGCAAGGTACAAGAATGGCTTCTCAAAATTATAGTTGCTCTTAGCTGAAATCTCATAGTATTGCAGGTTCTTCTTCCTGTGAAAGGTAACCTGCTTTGCCTTCACCTGCCTGTTCTTTACATCCACCTTGTTTCCGCAAAGAACAATAGGAATGTTTTCGCAGACCCTGAAGAGTAGACAGCAGATAGTGATAAAAAAATGTATTAGATGAGCTTGACAATAAGAATTGAATTTAATTTCAGATCAGAACAAAGAACTCTAACACACCTGCAAAGATCCCTATGCCATGTAGGAACATTCTTGTATGTCAACCGAGCAGTAACGTCAAACATGATTATAGCACAATTACCATGGATGCTGCACCATAGGTACAATTGTAATGAAGTTAGTCACTTAAACATACCAAGAAACAAAATTACAGAGAGGGTCAGGAAATGGAAAAGAACCTAGTACAAAGATAAAGGTTTGCTAAAATCCAGAATAAACCCTCTAGGCATATAAACTAATCCATTAATCCATGCTTAAAAAAGGTTTAGACTAATCAATTCACCCAAGACAAACTAGATCTACTGATGTAAAGAGAAATGTTATTCAGATATTCAGGTGTTCAAAACAACAAAGTGAAACTAAGACATCACTCAGAATCTGTGACATCAACCAAGATCCTAAAACCTAGAATATAACAATAACATGAACAATAACATTGAAGACAAATCCCTCATAAAAAAAAAACAGCAGAAAAAAAAAACTTGCATTCTTCATCTTTTTCATAAATTAACACCACACAATCAGCACAAAAGATTACACATGGGATATCTAAGGAGATAAAATCTACCAATTAAGCACCAAATCATCCTCGTTGCATAAATCCCGATAGTTGAAACCCATACACTTTGTTTACAAAAATCTAGAATTGAAACAAACAATCACTTACTAGTATCCATCTCTAAGACCACCAAACTTCTCTTGACCGGCTGTATCCCAGCAATAGAATCTAATTTTACCACAGTTAGTGAAGAAATCCAAAGGATGAACTTCCACACCAATAGTTGCTGTATTCACCAAAAATATGTAAATAAATTAATAACTAGCACACTACAAAACCAACTAAGACAAGCACAAGAATCAATCAAAATAACAAAAGTTAAAACTTACGCTCATATTTCTTCTCGAACTCGCCAGTCAGATGCCTTTTCACAAATGTTGTTTTCCCTGCATTGAGCAAACACCCAGAAGCCAAAAATAAAAAACCCCCCATGCTCTTAATAAAATAAAAAAAATCAACACCCTAAATCCAAAAACCCATCAAAAACCAAAACCCTGAATCCCTTCCCACAAAACAAATTTGTTTTTCTTTTTCAAATACCCATATTCTTTAATAAAAAAGAATCAAAACCCAAATTCCCTTTTTCACAAATATATCTCATCTTCTTCCCAGAAGAAGAAAATCAAAACCAAGTCCAAAAAACACCAAGGATCAATACAAATCAATTCATCCAGATCAACAAACTTCAAAAATCACAAAAAATGACAAATTTAACCAAAACAGAATCTCAAAAAGAGATATACATACATACCTGTACCACCATCGCCAACAATCACAAGCTTGAAGCTTGGATAATCAACAGTTTGCTGATTCGGCAAAGCCTACACCAATTACCAAAAAAAAACATCAAAAAGAAAATAAAAATGAAATCTTGAGATTATTGCAATATAGAAAATGAGAAGTGAAAACATGGGCTTTACTTGCTCACCATTTGAGTTTTAAGACTTGGAATTGAAACAGAGAGAGCTACCGCTACTACTACTATTGGATTTGAATATTTGAAGGCTTCTTGTGAGGGCTAAAGGGGCTTTTTTGTAAGGAGGAGAGAGTAGAAAGATCTGGGGCGTTGGTATTTGTGGGCTTTTTTTAGACGGTGTTGATCGAGGGAGTGGAGATTATAACTTGGCTTAAAGCTGCCGCTAACGCTGCTGAACCATAGGTGTTGTTCAGCTTCACATTTTGCCCGTTTGACATGACTTCTTTTTAAAGTAATTTTTAAATTATTTTTTATTTTAAAAAATAATAAATTATCATTTTTATCTATTTTTCATGATTTTAATATATTAATATTAAAAATAAAAAAATATTAAAATAATATATTTTTAATTAAAAAATATTTTAAAAAACAAGTGAAATAGAGTCGATTCTCTCGGCCAATAAAAACAGACTCATTTGATATTTTTTTTAAGAATAGCTGGTTATTTACTTATGAATGCAGTAAAACAAATATAAAAAGACAAAATAATTATCTCAAGTTTAATTTGAGATACTGTTTATTTTTTAAAGTATTTTTTTATTTAAAAATATATTAATTTTTTAAATTTTTTAAATTTATTTTTAACATTAAAACTATCTAAAATTATAAAAAAAAAAATTAACAAAAACACAAACACTTCATTGGATAAGCTAGGTGTTGGTTTTTTTGCTGGTTCAACGGAGGAAAGCTTTCTCTTTTTATTTTATTTTTTTCCCTTACAAAAACCTGATGAGAAACAAAAACTAGGTAGCTGGCAGCCTACGTATAGTTACATAAGATGGAGATTTAACGAGAAAATTCAAGATCCATTGAACATTTCATTAAACAAAGAATTGAAATGGGAAATGGGAAATGGGCTTACATCTTGAGAGTGATCCAAAGCTTCAATCTCAATAACCTAGTAAAGGGAAATGGGCTTACAACTTGTTTCGACAGTTGGAAGTCTTGACGAGGGCATTGCTGGCCATGGTGGATGCTGCAGCTGCTTCAGCATGCTTGGGTGGCCATGGTGGATGCTGCAGCTGCTTCAGTATGCTTGGGTGGCCATGGTAGCGTTTAGGATGAGGCTGTTGATTAACGTGATTGGCTTTCCTAATTCTTTGGGATATAACCTGGTTACTGGGAGCTGGGTTTGTATTGAATTCTAGGGTTTTTTTGTGTGTGTATGTGAGGTTTCCAGCGTTACCGGAGGATGTGTGAAGCCTGATGTTGACAGACGATGTTCTTATAGAATCCTGAAACATCAGTGTATGATATTGGAATATACAGAACAGTGTGGAGTTTAGGGATTCGATTCAGGCCTTGCAAGGTTCAAAAGATGAATTCTCAGCCCATGAATATTCTAAAGAAAAGAACACTGCTAAAAAAAGGAGTCAATCAGTAACTGCATAATCAGATGAAACTAAAATATGTTGCTGAATCAGTAATGGAATTAGCAATAGATAATGTTAAATATAAATAATAGATATTAATTTTTTAACCATGAATTATCAGTTGCTGAATTTTTTAGCAACAATTTATATGTTACTAAAATTCAGTTGTTAATTTTATAAATCAGTAACGGATATTCCATCATTAATCACCATTGCTGATCAGCAACAGATATTACGTTGCTGATCTGTTGTTAATTAGCAATGAAAAATTTATTGCTGATTTATCTAATAATTATTTTTTAAAACATGAATTTGTTTTCCATTTATTGAATTTCTTATAATTATTTGTGGATATTTCAAAAATTATAGAAAAATATATAAAGAACATAAATTAATACTATAAATTATTTTATCAACAATAATAAGTCAAATAAAAATAGATATCATAATAAATTTCAAAATACTGTTAAACTTACATCAATATAGATAAGTTACAATTTAACAAATATGTTCTATCATAGAAATGGTGGTTGGGATGGTGGTGGAAACAAACCAAAACAATGCTGACCATTATAAGGTGGGATCAGTATATAGGGGTCGAGATTTAGGTCGATATACTGGATTAGATAAGAGATACGTAAGTATTATCATCTGTGGAGCCACATGTGATGGCATAGATGAAGTCATGGGTGCCGACATACATTGGTCCATATTCGATGCTCAAGCTTTGTATCCCATGTTACTAAGAAATTTTTTTGATAGAAGTCATCTCATGCTATAGTGATAAAATATGACCATCTCTTTTCTTTATTTGCTCTTTCAATGCGTGAACTGATGAACTTGAAGGTGTTGACTTATCATATAGGATTGTGATGAAACACTCGTATTAACCATGGATTTTGGCATACCAAGTGCACAATATATCTATATTTTGTAACTGCTTTTATAACCACAAACTAAGTTGCTCCATCAAATGAAGGATGAATTTCCCGATCAGTTTCATATCTTGTAATCATCTTTTTTTTTTGTAATTCTCCTACATTAAAATTAAATATAATAATAAATTCATTTTAATTTTAAATAATAATTAAATTATATAAAAAATACTTACAACAACTTTTTTAGACTTGTTATCTATGAAGATTTCAGCTGCTTAGCACTTTGATGTAACACCGAAAACACATCATCCAATAGATGTTCTTTTCCACCTGTCCTTTTCTTACTATCAACCAAAAAACATTATTAGAAAATATAAATATAAAATTTTAAAGTCCATTGTAACAAATAAAAAAAATTATCATGTCAGCTCGATATGATGTAAATGGCACTATACCTTCAGAATGAATGCTTAATTTACCATTTGTTTCAGTTAGCCGATTATTCCTTGCAGATTTTGATCTCCTTTAAAATTCAGAGATTGACTAAATATCTTTAATCATTTTATTCCAATCGTCATTATTTATCCAAATTGGACCTTTATTAATAAAATCCATAATATTTATGGTATTTTTGTCTGACATGGCTCTATTACGAGCTCGAGTCAACTGCTTGTTCAAAGCAATTCTAGTCTTGTCTTCTTAAATCTTACAAACAATTGGTTCATCATCCTCAGAAAATGTATATTTTTTTCTACCAAAAAAACCTCAACATAATTGCTAACTAACCTCTATAATTACAAAGCATAGACAACTAGTAGCCAAAAAAATAAACATAAAATATTGTTAAAATAATAACTTCTTAACTACATCATAAAATGGAATTTAATTTGTCTTATATTCTTATTATTATAATATTTTTTTAAATAAAAAAAATATATAAGTTGGTTTGACACAATGAACCAAGGTCATTAAAATGAAAAATTACGCAAACTAAGAACTCTATTAATACACCATCGCTTAACATTCAGCCTTACACCAAACAAAAGTCTCGGATGAAAAATGCTCGCTAAGAACAAAAGAAAAATCATGAACCAAAAGAATAGCATTGATTCACGATCATGCAATCTAATTACAAGTAATGATGCCCTGTACGAATTTCAAATTCAAACAATTACATAACTTTCATGGTAACTTAACTCGTATCTTTGCGAAGGAATGCCATCAACAATTGCTACATGTATTAATAAGAAACGCATCACCAAAACAAAAGGCAATCATGTTTTAAACCTCTGTAGTAAATGGGGACAAATAATGAAAGTTCAAACCTACTGTTTCTTGAATCTTAAGTCTTAAGTCTTATGTTTCTTTATGGCTTTACAATAGCTTATTTTCATTATATATAGATTTTTGCATCCTCGTGCCAAAATAGTTACCTATTACATATATCCAGTCTTACAATGCTAGTTGATTTCATTAACACGTAATTATATCTAAAATTAAAATACAAATGTGTAATCCCATACCTTAAACTCTTTAAAGAGTTCATCCCTATAAAGTGAGTCAACTCTTTCCTAATTATGTCATGCCCCTTTAAAATTTGACTTCAAAATAAATTCGATCTCACACTCACACGATGAGTTATTGAAGCTTAAAAAATGACAAAGATTCATTAAAATAATGAAGCTTAAAAAATAATTATAAAGCACAATAACTTTATAAATTTCAACTTACTCTGTTGTTCCATATAAATGAAGCTTTTTTTTTTGTAATTGGATTTTTATGTGTTAAAACCCTCATTTTGAACTCTTTGCTCATGATGCAATGAAGAAAATGTTGAATCGTGGATTGATGGGATGTCATCTGAATCCTCTGAATCTCTAACATTACAATTGTCTTCCTCATCACCTAATCCTTTTGCATTAACATTATCTCCATTATCTTCATCATTATCACCTTTATCACTATCTACTCTTTCATAATGTTCTCCTCTATCTTCCTCAACTCTCTCACATCTCTTAACAACCTTCCCCTCCAATCATAATAACCCTCATCAACATTACATCCTCCAAAAGTATATGGGTGATCTCGAAGGAAACCTTTTTGAGTTTGAAGTAAATCTTGAAAGTGAAGACCCTCGTACGATTAATAATCATCCCTTCTCTTATAATCTTGTTGAGTATAATGTGTACTCAAAGTAGGATTATAGCAATCATGCAACTCATGATGAATAGGTTGATGAGAAATGGATGCTTGGCTATTCAGCCTGGATGAAGGGTCATTTGATCTAGATGAAGTGGTCCTATTACTCTTGGAATCTAATATAGAACCACGTCGAGGCATGCTAGATACCTAAAATAGAATAAAAAGTTAACATCAATAATAAACATTATAGAATAAATATAACTGAATTATTTTTAATTATTGAATATGAACTAATTAAAACAATAAGAAAATAAAAAGGAACAAAATAATTATTTTTAATTAATACCATTAATACAAACACAACTTACATCACTTAAAAATAAGTCCAAATACAATAAATAAAAGATAAATTTTACAGTAAATCATCATCATCATGCTGCTCATTATTATCATCACTCATAACCATATCATCATTAACATCATCATCAAATTCTTCTTCTGAAACCCTTTCAGCTTCTACCAAATTTACATGTAACTGAAGCAATTCATAATGGTTGATTTCTGTATAATATGATGCTTCAACAAATATATTTGGATCATTAAGTGTCTGGGTAGGAAGGACACGACATGGTTGAGAAATATCATCTGACTAAGCGACATCAAATGATTTCATATTGTTATCATCTTCAATAAATTCACTCATGTCAATGTTATAGTGACTTCTAGTAGTTGTCTTAATAACTATCCACCATTCAGAAGATTTATTATCAGGTGAATATGTATAGTAGACTTGTTGACATTGTTGCGCTAGCACAAAATCTTCATTTCCATATAGTCGAGAAGTATGCTTGATTTCAACCAAACCATTTGAACGATGCATTCTAATTCCTCTTCTTATATTATACGAATGACATTTAAACATGAATACCTTGCACTTACTCCCTAAATATTTGTTCCAAGGCTAGGTTGTATAGCAATCCCTTTCCCTTAAAAGAGTTTAAAAGATTTCTCACTGGTGGTTCGTGTGAATTATCGTTGGAGGTCAGACACTTGGACAGCTTATGATTTGCGACAACCTAGCATTGAAACAAATATTCAAAACCAAAAAGAACATTTGATCTTTAGGTAATATTCACATAAACCCTAAAAAACTTTAGATCTATTTAACGGGATTCTTGGGACTCTTGAAAATAATTTAAATTTATCATTTTTTCTACATGTATGTGTTTTAGGAAACTCAACAATATAAAAATACATTTACAACAAAAATCACATCGTATACAGTATAAAAACATTATACCTGAACTTATCAATTTTTAGAAATGAGATAGATATCATTTTTTTAAAAAAAATAAAGTAATGTTGGAGTTATATTTTATAAAAATCTTTTAATAGAGTCTTATGTGTGTGTATATATATAATTTTGATATATAAAAAATTATTAATTTATATATTAAATGGGATAAAATATGTTATCTTTAGGTTATAACAATTTAATATATTCATTCCAAGTTCGATTATCCATTAAATATTAAAATATTATTTAATTAAAATTATTAATTTATCACATTTAAAACTAAAAAAACATCTGAAAACAATAAGCATAATTCCAATACATGACCCACACGTCAAGCGATCAAACCCTAGATTCCCAAAAATCGGACGGTCTAGATTCGTGCGTCAAACTTAAGCCACCTGAACCAGTTTGAATTTTGAAAACCTATATAGCTTCCATCCTCTACACACACGTCACTCTTTGAATAAATATCCACCCTCCACGTAACGAAGCCCACGTTCACCAACGTTCCAGATCTTCCAATTCCCTGAACCTTACCGTACAAGATCTCCTTAAAACCTCTCTCTATAAAATCATTTTAAGAACAGCCTCTTTAATCTCTCTCTGTCTCTCGAGCTTCGCTATTTTTAAAAATTAACCCAAAATGGTGAGTGTTTATCGTTCATTTCTTTAATTAGATCTAATTGCAATCTCTAGTTATCTTATTGATTTGTTACTGATATTATTTATTGGGTTTTGGTTATTTTTAGGCTTTGCCGAATCAGCAAACTGTTGATTATCCAAGCTTCAAGCTTGTAATTGTTGGTGATGGTGGTACAGGTATAAATTTATCTTCGTCAAAGCTCTGTGCGGTTAAATCTTTCTCGGGTTTTTTTATCTGGTTTTTGTGTTTTGTGCTGATTTGTAGTGATTTTCTTCGGCATTTTGATTTTTTTTCAAAAGGGAAGTTGGCTTTTTCATTAAAAGATTGAATTTTTCAGTTGTCTGCAATTTGGGGTTTTGATTTTCTCGATATAAAACATGGGTTTTAGTTTTTAGCTTCTGGGTATTTGAGAACATGAATAGAATGTTTGTTTGTGAAGATTGTTATTTTGGGGTTTTGATTTTTAATGTTCATTTTGTTTTGGGTTCTGACTTGTGGCATCTGGGTGGTTTTGAATTGTAGGAAAGACCACATTCGTTAAGAGGCATCTTACCGGAGAGTTCGAGAAGAAATACGAGCGTAAGTTAATATGTATTTTGTTTGTTATTGTTGAATAATCTTATGTTTTAGTTCTTTTTTGTTTATTGATTGGTTGATGTTTTTGTGATGAATACAGCAACTATTGGTGTGGAAGTGCACCCCTTGGATTTCTTCACTAACTGTGGCAAAATTAGATTCTATTGCTGGGATACAGCTGGTCAAGAGAAGTTTGGTGGTCTTCGAGATGGATACTAGTAAGTGATTTATTGTAAGATTTTATCTTTCTTGATATTCTATGTGAAATTTTATGTGCTGATTGCGAGATGTTATTTTATGGAAAACATGAAGAATGCAAAAAATGTTTTTGGATCAATTTCATTTATATGGGGGATTTGTCTACAAGATTACTGCTTGTGTTACATAGATTGTGAGATGTTATTTTATGAAAAACATGAAGAGTGCAAAGGTTGTTTGTGATCAATTTTATTTATATGGGGGATTTGTCTACAAGACTACTGCTTGTGTAATAGTTGTATAGTAGGTTTTAGGATCTTGGTTGTTAACAGATTCTGCGTGATGTCGTAGTCTCACTTTGTTGTTTTTGAGCAATTGAATATCTGAATACATATCTGTTTACAGCCGTTAGATTTTGGCTGTTTCTTGAGTGAATTGATTATGTTAAATTCAACTGTGATTAATGGACTAGTTTATATGCCTTGAAGGTGTTTTCTGGATTTTAACAACCTTTATCTTTGGATGGTGTACTTTTATATTTCCTGATCCTGACCCATACCCTACTGTAATTTTGTTTCTTGGTATCTTGGAGTCACTAACTGCTTTGCAATTGAATTTATGGTGCAGCATCCATGGTAATTGTGCTATCATCATGTTTGATGTCACTGCTCGGTTGACATACAAGAATGTCCCTACATGGCACAGGGATCTTTGCAGGTGTGTTGAATTCTTTGTTCATGATCTATTAATTTCAATTCTTTTTGTCAAGCTGATTTATTTAAATACATTTGTATCACTTTCTGTTGCATAATCTTCAGGGTCTGTGAAAACATTCCAATTGTTCTTTGTGGAAACAAGGTGGATGTGAAGAACAGGCAGGTGAAGGCAAAGCAGGTTACGTTTCACAGGAAGAAGAACCTGCAATACTATGAGATTTCAGCTAAGAGCAATTATAATTTTGAGAAGCCATTCTTGTACCTTGCCAGAAAACTTGCTGGGTAAAGGATAATCTTTTCAATCAGAATGCTTTAACTCTTGAAATTTCTGTGGACCCCAAGCGATAGTTTTTTGAATTGGTTTGTGACTGCAGGGATCCTAACTTGCATTTTGTTGAGACACCTGCCTTGGCTCCCCCAGAAGTGCCTATTGACCTTGTAGCCCAAGCACAGTAAGTGTTTTGTTTTGTTTAGATTAGCTATTCTTTGTTAGCCTGTTACTCTCTTTAGTCCATGGATCTTTACAAATCTGCATGCATATTCTGTGCATTGTTTATACACACGCATACACAATTACACACAAAAGGGAGAAAAACAGAATTTCTCAAATTTAATGACAATGAATCCATATAGCGCCATCAGTTTTTGTGTGTTTAGCAAGTGTACAAGAGGCTTGTTTGATTCTTTATCTTTAAACAGATGATATAGCAAACCATCCATGCTATTTTTCTGGTCTCTTTCTATTCTGTCATTTTGGTAGATACCACCAGTTTAGTTTTTAACATTTGTTCTTGATGCCTGTAATTTCCACAGGCATGAGGCTGAACTTGCTGCTGCTGCTAGTCAACCTCTTCCAGATGATGACGATGATGCATTTGAATAAAGAATAGAAGGGGCATTGTCATTGTTGGAGTGAGAGGCTTTGATTATATGGTTTCAAGGATATGGATTTATGTCCTTTGACTTGTATGAGTATAAATTGAATGGTTTCGGGTCTATGCCTGACCTGTTTGTTTTGAGTTGCTCATTTCATCATTTTCCAGGGGGTGTCTAGCTTTGTCTTTTCCATCCTCGTACCTACAGTTTTATACTGCTGATTGATGTCTGTAGGATGCTCGTAGTGTTGCTCTATATCCTTAATTTGCAAGCGTTGTGCTGATTAATGATTAAAATCACGGCCTTTCATTGGGTGCACGCGATGTGATTACGCTGATTCCTTCTTGTCTAGTATGAATTAAAATCTGAATTCACTTTCATTTTATAAACCAAGTAAAATCCAGATGCTAATTGAGTGACTAGGATGTTTGTGGCACTAGTAAAATCCTAGTATGCCGCTGCATTTCATCCTCTTTAATTCCTTGAATCTGCAGCCGCAGAGGATCTGCATGGAGGGGCTATACAATGGGGAAGGGGCATTCCATTATAATTGAGGACAATTGTGTCCGTTCTCGCTTGCTCCATCTGTCTATAATTCTAATGATTAAACGAGTCTCGAATGATTGTAACTTGGCATGCTTTGATTTGTTCTAGTGTTGCTATCGTGCTTTGGTTTTCAATTATATGTGATCTAATCTTAAACAAGAACAGGACACGAGGCAGAGCTGAGCATGATCCTGCTATTTATTAAACCTGGTTCGGAGGCATGGCTTGATTATTAGACGTCCACATTAACTTGGCAAGAATTTGACTGGCTGCCACAGCACCACAAACTCGTAACAAATACTTCACGGAGCAACATTAGCCGTGGAGGTGGGTGTTCTCTCGACCTCTATAACGCTTTTCGAAAGATGAGGGAACTGTGTAAAGTGTGTTTGTGGATCATATAAACAAGAAAAAAACCAGTGCTTATAGATTCAATAAACAAGACAAACCTGCAAAGTAACTTGGATATATTAAATGAAAATTTTGATAAAAATAATCATAATTTTAGATTTAATCATTGAATTGGAACTCATTTAATCTGGTTTTATAAACCTGATTTTATAGAAAGTCTTGCTGTAATCAACTGAAGTCTGAAAGGCTCACATTACATCTTAGAAAATGTTGTTTTTACCGTTTTAATTATTTTTCTATTTGTTTTTGGATTTTATTTATTTTTCTATTTAATTTTGATTTTTTGTATGATCTTTTTTACCATTATAAAAACAATTGGTGTCTTAATTTTGAAGTAAGATTAGGAATTATTGACTTTAGAAAATATTATAGTATCCTCTGCAATTTTCTCAATTATCTTTGAAACTCTGTCTATATCTTTTCTTTGTATCTACATCAAGGAATTTATTCAAAATATTCAAATTCCCATCAAAATCCAACAAAAGTTGGAATATTCAGGAGTTATAACTAGTTTAGTGTTTTAATAGTTGTTGTTTTTTAAAATGTTTTCTTTTTAGAAATACATTGAAATAATTTTTTTTTTATTTTTAATATCAAGAAATTAAAAGATTAAAAAAGATATAAAAAAATTATTTTTTTTCAAAATACTTTTGAAAGCAAGCTTTTAGTGGCTGGTCAGACATCTGCTTCAACTGTTGAAGACAAAACGTGTATAAAACATAAATCAGCAACATTACCTCGACTTTTGTTGGAAAGCATAGGACGAATCCAAAACAACAGCATAGAGTGGAAACGCCTATGCTGTCCCAAGATGCTTAAGAATACTCGCCAGACAAAATTAAAATGTCAGCTAGCAAGAACACCACAACCGAGCTTGAGTATAAATGTCAACGTCCTCGCCGCCATCTTTCCTTGTTCCAAACCAAGCATTTGCAATCCTATGAAAATGGGTTCATTCTCCTGGAATCGTAGATTCCTCAAGCTGGTGCATCCTGGAGGCTTCGTTGAGATTCATAAGAATCCAATAACAGCTGCCGAGGTCATGAAAAAGTATCCAAGACATTTCGTTACGAGACCTGATGTGTTCAGATTTCCATGGATAATGATTTGTCCCGAGTCCATTTTGAAGCCCGGAAATGTCTTCTTCATTGTTCCATACCATACCGTGTATGGATTGTTACAAACCTCTCTTATGCAGCAACAAGATCATTTTCTTCCATGTTACGACGAAATTTGTCCAGCATGGGCTGAACAAGAAGTTAGGTGGGAAAAATCTGATGGATTAATTCAATTTCCTCAAGAAGGGAACTCCTCAGAGTCTTCGGTTGAGATAAGAAAAGACTTCCATCTACTCGCGGAGAAACAATCTCCTCCAGCATCCCAAGAACGAGCTAAAGTAGATTGCAAGTTTGAAGATGAATATGCTATTTTCCCAAAGGATTTAGATGACTCAAATATTAAGCAATTCCTTGAACAATGCCCTGACGGACAATCATCAGGCAAGGCTCACTTCGAGGTGAAGACTCAGCAGCATTTTGACGATTCTCCAAAGAAACTTCGCTCACCCAAGCATCGTCCAGTAGTCTGCGATTACAGAAATCGCCGAAACAAGTCAAGCTCTTCATTTCCATCACAGAGCACTTTGAGTGATGCTGAATTAGTTGTTCCACTATCAAGACATGATGATGGAGCTTTAAATTGTAGCAGTTCTCAGGAGGAGAAGAGATTGAAATCTTGTTTGAAAAAGAACAACTTCACTAAAGCCCGTAATTTCAGAGTAGTGAAATTTGATCTTCTAGATGAGGATGAGAAAAAGTTGAGACCAAAAGGTCCGAGTTTCAATCAATGTAGCATGTTTAGCTTTTCTTTTCCTTTTTTTTTTTGGTCAAAAATTGATTAAAGAATTCTTAGTAGAAAAGCAGCAACACAAGTCTATGTATACAAACTCTTAAGGCATCCCTTTCATTGAAACAGTTTACAAGCAGAGAGGACACAGGATCCTACAGGATTGGAAGCTTTCTAGAGTTGAACAATTATGGGGTGGTTTCTATCTTGTTTTTGTTATTGACTGAAGGAGGCATCTGTAAAATCTAGAATGGTTTTGGTAGCAAATGTAATCACACGCTAGGGAATATGCTTGGAGGCAGTGTTCTTCATGTATTCATCGTTTTAGCTGAGATTCTCAGGTGGAAGATTTTAATCTCTTGTGAAATGTGTGGTACACAAATCCTTCGTGCCCGTGTGATCCTTCGTGTATTGCTGGTATCATACTCTGGTCTGCCTATCTTTGTCTACTGAGTTCGTGTTGCTTTTTTTTCTTCTTTTTTTCAGATTTCATTTTGCAGTTAGTTTACTGTTTCCTGCTCTGTGATAGTTGAAGAGGGCACATAGTTTTGTGATGGAATCTAATGAGCTGCCGGATGATTTGTGCTTTTTGGCGGGTTTTGCAACAACCCATGATTGTCTTCACCCTTCTGCTTCCTTTTTCAACATGCCTTTCTTAGGTTATGTGGTGTTTCAGCCATCACTTGTCAGCCTCTTGTAAAACCAACTTTAATAACAAGATTTCCTGATCACTTTCACCAAAAAAGAAGCAGCAGCAATCCCATGCCTTGGAAGAGATCTGTCTAATTTATTCTGAGTTAGTTCTACGCAAGAAGTTGTTCACAACCAACAGTGAATCTGATATGGAGATGCTGTCTTCACCTCTGGATAATTTAGAAATCTGTAAAAAATTAATGAACTTGAGGTGTAATTCAGAACGAAAACCAAAAGTCATCCGCTATGACGGATCAAGTTTCTACAAATTCTTGCTGGCTATGGTAAATAACGAAACATATTGATTTAGACTGTTGCGCAGTTGTCATTGCCATTAATTCTTTCAACTACTAAGGTTATCTGCGTAAAAAGGATTCAGCATCACTACCAAGGTTATCTGCATCAGTACTACTAGCTGCCACATTATGACCAAACAGTTTGCAAAACTACAAGTACCAACAGATCAGACTGCATAAGCATTTACAATTGGAACAAGTCACGAATCACAATGGGAAATAATCTAACCATGGCCGGTGATAATCGGTTTCAAATACAGCAAGCTTAATAAGGCCAATTTCGAGGGCTCCTGTCTCCACAATGGAGTAAGGGATTTCGTGTGTGTTTGATATTGCGGTAGCTGTTATGGTTGTGATTTGAAAAGAATTGTTTTATAAAAGTATTTTTAATTGAGATTGGTTTGAAAAAATAGGTGTTTGGTTAAAACTGTAATTGAAATTGAGGTTGAAAAAAATAGTTTAATGTATTTGGTTAAGAATGTTTTTGAAATTAAAGTTATAAAATAATTTAAAATATATATATTAATATTGATGGTTTTAAATTTAAATATTATAAAATTAATTATTAATATTATAGAATTAATTATTCCTATTACATCATGAAATAAATAATATTTTATATAAAACATTTTTTATTATTCTATTAAATAATTTATAATTCCATTACATACAAAATTCATTCGATAAGACTATAGTTTTTATACGTGTAATAAAATTAGATAAAATATTATCAGGTATAAAATTGATATTACAGTGCGAGTAAATTTAATTCATTTTACACTAATTTTTTTTAAAAAAATATTGTTAACTTCATAGTGCAAGTGAATTTAATTTAATCTAAACTAGTTTTTTTAAAAAAATATTAAAAAAATTAACACACTTGAAAAAAAAAATATTGTTCACGTGAACAGTGCAAGTAGCATGCACAGTAAACACAAAGCAGCAAAATGCTGCTTCTTCTTTTCTGCGTCACAGACGTAAAAAACATGTGGGGTCCATACATAGTAAATTATGTATTTTTTGTTACTAAACGGCTGCGACTACGTTTTAATTAAAACACAGCCACAACCGTGTAAACAAACGGACCCTTCATATCATCACATCAATCGACGTTCATCTTTTAGAATATGACTCTGATCAGCTGGCTCAGCATCAGGCATGATAAATGAACTCATAATCAAACTTTGAACTTCTCACCAAAGCCCCAACAGCAACTTCAATGGCCTCAGAATAATGATTGGAAATCTGGCAACAGAGACTCCAAGCTGTAACTAACGCATCCATATTAGAGGGGAATCTATACTCTGATCAGCTGGCATAGCATCAGACATGATAAATGAACTTGTAAACAAACTTTGAACTTCTCACCAAAGCCCCAACAGCAACTTCAATGGGGATGCTGCCTCAGAATATTGATTAGAAATCTGGCAACAGTGAGACTACAAGCTGTAACTAATGCGTCCATAATAGAGGGCAATCTATTTGAGATGAAAAAATTAGAAGTTAATCATTACTTCGGATCAAATTCACACGAAAATCAATGCTTAATGAAGTTCTAACATTGTTACTTTCTAGATATCATTCAAAATCTGAATACTTGGGAACCTGCCAAATAAATCCATATACTATATAATACATCAGTACTTACCATCTGGTGATGTGCTGTCAAAGTAATCAAGAGTATAATTTTGGGAAATAAACTTATCCTTCAATGAATGTTTCTGGATACTTCTTCAGGGAATCAAATCCTATTGTTGTTCCACGGCCTACATTGCTGCCCGGTCTCCAGAACAGCCCAAACAGACTGTCACTATTCCAGCATACATTGCCATTTCAACCAAATATTGAAACCCATGTCTAGGACCCCAACAATTCAAATACCAAGAAATCATTGGACCCTCCTTTCCCATGGATAATATGACTTGCATATTTACTGATTTGACGGCTGATCAATCAGCAAGTAGATTTGTACTTACACAAAACTACCAGCAGCCAACTGAGTACTCCACTCCAATTCTAACAGTACTACATTATAAAACATAAACTGCCAAAAGAAAACCAGAAGGGATCCATATTTTGAAGGAAACTTGGGTATTAAATCAAATTAGCAGTTAATGACATTGTAATCAGTAAGAGAACATGCATTTGTACCCAAAAAAGAAGGGCAAGATAAATCTTGTGCATGATTCAATCTTGGAGTTAAGATGACCTCCTCATGGCAGCCATATCAAAGTTCTGCTTTTAATTCATCCAGTACTCTGCACATGATCCCAGCACACCTGAAACGAACTATGGTATCAGAGGAAATAATAATGATGTCAGTATCCAGCCACTAATTGGCATAATTGAAAAGAACTAGATGCAAACATTGCCCCCAACTCGTTGAGCCAGAAAAATGATGGTGAACCACAGGTCCCCAGCATCATCTTTAGACCTTTGGAAGCAAAATTCGCATGCCTCCAACTGTGGCCCTGGAAAATGCAGGGATTCATCAATAACAACCTCAAAACTGTATGAAAGAAAGTTGAGAAGCAATAGGCATGAGTTCCATTGGCAAGAAGACATAAATAATATTGATGTGGGTTTCACACTCCATGACAACCAAATCTTCCAATTTCCATTCGATACAGCATTTAATCATCCTGTCATGCATGCTAAATGAACAGGCTCCCTTTACTCGCATGCCAAACACCAGATGAAGAAGCGCAATTTTTCACAGATCAGATGTGAAATAGAGTAAGCACCCTCAACAATATTTACCAAACCACAGATCATAAATACATGCAAAATTAAAGATACTATATGAACTGTATTTTTGGTAGCTGCCACATCATTCTGGCATAGTGTGACTGATGAAACATCCAAAGAACAGTTACAAGTTCCTTAAAGCAAAACAAAGGATAAAAAGAGGATGGGAAAATGGAGAAAAAGGAGCATAGAATCGTAGAGAAGCATGCAACAAATTAATGGGCCTGGAAAGGTTATAATATAATAGGAATCCAAATTACAAATTTTCACCTGCTCAGCACCTAGATTGAAGAGTTATAATAAAGCTACAAAATGTAACAATTTCATCTTGCTTACAATGATGTGAGGTCATGAAAACCAAAAGAAAACCTGTTGCTAGAAGAGAAAAAAACCTTAAAACAAGAAAATGGAGAGGAAACATTAACAAATATGAATGCTTGTTCCAGCAGAAATTAAGTTCCTTAGCTCCATCAGATGTTCATCGTTTGAAATGTTAAGTGAGATACGGAGATTTGTCAACAATGCTTCTTGTTCCCAACTTAAGGGCCCGGAAGCATAAAACACGCCTAGAGTGCAACGATAAGCATGCAACTCTAAACTATGGATTCTTACTGTAACATCGTCTCCTAAGGGGAGCGAACAATTTTCTTCCTTGTCTCCATGGCCATAAAAAGATTCAGCATCACTACTAAGGGTATCTGCATCAGGACTATTCCCAGCTACAACACAATTAAACAGTCTGTTTGGACTATCACTATTAACACTACAACTACCAACGGAGCATGCATCACTATCAGAATCATTAGATTCTGAGCTTCTTCCACAAAAAGAATTGACAAAATTATTTGGTGTTCGCCTCTCCATTTCACAAGATCCAATTGTTTGATTGTTAGAGGAAGCATGCATGTATATTTCACCCAGACACTCTCGTGGGTAAGCAACAGCATCTACCTTTGTCAGGAATGAGGATGGGTACCCTGATATCACTCGCCGGCCCTCACTCTGTTTCTCAATTGCTCTCATTTTGTCAACTTTTTCATTACATGATTCAAAGTAAGTTGCCCAAAATGGGGATGCCCTCTTGGATCTTCTAGCTGACATAGCACAAGACTCCTGGAAACCAAAGTTGTGCTCAATAGCTAAACAAGTTTCTCTTGCTTGCACTTTCCTCTTCTTACTGGCTTGCTGCCTTAGAGATCTCTTCTTCTGATAACAACTGAAAACTGATGGTTTATTCAACTTCTCATTTTCAAAACTGCCAGAACCCTGGAAACAGTAGCCAACAAATAATTATTAGTCAACACATGTAGCACATGGGAAGTGAATATTCATAATTGGCTTGACAGAAGTCTGAACAAGCAAATGAAGCAAACTATGTTAGCCATGCTAACGAACCACATACATAAAGACAACAAACACAAATATGGAAACCAAAAAAACAGTAGAGAAGAATGGAATATATCTTACCTTTCCAATTTCAACCCATCCGCCATCTTGCCATAATTGGCGCATCCTAATGTTAACTTTGTCGACTCGAAGTTCTGTTGAAGACCCGATTAGCCTAACCAAGTAACAATTTCCCCTCATGACCTTCATAACTGCTGCAGTTTTCCAACAAAGATTATCGAACACCTCCACCAAATCTCCAACAGCCCAACCATCTGAAACATCCGCAGGTGGAGGGCAGGGCCTAATTACCTCTCTTGACACACTCTCCACATCATCCTCATTATTCAAACCCCACAAACCATCATACCTAACCCAATAAGTTTGTCCATTCCCCGAGATAATCTCACCACACCGCCATGCACATGACGACAAGTGTGTTTTTCTCAACACCTCCACTCTACTTCCTTTCTTGAACTTCGTGATATCCCCAAATTTGCCGATGTCTGAAACAACAAGGAATTTAAGTTTTAATAATCAGAAACCACTTCAACAACATTTAACATTGCAGAAACTTCTATGTCTCCAAGCATAAAAAAAAAAATTAATCTGAGGGAAATAAATATTTTTAATCAAAACAAATATAGCCTAAAAACAGAAACAAATCATAAATGTATATCAACAAACTGTTACTGTATTAACATAAACCAAAATATCATTACTCAGTGAGATGTAATTAGTAATAATAATCACAATTAATCCCCAGGTTTAGATAGTTAAAAACTTGATCTTTCTCTAAAGAAACTCTACAATTCTGCTAAAAACACAAACTTTAGTAACCTAAAAACAATAGCAAGTCAAACCCATCAAGAAAAAACCCTGAAAAACAGAGATTTCTTTATGCAATCACCTTCCAGGAAATTAAACACAAAATAGCAAAATACACAACAAACATTAATAAAAAAAATCCGAATTGATCAAAATTACATGAGAAAAAAATCAAATTAAATCGAATTAACATAGAATACAGTGAACTGGGAAAGATAAAAAAAATTAAAAATCTCATTAGTTCAATGAGAACATAAATTTATTTTAATCATGTATAAATTGAAAAAAAAAATTAAGAAGGATAGAAAAAAAATTCACTAACCTTGCATTGATAATCCGTGAAAAGCTCGATCATAGAGAGAATTTTTTTTTTTTTTTGGTGGGGGGGAGTATGGGGGTTGATTTTCAATTTAGAGACTTTTTTTATTTAATTTTTTTCCTTAAAAAAAGGTTTTATTTTTCTAAAAAGAAAGGTGTTTTTGTTTTTGCATTATTTAATTGGGAGGAACAAAGGATTGATGAGAAGTTAGGGAATGTTTTATCCTCCTTTGTGACGTGGGATTCAAGATTATCTATGAAGCTCTTCTCTTCTCTCTCTACCATACCAAATTTTGGAAAACGGGACCCAGTGGACTGGACCAAATCTCTTGAAATCTTAATTTGTGTTGGAAAAGGATTCTTCTTTGATTGTTGTATTATTACCCGACTTGTTCATCAAGTTAATCTGATGATCATCGGCTTGAAATTGGCCAGGTTTCATATCAAGTTAAATGCCAGTTGGTTTGATTAAATCTGATCACCTAGGAAGTTAACTCATTATCTAGTTAGAGTTTAAGTAAAACACGATTTGATCCCTTTTTTTAATTATTATTAAAATAATGTTGCTTTGGACATATTTTGAGGAGTATACTAGTTAGCGATATTGCGGGTTAATTTTTTATATAAAAAATTAAGACCTAAAAATATTAAATATTTTTGTAAAGTTATAATTAAGAGTTTTGGGTTTAACTGCAACATCTGATCTAAGAATAATATTTATGATATTAATAATAACATTAAACTTGCATAACCCAAGTTTAAGTGGGTCTGACTGCAATACCAGACACAATAGCCTTGGATATAGGTCTGGTTGCAAGGTCATGTCATAAAAATATGATAATTAAATAGATTAATTAAAAAAACAAAGAAAAAAAACCAACATAAAGAAAAAAACAAATGAAAAAAAAAGAAAAAAATTCGAATTAACTGGGTCAATCCTTCAAAGCAAACTAACCCGTCAAACCTTGGCTTATTGTCATAAAAGTTTGATAACTAAATAAAAGAAAAAATTGATGGGTTACCCATAATTAATTTGGCTAACCCGTCAAACCCGGGATCCGTTTCATAAAAGTTTGATAATTAAATAGAAAAAAATTGAACTTAATAAAACTAAATTAAATGAAAAAAATTAATTCAAAAGAAAAAAATATAAAAACAAACAAAAAATATCAGCCTTTTCACTGTGGACTGCACCGTGCAGTCCACAATCAAAGGCATAAAAACAGGAAAAAAGAAAAAAAAAATTAAAGGCACCAGCCGATAATTAAATAGAAAAAAATTAATATTAATGAACTAAATTAAATTAAAAAAATATTAATTAAAAAAATAGAAGAAAAAAAAACTTATAAGAAGAAAAAAACAAATGAAGAAAAAGAAAATGAAAATCTAAATTAATTGGCTTAATCCGTCAAACCTAAGATTCATGTCATAAAAATCTGATAACTAAATAGAAAAAAAGTTAATATCAATAAAATAAATAAAAAATTAATTAAAAAAAAAGAAGGCATTAGCCTTTTCACCGTGGACTGCATTGTGCAATCTACAGTGAAAGGAATAAAAAGAAAAAAAAATTATGATGAAATTGAAGCCTCTAATATCAAAACCATTGTTAATTTAAGCCCACACCAGTCGTTCCCTACAATTCACGTCATGAAAGTTTGATAACTAAATAGAAAAAAATTGATAAGTTTACCTAGAATTAACTGGATTAACCCGTCAAGCCTGGAACACATGTCATGAAAGTCTGATAATTAAATAGAAAGAAATTTAACATTAACTAACTAAACTAAATGAAAAAAATTAATTAAAAAGAAAAAAAATTCAGGTTAATTCATCACATCACTTTAATCCGTCAAACCCGGGATTCGTGTAATGAAAGTCTAATAACTAAATAAAAAAATTAATATTAACAAACTAAATAAAAAAAAATTATTAAAAGAAAAACAAAAAAATTAAAAAAAGACAGTTTAGCATTTCATTTACTTTTTTAGTATATGTTTTTTTTATTATAATAATATAATATATTAATAATGGGGAAAATGAAAGGCTTAGTATATGTTTGATATAATATAATATAATATAATAATTATAATAATATAATATATTAATAATGGGGAAAGTGAAAGGCGAGGGAAAGTAATTTCCCCATCTTTTACAGTATTTTATAATTAGTGATTATTTTTTAAAGTGTATTTTTTATTAGGAAATGCTTTAAAATAAAGTTTTTTTATTTAAAAAAAATTATTTTTAACATTAGTATATTAAAAAGATCAAAAAACATAAAAAAATAAATTTAAACAAAATAAATTTTTAATTTTTTATGAAATATTATTTGGAATACAATTCTAAACAATATTATAAACAACTTGAAATTAATTCATCAAACTTATAACCTACATTTTAGATTGAGTTATAAATCGTAATGGATTTTATAATTATGGTCGATAACTAGAATGAAAAAAAAAAGCTAGTGCATATTGTCATTAAAAATATATGATACATTCAAATTAATTATCATAAAAATATTCTTAGATTAATTTAAATTAAAGATTGAGTGGTGAACATAGTTGTAATTCTTATCCTGACTAAGGGTCCATATCATTAGGTCAACTCGAAAATTATTCAATCAACTCAAATCAATTCTAAAATATTATCATTTCATTGATTTTAAAAGAAAAAAAAATAACATGAATTTAAAAAAAACAAGAAAAAAAATCTTAGAGTTAACTTTGTTGGTGAATATGCCTTGTAATCAATCAATTAATTACATGTAACACTAATTTTATTAATGTAAAATACATTTATTATTAATAAAAACTTTCTTTATTTGTAATATTTAATTATATTTGATTAATAAATCTAGAGTAAAGATAAAATCCGTGAAACAATAATGATTTGCATAAAATATTGTTATAATGAGATATTTAATGCATTGAAGCACTATTTATAAAAATTCCTGACCAATATTTTATTAAGACCGGATTAATTAGAGCTATTGAGACTGATGCATGCATATTATTCTACTTTTTATATGTAAAAAAGATAGTTGCTCTCATAAACTGAGATATGATAAATACTCAAATCTAAATTATATGAAGATATTTGAGTAATTAAGAGATGATTCATTACCCTATATTAATTAGAAAAAAAAATATTATATGTTTTTAAATAGTATTAATTATGAAATCACTTGTCATGATGAAATGAGTTTTAAAATAAAATTTAAAATCTTGTTTAATAAATTAATTATTATAATTTTAAAAACTATCATATTTAATAAAGTAAACATTCTCATTAACCCACGAAATTCTAAATTTTGTACCAAACCGTCAAACAGAGATGGTTAACACTTGGTACGGAGTACGGACTAATGTTGATCATAATGCGCTTCAGTATCTTGAAGGACCATATCTCAGCTCAGTTAACTCAGCCCGAATCAGAAGCAGGATGATCGGAAAGAAAATTACAAGGCTGGATTCGAACACTTGAAGCCCCTGAAAAGAGATTTCCATCTTTGTCTTTTCCATTTACAAGAATATCGGAGGTAGTATCGTCAGGAACAAGACCTTTGTCGACATTAATTGGGGTTCATGCATTCGGTGTCCATGTCTTCCAAAACTTTATGTGCGTTCTCTAGCTGTCCATTATTGTAAAGACTGCATATAAGAACACTAAAAGTTATTAATTTAGGCATGATAGATACCCTTAGCAAGCATATCTGCGTAAAGATCTGATGCAAAGAGTAATTTACCCTTTGAGCAATCCCGAAACCAGCGTTGTGTAAACCTGTAAATCACAAGGAGTCCCCTCATCATTCTCTTGTGCAAGTCAAGTGCTGCTTCCAAAAGATCATGGTGTGAATATTACTGTGTTTGGAGATAAACCAACCTCGAGGAGTTGAGAGAAAAGCTGGCTTACACTTGCCATGTCTCCTTTATGGCAACATCCATCAATCAGAGCACAATACACTGCAACATCCAGTTCAATATATACCCTTGTTTTTCATCTCATCCAGCATATTCAAACAGCAAGATCCAAATTATAGTTCTTGCAAAACCCGATAATCAAGCAAGTGTAGTAAGAGAATACATTTGGGACAGTACTCCACTTTTGTTTATCTCTGTATAAACAAACAACGCGGAGTTGACAGGGCCCTCCTTTACAAATCCATCTATAACACAGTTGTATGTCAAGCAGCTGTGAATGAAACTCTCCTCAATAAACTTCTTCGAACTGTTAAGTATTAACAGCTGCCAACAAAACAAATCAGGAGAAGATCTCACAACTACCAACAAATCAGAAAAAGATTCCAAAGATTCTGCATCAACTACCGCCTGCAAAATCAATAATCTAGCTAGCTTGAAATTCAAATAACTTATAATCTCCACTTTATTCTCCTTCAGTTACTCAATTATTTGTTTGGTATCTATGTAAATAAATCTATATATATACGAGTTAATAAAAAGGAGAGTAATCAAGTCATTCTTTTAAAAGATATATCTGCATAATTCTATTTACTCTGTTTTCTTTTGTTTAATCTTTCATGGTATCAGAGCATTAGGCAAACGCCTCATTCATTCCAACACCTTCGGCACAAACATTTTTTTTTATTATTATTCTCTTCATTCCTACTATATTCAACAGATTCCATGACTTCCTCTAATCCCATACATTTTTCCTCTCCTTCTACTCAACATATTCAGTCCATCTCACAACCCATTAACAAAAAAACTTGAAGGACACAATTACCTGACATGGAGTGTTCAATTTCAAGTTTTTCTTCGAAGTCATGATCTAAATAGTATGATTCACGGTTCTGAAGAAGCACCATCCAAATTCCTTTCAGATGAATCTCCAAATCCAGCTTACACAATTTGGTTCAGAAAAGACAATTGTGTTTTAAGCTGGTTGCTAGCCTCTATTTCTAAGAAGCTGGTATCTACTGTCTATAGCTTGAAAACATCCAAACAAGTTTGGGATTCTCTTCAGACTCGATTTTCAGCTACCTCAAGGTTTCGTATTGCTCTTTTTAAGAGACAAATTCAAACTATCATTCAAGGAAATTGTTCCTGTTTCACATTCCTTGAAGATGCTAAGCAATTGATTGATGATCAGGACTTCATCACCTTTTTACTTGGTGGTCTTCGTGCCACCTTTACTCCTTTTATTACATCTTACAATTTTGCTTGCAGGGATAAGGAATTATCTCTTAATGATTTTCAATATGAACTTTTAAGTTTTGAAACGTTAATTGAATCACCTATTCTAATGCAAAATCAGAATTTTACATTTGCTGCCAAGCACTCTAATTATCCAAGAAGGAAGCCTGTAGGTATTGTTACCAAATTTCAACAAATTGTTGCACCAGCACAGCCTCGTGGCCCTCCCAAACTTCACTTCAACAATGATCGAGCAGCTCCACATGAACGACCAAAATGTCAGATTTGTTATAAGCATGGTCATACTGCTCTAGATTGTTTCCAGCGCTTTAATTTTTCTTTCCAAGGCAGAAGACCACCATCTGAGTTAGTAGTCATGGCTGCTGAAGCCAATAACACCTTTGAACAACAAACTTGGTATGCGGATAGTGGGGCTAATGCTCACATTACTGCCAATACATCAAATTTAACAACTCTTAAACCATATGATGATCTTGAAACTGTCCAAGTAGACAATGGTTCAGGTTTGATAATCAAAAACACTGGCTTTTCTTCTCTACATACAGATCATACTTCCTTTCAGCTAAATAAAGTATTTCATTGTCCTCAAGCTACAACCAATCTATTATTCATTAACCAACTTTGCCTTGATAATGACTGTTATTTTATTCTTGTTGGGATTGATTTTTGTGTTAAGGAGAACAAGACAAACAAACTTCTGCTCTACGGGCTAGTTAAGGATGGACTCTATCCAATCAATGGGAACAAGAATTACATCAATAAATTCCGCTGTCTCACTTCCAAGTTAGGAACAAAAGTCACCAAGGAGGCATGATCGCCTTGGTCATCCTGTTGATTATATATTATAGTATTTGTCTTCTTTCCTGCAAATAAAAGGCTAGCATAAAAAATCTAGTATCTGTTGTCCTTGCCAACTAGGAAAAGCTAAGCGATTACCTTTTAATGACTCCAACAGACAATCCACAAGACCTTTAGCTTTAATCCACACTGATGTGTGGGTATCTCCTGTCACTTCAGTTGGAGGTTGTCGCTATTATATTTTATTTGTTGACGATTTCAGTCGTTTTACATGGATGTATCCCATGCGTTTCAAAAGTGATGTTCTTTTAGTTTTTCAAAAATATAAAGCTCTTGTTGAAAATTTATTGTCTTGTTCAATTCAACAATTGCAATCTGATAATGGTGGAGAATATTTATCTAAGGATTTTCAACTATTTTTAACAAAAAATGGCATTTATCATCGATTAACATGTCCTTATACATCTCCGCAAAATGATATAGCCGAACGAAAACATAGACACATTCAAGAAATGGGGTTAACTCTTTTAGCAAAAGCCGGTCTTCCTAATTGTTACCGAGTAAATGCTTTCTTGACATCAGTCTATTTGATCAATCGCTTACCGACCAAAGTTCTTAAAAAACTATCACCATACTTTGTTCTTCATAAAACTATGCCTAGTTATTCTGAACTTCGAACCTTTGGTTATGCCTGTTACCCTTATCTCAGACCATATGAAAATCATAAATTAGCTTTCAGAAGTAAACAATATATTTTCATAGGATATTCAAATCAACAAAAGGGGTATCATTGCTTAAACTATAACATAGACAGTTTTTTATTTCGAAACATGTAGTCTTTGATGAAAACACATTCCCTAACTTGGACAGATGTCAATCCTCTACCAGCCACACAGGCAATCAGTTTATCGGTATGTCTTCTCTACCTCTATCATTTCCTTTACCTTCAACTGTTCCCAACTTAAATGTTCTTCCAGTTGCTTCATGTTCAGAACTCATACCTCAAACAATTATATTACCTGAGCATTCAACCTTACCAGTGCCTGATATTCTTACCTTACCCGAGCATTCAGTTTCTCCTACAACAGAACCTGCATTACCTGTAACCTCTCCTTTGCCCATTAATAATCTTCAAATAAATATTCCTACCGACACTCATTCTAAGCCATCTCCTATCTCACCTATAGAAATTCTTACCAGGTCTAAAACAGGTAAAATCAAAGCTAAAGAATTTCCTGGTTTTAAAACATTCTTTGCTACCCGCCATCCTGTGTGTGTCTTCTCTAGTATCATTATTAAATCTGAACCTAGATGTTTGACAAAGGCAGTAACTAAACTAGAATGGCGCGCAACAATAAGTTGTGAATTTGATGCATTGATGGCTAATGAGACATGGTCTCTTTGTCCAAGGCCATTGAACAAATGTGTTATTCGTAACAAGTGGGTTTATAAGATTAAAATACATCCTGATGGACATGCCGAACGCTACAAGGCCAGGCTTGTAGCTAAGGGGTTTGATCAAATTTCTGGTATTGATTACTATGATACTTTCTCTCCAGTAGTGAAACCTACTACAATACGGTTAGTTTTGGCTCTTGCTGTCTCTTTAAACTGGAATATTAAGCAGTTGGATGTTTCCAATGCCTTTCTACATGGCATTTTGGATGAAGAAGTATATATGGAACAACCGAAAGGCTATGAACATGATAATTTTCCAGAACATGTATGTCACTTGCATAAATCACTCTATGGCCTTAAACAAGCCCCTAAAGCTTAGTTTCAGCGTCTCTCGCAGCAACTCATTGACTTTGGATTTTTAGAGTCCAAAATGGATTATTCCTTATTTACCTACATTACAGACACTATCCGTATTTTTGTATTAGTGTACGTTGATGATATCATTATCACAGGTTCCAACAGAGAAGCAATCCACCACTTTATTGATAAACTGAAGACATAGTTTCAAGTTAAAGATTTGGGTGAATTGAGCTACTTCCTTGGTATTGAAGCACTAAGAAATCAAGATGGCTTGCACCTGCGCCAAGCTAAATACATCACTGATGTACTAGACAACACAGGTATGATTGGTGCAAAACTTTTAAATTGTCCATCTTCTTCTGGTACAAAGTTGTCATCTGCTGCTGGTGACGTATTACATGATCTAACTGCATATCAAAGAATTGTGGGTGCTTTTCAATATTGCACCATCACCAGACTAGACATAGCCTATTCAGTAAACTAGTTATGCCAATTTATGCACTGTCCTCGTGATATACACTGGAAAGCTGTGAAATGTGTACTCAGATATCTAAAAGGCACTATAAATATTGGTCTTTATTATGTTCCAGGAAACATCACGTTGAATGCCTATTGTGATTTAGATTGGGCAGGAAATCCAGATGATAGACGCAGCATAACTTGCTATGGGGTATTTCTAGGCCACAATCTTATTTCATAGAGTAGTAAAAAGCAAGGGGTTGTCTCTAGATCAAGTATTGAGGCTGAGTACATGAGCATGGCTCATACAACTGCTGAGTTATATTGGCTTCGTATGGTTTTACAAGATTTGAAAATCACGTTACCTACAGCTCCAAGTTTATGGTGTGACAACATAGGTGCTATTGCCTTGGCTTCTAATCCTATTTTTCATGCACGAGCAAAACACATAGAGATTGACTATCATTTCATTTGGGAGAAGGTGGTTAATCATGATATTCATGTTAAACACATTTCAACACAAGAACAGATTGTAGATGTTTTTATGAAAGGTCACTCTACCACTGGGTTTTCCTTTCTCGGAAGCAACCAGTCTGTGCGTCTCCTCCCCAACAGTTTGAGGGGGGTGTTAGAGTATTAACAGCTGCCAACAAATTAGGAGAAGATCTCACAACTGCCAACAAATCAGAAGAGATTCCAAAGATTCTGCATCAACTACCACCCTGCAGAATCGTAGTCTAGCTAGCTTGAAATTCAAATAGCTTGTAATCTCCAGTTTATTCTCCTTCAGTTATGCAATTATTTGTTTGTTATCTGTGTGTGTGTGTGTGTGTGTGTGTACGGGTAAATAGAAAGGAGAGTAATCAAGTCATTCTTTTAAAAGGTGTATCTGCAGAATTCTATTTACTCTGTTTTCTTTTGTTTAATCTTTCACAAACTATCCTGTGCTTAATTCACAATGCTTCCATCATTTTTCCTTGCTTCATCTGGTGAGTTCATTCAATCGAGTAGCATTTGATATATGAGGATAAAATAACTTTACTGGGCATATAATTTTATGATAAAAATTAGTCCATCGTTTTTCCTGTTTCTCCCGGGGGGGGCTTCATCGAGTAGCATTTGATATAGTTTCTGGGCATATAATTTTTGGAAAGCTTGCTCAATCCCATCTTCTTCTAACGCCTCTTCTCATAGCGCATTAAGGTAACATTTGATATATATATATATATATATATATAAACAAGACAACTTAGTGTTAGTGTTAACGTGCATATGGGATATATGATAAAAAAAAAAATGTTCAATCCTATGGCTTAATTTTTGCCGCAGCATCTCATTTGATGAGGTAGTCTTGTTCTCTCTAATCCTGTTCGGTCCTCTTTACTTGGCATACACGTAACAATAGTTAACAAGCAACCTCAAAGTCGTAATGTTTTTCTTTTCAATTTCTAAACTACTTTTCCAAAACATAACCTTTTCGGTCCATCGATCTTTCAAATAAGAGTCAAACCACTCTAAAATACTTGAGGAAGAAAAGCTAAATGCTAGGTAAGCCACAAAGCCACACACTACTAGTAGCATAATGACCAGGCAATCCCGGACACCATGCATGCACTAAGGTAAATGCAAATTGATCCAATTAGTAGATTAATAATAACAACTCAGAAGGGCAAGGTACTTCATCGCCTGCGGAGATGATACCATATATAGACCTCGTTTATGAGAAAGAATATTGTAAAATGAGAAATATTTTCTTTTTGTTGGATATATGATCACCTATTCATCTCTTGTAGCTTCACTAAGAATATATTACAACGTATTTTGAAGAAAAGTGGGATTTTTAAGCAGGTTGGGAATTGGCAGGAAAAGTACTTGGATTGGGCTATTAATTTTCTATAAAACAAATGTTTTATTTTTGTTCTGTTGATGATTTCCTAGTGCTCCTGTATTTATCAAATTTGGAAAGAAATAAACAGAAGAGTGCATGGTATGGATGGGGTTCTTGTTAGTGTTGAATTAGCCCCGTTTGCGATCGTGGTTAGAATTTATTATTTTTTATTTAAAATTTATTTTTATATATATTTTTGAATCGTTTTGATATTTTAATATCATAAATAAATTTAAAAAAATAAAAATAAAAAATTATTTTAATATATTTCTTAATAAAAAAACAAGTTTTCACTCTCTCTCAAGCATCTTCTTAACTCCACAAAAAAAAAAAGATGCAGAAACTATTGTAAATCCAAAAAATGATGCTCTCTGCAAGAGTTGGGACTTTCAGTATGTAGTTTGCTTTTATTTGAATTGTGGTGTTTGTATATTGCACAAACCTTGTAAACAATTTGCTTCGGTTGATTTTAATCAATGAAAAATTCATTTATAATAAAAAAAGGAAAAATGAAGGAAAAAATGAAAGAAAAAGCAAGAATCTAAATCACCCACCTTGATCCCCTCTTAGTTCACCTCTTTTCTCTCTGTTTTACCAGTTTAAGCTTTAGATAGTCCCCTGACTATATATCAAACAACCATTTACACTTTAGATGTTACTAAGTAGCAATGTTTCATGGAATTGATGAGAGTTTAGTTTAGTTTGCAAAGAATTTTGTTTGTTGTCTCTCTGTTGATGTGCCGAGCACAAGCATAATATGTTCTTGATCAGCAAGAGGTCATGCCATTAGAAATGTCAGTTGAAGATGTGGAGATTAGTGATGATGATGTTCTTCATGTTGAAGAAGCTTAAACTATTTGAGGGTAATGGACGACACATGCATGAAATTTCAGTCGAAAAAGCTTGTGCTATCTGGGTTAATGGCCACACGCATGAAATTTCTTTGTATCCAAGTTCATTAATCTTGCTATTGATTTGCCAGTAAACCGCATTAACAAAATATAAAAAAGGTGGTGATTTTACATTACAGGGGCTGACAGAAAACATTTCATTTTAAAAATATATTTTTATTTTTTAAAAATATTTTATTTATTAGAGATTGAATTTCATAATTTATCATGTTTTATTTTTTTTATAATTATTTTGGTCCTGTAACCCATGTTGCAAGTTTAGCGAGTTAATTCAGTTGATTTGGGTTTTAAAAAATAGTATTTTTTAAAATTACATCCTTCAATATTAGGTTGATTAATTAGGAATCAAGCTTCATGATTCATTTTAATTTAATTTCTATTTGGTTATACTAGTCTCATGATTTAGTCACGAGTTTTGCGGGTTAACCTTATTAATTGACTCGGGTTATTTTATCTGCCTTTTTTAGATTGAATTTTTTTTTCCAATTTAATCTTCAACAATGGGTTGGTTAGGTATTGTGTTTAATATTTTTTTCAATTTGCTTTATATAGGGTTATTCTAATCTTATGACCCGAGTTATGATTTGGCAGGGTGATCCATGTGGACTCGGATTATTTTTTTGTTTGCTTTCTATGAGATTATCTTAGTCTTATGACTTAGGTCATAAATTTGGTAGGTTAACTTGAGTTGACTCAGGTATTTTTTTCATTGATTTTTTTTTCAATTTTATCCTTCAACGTTGGATTGATTAAAAATTGGGCATCATAATTTATTTTGATTTGCTTTATATAGGGTTATTATGGTCTCATGATCTATATCGTGAATTTAGCATGTTAACCCAAGATGACCCGAGTAGATTTAACATATTTTTATCTTAATATTTTTTAAAAAATATATTGTCTTGAATTTTGTTGAGGTCAAACTATATTTTTTCTAATTGTCTGTATTACTTTTGAACTTATCAAATCAAATGAATCATATCATATTAATCCCTATATAATTAAAATAAATTATAATATAAAAATATAAAAACATTAATAATACTTAAATTTTTTTTTCTACATTAAAAAAGAAATAATCCAATTCAAAGCTTATAGTGGCCAAGAATCTAGGTTATTCGCCAAACTTTCAAGAACACAATGTTGGCCTCGTGACTTTGTTTTTTTTAGATTTGTTAGCACTACACTATTAGACTGCCTTCTACCATCAAACATATAAAAAATAAATAATATTTAGACATTATTAATGTATTTTTAGTTAAAAAAACTTAAATTATGTAGAAATTAACTCGATGTGACATAATCAACTTGACAAGTTTATAAACAATTCAGATGACTGATAAAAATATAATTTGATTTAAAATAAATATTCAAGATGATATTTTTTAATAATATTGAAACGACAACAAATTGGATCGATTCAGGTCAACTCAAGTTAAGTTGTCATTCCGCATACATGTTATAAGACTATGATAACACTATAGAAAGCAAATCAAAATAAATTATGAAACCTGATTCCCAATAAACTCAACGTTAAAGGATAAAACAAAAAATAATAATTAAAAAACAATAAAATAATGACCTAAATTAACCTGCCAAGCCTGCGAATCGGGTTATGAGATCGGGAAAACCCATACGAAGAGTAAATTGAAATAAATTATGAGGTTTAATCCCCAATAAACTAGTGTTGAAAGATGAAATTGAAAAAAAAATAGATTAAAAATAGGGCAAAAAAACAATTTGAGTCAACTCGGGTCAATCAACTAAATTTGTGATTCAAGTCATGAGACTAGGATAATCTTATATAAAATAAACCGAAACAAATCACAAAAGCCTAATTCCAAATCAACTTAATGTTGAAAGATAAAATTAAGAAATAATTCAGCTGGAAAAGGGGGGAAAACCTCGAGTCATTCGAGTTAACTTGTCAAATCCGTGATTTAAGTCATGAGATTGGAAAAACCTTATAAAAAGTAAATTAAAAAAATTATGAAACTCAATCCCTAATAAATTCAATGTCGAAGAATGAAATTGAAATTGAAAAAATAATTAAAAAAGAACACGAAAAAAAAGGACTCAAGTCAACCGAGTTAACTCATCAAAACTCATGCCCTGAATCATGAGATAGAGATAACCTCATACAAAGCAAATCGAAACAAATCATAAAAACTAATTCCCAATCAACCCAATATTGAATGATAAAACTGAGCAAAAAAATCAATTAAAAAAGAAAAAAAAAACTCTAGACAATCGAGTGAACCTGTCAAACTTGTGGTTTGAGTCATGAGAGTATAATACCTTATAAAAAGTAAATTAAAAAAATGAAGTTTAATCTCCAATAAATCCAATGTTGAAGGATATAATTGAATTTGAAAAAAAAATAGATTGTAAAAAAAAAGCCAAAATAAGAAGAAAAAAATATTATTCAAGTGAATAGTGTTTTATGAAGAGAGGTACATTAAAATCTCATCTTTTTTTAGTTTTTTGTTTTTTGTTAACTAAATTTGTGGCCCACACGACATCGCGTGTTGAACCAATCCTTTTTTGGTTGACTAAAAATTTTTTTATTGCAAAAAAAAAATTTAGGCGATGACAACTTTCTTAGAAGTAATAGAAATTCAAGTGTCGGGTTAAACTTCGATTAATTTGATAATACGATAAAAAAAATTAGCAACAAAAACAAATAAAACAAATATTGGGTTTGATCAAGTTAGGTTAACTTGTGAAACATGTGACTTGCCACATGAGATCTGAATAACTCCATAGAATGATGGAATGAGAAAACATCAATTATTAAAAAGGACTTGAAAAAACAAAACTAAGTCAAACCGGTCAGATCTTTCAAACCCGTGACTTGGAAGGTTAACAAAATTCAATTATTGCAATTAAAAATATAATATAATAAATAATAAAAAAACTAACAATCAAAAGAAAAGGAACCAAATATGAAAGAAAGAAAAATTCAAAGAACTGCTTTAAAAATATGTAAGGAAAGGCTCTGAAACCAAAGAGAAAAGAGAAAAAAAGAAAGAAAAAAGAAAAAAAAGATCATCAACGCAAAATCCAATATTTTTTTAGCGTGTCATAGAGGTGATGCCATGAAAATTAAAATGTTGTTGTGAAAGTTGAAACTTGATATCGAAAAACGTTGTATATGTCATCCAAAAAGCTAGAGAGCACCCATGCACAACCGATCTTTTAAATTAATTAATATTTTATGTATATTTAAATCCTAAATTAACATAATTAAACTTAATAATTATATAAAAAAAACTAAGATAAAAAGATAAAAAAAAACCTCTTGTCCAACAGCAAAGACAATTTTAATTTAAAGGTTTGTGGTTGTGTGACTGTGTATTTAAAATGAAGAAGTTAAAAAAAAACTCTCCCCTCCAACGCTTGAATTTTTTGCTCTAAAGGCATATTAGTCATTTCACCATAAAAAAACTATTTTACCTTGCTTCCAAAGCCATGGATGCTGTGTTTACAAGGATAAAATAGTCATAGCAGGAGCCTTTTTAGTTTCTAAAGCGTGATTTCAACAATTGTTAGTAATATTAACACAGTGTAGTAAAATTCATTAAATATAACGGGTGAATGCATCAAAATTTAAAATTAGAGTTGAATCAGTATATAAAAAAACTATTTGAAAAGGCGGTTTAAATTATGTTTTTTTTAAATTTAATTTTTTATTTAAATTTAATTTTTATATATTTTTATTTTTAAAAATAAAAAAATATTATTTTAATATATTTCAAATAAAAATCCATTAAATTACTGCTATTGCATGGCTAAACACACCTCAAAAATATATAGTTTTTCAAAATATGGAAAGAAAATGCTGCCTACATAGTAATCTTAGTAATTTTCCCTTTCTTATATCGTAATTTTGCTTCTAAATAAAAAAATCAAAAACAATTATATATATATTTATTAATTTGAATATAAATGATTTATTTAAGATCTGATTGGATAAAAAATTTTCACAGTAAATAAATGTAAGTGATATCAGTTAAAAAAACACGGGACACACCCGTCATTCCAAAAAGACTTGAAGTGAAGACAGCACTCAGCAGACTCAATATCCACGAGGGTAACACTGTAATTTAGGAGAGCTAGGTTCTCCTTCGTTAGTAAGCTAGAAGAAGCAGCACCTCACTCTTTTGTCTTCTCATCTCCACACAGAGAGTCTTCTGTGGCTCCGCGTCTTTCAGGTAAAAAATTAAACCCTAGCTCTCTCCCATTTCCCTATATTTATTTTTATTTTCGTTTTTATATCCTTTTTACTCCATCTTCTAATTCGCGTGCCTGATCTTGGACGCCCTATCAAAATCTCAGCTCTGTGATTTTTTGTTTAAATTTCTGTGGATTTTTTTGGCAGATGAGCCTGTATATCTTTTATATTTAGTGAATACTTAGATTTGATTATTTAATTGTTTTAGGTTTTCTTTGTTTTCTCCTTCTCTAATTTGTGGGCATCTAGCTAGGGTTTAAGGGTTTTTTTTTGGCTGCATGATTACTTGGTTATTCGAGCTTTTTTTAGTTGCAAATTAGTGAAAGGTTGTAGAGAATGGAGCTACTATATTGGTTCTAGGAGTTATTTGATGGTTTTTTTACGGGTTTTTGTTTATTGTTAAATGCTGGCTCTAGATCTACTCGCACGGTCGGTGTGGGGCTAGTTCAATTTTTTTAGCTCGCTGAAAAGTTGGTAATGTGCTATTTGGGTATCAGGTTATTGTTTATGGTGGCTTGAGTTTGTGATACTTGTAAGTTATGGAGAAGAAAACAGCGAAGAAGAAGAACCCGTTGGTTTTTATGGACGTGTGTATTGATGGCGATCCTAAGGAGAGAATGGTTTTTGAGGTATCATTATATTTCAACTTTGTAGGATGCATGGGGAAATACCTGTATATTGAGTGTTGCCTTGCATTTTTATTAATTCATCTGTGATTTTTTGTTCTGCAGCTTTTCTCGGATATTGCTCCCAAGACTGCAGAAAATTTCCGTGCTCTTTGTACAGGTAATGGTTGCATGCTATGGTAGTCTTTGTAATGACTTGTCTTTTGATGGTAGTGCTGTCTCTTTTGTCATTTGTTTTTTTTGCCTTGATTGATAGTTTTTACCTTGTTTCTAGATGGAAATGCCTTCTTTTTATTCAATATTTTTCAGCTATTGGAATTTTTAATTTGTGTTTGAAGTCTGGTTTGGGTAGATTTTAGAAATTTGATTTTGTATTGTTGAGTTGCTTTTCTGATGTCTTTAATCTTTTCAACTCAGGGGAGAAAGGAATTGGTCCCAAATCTGAAAGACCATTGCACTACAAGGGATCCTTTTTCCATCGCATCGTTAAAGGGTCCATGGCTCAGGTTTGTTGTCCTGTCTAGTGTACATCTAGATTTTTCTTGCATAGGTTTGCTTAGTTTTCTTGTTTGAACATGCCTAAGAGGTGGTCCATCTTTTAGTCAGTTACCCTTGTTTATGCTGTAGGGTTACAGGGCTGATGGTCACGACTGCATTTCTTGTGATGTAGTTTTAAGGTTGTACTTACTGAGTTGTCCATCCTCAAAATTTACTATGCTTCGCCATGCCCAACCCGTTTCTGAAACATAAACAATTTTGCTAACTGGTGGACTAACTTCTTTTGTCAATCTTGCAGGGTGGTGATATTCTGAAACGAGATGGTATGTAATTCTTGTTTGTTCATTTGGGTCGTTAATCTTTTTGATTTTATGCAGTTTATGGCTCATTCATTTTGTTGTATGGATTTGAAATTATGACACTAATTGTTTAAACAATCTTACGATATTCAACTTATTCTAGAAACTTTGCCACCCCTTATATTCTCATTTCCCTCAAATTTAGGGAAAATCAACTAATTTACCCTTATACTTGGAAGCTAATCTCTGATTATCCTGTTAATTTTAATTGCAACTGCCATACACTTGAACTATGATAAAATCTCTAATATTGACCTCGTGAAATCTGTTAAACTTAAGAGTTTGTGTCATCTACATGCGTATTCCATGATAAATGACAGGATTAGCTGCCATTAATAAGGGGTGTTCCGTCACTGCCCAGTTGCTGACCAAGTTTTTCTTTAACCGTTTAATTGTAAAATCTAAATGGGTTTCTGTCAGTCCCTATTTTTTTCTTGGATAAAAACCTGAACTACTCTTTTATCTCAAAAACTCAAATCTGTAATTTCACATCTCTGTAGGATCTGAGATTTGGACGGCAGAATTTGATAATTTTCACTAATTGAAGGCTATATTGGAGATTTCATCTTCCTCCAGAGGTATCATGGATGCAATTGACAGTTTAGAGGGTAGATTGGAGATTAGGTTCAAAGTATAAGGGTAGATTTATAGATTCTTTCCTGAAATTTATAACACTCTTTAGATTTAAAGATCTAAAATCCTGTTTTTTTAGTGATTAACAATTGTAATACAGTAAGTTTTGGCTAAGGGAGGAGACTATTGTTTATGACATAACTCTATGATTTGTCCCTTGTACATTGTCTGCCATCGAAATTCCCTTATAATCAATGTGTTCAGGTTTTTATCAAGATAAACAAGCAATCAGAATGAAGCATGAGTTTAGATTTTCAGGGGATAATACTTCCTGAAATGTTTTCGTGCTTCAAATTCTTAACCATTTTGTTTTCCTGTTCTGCAGGGACCTTTGGAGAGAGCATATATGGGAACAAGTTTCCTGGTGAGAATACTCGAAATCTTTTGTTCATGTTGATTCCTGTTGCAAGGAAAACGTTATGGATTTGTGAGCATAGAATTGGGGAATTTTTGCATTTTATGCATAATGCCAATTGAAGTGAAATTTTGAATTGTGTGTACATTTTAACTATAGGTTCAGTGGTTCCTCAATAAGGGCATACTCAATGTCAACACACAAACCCATGTCACATCTTAAAATGTCTGAATAACTTGGCCCATTGTCCAAATGATACTAAATCACATTGTATAGGTTTTTCTTTGTTGGAATGACCTGCCCCATGTCATGCCATTTTTTTTAATGCTAGCTTATCATATATCTTTGTACCTATAGCTTTGGAGTTTTTTATTTTTTCTGTGCCTCCTTTTAGAGGCTGAGGGTCTGAATTTGAAGATAGGTTTCAAATAAAGAAACTTTTGCTGTGCATGTCTGGTCTCTTAAGAATAGTACAACCCTCTTAGAAAGAAATGCAATGATCAGTGCAAGAATGAAGACCGGCACTGTTATTTTGCAGATTGATTTTTGTCTGTGGGCATATCATTGACACATCCCTATTTATTGATATGAACTCCCTGTAACACTTTCAGAAGCAGTTTATTGTTTTTTTAATATGCTGTAATGTAAGAACTCAGAATCTGCTTTGCACTTGATGCGATAATTTCACTATGTTCATGTTTGGACCCCCAGTGCCATTTAGCAGCTTGGGAACTAACAGTCTTGCCTCGTCCACAGGCCCTGCATTACAATTTTATCTTGATTTTCTGGGGTCTTACATTCATTGAGCAAGTTAAAGTGATCCTCGATTGAATGTGCTGACAAGTAGTTTTTGTGGCACTGTTGCAGATGAGTCTCCAAAGCTAAAACATGATGGACCTGGTCTTCTATCCATGTCAATTGCTGATCGTGACACTTTAGGTTCTCAATTTATTGTTACCTTTAGGGCTAATCATCATCTGGACAGGTTTGTTACTTAGGAAGCATGCCAATACTTTAATGTTTATGCCCTTCTTTTCACTCTCTGTTTGATGTGCTGTTGCATCCATGTTTTATAGTGCTTGCTGTGGATTTTGTATGACAGGAAGTATGTGGTCTTTGGGAAGCTTGTGCAAGGAGATAAAGTACTGAAGAATATTGAAGATGTGGGTGATGAAGAAGGGAGACCCACTGTAACAGTGAAAATAGTCAATTGTGGGGAATTCATTGAGGGTAAGTATTCTACTGTTAATATATGTATGACGATAAGTGTGACTGTTAGTTGGTCTGTTTGATTTCCTTGGTTTAGAGATCCAACAAGTGTATGAGGAATGCTTTCTCTCTTGTTTCCCTCTCATTCTGTGTCATCCTTTTTTATTTGATGAGGTGCCACTTTTTTTTCACAAGTTTCATTTTAGATACCTTTTTTTTTTCCTGCAGACAAAAAGAAAGTAAATAAACTGAAAACAGAAAAGCACCAGAAATCTTCTAGAGACAGAAAGAAGAGGAGGAAGAGAAACCATTTGTCTGATTCAGAGAATTCATCTGATTCTGATATGGAATCATCGGAATCTGACAGTGATTCTGACTCTATGTCCTCATCATCTGATATTAGTTCTTCAAGTGAGGACAGACGTAGGAAGAGAAAGAGAACTTCTAAACGAGATAAACATAGACGTGGCAAAAAACGAGATAAGCGACGTGACAAAAGGAGAAAGAGACGTGATAAACGATCCAAGCGTAGATCAAGAAGGTAGCTGCTTAGCCATGATTTTTATACCCTTAATGTTTTATGTATGCTCTTAAAATCAAGGGAAGGTTCCAAACTGCTTAGTTGGTCTTTGATAATTACCGTCGCATGCTATTGCAGATAGGTGAATTTCCGTTTAGGTGTTACGAATGATTTGATAGAAATTCTGTGGTACAAACTTGAATCTGCATACTTTAGAAGTATTTTAGATATGACAGGGGGAACCCATTTGTTGTAATTAATCATTTATGTTTTTGAGTTCATTGGCTTTCATTTTTTAACACTTGTCATTCACTCATGTTTTATATTGTATCTTCTCCGTGTTCCATACTGAATTAATTCTTTCTTCTCTTAGATCATCAGATAGTCTAACAGATGCTGAGAGTGACAGTGAAACCAGCTCTGATGATGATGCTCAAGCAAAAGAGAGGAAGTGCAGGGGCCCTTCTCAGAAAACTGGTACTGCTTCTTTAAGTCATTCTGTCTTTTTTTTCACACATCCAAAATTGCTGCAGAGTGTTTGGAAAATATCATCTGGTTGCTCTTACTTTATTTCGAAGCACATTGCATATGTGTCATCTTCATAATAGCTTTGCTGGTTCTTGGTAAATTTGCAATACATTTGGATGCTTGCAATTTTATATCTAATGCTAACAATATTGGAAAGATAGTGATACTTCCTGAATTGCTTTTTTATTTGCATTTTGTTCAAGTTGGCCTTGTGGCCACTCTCTTGTGATAGTCATCCACTCTGCATTTAACAAATATTGTACTATTTGCTTCATGTAATGTTATGCAGCTGAGGATCAATCTCCTATGGTTTTGGAGGAAGAAGCTGCCTCCTTTCCTCGTAAAAGGAGACAGGAACCTGATATACTTGAAAAGGAAGATGGTGAATTCCCCAAGGAAAATGGATCACGACGAAGTGATGGTATTGAGGCAGATGCTAAATCTTTTGGAAGTGAAGATAGGCAACCTGATATCAGAGATGGTCACCCAGGAAAATCTAGGTCTACTTTCAAATCTTGTCACACAGTTATTCTTTATGCTTACAGATTCTTCCAGATCTGTATTTTATTGAAAGTTGATGAGCAGGAGCCAAAGTATGAGTCCCAAGAGGACCACAGGTAAGAGTATTAGTCCCAGGAGGAGCCTGAGCAAGAGCCCGAGTGTTAGTCCAAAGAGAAGCAGTAGCAGGAGTCACAGTGCTAGTAGAAGCCATCCTCATGTCTCCCAGAGGAGTATCAGCAGAAGTCCTGTTAGAAGTGGAAGCAGCAGGAGCACAGCTAGAAGTTTCAGCAGAAGTCCTGTGAGGGCAAAGAAGTCTAGAAGCATAAGCACTAGCTCAGTGAGATCGCGATCTCAAAGAAGCATTAGCAGGAGCCCTGTGAGATTACCACCTCGAAGAAGCATAAGCAGGAGCCCTGTGAGATCTCGGTCTCAATCATTGCAAAAATCTATCAGCAGAAGCCCTGTAAGAGATTCTAGGAGCATAAGCAGAAGCCCTGTTAGATCTTCTCGGAGAAGCATAAGCAGAAGCCCAGTTAGATCTTCTCGGAGAAGTGTAAGCAGAAGCCCTGTTCGATCTTCTCGAAGAAGCGTTAGCAGAAGTCCAGTTAGATCTTTGAGGAGAAGTGTTAGCAGAAGTCCAGTTAGATCTTCCCGGAGAAGCATCAGCAGAAGCCCTGTTAGATCTTCTCGGAGAAGCATCAGTAGAAGCTCTGGTAGGGCTCCTTCAAGGAGAAGCATTAGCAGAAGCCCAGTTAGGGCACCAAGCAGGAATAATCGTCGCAGCTACTCAAGGAGCCCAAGCATACGGAGGGCAAGGTCTCCTGATCGAAGAAGTTTGTCAAGAAGTGTTTCCCCTAATGGGTCCCCCAAGCGTATCAGGAGGGGAAGGGGTTTCAGTCAACGATATGCTTATGCTCGGAGATACAGAACCCCCTCTCCAGAGCGTTCTCCCGTGAGATCCTACCGTTATAGCGGCCGTGATAGGTACCTGGCAAGCCAACCTCCTTTGTTATTTGCCCACTTTCTGCTCTAATTTATCCAGGTCATTTGAACTATCATGCTCAACTACATCATGTGTTTTTTAGAATGCTAACTCACACTATGATATGTTTCTAGATTTACCAGTTACCGAAGGTATTCTCCTAGGCGCTATAGAAGTCCTCAAAGAGGAAGAACTCCACCAAGGTTGGTGATGTACTTCATTTATTTTTGGTTGATTTAATTTCTCATCGGATGGTAGTGATGCTGGAAATGCTTGTTTGCTTGGAATTATTGCATGTCTTGTTTAGTGGATGGCTCTTTTGAAGTATTTTATCTGTCCTTGGATGTCCAATTTTCCATCCTGCCAACCTAATCTCTCTATATCCTGTTAGCAGATACAGAGGGCGGAGAAGCAGGACACGTAGCCCATCTGTATCACGCAGCCCCCGCAATCGCAACCGTCGTTATAGCCGCAGCCCTGTTCGCAGTCGTTCCCCAGTTGACGTGTCCAAGTCACGTGTGTCTCCACGAGTTGATAGGAGAAGGTCGCCGTCTCGTAGCCGTAGCCCATCAAAATCACGATCCTCTTTGGACTCCCAGTCTCCCAAGCGACGCAGTAAAGGCAGATCAAGGTCATCATCTAGAAGCCCTGGTGGGAAGAAGGGCCTGGTGTCGTATGATGATGGTTCTCCCGATTCCAGCCAAAGGTGAAATGGTTGAAGATGTGATGATGAAATCCTTTGTCCGGACAAGCTTGAGCCATCTATCCTGCATTTTGACAAGCTGTGTCTTATGATGAACTAGGGGCTGGCATCTTTTTGCCCCCCTTTCCAACTGGACCTGGGTCGTTTGTTTTTTTAAGAGGGGCAGGCCGTGTGGTCGCATATCATTCTCGTAGTGTGGTTTAGATTTATCTCTGGCATGTTGCAAGGATATACTAGCAATGATTTATATTATATCGGGAACATAGAATCATGCTGCTGCAGGTCGTCATTACTCTTTTCTCGTGTTAACTTGCCGATAATTTAGGATGAAGTTGAGGAGGTGGGATAATTTATGTGCCTTGGATTGAAGACTTTGTTTTTGAAATTGGAAGTTTTGTGTATTTAAGCTCTGTGGGTTCTTGTGGGGTTTGTGTTGCCTGGTTTATTCTCTCTTATGCGTGATCATTTCGGTGGCGAACGCAGTTTGATCACGGGTCTTCCTTCATTCCCAATCGTGATGCCAGGCTTTACAGCAAAATGTGAGTCCTGTCTTTTTTTTCTCTGTATTTTTGTGGTTTGGTTAATCCAAGATTTGAGCAGAGCCTCCTGATCAAGAAAGGGTTACTTCCTAATTCTCTTAAGAGGTTGACAAAGTATTGAGTATAATATAAATCATTTATTTTATTTAGTTATAATAATCCACTAATCCTCAAACGTGAGGGTTTGTGTGCAAGAGATTGATGAGAATATAGAAGGAGGAAGCTATCTTGATGGGAATCCCCTGTTTCTCCCTCGGTAGCATGAGGGTGCTGCGTAATTTTATCTATTTGACCCTCATTTACAATTTATTTACAAGTCTTCAATATGACTGTAAAACCATCGATTGCATGATAGTCCGGTAACCGTAACTGTGACGACGGCAATAAGCTAGGGTTGTAGCACTGGGGTCTGACTGAATGGCTTGATTGCTCACTTATGGCCTGCTGCCTGCATATTCATCAAGGTCATGGCTAGCATGGTGGCTTCCCGAGTCATTACATTTTTTAAATGGGATCAGATATCAAGGTGTCCACCACCACAGACAACCTAATATTCTTCTTGTCGTCTGTTTCATTTTTCTATTAAAATGGTTGCTTTCTTTCTCGATCAGAAGAACCTCTGTTTTAAGTGCCGTCATCATAACCAAGAAAAGCTCAGAATCAATGCAGATTTTCCTCCCCCACCCTCAATTTTATGTTCTTGAACATGATGCCTCTAGCCTTACCAGGGAGCAAGGGTCATGGTGGGCTAGGGTTTTTTTTTTTTAAGCAAAGAATAAATATATTTTCCCAATGGGGCATCTCTGAAGTCTACAAAGCACAGATAAATTCCATTTATTTATTTATTTTTAGCTATAGAAGATAGGTTTGAACTCCATGGGAGAGTATCCTACCCTTGTAAAAGTTGATGAGTCGGCAGTTTATTGGTAAATTTGATTTAATTGGAAACAATTATATTAAAGAGATTTTCTATAGGAAGCAAGCAGCTCTTCTAACCCTACTGATTGTACATGCCCTCTAAAGGCCAAGATGAGGTGGACTTTCATTCAACTATCATCATCATTATTTACCAGGTACCTCTCCCAAAACCCTGCAATCATGAGAAAATCCATGCAATCTGCCCTTAGTCAAATTCCACTTTCATCACTCCAAAAACCCACCAATATCTCATTATACTAGCACACATATTAAACTTGCTAACCCCTGATTTGATGGGTCAATTTGAGATATAATTAATTCATTTTCAAGTATGAATGAGTCTAAAAATATATATATTATTTTATTTCTGTTAATTTACCGGATTAAAAATTTACATCGAGTTAGATTTAATAACTACGGAGATAGATATAATAGAGAGAAACAAGAAGGCATATCTTGGATGCAAGTGCTGTCAGCTTAAATTAAACCGTGGGGGAAACAAAGTAATTTACATTGCTGTGACAAGATACTCCTACTTGTGCCAAAAGAAATGGCATCAGCATATATGTTTTTGTCTTCATATCAATGAATAGAAGTTGAAGACTTTAAGAGAAAGAGAAAGAAAATCTGCTTTGGCCCCATCTCTTGATTATTCCAAAGGCAGCACAGTAATTTAATATCATAGCCAAAGCCATTGGATTTTCCTAGTTTGCCAGTGATTCTCCTCCATTTCAGGTGTGGGGTATGAGAAGAGTTGACATGTTTAAAGAGTTTGATTCCCCCTTTCTGAAGTTAGAACAAATTAGGTATATGAAGTTGTCTTTCCCTTTCTTTCAAAAGAAAAAAAAAAAAGTGGTTTCTTTTGAACCACAGATCATTATATATTGCCACAGTGTGATTTCCATAGCAATATGTCCCCAAACAGGATCAGAATTTCTTTTTTTTTTTCATTTTAATGTATATAGCTTAATTTTAATTAAAAAAAATTAAATTTAGATTTAGTTTGGTATTGCAGATATGTTGCACCATATAAAAAGCATGATTTTCATACTTTTTGCCGCATTTCAATGCAATAACAAATACTTTGTATATGGAAATTAGTTCAAAAATACAATCCAACTATAATAAAGTATTTTTTTAGTGTACTGAATTTTTTTAAATTTTATTATTTAATATTTTCAAATTATAATGTTAAAAAATATATGGAATAGTATATGGTCTAAAATATCAAGAGCGATAATAATTAAAGATACTTTAATTATATAACCTAATTACATATTTACCTCTTGTTTTTTCATGTTCAAGACTTTTGTCATGGATTTACAAGGTTACTTAGGAAATAATTAGTAAATGCTTGTATATTTATCCAGATTTCTTCAACAAGTAAATAAATTATATTTACTTTGTTCCAATCTAGTCCAATTCTTTAATATTGTACATGTTTATGTGCATGCTAGTAATTTGAATTGATTTAGTTACAAGCTTAGGTTAAACTCTAGTTTGTTAATTAGCATCCTATATATTTTAAATACTTTAAATTAAACAACACAATTGCAATTTATTCTTGACAGAAAAAATTCTAACCCATAACAAAACGTAAGTTAAAATGCTAATTTATCACCTTCCACTGTGCAATGTGCATGTTGACATAATATCAACACTAGTGCAAGTTGTGACACCCACTTGACATATACATATATTTTTTTTATTATTAATATGAGTGTTCGGATCGACTTACAAGATCTCGATTAATTTTACGGGTTTTAAAGTTAACAATCATATAAATTTTCAATGATCATCATATTAACAACTACAAAACTTGAATCTATAACCACAAGGAAAGTAAATCTCTTAATTTCAAGCTGGAATCATATATTGTTGAAGTTAACATATTAATAGAGAGAAAAACCAGATTCTTTCTTTGAATTTATTTCCTTTTAATTTACCCATCAAATGTAATAATGACATAATTATTTTTTATTAATTTTGAAATTAATGACATAAGAGCTGCTGATTGCAGAAGACGCTGACACTTAGAAATTGAAGAAAATGCTGATGCCCCACAATTGCTAGTGAAATGATAAACACACACGCACACATTCCATGGCAGACAGGACATCCTTTGACAAATAGAATGTGACATTGTCACTCATACCTCTGAAGACAGCACTTCTCTAACGTAATGAGGCATCAAACGTGTTTGAATAAAATATAAAAGTGGAACAATTTTATCCTTTTTAATATTCAGGATGACGTCATAATTTGATTGGATCACAGCTCGAAAGATGCATCCATTTTTGCTTTCGTTTTGGATTCATGTTTAATTGAATACTCTAAAAGAATTTTCTTGTGCGTCGTTCAGACATGAATACTTTGTTTGAAAACAACCTAGACGTGACTTTAGGTGGAAGCACAATAAGATAACAATAAGCTTTAAAAAAAAAACAAAAAATTGATAGAATTAGGGTTAAAATATAAAAAATCCTATCACATAAAACAAATCAACACAAAATCCGAAATAAAATAGTAAATCCAGAAACATTTAGAAAAAATAATGAATTTAGCCAACGAAATAACTTTTAAACCTAATTTCAAGAGATCCAATGGTCTAATAACAAATAAAATAGCTCTTTCAAGAAAAATAGCATGTAAGATCTTCTATAAAAATTTAAATTTGATCCAACAGTTGAATCTTCTATTGCTGATAAGAGCATTTAAGCAGCTTGACATCAATATTAGAATGTGACTATGAAAATATATGATGAGATATTTTTTATGAAGTATTTTGAACATGCATGAATCAGCAATAAAAATTATTTTAGATAAAAATTATTTTTGTAATTTCAAGCTAAATCTTATAAAGACTGATTACATAAAAATACTTTACCAAAACCAACACTGAAAATATAAAAATTATTTTCCTACAAAATATAATTTTAGGCAAAACAAGCAGGTACTAGAAATAAAAAAACATTTACTGGTAGATTGAAAATGTAGATACGATAGAGTGGCAATTTGGTCATTGTAACAGTGGTCGCAGGAAAACCGAAAGAGCACCCCCCTTATTTTGGAGACAAACACAAGTGGTCTCGGGGGGTTCCATTGTCACTATGAACAAAGCAAACAAAACAAAGGTTGAAAGAGAGGTTCAAGAAGAAGAAAGTAAAATTTGAAAAAAGGCCTTATGCTTTTCAGGGTTTTATTCCTAACCCAGGTTGGTTGCTTGGTTGGTACCCTTTATAAAAACTTAAACCCTGCATTTCCATATGTTTTTTTTTTAATCTATTTCATGAAGTCAGATCTTTGTAGACATGCTTGTAACAAGTGTCTTTTTTGTTTTCTTGAAATCATAGAGAAATATTTGCTATTTGCTGTTATGTTTTGTAGATATTCTTGGGTTGTTGTGGTTGAAGCACTTTAGTTCTCCACTGTCCACAAAGAATAGATTCTTGATGTCTTTGCATTCCTAACTGGAAGTCTTTGTTAGCTTATTTTCTGCATGTATGTGCTAATTTGATCTATGTGGATTCTTTGCTCATGAAAGGTTGCTGCTTTATTTGTTTCTCAATCACTTTCTTTTATCTTTCCTTTTATCTTCTTTTCTAGAGTGCCTTTCGCTTTCTGGTAGTTTCTCTGTGTGAGGTGATGATGTGACTAAGAGGTGTTGATGTTGATTTGTGGGTTATATTCCATTGCCACCCTCTCATATGGTTATAAATAGATGTGTGGTCAATTTTGATTTTATTCATTGCAGGAACTCAAGAACTCAGCTTGAACATTCATCAAGAATCCTGCTTAGTTTAAGTTTTTTTTTTTTGTGGGATATAATGAGCTACAATACCTCTGCTGTAGGTTCTGGTTAGTCTTTGTTGCCTTTCTTGTTTATGGTTTGTGTTTGTGAGGATTGTGTGGCCTTTAGTAATTTTTTTTTAACTCTTTCAGGCAGCAGGAATACTACAAGAACATTTGAATTTGGCAGAACCCATGTGGTGAGGCCTAAAGGAAAGCACCAGGCCACTATAGTTTGGCTGCACGGTCTTGGTGATAAGGGCTCAAGGTAAAATGCTAGCTTTATTCTGCTGAACTGGTGCTTGTATAGCAGTTATTCTTTCTCTTCTCAGTTTCCATTTGAAACTTTTTTTTTGCTAAAGAGCTCACTTCTTAAAGCTGGTTTATTGATGGAATTGAAAGCTATTGATCAACTTAGATTTTTTCTTAACAAAATGCAACTTAAATAAATGTCTATTGTTTGAATCACGGATTATTTGAATGTGCATGGAATGACAGTTACCAAGATTATGACCACCAGCCTTTTTTCGTTGTATCTAGCTATCTATCAGTATCAATAAGTGAATTCCTGCTTTATCAATAACAGTTGGTGGAATTCCATTCCTTTATCTTTATCTCGAGCACATGCCTTATATGAGAATGGACTTGTTTTCCTCCTACTAAACCAAAGAGAGAGTTATGGAATGTCAATATCTTGTCCGGTTCTGCTGAAACTTTTTGGCATTTGTTTAACTTATTGAACTGTGTCCCTTTCTACAAGATCCTTGTCAAGATTGATTGGTAAGAGAGGGCAACTGTGCAAGAATTGTTTAAACATGAGTAGTTTTTTTTTTTTTTTTCCATCTACTTCCTTGATCTAAGCTGTGCTGGGGCTGCTGAAAGCCAATATGTGGATATGCCAAAGCTTAGAATAGGGGACCACTCTTACAATAGCCTGTCCTTTTAATTTGCAAAGAAATTACTAATGATGTAATAATCTTAACCATTCAATGTTCCATTTTTTAGAATATTGTTACGGAAAATCAAGATACGAGATTGCTAATGTCATATAATAAGATCTATACTATCACTATTATTGCCGAGGCCTGGTGCTCTACTTTGAGTGTGGTCCCCAAATGTTGGAAAGTATTTCCTAAGTTATAATAAAATGCCCTCAAACTTCCTGAAGAGTGTAACAGTCCATTTGCAATTGGGTTTTGATGTGTTGTTGTGGCAGTTTTGAGAGTACTTCACAGTGACTGAATGAATTCCCCCCTTCTGTGCTTTGTTTTGCAGCTGGTCCCAGCTCTTGGAAACTCTTCCTCTTCCTAATGTAAGGATAATTATTATTATTATAAGTTACCACAGAACTTCTACTTGCGCACATGCAACTTGCATCATTCTGGGCCTCAATTCTTCCATGTTCAGAAAAATGTAATTACAGCGGACAAAAATAACTTTTCCATGTGGTTCTGTTCGAATTTGATGTGGCAGATTAAATGGATATGCCCAACTGCTCCAACCAGGCCAGTAGCAATATTTGGTGGATTTCCATGCACTGCTTGTAAGAACTACCTTGTGGATTTCTTTTCTTCCAGTTCACATAATTTAAATGGCTGCAAGCTCTGTTACTTATCTTGAGCTAACCTCACATGAAACTAGCCTGCACTTGTTTTTATGTATCCTGTCAAAAAGAAAGTCTCCATTCAAATATCTTTAGCTATTGTGCCAGTAGAGAATATGGTTTGAATAGCTTGTGTATTTTATTCCAGGGTTTGATGTGGGGGATATTTCAGAAGACACCCCTGATGATTTGGAGGGGCTAGAAGCTTCAGCAACACATGTTGCGAATCTTTTATCGACCGAGCCTGCTGATAGTAAGTAGCTTTCCGGTACTATTTAGCCTCTTGTCCTGCTTAAGGGTTACTTATGGTTGTATACTTGGAGAGGCTTTACTGGATCAGGATGGTGTTAATTTATTTCTCGAACACAGTCAGTGCGTCAACTAAAGGTTATAATCGAGAATATGCTGCAAACTCTTCCACTGCTGCTCTCTTCTTTGGCTGGGTGGGGTTGGGGGGTTCAATTTGTAATCCGAGGGTGCTTCAGGATTTCAGCAACAAACCTCATTACTTTCCTCATATGATCATTGTGATGTCTTAATCAGAAATTTTTTTTATCAAGCAATAAACTTCATGTATCCATGAAGTTTTTGGTATATCGGTCCTGTTTGCATGTGGATTTGCCACACATCACCTGGAAAAGGCTGTCAGATGCTTGTGCGAGCTTCATGTGCATGTCAAAGAAAGCATGGTTTCTTAAATTGCTTGGGAGTATTGGTGTCTGTATTCATATTAATTGCACCTCTTTTAGCATGTTACATAGTAAATAACCAGTATGATTTTATCTTTGTTTTTCAGTCAAACTTGGTGTAGGTGGCTTCAGTATGGGTGCTGCAACTGCCCTCTACTCTGCCACATGCCATGTTTTAGGGCAATATGGGAATGGAAACCTGTACCCCATCAACTTAACTGCAGTTGTTGGTCTAAGTGGCTGGCTTCCGTGTTCAAGGTTTGGTTTCTGAGTTCTGTTGTGTGAACAGACATGACACCTTAACCACAGTTAGACACATGTTAAATTACAACAATTCACATGTTGGTCAAGCAATTTATTAGAAAACCATTTATTTTCTTGTCTTGCAGGACCTTGAGGAGCCGGATAGAAAGATCAGACGAAGCTGCAAGACGTGCAGCATCTTTGCCTATCCTGCTCTGTCATGGCTCAGGTATGACTTTCATCTCACAGCTTTGAATGCTTTCATTCTCAATGATACCTTCATTGAGAAGCTGATGGACAGATGAAAACATATTCACGTTATGCTATCTGCATTTCTAATAACTTTGGTATAATATCATATTTGCATGTACAATAGGAAAATGTGATTGTTTGAAGAATGCATGTGTTTTGCACAAACATTTTGTATCAACAAAGCAGTTAAAAGCTTCTTTGCATCCCTGTAGTCTTAATTTTGTACTGGTTTTCCCCTTGTACTTTTATTTATCGTAATGTCTACCCTCTACTTTCAAAATCGTTTTTGTTTCATCCTTATTTGACCATCATGTTGCTCTTAAATCATCAGGTTACATCCAATCATATCATGTCATGTATCGAAATAAAATGGACTCGAGACATTTGTCATGATATGGTTCCATATAATCTAATGATTTGAGAGCAACAGGTTCTTCTGGTTTAATAAGGACCAAACAAAGACGATAGTAGAGGGTTGACATTAGTACAAATAAAAGTAGAAAGGGCAAACTAGTATAAAATCAATTGTAGAGGGAACAATAGAAGCTTTTTACCTCAACGAAGTAAAGTATACCATTCACATGATCAAACAAGATGATAAATGTGTAGATATTGGGCCATGCTTCGCTGAAAACCTGATCTGTCATTATGTGGTTCCAAAGAAGTGAACTTGCAGTTCTCTAGGCTTTTTAACTGCTCATAGGTCAATACAGCTAGAATAGTGCAATCTCCATTCAGCAAGCTGTACAGAGTTCATATCTTACTTTCTGGTTGCAGGTGATGATGTGGTTGCACATAAACATGGAGAGAAATCAGCGCAGGCATTAAGTTCAGCTGGATTCCGAAATCTTACATTTAGAAGCTATAATGGGTATATCCGACTCCCTCTAGGCATTAGCATATCCTACTTCTTAAACATTTTGTTTTTGGCATTAGCAATGATAAAAAAAATGTTTGTCTTCAATGCAGGCTTGGTCATTACACAATCCCTGAAGAGATGGATGAAGTATGTAACTGGCTAACCACTAGGTTAGGGCTCGACGGGTCATGGTCTTGATGGCGAAAGAACTGTCAAGGAACAAGGGTACTTGGGGTTACAGAAGAATGTATAATGGATAGCAAAGGCATTCCAGAATATATGCATGGTGTGGGGGTATATGGTATAGCTCATGGTTCAATTCATTATTCCTCGATGTCATTTTTCTTAATTAATCTCTTTTCTGTCTGTTAATTTTCTTTTTTGGTTTGGGTTTATTATCATATTGTGATGCTAGCAAGGGTTTGGTGTTAGTATTTTGGTTTTTTTCTTTCTTCCCTCTAGAGAGTTGGAAAGGGATACAGACATGGATGTTCTCGTGCTCTGAATCCAGGAAATTTTATGAGTCTTTTGACTTGGAATAATGTATCTGTGAGGTTACCAGCATTAGTTGTATTTCATGGTACATAATAAGAGCTCGATATGGGATGGCTTCTCATTGTTTTCATGTTGTTTAGATCATATCAATAAACTATATATAGAGATTATTAATCAATTATTATGATCTACTAATCAAACTTGGAAAACAAACCATTCGTGGCAGCTGTTTCCCCGGTTTTCCATCGTAAAGCCGTCTATGAGCAATGAAGGGCTAGTAGCCAGCCAAGCTCCCAGAGCCCAAAGATATATGCGTTAGGGCAGGCATGCAACCACAAGGTGCCTCGAGAATCAGGCTCACCACCGAGTTTGGGTTTACAAGGGATTTCTAGAGTTGACCTCCTAACAATAACCGACCCTGCATCAAGCTTGATGGAGCACAAAGGCTCATGAATCCACCTTGCACGAACGAACAGTTGAACTCTAACAAGAGTACAAGGCTATACAACCGAGCAAACATAAAAGATTAATCGATCATAAAAAAAACTCAGCGTTTGTTGCAAAACCAACAATAACTTTTAACTATTCTGCCGTCAAATGATGCTGTGAAAAATTTTACGACAAGTTACTAGTGCATCATAATCTGTGAATGGAGACAAGAAACTGGAATTGGTAGAGAGCTGGAAGCAGTCAAAATGACTTGAGAAGATTGGGGAGCAATGAAAAAAAATTGTGAACCCATCCAACTTAGTTACGGTCAAGAGAATGGAATTTTTATTTTTCACTGATCAACAATGAAAGAAATGCTAGGGGTTGCAGAGGCAAAAAACAGGAAAAAAAAGAAAGGCTATAGAACAAGAAGGTTTTGGTTTAAAAAGCTTTCTCAAGCTTCGTTCATTATTCTTATATTCTGCTTACATAACAAAGAGAAAGGAGGCTTATATATACGTGCATCAGGGCTAATGAGTCAGCGTGTCCTATGCAAAGGGGATGATTCCCACCCCAGCTGCATGACATGCTGGAAGCCTAGAAGGAAGGGAAAGAGGGAAGAAAAAAAGGACAGAAGGGCATGACTGATCGCAGCGGAAAAAGGGAAAATAATTATCCTTCTCTTCCAGCAACTTTCTATCCTCCTCCATGTTCTTTAGCAGGCCCCACAAGATGGAGCATGGTAGTTTATGATGCCCGTCTAGGACATGTGGGAAGACAATAAATATGCACGTAAAGTGATATAGACCTTATGATCACGTGGTCATGCAATTCACACGCAAAGATATCAATTCTCGGAAAGCCAAGTACATTAGGTTTGATAGGAGTGTGCTATAAAGATAACTTGTACCTAAGCAACGATACTATTGAAAACAGAAACCTCTACCTAACGAATATTGATTCGCGAACGAAAAGTATAAGGATGATGCCACGAAATTAGGTGTTCTTCGATAAGTTATTTTCAGTTCTTTAGAGAAATAAGAAATGAAGATTATCCTACCAACACACAACAAGTGCGGCAATAAGAAGTTTATTGATTTGAAAATTGTGTAACCCTTACATGTCTGGTTATGCCTTTATTTATACTGACTCTAGACTGAAACAAACCCTAATGAACCCCTTATGTGGACTTATATGAGGTTTACTTACAATTAAACCCAAATAATATAAATAAAACCCTAAACTAAGAAAGAAAATAATAATATCAATAATAAATCCGAATTTAATATTCTAAATATGATAGGATCAGATTTGCTACCTTATAGAAGTCCCATATAAGTTAGGAGAAATCTGATTTGAAAAATTTGTGCCGCCGCCACCTTTAGATCCTTGATTAGCTTGAATTTCATTATTTAACTTGGACAATAAGAAAATGAATTTCCCCCTTTATTGTTGATTTAATTACTTTCCTTCCTAGGCTAGGAAAAACATTAAATAATCATTCCCTTTTTAGGAATCAAATCTGCCAAAACTTCCTTGATCGTTTAGGAAAATAAATTGCTGATTTTTTATCCTTGTATCATTAGAAAAAACAAGCCTAACAAGGCTAGTATGGGGCTAGACCATCAGCCTTTTGTTCCATACGAGTTGGGCTCTTCTTGGACCTGAATTAGAGGTTGTCCTTCATGCTTTTTAAATCTCTCAAACTCCTCTAGGTTCATCTTACTTCATATATTATGTACAAGTCCATTTAATGCTTCTTTGCCTTAGCTCTTGTAATTGGCCCAATTGACATCTCTGATGGGTTGTTGGCATGATTACGCTCGGTGTTAGCTTCTGTAAAAACTTTGCCAGTTGACACTTTGTAGAGACATGTGCAGTAATCAAAATGCCTTCTTGGATTTTGTCACGAATAAAGTAACAATCTAACTCAACATGCTTGATCCTTTCATGAAAAACAGGATTCAAAGCAATATGCAGTGCTACTTTGTTATCACAATGCAACACGACAACATGAGAATGAGAGACTTGAAGATCTGTTAGAAGAAAACACAGCCAAGTAATTTCTGAACTAGTGGTAGCCATGGCATGGTACTCAACCTCTACCGAAGACCGAGACACTATTGATTGCTTCTTGGATTTCCAAGATAAAAGATGAATCGAGGAATATGTAAAAACCAGAAATGGAACATTTGGTATTTGGATAGGATGCCTAGTCAGAATCACAATAGGCTCTATAATGTCTTAGGTTATTTGCAGAAGGAAAGAAGAGGCCCTGCTCTAGAGTCCATTTGATGTATTTCATGATTTTGAATGTTGTTATTAAGTGGAGGTCAGTAGGATGATTCATAAATTGACTCAGAATTTGAACGCTATAAGAGATGTTCAGTCTTGTTATTGTCAAATATAGAAGTTTCCCAACTAACTTCCTGTAGTAAGTGGGATTAGACAGAAGTGTTCCCTCTTCTTTACTGAGTTTCAAATTTTAATTCATAGGAAGTTTAGAAGGTCGAGATCCAAGAATGCTAGAGCTTGCTAGAATATCTAGAGCAAATTTCCTCTGACATATTTGTATCCCTTGTGTTGTTCTGGCGATCTCGATTCCAAGAAAATACCTTAATTTCTCAAATATTTGATTTTGAACTTGTTGTTGATAAAAACTTTAATATCTTTTACAATAGTAGGAAAGTCACTTGCCACTATAATATCATCGACATATACTAGTACTATTATGAAAGAGTGATTATCTTGTTTGATGAAGAAGCTATAATCTAATTTGGACTAACAGAAGCCAAATTTAAGCAAAGAGGTGTAGAATTTTGAGTACTATTATCGTGACGCTTGTTTTAACTTATAAAGACTCTTAAGTAGTCTGCAAACTTTATGAGATTGGCCTTGGGTGTATCTAGGGGGTCGCTTCATGTAATTTTTTCCTATAAGTCTATATAGAGAAAGGTGTTATTGACATCAAACTGATATAAACCTCATTCTTTAACTGTAGCTATGGCTAAAAGACATCGTTCTGTGACAAGCTTGGCAACAAGGGAGAAAGTTTCATGGTAATCAATACCTTCTTGTTGTATGTATCCCTTTACAATTAATCTTGCTTTGAATCTTTCAATACTGCCATCTGAATTGTATTTTATCTTGTATACATATTTGCAGTTAATAAGCCTTTTTCTAGGAGGTAGATCAGTCATTATTCATGTCTAGTTAGACTATAAAGCTTTCAACTCATTCTTCATGGCTATGCACCAATATGGTTTGTTAACAACTTGGGAATATGTTTGTGGCTCAGTATGAAAGGATATGGAAGCAGAGACAACTTGAAAAGGTAAAGATAATTTATTGTATGAAAGGAAATTACTCAAATGAAATTGGTTACCTGAATGAGCCTCAGTTATGGTGGCCTAGATTGGATTGGGAGAATTGAAAGAAGTCGGGTGACAATGAAAGTCTTGCAAGTATTTGAGAGCCTGTTTCATCCTAGCAGACTTGCGAACATGAAGATAATGAGTAAAGGGGTCTGCTGTAGATGATGAAGTTGTGGAAATAAAAGAATGATTTGAAGAGGAAGCAAGATCTAATTATGGTGAGTTGGTTTGAATACTTGTTTCATGTGTGTCAGGAGAAATGTCTTATTTGAAGATAAATCAGTTGAATTAGAAGGTGAGCAAAGAGTGTCAGGTATTTGTTAAAGAAGAATGTAAATGTCATTCAGGGGATCTGAAACAAAAAAATAATGAGAATTATGTTGTTGTGGTTGTACCACAAAAGTTATTGTATTAAAATAAGGAGTTTTAGATACAGGTGCCTTAAAAGGAAAAATTTATTCATGGAACATTACATCTCTAGATAGAAGGATTTCATTTGCTTCTAAATCTACCAGCTTATAACCTTTCACCTCAAAAGGATAACCACGAAAAACACATCTTCTTGCTCTAGAGTCAAACTTCTTCCTTCCCTAACTTAAAGTGGTGGCAAAACAAAGACACCAAAAGACTCTCAAGTGATGATATATGGGATTAGTTTTGAAGATGGCTTCATAAGGTGTCTTGTTTTGTAATCAAAGTGTAAGGATACGATTTACAACGTAAGTGGCAGTGAATATACAATCATTCTAGAACTCAAGAGGTAAGTTAACTCAAGTCTAAGAGCTCTAGCAACATTTAAGATGTGTTGATGTTTTCTCTCAATTATCCTATTTTCTTGTGGGATTTCTACCAAGTTCTTTGGTGAATGATACCAATTTTATGGAAGAAGTCTTGCATTTGGAACTCTACTCCATTATCACTTCTTAGGTACTTAACTTTAGCTCCAAATTGAGTATTAACAAGATTATAGAATGACTTTATAGATTTTCGTGTGCCTGCTTTATTTTTAAATACATAAACCTAGGTACTACGAGATACGTCATCAACAATGGTCAAGAAATATCTATGCCCATCATAAGCTGCCACAAAATATGTCCCTATAAGTTACAGTGTATGAGTTCAAAGTTAAAAGAAGATTTGTGTAGGCTTTCATCAAAAGAGAGTCTATGTTGTCTTGCTAAAGGACAAATAGAGCAGGGAATTTCATTAATAGCAGAACATGAGTTTTTTTTCCTATTACAATAGGATCTCTAATTAGTTGTAATCTAGAGTTGGAAATATAGCCTAAACGATAATGCCACAAATTAGAATTATGACTGGTATTTGTAGCACAAATAGAATGCAAACGATAAGTGTTAAAATACTTGGATGATTTACACATCAAAGCAGTAAGAGATTCTTTAATATGCTAGGGATGATTAACAAGAGATGTTTTTAGTTAATGCTGGAGCAACAAAAAGATTGAAAGCAAATAAAGGAACGCACAAAACACTCTCGATGGTGATTAATTTTGAGAGTTTAACAATGCCTATGTGCATGACTGGAACCTCTAGGCCATTGGGAAGTTTGACATTATATAAGAATATGGTGTTACAGATTATATGATCTATAGCTCCTCTATCTATGATCTAAGGAACATTGTTAATGTCAAAACATATGTGTGAGTAAGTGGAGAGATAGGTTGTGATACCAAACATAGATGGAAGACTTGTGAAGTTAGCCATAGAGATGGTTGAATTATGAGCCATAAAAGGATAGATATCTGCTGGTTTGTGTTTCTCATGAAGTAACTATAAGATTTTCTTCTACTGATTTAAAATCAAATTCATCTTATCAATTTGATTCTTTGAAAAATCCTCAGCTACAATCATGTTGGACTGACTGGTATACACATTTGGTCTTCTTCCCTTATTATGTAACTTGTGACCGAAGAGATATCCCACTAGCTTGTAACATTTCTCTGTTAAATGACCACTCATATAACAATTACTACAAATAGGAGGTGTTGCATTCCCTGCTTTGAAACAATCCTCCAAAAGATGCCCTTGTATCTTGCAATGCGAGCAATAAAGTCTGTTAAATGGCCTAAAGGTTGTGAATGCGTTTCTAGTAAGTAAGGCCATTGATTCACGAGTAAATGTGCAAGGTAACATCTGATGTTGTTTTTCTTGCTGCTGAATGAGAGAAAAAACCTTACTGACTTGTGGTATGAGATCCATTAACATGATCTGATCTTTTACGTTGGAGTATCTTTCATTCAAACCCATGAGAAATTGGATTACACAATCTTGTTGATATCAATCAGTCAAGACCTTCATATGTCCATAAGAACATTCTTGCATAGAATAATGTAATGTTAACTCATCCCAAATTGTTTTCAGCTTTCCATAATAGACACTAACTAAATCATTCCCTTGAGTTAAGTTAGTTAGAGTCCTTTTTAATTGAAAATCCATGGCTATTTTATTGAGTGAGTCTCTCACAGAGTTCATTTCAAATCTCATATGCATTATCTACTACATTTGAAAAAGAACTTTACTGAAGGACTTGAAAAAACAATCATATCATTGCATCTTTTCCAAGCTTCCAGGAGGGGTCGTTGGGATCTAAAGGTTTTGTAATATTACCATCAACAAAACCGAGCTTGTTCTTGGCTCTAAAAGCCCTTTTCATGGCTCTTGCCCAAGTACCATAGTTTTCTATGGTTAGGAGACCAGTCACTAAACTGAGAACTAATGTGTCACCATTATTAAGACAGTATTGATTTTTTTGATCCGACAGGTTGTGGAAACGTGAGGTTAATTTTATAGTAAAAGGTGGTGTTTGTTGATTTTCAGTTTCTTCCTCCGTAGTTAGCTAAACATCCAATAGCTTTGATACCATGAAAGAAATGCTAGAGGTTTCAGAGGCAAAAAAACGGGAAAAAAAGAAAGGCCAGAGAACAAGGTTTTGGTTTAAAAAGCTTTCTCAAGCTTCGTTCATTATTCTTATATTCTGCTTACATGACAAAGAGAAAGGAGGCTTATATATACGTGCATCAGGGCTAATGACAAAGGAGATGAATCCACCCCAGCTGCATGACATGCTGGAAGCCTAAAAGAAAGGTAAAGAGGGAAGAATAAGGACAGAAGGGCATAATTGATCGCAGCGGAAAAAGGGAAAAATAATTATCCTTTCTCTTCCAACAACTTTCTATCCTCCATATTCTTTAACAAACAAGGTCAGCCCTTCCACCAACCATGAATGAAATCAAATCAACAGTAGAAACATCCAATTGCAAAACAGAAAGATACGAATTGAAAATGGAAAAGGGAGCAAACATGAAAGATTGCGTATGATGATCATGCCTGGCTGCATCTCTTGCATGAGTTCACGTATACCCTGAACCTGTGGTCACTCGACACACCTACTTAAGAAAGATTGTGACAATCAAGTATCTAACTTATTAATTAAGAATCATATGTGGTCCATATCCGAACCTGGCACAAAATTGATCCTTCGGATCATAGCTGCATATGTACTTTCCTTGAATGAAGTATATCCAACATCACTGCAATACAAACGAGCAAATTGATCAATCAAGGATAAGTAAATAAATCAATAATTATTTCACAAATGGCAAGAAACATGAGCAAGACTCACCTAACAAATATCTATTTTTCTAGTATTTCTGTTGGGTGCGATCTTTGGGATCGATACAGGGAGTGAGGGGAGGGAAAGAAGGCACAGACTTCAATACGAACTTGCGCCCACTTTTCAAGCCTGCTGAAGAGCTCGATTGAAACTCTTGGATGTGACCACGAGGAGGAGAAACTCGCTTTTTATGAGGAGAACTTGCTTTAACATATGTGACAGGGGTAGGAGATTCCTTAAATATTTCAGGTGTGTCGTCTTCCAGAGTGTCATAAAGCCCACAACCGGAGTCCAGTGCTTGAGTTTTGGTCTCACCTAACCTAGTCATTGGCGTAATTGGTGAACTCCGCCACTGAAGAGAACCGCCAGATGAGAGACGACCACTTCCAGGATACAAACAAAGCTGTGAAATAATTGCCGTGTCCCGCGTTTTAGATGAAGACGAAGCCATCATGATGGGGGAAGGATTTGGCAATGGAGTATGATCAGAAAAATCGGCTAGTTCATCAAATCGTGGTGAGAATTGTCCCATTGTTTCAGTGATGTTATAATCCAGTTCCTGGTTGTGGGAAACTACGTCCAGGGTTTTACTAGTTTTGCGAAGCTTGTCATTGCCATGTGAATTGCTAGGAGAACTTGTGGATTTTGCATAAGATGGCAGCATGGAAAAATCAGGCTCGGACGATAGAACATACCTACCAGGAAGGAGTCGGGATTTTGCTGCCTCCTTTCCATGGCTAAGAAAAAGGAACTATAAGCAATTCAAACAAAAAGGACTTAAATATTCTAATCTCTCCAGAAAAAAAAATACATCTTAATAAAAAAAATATATATATACCTTGAGTATTCAAATGACGGTGTTGGTGGTGTGAGGCTGCGCGGATCATATAGCTCGGCATGTAAAAATTTATTGTTTGCAATCATTTTGAGTTTGTTATCAGCCATACTTTCTAACCTTTCTTCATTAGCTCTAATGCTTACTATTTCTTCAGTCATACCATATTCTGTAAATACATCAACAAATATCATTCGTCATTCCACTGGTAGGATATTGCTTTTCTTCTTTGTGATGAAAGGTAATGAATTATTCACCACTTCTATTTTCGGTGCTTCCAAACATTCCATGACACTTCCAGGTTTCCCCTAAATTATCTTTCACCAAACCACCAAAAGAACTTGTAAAATTTTCCACATGATATAGTCATTAGAATTAATGTCTTGTAAAGCTGGAAGGAGAATCACAGAGGCTGAGAAATGAATTTTCAAATTTCTTGTAATTGCTAAAACTCTTATCATAATTTGTGGCAAATGATGGCAGCTAAAGAGTTGATTCAAAATTTAATTTCTGTGTAATTTCTCACCTTCTTTCCTACCATGGATATTTTTGCACCCTTCACATCGACAAGCATTGGAGCATCCAACATTAGCCTTTTAAACATGACAGATAGAAAAGTTAGAAATATTGAGAACTGGTTATTGTGACAAAGATGATGGCAAAATCTGATATGAACAAAATACTACACCTGATAGCATTCACAATATTTTTTCACACACATTGACCTTTTGCAATTGCATCCTGTCTTATGCCTACCTGAGGACGGCGTAAACAGGCCTGCATCTTCCTGTGATAAGCAGACATGATTACCAAATTTCCCAGTCAAAAAATAAAATGAATTGCTAAAAAACCAAATGAGGGCTTGGTACCACATTGATTGCATGAAACTCAGTCACATGCTGTACAATCTTCGGAGCAAAAGCGAGTGGATTATGCGATTCTTTTTGTTGACGTGCTTCAAGAACAGTATCCTCGTATTCAGGCCTGTTAAAGCACCCTTGGCAAGCACAAGTTTCGGCACAATAGATTCCGGCCGCAAAACAATCACAATATCTGGCCAAATAGTAGAGAGTTAAAAAAACAAAAGATTAACAAATTAAAAAAATTACAAATATGTGAAGATGACTATTATTACCAAGAAAACTTGAAATCACTCACCGTTTCAAACATCTAGTCTTCTTACAGTTACAACGTTTGCAACCATCACCATCAGTGCTTGATACTTTCTTCCTGAAGATCATAAAAAGTTCAGTGGTGCAGCTAACACACACACACACACACACACACACACACACAAACACACACTCACACACATATATATATAGAGAGAGAGAGAGAAGAAAACAAAAGTTGAATATGAAAACTATCACATGATCTTGCCTTTTCTTCTTGGGGCTTGATTGGTTGAACTCAAAATTGTCAGCGTGCTCTGAGCTAAATCTCCTATTATTGTGTAGGGTTATCTGATGCTCAGGTGGCTGCAACTTATTTAAAGTTTCCTTGGTGTGAAGAGACTCGGAAATGGCAGAGCCTGTGGCAAGTGAAGCCTTAGTTTGAAGCACATCATCTCCCGCAGTTGAAGAGACACTTTCAACTAAACTGGGTAGTTTGGAGCAACTAATTTTGTACCCAGCTGAATGGTGGCTCATGATAGGTTCTGATGCACTGCATCCTATTGGCAAAGTGTTGACAATGCTATTGAGATGCAAGCCAAAACCGGATGGCTTGGACACAAACATAGTTTGCTTCTTTCTGGAAGAGCTAGGTAACTCCACCTGAGATGAATCCAAAATCTCCAATTCTGTATTGGAAGACGATGATATGGAACCAATTATAGTGATTGCTGAATCAAGAGAATATGTGCCATCCATAGGAGTTTTCTGTTGAGCTTCTTCAAACTGAAGGCAGCGTCTACTCATGCCACGATGGAGCTGACTGACCTATATTTAATATTGAAATCACTCTACTCAAAAATTAAAATCCTGCTAAAATGTGATTGCAAAAGAAATAACGAGGGCCACTAGTTTCACGGTGGATGTGTGAAAATGCACCTGAATTCCATTAAGTGGCATAACCTATAAATTACATAAACCATGAGTGCGCATTGGTGCGTGTTTTTATCATGCAAGAATAGATTAAGAAATGAGTAGAGAAGTCATCATATGGACTCAAATAAGCAGAAGAATAGCACAGCAAGTCCACAACCTTATATGGCATAGACTATCTGTGGAAAAAATTTTCTCCCACTTCACTTAAAAAACACAAGAATCACCACAATTTCCCCTTATCAGTTTTTTCTAGATGACCATCCACACGTATAACTCCTCAACTGTTAGAGATTTGCAAGCTTCATAAATTTAACTTATCCTTATTATTAAGGTGAGGGCCAATGAACTAAAACGTGATTCATAGGAATGCTACTTGATAAAGTGGTTCCTAAATATGTGATCAGGAAGCACCACCCAAATAAGCATGCTACATGATAGGGTGCTTTTTTTCATAATAAATTCTCAGTAGCTATAATTTTAACTGAGCGATGAATTGAAAAATCTCATTTGAAATACACATGATTCATCAGCCACTCTGCTCTTAGGACGCCAACTTGGAAGATGACTTTTAAGATAGACTGATTCATACCTCTGAACCATGGTGTGTTATGAGTTGAACAGGTCCATGCAAGACAGTTCCCCCATCTTCACCATAATCTTCAAGTGGAGGAGCAGCCTGAAAAGGTTTAGGCATTAGTTGAGCGTAAATAGTTAACTTAAAAATTACTAGGCTGACATTCACATCTCTTCACATCAGGGCTCGCGGGTTCTACACTTTTACTCCTAGTTTCACAAAAGAAAACAAAAGCTGGTATTACCTGAGCCCCTGAAGTGTCACATTGTTGTTGCCTGGAAGCATGGTCCACAAGCAAGTCAGACACAAAATTTGGGCAGACATGAGATGGTTGTTCAACAATGTTTCCTTCCTCTTCAATTTTTTCCTTCTTAGTTTCAGATGTTGAATGCTCCTTAGGATCCTCTCCATCTTGCTCAGGCATGGCCTGAGACGCATCCCCTTTTGTCTCCATATCAATTATGCCATCTGATTCTAGTATAGCTATTTTCGAGTTGGTTAAATTACTTTCTGATGACTGATGTGCATCGTCAGATCTTTTCACATTTTGGCTTACCAAATTAACAGATTCTGCACAATCTACATCCACGGGATCAGATAAGTACTCATCAACGCACCCTGAGAAGCTGCCAGGTTGGTCTTGTTCAGAGTTGTTGTTGATATTATTGCTCTTCTGGACATCAATAATCAGCCTGCTATTCAAATAGGTGCTAGATTTCCACAGGTCCTTTGGACCATCAGCAGATTTCTTGCTTCCACCATCATTCTTAGATATCTCTGCCCCAGATATCTGAGGACATCGAAACCTGGGAAAGATATAAACTTGCCACGTAAACAGTCTTTAAGCCCTAACTCGTAGATTCAAAACTGTAAGAACAGCAAAATCAAGCATCTCAAACCTTCGCGGGAAATTTGTTTGGCGGTCTGACAATGTCCGTGGTGACGTGAAGACAAGTGGAGGAGAATTTATTCCTAGGAGTCCTTGTGCTACATGCGAAGCCTTGACAGGCTTAATAGGGGATAGCCTGCTTACGTAATTAGAAAACGGGGATTCCTAGAAACATAGGAAACAAAGTAAACAGGATATCCGCAATCTTTTCTTTAGTTTTTTTTTTTTTTTTCATTTGAGAATATCCACAGTTCTTGGTAACACGTACAGGACACTTTCTGGAGAACCCTCCATTTTCATCACATCAACAAAGCATCCAACAGCAAAAAATAAAAAATAAAACAAACAAACAAACAAACAGATCTCAATTACTCACCCACAAGTTGAAGTGTAGAAAGCCAGAAACAGAACAAGAAAAAATCAAAATCTTACACTCTCCACCAACTGGAGTTCCAAAAGAGAATTTCAATCCATCCACACACCACACAGCAAAAATAATAAAAGTAAGTAATCATAACAACCTCCACAGCATTTTTCTCTTTGATTGGTCTTCATTTAACACATAATACATCAAAAAACCATAATCCACGTGGAGGTAGGTCCGATACAACTCTTTGTACTTGAACAAAACTAAATGCCCTAATTGAGAAACAAAGACATGTTTGCAAAAACCATCATATTCAATACATCCCTCCATCAGAAAGCAATTAACACCACCATTGTCACTTCAAAACCTATTCCTACAACAACACCAAAATCTTATCGCAAAGTCTACAATCCCTATGAACCAAATATCTTCAACTTTGATCACCAATTACTAAATAGAAGCAATTTCACATATCTCCACCAGCATAAAAAAAAAAATGCATCCCTAATTTTAAGCCCTTCCACTGAAATTGAACCAAGAAAAATCACAATCAGATCCTTAAAGGCACAAAAATGTAAAATAACCAAACAAAATTCCTTTAAAAAAAACATAAAAAAATTAAAGTGAATTAAATTAAAAAAATAAAGAAATGAAGTTACTTGAACTGGAGGAGAGTCTGATAAACTGACAGTGGTGGTGGCGGAGATGGTGGTTGTTGCGGTGGTGATGGTGGTGGTTTTAGGAGAATCCATGAAATGAAACCCTATTTTAGTTTAGTTTCTTGTCTTTTTTTTTTTTTTAATGCTTGAAATCTTTTTCTGTCAGGGTGAAACTGAAGGTAGAAAAAATTGTCGATAGTTTTTACTCTTTAAAAAAAAAAAAAAACAATTTGGTTGAGAGAGGGAAGGCGAAGAAGATAAAAATAAAAGAGACGTAAGGCTATTTACTCGGCTTTTTTAAAACAGAGCGGGAAGTTTTTTAACTGCTTTTGTGGGCCTCAGAATGTTTGGGCTTTTTCTTAGTGGGCTCTATTTGTATTAATGAGAAAATACTTTTTATTGAGAAATAATTCGGGCCCATTCTGGCAAACACCCATCTCGAGTTATTAGGGAGAAACCATACCCCGACTTACTGCGCCCGAGCTTTAAGTGCATGGTAATATAATGCAAGTTGTTAAAATTATGATTTAACTTATAAAATTATATAATTTTACAAGTTAATAGAGAGTTAACGTGCTAAATTATTTATAAAATTTAAAAATAAATGAAATTAAATTAAAATCAAATAAAATCATTAAAATTAGGTGAAATCATGTAAAATTACTATTTTACCATCGATATAACGATTGCACTGCAGAAGATAAAATTGTCATTGCTATTCTAGGTGTCCAACGCCTATTGGCATTTGGCCTATTGCTGTTACAGAACAAAAGCAAAAATCACAAAATCACGTTTTTTCAGACTTTCAGTGTTTAACTTTCACGGAGAGAATTTGATGGTGGGAATTCAATTTATCTTATGATATATGCCTCGATCAATTAGCAACTCTCCTAGCTCAAGAGAAGGCATATGGGAGGCAGCGAGCAAAGCAACTATGGTTAAAGGAGGGTGATTTGAATACAAAATATTTCCATGAGATAACTTCTAGTAGAAGAAAGTGCAAGAGGTTGATTACGCTGATTAATGATGCGGGTGAGGTGTTTGATGAGATGTAGATATGAACAAGGTATGGGGGATGAACAAGGTTGTGTTGGGGTATTTTCTCCAACTGTTCGACAAAAGTCCCGACTCAAAATCACCTTCGCTAAACTGTATTCAGCCGTGTGTTTCAGGCTTTCAGCTGCACAAAATGAATCATTGCGGGCTCCAGTACAAGATGATGAAATAAAAAGAGTTGTTTTCCAGGTAAAACCTTATATCTGTTGAGGATTATTACAGAAATAATTTATTGCGGAGATAAATTAACTAGTTGCCGAATTAAGATTTCAATTTTAGTATTAGTTTTATCCATATAAGAAAAACATTTTTATTTACAATTTTTAAAAGAATAAATTTAAAATAATACATGTCAATTAAAATTAATATGAAATAGATTTTGACATGTAAAATAAATAAATATATTATTTTATCTTCTATACAATCAAAACTTAAAACTCAATTACATATCAGTTTAGTGCAAAAAGTGAAGTTTAGCCTAAAAACAAAAATTACTTGGCTACCCAAATTACTTTTCCTGTATAAAAAATATAAGGTACCATAATAGCAATCGATATTGAAGAAAAAAGAGGTATTTAATTTTGAATTATTTAAATTTTTATTTTAATAATATATTTTAAGATGCTTGAATTATTTATGAATTTTTATTTTAATAATATATTTTAAGGTGCTTGAATTATGTATGAATTTTATTTAAAGCATGATTTTTTTCAATGTTTTTTAAAATTCCTTACGATTTTACGATTTGTTTTTACGATCCGAGTTTATTTTGTATTTTTCGTGCCGTGTCAAAATCGTTATTTTAACAATCTTGATATGATGAATATGTTGTTTTTAAAAGATATTTTTTAATTAAAAGTATATTAAAATATTTTTTTATAATTTTAATATTAGAACCATTGTTTATAATGAACATCCTAAAAAATGTTTGATTAAAACTGTTTTAAAATAAATTTTTGCATGGAGAATAAATAAAAAGTAGGTTTTTATTGATGAAAAACATATTATTTTAATTTTTATAAAATCAAGATTTTAAGTGAAATGGTATGTTGAGTTGATATGATTTTTTTTCTATGGCTTGAAAAAAACAATTACCACAATACCGAATTATATCTTTCCAAGTACAATGTCAAGAAACTCATGTATTTTCTTATAATACATGCATCTAATAATAAAATTAATGAAGAATGAAAACAGGATTTATCACAAATCAATTTAAGAAGGCAATGAGTTTGGTTGGAATGAATATTTGTGTGCTCGGACGAGCGTGTTTAGAAGCGTGGTTGCGGTTATTTTTCACTCAGAAATGTATCAAAATAATATTTTTTTAAAATTTTTAAAAATTATTTTTGACATCAACGCATTAAAATGATTTAAAAACACCTAAAAATATCAATTTAAAGCAAAGAAAAAATAAAATAAAATTTAAATTTTTTCAAAAACGTTTTTGAAACACAAAAACAAGTAGGGCAATATAAATATAGAAACCCATCAAATCTCGCTTTGTTCTTTCTCGAGTTTTGGATAAAAAAAATTTTTTAATTATTTTTAAAAATCATGTTAAATCAAATACTAATACATAATTAACATCTAATCTTCATTTATAAATCAAAATATCCTGAAATAAAAAAAATCGAGTTGATTTGAGTTTAAAAATTATTGTTTAAAATAATATTATTTTTAATTTTTTAAAATTAATTAACTCATGTTATTCATCTAACTCGTAAACTCGTTCTAGAACCAAACCGACTTTAATAATTCTATTCAATCCAAAATGAAAATCATCAAGTTGGGCTTAGCCTTTATTGATACAGTGGGCCCAGTTGTGTAGAACAAAACTAACGTGGTGTTCTTTATTGTTTGTTTATCAAAAAAGAAAAAGTCCCTTGCCTACAAAGTTAGACCGCGGGCCTTTTATGGGTGGTAGTACAGTCAAAATACTATTTGTTTAGGATTTCAATTTTTTATTTTATTTATTTTAAATTTTTTTAATGTATTATGTTAAAAATAAATTTTAAAAAATAAAAAAATATTATTTTAATATATTTTCAAACAAAAAACACTTTAAAACACAATCTTCATCACACACTTTTATTCTGCATCGATTCATCATGGTAATACAATTAAGTTTTTTATAAAGTTTCATTTTAGTTTGAAAAAAATATTTATCCTTATATTTTATTTTTACTTACCAATTAATTATTTTTTGAAAATTCCATGGTCCTTGTATATTATTAAAATTATTTTTTAGTCCTTGATGAAATTTTTTTTTTGCAATTACATTAATGCACAATTACTCTTAATTATGTGACGGTTCATCTCTCTCTCTCTCTCACACACAATATATATATATATATATATATATATATATATATATATATATAAAATCCTTCATTGCATTATAATTTTAAAAATTAAACAACAAATTAAACATAAAAATATAATAAACCATATATTACATAATCCATTACAACTAACAAACTTGCCATAACATGTCATGGTCGCAACTAACAAGTTTTCTTTAGGATTATTATATATTGGGTCTTATCCTTATTATTTAACTATATCTTCTTCTTTTTTTTTTTTGATGAAAAACAAGTTTTATTAATCAACGATTAAAGCCAATAAGAACATGACTAAAACAAAGAAGAGAATATAAAATTACAGATTATTAGAAACAAAAATACTTACAAAGCAAATAACCTTAAAACAAATTCATAATAAAATAAACTCCGGATAAAAGCAATAACTATGTAACAAAATCAACTTGCTCAAACTCCTTGTTTTGCTAAATAATTCACAATATAATTGTTTTTTAATTAAAAACATGCTTAAAAAACACATAAGCAAATTACTTGCATTAAAGATATCATTAAATTCACCTTGGAAATATTTTTACTTTAATTTTAGTAATAACATTGTAAGAACTACATTTTCTTTTTACCCTTCACTACATAATTTGAGAAGCTGAAATTGATACATATATATTTTTAATGCTTTGCTGATATTATTGAAAATAAAAATTAATTAAACCTTGAGGGGTGAAACTCAACTAATTAGACTTTAGATTTATTTTCTAAATGTCACCAGTTCGAATCCCACAAACCTCAGAGCCACTAGAGACTTACATGGTTGTTAACTTCATAACCCGTGGAATTAATCGAGGTGTGCGCAAACTGACCCGGACACCCACATTAATTTTTTTAAAAAAACAGAAATTAATTAGTAAGTTACTAACCATAATAATGCTTTGCCCACGAGTGAGTGAAGGGTTGTGCCCTAAGGAAGCCAGAAGGTTTAGCTGAAAAAACTATGAATGGTCATTTTTGGGCACTCTGAAGCACAAGGGAAAAGATATTGGAGGACTAAAAAGCAAAAGAAAAGAGGAGACTTTTATCATCTCCACCACCTCACGTGCATGGAAATCCTAACACTCATCACGTACAAAATTTAAGATGTGCAATTAATTCACACAATCTTGAACAAACTCAATCGAATGAGTGCTCATTTATAATCAGACTTTCATCCATTCGTATAGCAGGAGGGACCATAGGAAAGGAAAAGGAAACGATGTCTAGTTTTTTACTTTTTACTTTTACTTTTTGTTTGGAAACTATTTGTTTTTATGTTTCAAATTTTATTTAGCTTGAAAAAAACATTAAATTCGATATTTTTTTAGTGTTTTATGATAATTTTAAAGAAAAAATTTCAAAAAAATAATCATTTTAATGTATTTTCAAATAAAAAATACTTTTAAAAAACACCACGCGTACATGTATATATTCACATTAAATAAATTTTTGTACACGCACAAATACTTACGTGGACATGTTACAATAATAAGAGAGAAAATGAAACTGTTTTGAATCTTTTGACATGTATGGATGAAACAATTAAGAAAAATGAATTTAAATATTCTTGTTTCAGCATGGAAGTTGGCATCTTGTAATTAATGGGGAGAGTAAAAAAGAGAAAGTAGAAGAAAGAAAGTAAGAATGTATACGTTATGGAGGTATTGAGGGAGGGTTCGGTCATGGTCATGCATGGAAGCATTTCCCGAAGAGAATCGAATCCCCCTTTCTTTTTGCTGCTTTATCACAGTTTTGCTACAGTCTTCTTTAACATTCCCCAAGAAAATGATGGGTGTGTTGCCTTTCATGGTGTTTTAATTTCTATCACTAGCTCGTAAATATTGTTTCTCTTCTCTTTCTTTAAAGGGAGCAGAGAATGGGCAATCGAGAATAAAACTTAAGATCGGGGATTGAGAATATTAATTATGAGAAGCTACTGCAGCAAAGGAAAATGACAGTGAAAAAGCCATTACAGTAGTGAAGAAGAAGAAGAAAAAGGAAAAGAAAAGATGGTCAAAATCTGAAACCTCGAAGACTTCTCTTCCATCATCAGCTTCGACTATCTTTATCGAAACTCTACCATTTATTTTCTTTTTCTTTAATCTGGACCTTATTCTCTTAATCAATCAATCAATTAATTACATCCTCCCTCCGAACCTTCCAATCAAATACTCTGTACAGAAGAAGAGATCCAGAGCTATCGCCCTATTGCTCTTCTTTTCTTTTCTCAAGAAATGTGAGTAGAATATTTAATTCAATTGCAAAAAGACTTTCCTTGAAGTTACAACTAACCCTGTATAACTTTTACTTTAGCTTCAACTATGTTCAAAATATCAAGCTTGAAAGTTCGTCTTGTTGGCAAGTAATATTTATGTTAATTTCCTAGTTATCAACAAAGTTCAATTTACATAATCAAGTTTAGTTAACAATATCATTGCACGCAGTTGCAGGTCGGGTCAATTTTTTTTGTTGTAAAAAAAATTTATAGGTGTTGTTAATGTGTTTAATTTTTAGCAAAACAAAAGGATTTAAACTACACGGGGATTAGCTTTATGTGACCTAGTGGACTTGGTAGATCAAAAAACAATTTGAATGATCGATAAAAACATAGTTTGATAAAAAAAATCAAGATAATTTAAAAAAATAAATAAATTAAAACGACAACATATTATATCAACTCAGATTAATTCAGATTAATCTGCAAAATTCGCTACCTAGTTCATGAGATCAAGATAATTCTATAGAAAGCAAATAATTTTTTTTTTATAAAACTCATTTCTTAATAAACTCAATGTTAAAAGATGAAGTTGAAAACAAAATTCAACTTAAAAAATGAATCAGATCAACCCTAATTAACTTGTCATACCTGAATCATAAGACCAGGATAACACTATATAAAACAAATCAAAATAAATTATGAAGCTCAATACTCAATCAACTCAATATTAAATGATGAGATTAAAAAGATCAATTAAAAAAAGAACATAGAAAAATTCCCAGGGTCAATTGATCAAAATCGTGATCCAGGTCATGAGATCGGAATAACCTTATAGAACTTAAATTATGAAGCCTAATTCCCAATCAACCCAATATTTAAGGATAAAATTTAAAAAATTCAATTAAAAAGAACAAAAAAAAATCTCAAGTCAACAAGTCTAACCCAGGACCTGAGTTATAAAACCATGATAACCCATAGAAAGCAAATAAAAAAAATTATGAAGTTCAATTCCTAATCAACATAATACTGAATGATTAAAATAAAATAAAAGATAAAAATGACCCAAGTCAACCTGGATTAACTTGTTAAACCCAAGTCAGGAGACCATGATAACTTCATAGAAAGCAAATAAAAAAAAATATTATATAGTTCAATTCTCAATTAACCCAATGATGATGGATGAAATTAAAAAAAAATCAGTTTAAAAAAGGACAAAAAAACCTAAGTCAATTTGGTTAACTTGCAAAACTCGCGACTTAGGTAATGAGACCGTGATAACTCCATAAACAAAAATAACAAAAAAAAAATCTAAATTAATCTAGCTAACCTGAGTCAATTAAAAAAAGAACAAAAAAAACTTGAGTTAACTTGATTAATACGCAAAACTCGCGACCCGAGTAATAAGATAATGATAACTCCATAGAAAACAAATCGAAAATAATTAGAAACTTAATTCTCAATCAACTCAATATTAAAGGATGAAGTTGAGAAAAAATAAATTAAAAAATAACAAAAATAACTCAAGTCAACACAAATAACTCGTAAAACTCGCAATTTGGGTTATGAGCCCAGGATAACTCCATAGAAAAAAAAATCAAGACATATTATACGTCCAATACTCAATAGACTCAATGTTAAAGAATGAAATTAAAAAAAAATCTAAGTTTGAAATAAAAAAAAATCCTTAAAAATTTTGAATATCAAAGTAAAAAAGACCTTGATATTTTATTATTTATTGCTACAGTGAAATGTCAAAACTTTTTAATATATGTTAAATGTATACTTGATAAATTATTATTATTTAATTATTGTTTTAGCCATCTTTTATATTATATATATATATATATATATATTTTTCAATGGTCAAGATAATCAATTAATATATTTGCAAGTGAACTAGCAACTTAGCTGCAATAGTTAAGTGGTAAGGAGTTAATTAAAAATTAATTAAGAGGAGATGACATTTCTAATTTTAAATGTCTCTACAACTTGTATTTTTTAACCCACATGTAAGTGTTTGATCGCTAGAGGCCTCGAGTTGACATGCTCTTCTTTGTGACTTGGTTCTTGAGAGTAGCTATAAACTCATGAATCACGGTGCGTTTATGATATAAAAAAAAAAATATCCATTCTTATATTTAGATGTAGAATTTGATCAAATATACCAGTTACATAGATAGAAATCAAATTTCAATCTTGTTCAGTGATATTTAAATTAATGTAGTTTCGTATTACAAGTACTCTTGTAAAAGTTAATCAAAGCTTTCATATGTGTAGCCACAATTCAAGGATTATAAGTAAAGAAAAGAATTGGGGTTTTGCATTTGAAAAATCCTTTTGACTTATTTTCACAATCAAGTCCCAGCAGGAAGTACAAAATAAAAGGAATATTCAAAATTGAAAAGGAAGCACCATTTTTCCTATATAGTGACTGCTGGCATGCAGGTGGGTTCTCAAAGTATATTATTGAAAGGAGACATGGCCTCTTAGATTGTTATTCTACGATAAGATCACAAGAAGTGGGGTCTAGCTTCTCCTGGTTTTCCTTTTTCTTTTTTCTCTCTGTTTTTTTTTTTTAATATGTAGAATATCCAATTTGTTAGTAACAAATGGTGAATTTTTGCTCCTCCTTATCCAATCCTGACTCACAAACTGAGGCCATTCCCTGACCCCCCCTACTCGCATGAATCCCTTCGTTCTAATTGTAAGACAAAATATCATCGAGGGCCCTAAATTGCCATAGTCAAAAGGTTTCAATCTCCTTTGGTTCATTGTTTACAGGGATAAAAAGATGTTGATTTGGCTTTGTTGTGGTGACAGGTTACAATGCATACTTTATGTGGGGACACGGGGCAGATGCAGTTCTAGAGAACCTCATAAACTCCACAAAATCTTCTATTCCAATTGATCTATATTCTGATAAGCATGGCGATAGGTATATATATACATGCAGGCTAACTTAATTGAAGCAAATATTATATATCTATCAACCATCATGCTATATACTACAGCAATGATCGGCACATGACTTCTGAGAGAGTAACAAATAAATGGGACAAGAAATTACATCAATGGAGTTCTCTGATGCAATTTTACAACTGCATATTTAAGTGGATATATATATATACACACACTTTATACGCCTATACACACAGTGAGACTTGATGATTGGTTATGATCATGCCCTAGCTATAGCAATAGGCTATTGAGAAGGGATTAGCGTTCGTGGATGTTAGTTAATTTGGTTCTAGAAGAGGTGATCATCATGTGATTGAATTAATCATGATAAATATGTATGTCCATGTAATAATTATTTGGTCTCAACTTGAGTGTTCCATTTATCATATTTTCTAGTGAATCCATTGTTCAAGGAAGCAAAGTGAAGAATATGAAAAAGAAAGCCTAACCCTCCTGCCTGCCTCAAGCTTACCCCATTATCGAGGTCTAAAACAAGTATAAAAACAGCCTTAGCCCCAATACGTAAATCACAAGTTCCTTAAACAATCTATTGCTCTTTCAACTACTAGGTTTCCCACTTCATTTCTGTGCCTACTGATTCTCCTCTCTTTCAACTTTCTGCCTTCTCAAGGTAAGGCCCTTGTTCTCTCTTTTCTTTTAGACCTAACAACTTATCATGTTGGTCACACTTTCTCTTCTAGCTAGTGTTCAGATATTCAAGCTCCACTGTTTAAACCATTTCCATACTTTGATGTTCTTAGAGTAATAATAAATGAATGAAGCATTAAACCATATATAGTATATATGCTATTCTAATCCAATCTTCGTGATCATTTGTAGTATAGAATTTCTACTAGAACAATGTTGGTTATAAAAATTGTAGCATCTTAATGCACTGATGACTGGCAAATTTGAACATCTAGCTAGCTAGAGAAGGGAAGATGAGCAGACCAGGAGATTGGAATTGCAGGTCATGCCAACACTTGAACTTCCAGAGGAGGGACTCGTGCCAGCGTTGTGGGGACCCAAGGCCCGGAGAGAGAGATCACTATGGAAGTTTTGGTGGAAGATCAGGGGGCTCGTTCGGATTTACGGGGCCTGATGTTAGGCCCGGTGACTGGTATTGCTCGGTTGGCAACTGTGGAGCTCACAACTTTGCTAGTCGTTCAAGCTGCTTCAAGTGTGGTATGTCCAAGGATGAATCCTCTGGTGGTGGGCTTGATGCTGACATTTCATGGATGAGAGGTTATGGCTTCGGCGGAGGCAGCGCCTCTAGCCGCTCTAATTGGAAATCCGGAGACTGGATTTGCACCAGGTTGATTATTATTATTTTTTTCATTGCCCCTACATGCATATTTATTTGAACTTTTTTAAATCTGAAAAATATTTAATTTGATATTATTTCATGTTTTTAAAATAAATTTCGCAGGTCAGGTTGCAACGAGCACAACTTTGCTAGCAGGACTGAGTGTTACAGATGCAATGCACCAAGAGAATCAGGCAGCAACAAGTCTTCGTATTAACCATCAACATCGAACGCATTTTTGTGTAAGAAATTGCATTTTCTTAATACAAGCCCTTATGTGCGTACAGTTTTCAGTTTCATTAGGCTAATATTTGCTGTCCATGGCTCAAATTTTAGGTACTGCAGTCCTTAATTCAAGGAGAGAATTAATCAACAAGGTTCCTGAGAAATCTTGGATTGGCCAGCTTTTCGCTCTTAGTGACCTCTATTTTTATTCATTTGGATATCTGTGGACTTGTGCTGAGGAGCTTTTGAAGGACGATCATGCATTGCTAGGAAGTGAGACTAAATTCAAGGAGAGCTATATGATCACTAGTTATTTATTTGTCAGGTTTCTTAAATATAGACATGTAGTCCTGTGCTGGTATCGTTATTATCGATCGATGTTTGTGCTTTGAGACAGTTTCAAGCCCTTCATTATTCAGTCTAAGGTGTGTTTAATTTATCTAAATTAATGAAATTCCTCTCCTTGTTGATAGAGTTATATATAATATGTTTAAAACCCTTTTCTTTTCTTTTTTTGCATTGCGATGTTTCTAGTATAAGGTTTATTACAAGACTGCTTTTTCTTGCAGTACTGGTCCAAGGAATATTTGACTTAAAACTGTAAATTAATTATCAGCAATCTCCATCTCTACGTACAAAAGCAATTAAAAGGAATTGTTTCATGGACCACAACGGGATCTTTTTGGTTAAACCAATGCAAGAGAGTTAATGGATCTTGGATTCAAAGAACATGCATGCATGTTCGAGAATTTAATTAATTAGCCTTGATTTAACACATCCGTAGGGACAATATAATCATCATATATATCTTCTAAAGAATGAAAGATATTCCACTTCGATATTATAAGAGAATTCGATGCATGCAAATTAACTGCAGCTTCAAGAATATACAGGGAGCTAAACCAAAGCCATAGTCAAATCCTAGCTAGGTTTGAATAACTTTGAGTCACCTGTGGAGGTACTTCTCGGAATTTAGCAAGAAAGTAAACCAATCAATACTAGCATAGCCTATACATCTAGGTCTTTTATACCAATGTAGGAAAACGCTGTTCCTCAAGGATATCCTCTCCTTGAGGAGAACACTTCCATAATTTTAGAAAAATCAAAATGGACCGTATATTCTATGAGCTCTAGGCCTAGAACATTAATCAATGATGATCAACACAATATGTATTAATGAAGCTTAGGGTTACTCTCATCACAACATGATATTTATGTTCTTTTCTTCCTTGTTAGACAACATGATGCATGTTTTCGATCTCCAGCCGTTTCTTTGAAGTTTTTGTTCATGTTATTGCAATAGCACTCTTATACTCATTTATAAACCCTAAGCTTGCCTTCGCACATTTGATATCATTTATTGCTCACTCTTCTACCTCGTAGCAATGGAAAAGTAAGATATTAATTTATGATATGCTTAGATTTTCTTTAAGAGGCCCCCCTGCCTATATATATCAACTTTATGGGCTTTAATATTTAACGGATAGGGTTAGCTTTGTATAATCTGAAGAACTTCGAATTTCAGCAGGGATTGGGTGAACATATATAGTAAAAAAATAAAATAATTCGCATAGGATTCCAAAGCTTTTAAGCTAACCTTTCATGGGTTCCCTCATTGACCTGATCTTAGGTATATGTTTAACATGGAAAACATTTGATTGGTCAAAAAGTAACCACGCATTTATTAGTGTCTGTTCCTACTACACTCCATTATATAGCTTTTAGCAAGATTCTTTGTTACCCTTTAAGCATGGCTTTATGTTACTTCGTATGCTTTGTTGATATTAGTGAAGTGTACTTACCCATTTAATCATACAGCCTTGGTGCCCAAACTGACGTAGCAATTATTTGTAAAGGGTTTTTCGTGCCAGGGTTTCCACTGCCTTAATTGCCATGATTGACCACAGTTTGCTGAAGGTTTCATCAGCTGTGTATGGAGTTCTTCAGTAAACATCATTTGGTTTGAGTTTGAAGCTTGTCAGGTGATCATATATAAGAGAATGGATTGTTTAGTTCTAGAGAAGACGTTCGGTGGCTCTCTTTGATCTATTACATAATTAATTATATGAAAAAATAATGTCGTTTTTATCAGAGATTAGTAATTAACATTGTTATTAGAAACTCAACTGCTTAGGGAAATGCAAATTTTTAAAATTGTTTTTGCCTTTTAAGCTGACAAGGGCAGGACATGAAGTACTAGATCCACTTTCTTTCCTTTCCTTTGTAAAAGATGAGACACAAAGCTAAATTTTATGATAAATGTAAAAGAAATTAACCTTGGATGATTACAAGGAAAAAATAATTCATGGAGATGGAGGTTTGGTGGTAAATAATCTATCCCTCATTAAAAGATTGCTAATAAATGGAATTAAGTAATAATTTCAAGATGAATTAGTGAATTATGTATTTTCATTTTATTATATATACCATCACTTTATACAAACAAAACAACCATCACAAAACCGATAGCCTTAGTTAAACTAAAAAAAAAAGTTTAAATTAATTAATTACTCCATATGGTGAAGTAATTAATGTTCTTCAGCTCCCATGGTTTAAAATTTATCGATATCCGACCTCAAACTCTTTAAAAAAAATTAATGTGACCCTTAGATACCACTAGATAGCCAATGACAAACTAACAATAGGTATTAGAGAATAATATAAATCATATCTTGTAGCATCACTTAACAGCTTAAACTGTTAGGTTGAGATGATTTTTTGGCATGGTATTAGAACCTTGATGACCAAACAATCACGAGTTCGAATCCCATCATCCTTATTTATTTGATAAAAATTAAACACAATATAATGTGAGTCTGTGCAAGTTTCAAGTCTAAAGGGCTTTCATTTGAGGGGATGTGTTAGACAATAATACAAATTATATTTAGAACCTCACCTAACAACTTAAGTTATTTAGTTGAGATGATTATTTGACAATAGAATTGCAATTTTGAGCTTTCATGTAGTGTTTTCAAACTTTCGAGGACTTCTATGAAATTCAGTCATATCCCTATGCATATATTGCCATGCATGGAGAGAATTGGAGAAGACGAAGGAAATTTAGAGATGGAAGAAATAGCATTCCATCAAGGCATCAACTTGTTGATATTATAACATTTTAATCTATGAAAATTAAAGTGAAAATAGGGGCTAAAAACTAGTTTATCCGATGAATTATAACAAAACGACAGAGCATGGCCGATGGCTTGTCGGAATCATGCAACTTAGGCCCCAAGTGGGGAAAGTCTTCAATCTTTGGAAATTGAAGAATCAAGATTTATATATATATATATATATATATATATATATATATATATATATATATATAATCGTCAATATATCAATGTATTATTATTTCCAGCATTGCAATTCAATCTCAGAAAGAAAAGACAATTGATGGGTGCCATTTGCTCATAAAAGAAGAACATCAACATCTTTAATCATGATTGCTAAATGTCAGCTGGGCCCTAAAAGCTATGAAAAACTATACAATTCACTGGATTATTAAGCTCCAATTGTTGAAATTTAGATCACGTTTGTTTTTGTTTTTTAATAGTATTTTTTAAAAAAATTATTTTATTATTTTTTTTTTGTTAAATAATTATCTCAATCTAATATCTTAAATGATTAGGTAAAATCTCATGATATAATTTACATGATTCTCTAACACACCCTCTCAAGTGAAAATCATTTGCCTTGTGCTTAATTTTTATCAAATAAATAGAGATGGTTAGATTCGAACTCGTGACTGCTTAGTCATCAAGGCTCTGATACCATATTAAAGAACCATCTCAACCCAATAGCTTAAACTGTTAGGTAAGATCTCAAGATATAATTTATATTATTCTTTAATATTCTTTATTTTAATTTATTTTTTAATATTAAAATAAATTTAAAAAAATAAAATAAATATTAAAAATAAAAAAATATATTTTTAAAATATATATATAAAGAAAAAACATATGCCGCCACATACAATTAATGCTCTGGATGAACACTGTGATGGTCAATGGTAGCAAAAACGAGAACTTTTGATCGAATTCAAGGCACGGGAATTAAATGGCTTAAACTTTCGTAAAAGTTTTTCCTTTTTCTTGCTTTTATATAACCAAGCATGATCGACTCGTATCAAAGTTCTTCCCTTTACTCCCTTTATAAAACCAAACATGCTCTAGCAAGTCTTTTTACACACCTTGACAACTCGGCCAATGCATGCTTAATTCGAGGAAACTTCCCGTTCCTAGGTAATCGAATTCTAATTATGTACACTTCTTTTATTTCATATATATATATATATATATATATATATATATATATGAAAAGATGAACTATAAACGAGAACGGATAATTCAAGGTGTAATTTTAATAGGGGGGAAATAGTATAAATATATAACTAAATTAATTAAGATTCAAAAAATTTAAAAATCATGACTTTCTAATATAAAGTGAAAAAAATTACATATTTCATGAAATTTCTTTATATATATAATTCACAATTGCTTTTGAGACTATGTAAAAAGGGGTTTGATTATAGCATTTTTTAATTATCAATATTTTTAAATATTTATTTTTTAATATAAATAATCAAACTATCATTCTTCTAATATCATCTTAATAACTAACTATAAATTATTTATTTCAATCAACCAATATATAACAATAAATTATTTATTTCAATTTCTCACGGTCTTTTTTCTAGTTATATTAAAAAATTAACTGTAACTAAATAACATTATTAAATTCATTTCAATTCTCATCAACACATGTTACACATACTAAATACATATAACTAACAAATATTTACTTTGGTTCTAAAAATTCTTATTCCCCCCATTAAATGGTCAGCTTTACTTTCACCATAAAAACTCAATTTTTCTTCTTTAATTATGCTTTATTTAGAGTAATTTATATCCTATTCCATTCTAAGAACATTATATTTTCACAATTTTACTTTTTCTCAATTTAATATTTAAGAATTCACATTTAAATTTTAAAAATTTCGTATAAACTTTGTTAATTTTTATTTACACTTGTAAGATCGAGTTTATAACATCATATCTGATAATGAAAGAAAATGAATATCATTATTTAAAAATTAATATAATAGTTAGAAATAAAATTTGGTCATGTTTTCAAAGAAATTGGATTTGATGATGAAGAGGATATCGAATGATTACTAAAAAATATTTATTTGTAATGAAATTATTATCTTATATTTCTATTGATATTAGATGATAACTTTATCTTGATGCAAATGTTTTATTTGATAAATAATTGGTTTAATTATTTATTTTAAAATTACATATATTCGAAGAAATAATTTAATGATTGAGTAAATTATAATTTCATTATATTATTTTCTTAGCAATAATGTTTTGTATTTTGATTGCATATCTTGTCTTTATACAAAATAAAATTTATTTTTCATTTATAGCCTTCTTTTTGTCTCATCTTTTCTATTTTAAGAAAATAATAAAATAATATCATAAATATGAATTAATATATTTTCTATTTTTCATAAATCAAATTATTTAAGAATCACAATCTCACTAATATATATAAAAGTGGAATCCATAAATATTCACGAATTGGCGTATCAAGATCATGGGCCAATACCTGCGCCATTCAGGGCAATATTTGGCCCATCACAGAATCATGAACCCAGATGGGCTGGAATAAAAAACATCCGTAATATAAAAAAGGCCCATAATTTTCAATTCCGAAGAAATCAGGCAAAATCTTCCACAACCGCCATTTGATTCAAAACAAGCAACAGCAAATTTAGTTCAAGTTTCTAATTAAGCTGTTTCTTCACCGCTAATTTCATCACATTTTAGTGTTTCTTTAGCACATGATAGTTCACGATTTGTTAATGGTTCACTTCTCTGGTTGGATTTAAGGCCCACTACATGTTCGATGAAATGTCTCAATGAAAGTCTCGTGTATAAAAGACTTAATTTTGGAGATAAATATGAAGAATTAGTTGAAAGAATTCAATGTTCAGCGGTGAATGTATAAGAGTGACAGAAGCTTCTCGGTGGTGCAAAGTGCGTTGATTCCAAGAGAAATGATGTATTAATTTTTATCAAATAAATAGAGATGATGAGATTCGAATTCATCATTGTTTGGTCATTAAAGTTATGATACTACGTCAAAGAATCATCTCAATTCAATAACTTAAACTATTAAGTGAAATTTCAAGATATGATTTATATTATTTTCTAACAGAAACCTATAAAAGGTTTTACCTTTGAAATTGTATGAATAGATGTTTTATTCAGTTTTTTTTTTTTGACAACATATTAAGCTTCAATGCTCTGTTCAAAGTCAGGTTCTTATTCAGTTTTCTTTTCTTTTTTTTTCCTGTCATATGCATGCATTAGTTGAATAGACTTATAAATCTTATCTAACCATTTAAAATTTTAAGTTGAAGCGGTTCTTTGAAAAGCGCAAACACAATAATACAATAGTATAAGAGGGTGATCTTCAGCTTTTTAATCTGTACGAAAATATAGTTTTTTTTCTTTCACCTGTAGGTGTAAATCTTAAGCAATTGCTCGTGACTGTAGAAGGAACGAATAAAACCGTGATTCTATTGTTTTTCTTTCATGGTTTCAACTTGCAAAGCCACGACTAACGTACGGAATGTCTTGAGGACATGGATTCTTTATTTGCTTCATTTTTTTTGTGACCTGTTTTGCAAGTATAGTTATCAGCATTATCGAGGATGCTGGTACTGTTCCTTCTCTTCTTACCTTGTCAGCTTGTAAGAGGATAGTGTTTTTTATTCTGTTCATATTCAGAATTCCTTCTAGATCGTGCAAAAACTACTTGGATCATTACTGACAACATATTGAACTAGTTGATAGCAGTGTTACAGGAACAGAGTCATTAGACAAAATCAACATTGACAACAGAATAGAGACTGCAATCACAAGGTAAAGCTTCGCAGTCTGCTCAACTCAAAGCAACTTTAAACACTATGAAAATCAGTTTGGTAGTACCTACACTGACAAAATAGAACACACTGCTTGTATAGTAGTGAGTACAAGTAGAATGACAGCAGCGATAAATGAAATGATGGACCATGGATTATTGAAGTAGCGTTGTTTTAAGGTTGCCTGCCACTTGTGCCAAGGTTTTCTGCAGTATGCATTCAGCTCTTCAACCAGACCAGAAAAATAGAAATGGTCGACGATGACAAAAGTCTCTTTGACAAGGCCATGAAAAAGAGCTGACATCCCTTCATCATCCCATAGCCAGTTCTCAACAATTCCATCTTTAACAAGTAATTCCACATCCTTAGCCGTGTTGACAAGGTGATTGATAATGATGACATAGTCATTTATGTAGTTCTTAGAACAATGGCATTGCTCAAATGCCAGCAGATTTCTGAATAACAGCTCTGTCGCACCGACTATTTCCAATCTAGGTATCTCCAAAATCCCATTCTTGAATTTTATGTCAAATAAGTTTTTGCTTGACCCCAGCTTGAACTTGACCCCAGCCTGATGGAGCTCTGTTGCACTGGGTATGCCCAGAGTTTTAAGTTTCTTCTTGGATTTCGACTGAGGAGGTTGATGGCAAATCCACAAAAAGTCAACTAGATGTTGTACTTTAGGGGATTTGTTTTTCTGAGATTTTTCCTCCATTTCCTCCAAGTCCCACAAATCTTTTGAGAACTCATAGGCTAGCTTGGTGATTGAAAGCATTTGATTTTTGCCAGACGGCAAGGTTATTCTTGCAGGATCAAAAAGATCCTCCAGAATAAAGAAAGGAAGCTGATTTTCAAGTAACCACATATCTTTCCTTATATCTTGTATCGCCCATGGTTTATTATATACTCGATCATTTTCCTTTTCATTTCGCATTAGTTTGAAATGATACCTCAACAAGACTTCAATGATGAAGGCAGCATCAACTAGAATCATTTTTATGAACTCATCACTGCTAAATTCTATGGTTTCCGCATAACAATCTCGTAGTTTTTTCTCATTTTCCTTTATGACTTCAAGATAATCCACCAGACTCAACTTTGTCCTTTGAAGAAAATCTTGAAGGTACCTCTTTTTATGCTCTTCCATCGGTCTTAGTTCTGGTTTGCCATGGTGCAGTGGCCCAATTGAGACCAGTTGAGGAGTGTAAGCCTTTTCGTTCAAATGATGCAGTCGCTTAGGAACTGTGTAGATGCAACACTTTGAGGACAGAACAGGCAAGCTGTCTAACTCCCCTCTCATTGAAGCTGCTAGTTCGTCGATATTGACCAAAGTATCATTGGTTATTTCTGCCATCTATTCACCTCACTGCTTCAACAATTTCCACACTTGTAATCGAAGCAGAGGACTATGACCACTGGCAACACAATGAACAAAACCTTCACTTGTAAATCTGCAGGTAAATTAAGAAAGAACAGCTAAATATTCCGTTATCTCTCGACATTAATGTTTACTCTTTCAGGGCCCGTAAGGAAAATCCAGTAAATTGACAAGGTGGGAGTCATAGTAAATAACAGTTATGCTGAGGGAAACTTTCTGCTGTGCATAAATTTACTTTTTCCAGAACCATGAATGGTCAGGTCGAGTATCAGCACAAGGAAAAGAAAAAATCTTGAAGGCATACATAACAAGATACAGATCTAATCTTCAAATATAAAGGAAAAGCCAAAGCACAATTATGCACACCAATCTTCCTTACCTACAAAGTGGGGTGAGATCCTACTTGCGTACCTGGAACTCTTGACTCAAGCCCTTGAGGAGGTAGCAAGCTCAATTTTCTACTAGATTTCTGCTAGTCGATGGCTCAATTTTCCAATTCTCAATGCATTATGAGAGAGAGCTCTACTTGACCTCGCAAGTCTTTCTTTATGCCCTATAGCTACTCGAATCGTCTTTCTTTATGCCAATTCTCAATGCATTATGAGAGAGACCTCTACTTGACCTCGCAAGTCTTTCTTTATGCCCTATTGATTTTGCTCCTCGAATCGTTTTTGGTGATTTTTTTTTAATTAGATTAATTTTTTATTTTTAAATTATTTTAATATAATAATTTTAAAAAAAAAAAAAAATAAAAAAATTTTATTTTCACATATTTTTAAGTAAAAAATATTTTTAAAAATAACCATTATTATATTTTCAAACACCATTTTAAATCATAAATTCATTATCTTTTTATATTTTAGTGTAGAAATTAATTAGTTGATCAGCATATGTTCTGGTTAATGTTTTAAATTAATTTATTTTAAAAACAAATAAAGATGTTAACTTTATAAATATGATTTTCAGTTCTATAATTTTTTTATTAAATAAAAAAATATATTATTTATGTTTAATAAAATAAATTTTTTAAAAAAATAATGGATAAATTGAAATTTTTTTGTTAAAGTTAATTAAATTTTAAAATAAAAAACTAATCATTATAATAAATAAATAAATATCTAAATATTTAACCTATAACTATTCTTTTTATTTTATATATTTTTATTTATTTTATTTTAAAATTTATTTCTTGTTGGTAAGAACAAATAATTTTTATTTTTATAAAATAAAAAAATAAATTATAATGATTTTTTCCAGTATTATATAATTGATATAAATTTAAAAAATATTTATTTAATTTAAAATGTGTTTAAAAGTATAATAATAGTTATTTTTTAAAATGTTATTTTTATTTAAAAATATATTAAAATAAATTTTTTATTTTTTAAAAATTATTTTTGATATAAGCACATCAAAAATAATAAAAAAAATATTAATTTAAAATAAAAAATATTTAAAATATTTAATTTTTTAAAAAATATTTTTAAAATAGAAAAACAAAAACAGCAAATTTACCTCTGCTGCTGCAGGAGAGTTGAGATAGCAGAAATGGCGTTCGCTTTATTCAAATGCCTCAACGGCACTTGAAAGCTTAACATAGACACGATAGTGACCGGGTCCATCTCATGCCATCCAACTTCCTTCTGCCACGTCACTCTCTCGCCTCCTCCGCTCTCACTTTCTCCCCCCGTCGAAACAACAACTCTGCATTCACTTCCTCTTCAAAGAAAAAGAAGGCCAGCTTAAAATATTAGTAATAATTAAGTGAAATGGCCGGGAAAAATGAAAATTTTGATGACCCATTTGTTTAAAATTGAATTTTTTGTTAGCTCATTTGAGATTTTTCACTGTATGATAGATAATAAGATTGAAAAGGGTCATAGTGAAAGCGTGTGTTTGGTTACTGAAAAAAATGAAGGAGAAGGAATGTGGAGGAAAGTAGTTTGAGAATTGGCAACTTTGGAGACTCGCACGAGCTTTGAAAACTGGGCACTGCAAAAATAGTGTGCGTGTCATGACAGCAATGTTGTTTCAACAAACTACAAAATAAAGGGACATCTGTGAATATTTCTGGTTTCTAAATCTCTTCTTCTTTTGTTTTGCAGGTTAAAAGTCTAGCTGCGGAGCTTTGTCTTGATAGGGCTGTTGTTCTTGACTTGCTTTGTGACACTCCTCTAAATCTTGTTATGATGAGTGCCGCCTTGCCTGATGAACCTGTACCAACACTGGTGATGCTGGAAACTTTGCCAATTGAAATTGTTCCTGAAGAAACTGGAAACGTGAATGTCACTGGGCTGAGGTGAAAGTGCCAATTCATGTTATTCAGGGCAGCTGGTTTGCTCGAAAGAGACTGAAGAAAGTCCATGCTGACACTCCCGAAAGAGTCTATAGAAGAACTAGGAGACCCACTGTAAGTATAGTTTTCTCTACCTCTCTTGTGAAAAAAGTTGTCTGAGCGGATATTGCATTTTTTGTGCTATGAAAAATGTGGAATTAATAGTTTAAGTTGTATAAATTGCTAATCAATTTTAGTAAATGGCTTTTATAATCTATGTGATGTACATGTGAAAAATCTCATTACACAACCAAACAGAATTATGGTTTTCCAGAGAGTTTGGAGACGGTTTTAGCCTCCAATAAGGTTACATGATGTGCGTGTTGTCAATACTCAAACCTATATCTTAATTGAGGATATCAATTACTTTGAAACCTTGCTCTATACTCTTTCTAGATTAGTTTCCTGCTTATATTTATGATCATTTCATGATTTAATGAACTACCTGGAGAAAAACAAGAGGATGAGGTTTTTATTTAGAAGCTGTATCGATTTAGGGAAATTCTGGTTCCTTATGCCGTTCGTGTATATAAACAACGCAGAATTCAATGATTAGCAACATTGCACGTCACAAACCTGCCTCGGAAAAGAGTGGTGGAATGGTTTGAAGATAAACGTGCTGAAGACAGTGTTCCTGAACATCGACGCGCATTTCAAAGGTCTGTTCCTGAAACTGTATCTTCAAGTTGAAAAACACTGTAAATTTGTAATGTATCTGGGAATGGCATGTGAGGGAAGATACTTAATGCATCAAGCTTTTGATATTTTCCATGTTTTTTTCAAGCTCTTGCTCTTTTCCATGTTTTTTCATGTGGTTATTATCATAGACAACACAAGCTGCTACGTGGTTTATGGAAATTTGACGTGCAAGTGTGACAGGCAGTTACAAAGTTGCTGTTAAGTTTTCCAGATCCCAAATTGACGAGTCTTAACATGTATTAGCAGGAATGGGGGCAATAAAACATGGAAAGAAAATCTCTACATCACATAAGCTTAGGAAGGCTGTAGAACATTTCTTGTAAGAAGATGAGAATCCTTTAAATCCTGTGTTGATGAGAAATGTTTTTCATGGGTTTGCTGTGTAATTGGGTTGGTAACGATCTGTCTTTATTGCTAATAGTGTCACCTTCAAAGTATTGTAGCGATAGCACACAAATCAAGTCCTGCTACTTTCACACAATCAGCAGTGAAAGAGAGAGTTCTCTTCAATCTTGAGGTCCAGAAAAGCCTGAGTGATTGCTACCAAGTCTCAGTTCTGAATGGTTAATGCAATAGAGCCGAACAAGCACAACCACCAAAAAAACCAACCACGCCTGAACACGACCTACCGTCAAACTCGTGCCATCCTCTTTCTCCACCACACCGAACACTCATGCCACCTATAAGCTATCGTCCTCTGTTTCTCATCCTTCCATCCAAGCAACACAATGGCTAGAGAAAATTAAAGTAGTAGATTTTAATTTTAATAGCGTGAGGGTGATGGCCTCTAAATGACGGAGGGGGAAAAAGGAGAGGAAGAAGAAGAAGGAAGAGAGAGGAGAAAGAGGGAGGGGGGGGGGGAATCAAGTCATCGTATAGAACTTCAATGCACCAGTGAATATCTACTTTCTCACCTAACCTTCCTAAATGGGGAGAAAACTATCCACTAGATTTCTTATGCCAAATATAAGAACATCAAATCCTTTGGCTTCAGCAAAATGAAAATACACAGAATACCAAATTTTGGCAGTTGTGTCAAGCTTTGATAAATTGTGTAGGTAAGTGGATTTTCCACTGCAGCTTGTCTTATATGCTTAGAAAATGTCCTCCAGTTTTTGATTCGACAGAATTCAAGAATAGCTACAAAATTTCCCTCGACAATATCGAAGAGGTTATGCTGTTTCTAGTGAAAATTGTTCGGTCTCCATCTTGGTAAAACAATAGCTTTGGACAAGGGTGTTTTCAAACAAGATTTGTACTCTTTTTGTTAGTCGGCATGGCAAAATGCTTTCCCCTCCTTGGATCCCATCCTATGGCCTATTTACTTGTAATTCTTAACTTCAAATTAATTTTCTCTGCCACCATCTGCTATATATGCTTAAGAGACAGCAACTGTTCTCGTATCACAATCTCCCAATCCACATACAATAATAAGAGCAATCAAGAACTAAGGACATGGCAACTCTGCAAAGGTCGACAGCTTTTAGGAGGCAGGGCTCATCGGGAGTGGTATGGGAAGATAAATACTTCTTGAAAGAGGACAAGGTGTACAAGGAACTAAGGCCATGCCAGAGTGCGAGAGTTGTACTCAGCATGACAGATCCCAGCAAATCGAAGGCAGAACCCGCTGCTTTCCCTCGCAGCTACTCAACTGCCCCCGTCAATCATTCTTTTGGAAAGCCTCTGGCCATCCCTAAATCCAAATCAGAAAAAAGGAAACTGTTTTCAAATCTACTTTTTAGCAACAAGTGATTAATTCCTTAGGAAGATCGATGGCTATGGAAGTTATGCATGTAGGTATTTGCATCTTTCATTTATTGATTTGTTGCTCGTTACATTTCTTTTAGTTTAGCAGCCATAGTAGTGGCATTCTCAAAATTGAGCCATGCCTCTTTCTCTCGCTTAGAAGAGAAAGAGAGGATTAATACCTGCTGGCAACGATTGCAGTTACTTTATGTTTAATCTAATATGGTTAAATATCGTTGTTGGAAGTTGGCATCTCTGTTGAAAGAGGAGACCGTCGAAACCCTTGTACCAAAATAAACTACTCCCAGCAAAACCCAGAACCATCATGATTCATATGCATGGGCTGATCAACCTAGAAGCCTGGAAGTGTGTGCACAGCGTTTCCCTTCAGAACATCGTTAATGCATTTAGACCAAACATATAAATCATTCGCTTTCAAGTTACTGCAATAATTTGGCAATTCGTGGAGATGTCGAAAGAAGATTCTGCTGTACAGGTGATGGCCATGAATAATGGCATTAATCGTATCATACTCGCAAGATTTCTACCACGAAATCTTCTTAACTTCCATACAGTTTTCTTGCCCAAATATCCAAGCTGTGGAAGATACAATGTACCTTCACCTTAATGATCATCACAAGCAAATCACAAGTTCATGTCTTTTTTTTCCCAATAGCAGTCGAAAGAAGGCAGGATGCATGCATACAAAGTTCTATCAGGATATGAAGGGGTAAGAGAGTGGAGAATCACTGGGATGTGAAAACAAACAAGTGTAAAAGCGAGCCTATATTACTTGGCTAGGGATGAAAAAATCAAGAGCATATACTCGTAGTACTGTAGAAAAAGACCATTCAAGACTGGGAAATAGCTAAAACTAGATGTTCATCGTAGCAGCAAGACTTGTCATGGCAAACTTTCAAAGTCATTAATTGTTTAAAGAAATATGGTTTAGATTCCACATGAGAAGAGTTTAAATTGGATGAATTGTTCCTTTTCATGACGTATGAGAAATTATAACATGATTTAATCCCAAAACTATTAATATTTAGAAATGATAAGAGCATCTCCAACCGAGAAGCTAAAAGGACAGGCAAAAAAAAATATTGTACTTTTAGCTTTTTTGTTTGTTTTTATACGCTCTAATCAGGAAACTAAATTGACAGCTAAAATAACTGTTGAACACAGTAATTGCTATTTCTACATTTCTCTGTAGCAAAAGACAAATGTAAATAACAGTGCTGACTATTTTTTTTTCTCAGTTGGTTTATATCCGTTATCCAATGTATATATTTTATATCCATGGGCAAATATTAATATTTTTCATTTAAAAGCAAAAGGAAGAAAACAACATTTAAGCAAAACAGAAGGAAGAAAACTTTACCTACAAATTTAAAAACCTTGCATTGTGCATCACCCATCTCTCTAATTTAGAAAAACAAGAATCAATTGTCCTCCGGTTAATTAATAACATCAATTGTGTTAATTAGTTGAAATCAAAAGGTATGTTTGCTTAAAGACTTTTTCTATTTTTTCTTTTACATCTCTTGATTCTTGAGACCTTTTGTTGTTAATTTGTTATTTGTAATGATTTTTAGTTCTTTGTTATTTTATGTTTTTTATATGGGTTAAGGAAGATAATTTTTATTTATATTGTTATTTTTGACAAAATTGAAAGGAAGTAATGATGGTAGCTGATATTAATAAAAACATGAAGGGACATATCTTAAATTTATTTTTGATTGCCTGTTTTAATTTGAGGTCAATTATATTTTTCTTGTTAAAATGCAACTAAACCAAGTGATTAAATTAATTGTATGATTAGATTAATGTTAGAACAAGTAGAAGGCAATTCTTATTATTAATTCACATGTATGGAAACTAAAAAATTGCTAGACATTGAATGTGAACTTCCTTTACATTCATATTACTTTTAAATGTTGGTGTTTTTTTCAAAGTTTGAATTTGAATTTACTTTTAAAAAATTAAATTTTTAACAGTAACATATAAAACTGAAAATTAAAAATATTCATATAAATAAATTTTAAATTATATCTTTTAACTTTCATATTACTTCATTAATTTTATATTACTTTTATAAATTACTCATATTAATTATATAATTAATAACATCATAATTATATTATATATAAAATATCTAAATTAGTCATATAATTATGTTAAAATTAATTTAACATGAAATATATTAAAATATAATTGACTCTTCTAAATAGCTTTTTACCATTGAAATGCACATAATCAAAAAAAATCATATTTACACTATTTAAAAAACTATTTTATCAATTTAGCTCTTTAATATAGCATTTTTCATTGGAGATGCTCTTAGCAATCAGTCGCAAGTGAGCACATAAACCCATGCACATAGTTACAAAAAAGCTTAAGAGTTAGAGACAAGACTCGTGTTATTGGTCTAGTCAAGTCAAGTTTTTTGTTTTTTAAAAAAAAAGCTCTGAAAATCATGATGTTTGGAGAGGGAAAAAAAAGAAGTTATTTAAAAAAAATTAGTTTTTTCATTAAATCAACCAAAAGAAGGTTTGAAGTGAAAATTTTTTTTTCTAGAGCAGAAAAAATGATGGTCTTGGTAATTGGAGTGCTTCGATATTTTCTTTGAGTCTATTGATTTTTAAGAGATTGTTTTGAGGTATTTAAATTTTTATTTTATTTTTTTTAATATAGTAAAAATTCACTTTTATTCCTGAAATCAATAAAATTTAGAGTTATTAATCAATGGCTTTTTTTACTTTTCATAAACTTTTAAACAATTAAAATACTTCTTTATCTCTAGGATTAAAAGAATATTGGGTTGTTGGGCAAGGTTTTTTTTGTTTTTCAATTCTTCATATATAGTAAGATACGAATTTTAGCTTAAAAAAGACAAAAAAAAAGGTTTGTATTCGGGGGTATTTTTATACTTTCACACGAGTTTTTTAGGTAATTATCAGGGTCACGAGGATGTTTTGGTATTTTTGACTTTTTTTTTAATTGGAAAAGTTTTTGGCACATGCTAGGCACTCGCCATTTACGCGGCGTGTTCAACGCCACCCGGTGGCCAAACTTAACCTTCTGCCGTCTTCTTGAATGCGCCCCCGTGTCATCTTCCACATGGTATTACGCGTGATAGCGTATAGTGGTCAAATTGTTGTCAATAATCATTTTTTCCCCTTTTTTTCTCTCTCTTGCCAAATAAAATGCATGATTGTCCTCTTTGTTTTGGTTTTTTAATTTTAGTTCTTATTCTTTTAATTTTTTATTTCATTCTTATTCCTTTTATAGATTTTTTTTTTCAACTTAGTCCTTCAATTACAATTTCTCATATGTTTTTTTCATTCTTATTCCTTTTAATTTTAGTTCTTATTCTTTTAATTTTTTATTTCATTCTTATTCCTTTTATAGATTTTTTTTTCAAGTTAGTCATTCAATTACAATTTCTCATATGTTTTTTTCATTTTGATTCTTCTTCTTTTGTTTTTTAATTCCTTTAATAGAAGAAGTTATAGGCCTTGCAAAATATTTTTTGTGTGGGTTTATTCAATCATTTTCATTTATTTTTATCTTTTAGGTCACAAGTTTTGTTGGGCGTAAGTTTATCTTTTATTGATTTAAATAAATAATTTTAATAAAGATAATAATCGGGTAAATATCTTATTTTATGTGATTGAATATATATTGATCTACACTTATCTCTCAATTTTTTTAATTTTTATTTTAGTTATTATTAATAACTTTTTATTTATTTATTTACATAAATATTTATTAATTTATTTAATTAGATATTTGTATATTTTTATGTAAAAATAATATATCAAAATAGCTGTATACCTGATAATTTGCCCCCGCATGATTTGACAATGGTTGTTGAACCTATCTTACCTCTTATATCTAGTTAAAAGTTTTTATCATTGAAAAGCAACTTAATGGGTAATAATTTATGTTTCAATGCACGGTAGTTTTACTGAGAGTTTTAGGTTTTTTTTTAATTATTATTCATTGTAATGGACGCCATCTTTTATTAATTTTATCTTATTAGATAACCAAATGTTAAAATTCTAATTTTTTTTATTATTATTAATATGGGTATTCGGGTCAATTTGCGTATATCTCAACTAATCCTATAAATTCTGAAATTAATGACTATGCACGTCTTTAATAGTCATTATATTAATAATTATATGGCTCGAACTTGAGATTATAACAAAAATAAATTTCTTTTACTACTAGCGACGTAGTAGATGTTCTCAAATTCTAATTCTTAATTTGACCTCTGTTAACTATATTTTTAAACTAATCAAGTGTTCTTATAGTTTTTGTAGGGTTAAATCCATTATTCAAATAATTTTGATTATAAAAAAACATTATTTTATTCAGTAACCTCTCTTAACAGTATTTTAAACTAATAAAGTCTTTTTACTGTTTTTGTAGGGTTACATCCATTATTCAACGAATTTTGTTTTTTTTTAAAAAAAAAACATAATTTTATTCAACAGAAAATGAGAATACAGACCATAATAAAAAAAATATAAGAAATTAATTTTTAAGTAGTCATGAGACTTTCACATACAACAATTCCCTTATAAAAAACATATAAAAACAAATGAAAAAAATTCAAATAAAACATAATTTGAAAAATAAACAAATCTAATAGTAACGAATTAAATTTTAAATAAATTAAAATTTTAAAAAAACTGCATATGCATATCATATAAAATATAAAGCTACACCAATACCAACCTTTCTTTTGCAATGGATTGGAGATTTGGAATTTTGATTGAACCCTAATTTTAAGATGGATATCACGTGATTGTCACAAGTGATCATATCCAAATATCGAACACAGATAGTCTCCTCTTCCACGTCACGGCATTGGCATTGGTCAAATTATCAACACTGTTTTTTTACAGAAACCAAGGAACACCACTAGGTCCCAATTTCCTCTTCCAACTTCCATCCCAGCCATCCGATCAAACCCAATCCAACACTCCACATTCCTCCACGATTGTACCCTACAATCCTTTGATTCACCTAACTTGTCATGGCTCATATGCTTCCACGAATTCTATGTTTCCATCGACCGATTAAAATTAAATCTAATGGCTCTAAATCACTCCGTGCACTTTCTCTGCACAATTTACTACATATTGCATTAATATCCCGCTCTTTTTTCTCTCTCTAAAAGCCATAATTTTTATTTTTGTTTCTACCTGATTTTCAAGGAAAAAAAAAATGCAAGAACAAACAACTAGTTCAATTCCTGCTAATTCTCTGCCGTCTAGCAGTGAGCGATCTTCAAGTTCTGCTCCTCAACTTGAAGTCAAAGAAGGTCTTATCTCTCTCTCCCTCTCTTGTTAATATTATTTTGACTTTAAAATGGAAATAAAGTAGTTTCTTTATTCAATTTATTTAATTTTTCAATATTTGATTGTTTTTCTTCTTTATTTCAATTGAAGTTTCAGACTTCCCATCTGGGTTTTTTTGAAATAAAAGCTTTTCTATTACAGGTAGAGCATGCTTATACAAAGTTATAATCTTTATTCATTTATTTATTTCTTCAGGATCTTCAAGTATCTCAAAAGTTGCCAATCTGGGTTCTGTAGAGTCATTGATTTTCTCAACTGGGCCTCCAATCTTACTTCAATTTTCTTATTAGAATCTCTTAAAATTCAAACTTCATGTTTTCATATTGCATTGTTTGTGTTTAGCTTTTTGAATTTATTGTGTTTTTCTTTTTTGATTTTAGGTATGGAGAGTGATGAGGAAATTAGAAGAGTTCCAGAGATGAGCGGCGAGCCGGCCGGGACATCAGCCTCCGGTAGAGAGACCGGTTCAAACGCCGGTCCAGACCGGGTGCAGCCAGCAGGAGAGGGCCAAAGTCAGAGAAAGAGAGGAAGGAGCCCAGCTGACAAAGAAAACAAAAGGCTGAAGAGGTAATGTTCTGGTTTTACTCTTTTACCCTTTCTTGCCGTTTGAAGTGGAGCCCCGAGGCATTTATGATGGCGATTTGTCGATAATTAGTGTTTTTGGTGGGGTGTTATTGGGAATTCTCAGGTTGCTGAGGAATAGAGTGTCAGCACAGCAAGCAAGGGAGAGGAAGAAGGTTTACTTGACTGAGTTGGAAACAAGAGTTAAAGATTTGGAAAAGAAGAATTCTGAGCTTGAAGAGAGGCTTTCTACTTTGCAAAATGAGAATCATATGCTTAGACAAGTATGTTTACATAATCCCATCATTATATCGTTCTTGTCTTGTTCCAATAACTGTTCATCACTAGGGAAATACTAGGATATTATGAGTTAGAAATTGAAAAAAAAATCATTACGGCATTATTACCTAGTATTAGAAAGCAGACTATGCTCATAATGAACATGCATGGATGATGATTGCCTAATTGTAGTTATAAAGTTTAAGTTTTATGTGTATAGCCAATTGATTGAGGCATATATGATAATAAGACACATGATCTTGACATCTTGTTGTGTATTTAAGAGAAGAAATTGAAAATGAAAGGCGTTCCATCAAGGATTAAGAAAGAAAAGAAAGTTCATGAACTTGTAATTATTGGGGTGTATGGGTTAGCCCACATGAGGCATATGACCAAAAATAAATATATAGATTCTCTAACAAAGAGAATATATCATCCCACTTGGTCTTGTCCAATTGCCATCAATGTATAGCATGTGCATCTGAATGTCATCTCTGTCAATTATTACCCATCTGGATTTTTTTTCCCTTTTCAACTACCCCTTTAAGAAGACCTAGTTGGTGATAGTTTATGGTGGTGGGCCAATCGTGAGGAGGGCTCCATCATTTCAGGCTGTAAAATTTCAATAGGGCTGGATTTGGCAACCAAACACTATATGAATTTTTTTTCATAATGGCCCTGTTTTCGGAACCCATTTAATAGGTGCATGACTTGTCCCGTGGACATCCAGAAACCATATTGCATGGTCTGGTCTCCTATGTGCAGGATTTGAAGCTAAATTCTTTCTAATTAACTGCACAGAAATCTATTAATGTTTTTTTGTTCATTGGTCATAAAATGATTTGACACTGTTGCAGATATTGAAGAACACAACAGCGAGCAGGAAAGGAGGCAGCAGCGGTACTAATGAAGATGGGTCTTAGTGAGGGATGGTAATGTACAAGAGGAGTGCTTAGCAGAGAGATACTTTCAGATAATATTATCCCCTTGTTGATTATCATGCATGGAAGTAGTGTGGCTATAGGACCATGGCAATTTTGCCCCTTAGTGCTATTTTTCCCCTCAAAGCTTGCACCATGGCAAATTCATTAATTTTAGATCTACAATGGGATGTGTGCGCGCAGTGTGATGCAGATGGTGCATGCCCTAGATAACAAGGATGTATTCTTTCAGCAGTCTGACCATGTTTTTCATACACTGAAAGTATATGAAAATGCTTTGGGGCAGCAGGTGAATTTGGGAAAACAGAGGTTACATTTAGCCAAAATGAAACCATTTGATTTTACTCTTATGTCTTCAGCACTCTGTGTCAGCATGCGGCATCCTCCACTGGCGGGATGCGTCAAGAAGTATTCAGATGTGGCCACCTTGAGACGTGGTAGTATTGAACTGGGTGTTTTGATGTGTAATAATACGGGAGAAATCATGTGAGTTCTTGTAAAGGTCCTGAAGATGAATGTTCTGGTTGATATTGGGGAAGCTTCGGGTGCTCTCCAATGGTGTCACACCAGCTTTTGATATTGGATATGTCGAGAGTTCGAGCTCGTTCTTTGTTATATCGATTTGGTTTATTATTGTTCTATTAAAAAAAACTTTTAATTATTATTATTAAGAATGTTTTTATGGTTGTTTTTAAAGTGTTTATTTTTAAAAAATATATTAGAATAATATTTTTTTAAAATATAATCTAAAATAATAAATAATAAATTTTAACAAACTTTTGTTTGGGTACACTTCCAAATGGGGGGCTAAGTATACAGGCATAGGGAAAACATTATTTCCCAGCACCGTAAATATCTTTTGCTTTCTTTTCTTTTTCCATTTTGATTTCTTTTTTACCTTGGATTATTGGTTTTTTTTTTAAATTTAATATTTATATGATGTGTATATAATGATTTAGAGTTATAATTTATTTTAATTTGTACTTGTTATAAAAAAATGTTTTAATATTGGGTTGATATTAGAAAAGCATGGTTTATTTTTTAAAAATCTTAGTTAAATAAAAAATGATTTTGGAAAAAACCTAGGTTATCAATTTTTGTGGAGTTAATGACTCGGTTGGTTTACGAGTTTGATGAGATAACCTTTGTTGTTTCTTTTTACAGGTATAGCAAAGTATTTTTTTTAATTAAATTTGATTATGTAATTGTTTATTTTTTTTATTATATAGTTAAAAAAATAATTTCAGAAAAAAAATTGTTATTGAATTTTAGAAATTTCATGGGCCTCTTGATAGGTTTGATAAGTTGAATTTTTAAAAAAAAATTATTTTTTTATTTTTTTCTTTGATATTGAGTTTATCGAGAATTGAGTTTCATAATTTGTTTTATTTTGTTTTTTATGAGGTTATTATGGTCTTAAAAAAAGGTTTTAGTATTGGTTTGGTGCTTGATTTTGTGATTGTCAATTTTTGTTATTATATGGTTAAATAAATAGTAGCTTGGAAGAAAATAAAAGTTACTAATCCCAATAAAGTTCATTACTTGGTTTGCGGGTTTGAATTGTTGACCTGGGTTGCTCGATTTACAAGTTTAACAGGTTTACCTATTAAACTTGATATGTTTTTTATTTTAGTTTTTTATCCTTACTTTTTCTAGTTGTTTTTTTTATTTATTTTACTATTTTTTAATATTGGATTGGTTGAGAAATAAAATTCATGGTTTATTTATTATTTATTTTTTATAGGGTTTTCACAATCTCAAATAAATGTTTTTTTTTAGTGTTGGTACTTGATTTTGCAAGTATCTAATTTTATCATAAAATTTAAAAACAAATAATTTACAAAAACAACAAAGTTATTAAATTCATTGAAGTCCATGATCCAGGTCATAGGGTGACCAGGTAGATCCAATATGGTATCGTCTCAATATTTAAAAAACAAATTGTCATTTTAAAGTTTTTCAAAAAGTTATGTCATATTTTTACCGGTCATCCAAGTTGTCTTTGGACTCATTAAATAGAATATTTCACTTTGGATCAGCATGCATCTTCATACTTTTAACATTTTTTTAAGTTTAGAAAAAGAATAGTCCAACTTGCAGCGGAATACGAGCGAATGTAATAGTATCTTTCTATAATATGTTTTTGACTCTGCCATATATATGTGATTTCTTAAATTTTAAAATTAAGAAGATGATTAATTGTGAATACCTTACATGTTTTTATAATCACTTGTACACTTGTCATACTTGGAAGGAGTAGAAAGAAAAGTTCATTGGAGACTCATCGTCACTCCGTCATAAACACAGCTCCACTACCAAACAAAGCTCATCGAAACGGTTTCAACATTATTATGAAAACACACAACGACATCGAAAGAGGCCATACACGTTTTCAAAACAACGACTCAAAAGGTAAACTAAACACAATATCGTTAAATGAGTATCTCATACTTATATTTAATCAATCCATCTAATTTAACTAAAAAAATTTAAAACCTAAATTTATCAAAGAATGAAAAATAAAATTTTTTTGAGATAACCTGGGTCATTTTCATGATTAGAAAAAAAAATCTTATAGAAAGCAAAAAAAAAAAAAAAAAACAGAGCCCAATCTTCAATTGAATAAATGATGAATGATGAAACTGAAAAAAACACGAGTCTAAAAAAAAAAAGGGGGGTGCCCCTCCTAAATATGAGCTAATATTTCAAATTTGCAACCTGTGAAATTCTAGACCTTGGCTACATAAGGAAGCTCAATTTTTAACCAATTCAATGTTGAATAATGAAATAAAAAAATAATTTTAAAAATTAGCCAAAGAAAATTGAACAAAGAATAACTATGATACAGACTTCAAATATTAACCGATCAAAGTTTTCTGATCATCTTATTTTTTCTTTTAAAGTCATGAGTTTTCTCTCTCTACTCCCTTTCCCTCACTTGATTTTCCCTTTAATTTTTGAGTTAGATGTGCTCAATGCTCACTTGCTCATCTATCTCGACTAAAATCTTGGTTTTTCTCTGGAGTTTCAGTGAAGAAGCTTTCAATTTTTTTCTCATTTATTTTTTGTAGTAGTGGTTGACAATTTAAAGGGAAAAAATAAGCTGAATTTCTAGTTTTCTCAACTTATTTACTAAAATATAATTAATGAGTCTAAATATTATTGTTGATCTGACTATTGATATTAGTGCGTGGCCTTTTCAAATATAGATTACCTTGAAATTTTAACTCAAGCTAGAGCAATGAGTCAAGTTTAATATAATTTGATTTTTTGTTTTTTTTAATCAATGTGGGCAAGTGCCGCGTTGCCTTCATGGTGAATCCGTCCGTGCATGTGGGCAATGTGATGCAGATGGTGGCCCTTTGACAGGCGGTGCTCAGGATTTTGGAATATCATATATATATATATATATATATATATATATATATATATATATATATATATGTGGTTGGTAAAATGGTGGTTAAGCATTATTAATCTTGTAATTAGGAAAGTGGTTGAAAGGGCTATTAATTTAGTTAAGCACGAAAAGTAAGGATTTATTTTGTAATCACACCATTAATAATTGGTGCTCATGATTTCTAATAAAAATATGCTTTAAAGTACTAAATAATTCTTTGTTCTTTAGAGATAGTCTTGGAGATGGTGACTATAGGAATGTTACTTTTAGATGAGAGGTTGATTTCTATATCTTCTTAAAATGTCATAATTTTTTTTTTAATCTCTTTTCCCAAAAGAAAAGGCAACAAATAAACTAATTTAAAGTATAAATTTAGTAATAGCACGTGGGGTGAGAAAAAAATCTAAAAAACTGATTAAACTGAAAAAAAAAAGTTAAAAAAATTGAATCGTAAAAAAAAATCGATTATAATTTTTAAAAAATCAATCGGTTCGGTTTGGTTTTAGAAGTCTGAAACCGAAAAAACCGAACCGAACCCAAACCGAAAAAACTGAGTCAAACTGGAAAAACCTAGCCAAACCATAAAAAACCAAGCCAAACTGAAAAACCGAGCTAAATAAAAAAACAGTTTTTTTTTCTAAAATAACCGAACCGAAACCGGTCGGTTTGAACCGGTTTTGGTTTTTTTTGAAAAACAGGGTTGGTTATTTTTTTGAATAAAAACCGAATCGAACCGAAAATGATTAGTTTTAGTTAGCACATAATTGTGGCCTGGTTTGAGACTTAAATTATGAGCGGGTAAATCAATACTTAATTATTTTATTTTTTAAATGATTTTATTTTGAATATTTATTTTTAAATTGAAAATTTTTAGATGAAAATTGATTTAAAAAACAAAACTTATTTGGTTTATAAATTGATAAATCAAGTTAGCTAAAAAAAAAAAAAAACTGGTCTAAATCTCAAGCCAGTAGGTGAATGGATCAAACCACTAAGAATTTAAAGATTAAATCGGATCTTAAAAAAAAAAAAGAGGAGAGAAATCACAGGGCATTAATCAAGGAGGGAGACGTGTCAATTCAAGAAAATACCAAACACATAATAAATCATTCTAAAAAGGAAAATCATTTTAGAAAATTTTAGGCATGCACAAATCGAGTCCACCGACAGCCAGCCACTAGAGTAGAAAACCGAAGCCACCGACAATTATCGGTAAATCATGAGGCACAGCCTGTCAACAGCAAATAAAATATTCAACTAGTGTCGCTCTCTTGACAAACAATCTTCCAACGGACAAGATCGATACGTGTCAATATATGATTGGTTTCCTTATAATTAGCCAGTACTTTTCCATTGTAGAGCCAATCACACCAATACATGTCATCGAGCTCATGGAGATTAGCTAGTTAAATTGGACAGCGACGTTCTAGCTGTTTATGATTTGGCTCCAGCTGCGTGTAGCTTCGACTCCGGTTTAAGCTTCTCGGCTTTCTAATCCACAGCCCAACTTTCCCATTTACGGAAGAGGCTAAGCTTGGAATGGATGATTTGATTTTCTTTTTATTATTGCTTCCAAAATATTTTAAGAAAAAATATAGACGTTAAATAAAATCTAATAGTAGCTTGTGATCAAGCTAGTTTGTATTGTTTTATTTTTTATTGATAGTAAAATGTGTTTTGAAAAGAAAATAATATGATATCAAAAAGTAAAATAAGATTTGCTTATAAAAATATTGTGTTTATAATTTTTTTTGATATAAATAAAGTTTTAATATTGAATTGTGAATGATTAAAAGAAGAAATAAAGAGAAATAAGAACAAATATAAAATCAATTTTAAATATAAGTGTGTTTGATAATGTAGGATGGGGTGCATTTTAAAAATACTTTTTAATTAAAAATATATCAAAATAATATTTTATTATTATTTTAAATTAGCACATTAAAACTATTGAAAAGTATATAAAAAATCTATTTGATATTTCTAAATGAAAAATAATTTATTAAATATTTTGAAAAACAGAAATTACGAGAAACGAGCACTAAAATCTAAAGTTATTTTGGTAGTGTTTGAGAGTGTGGTAGTGGTTGCTTTTCAAAATATTTTTTACTTGAAAATGCATTAAAATAATATATTTTTATTTTTTAAAATTAATTTTAATATCAACCTATCAAAACAATTCTAAATTATAAAATTTATTACTTTTTTATATATATAAAATACCATTTAAAATACAATTTATTTCAAACACGGCTTGGTTTGAATATTGAGCTTGAATTTTAACTAAAAGCTAAGGACATTATAAATTTTGTTTATAAGATGGGTAAGTACACGTATAGTTTTTTCAACGGAGGAGATAAAAGGGAAGCCAAGGTGAGGCTGAGAGTTGTAACGGACGGCAAGCCGAGCGGGGTCGTTAGATTAAAAAGTAACCGGTTGACCCGGTAAAATAAAATAAATAAAATATCTTATTACATAAATAAACAAAAGAAAGACGAGAAAAAAGATAATAAAAAGACAGGAGCAGGCACTTATACACAACACTAGACAGAGAGACATACGGAGACAGGCAGCCAGCTAATAAGCCCACAGCTAGAGAAAGCAAAGGCAGATTCAGAGATGGCGTGTTGAGTGGTGCGAAGAGTTCCACATTAATCCTTTCTCTTCATTTCCTTTTCATTCACAGATCCATTTCTCTCTATCTCTCTATGTTTTCCTTTTGAAGAAAAGAAAGTAGGGAGTGAATTGATTTTGAGAGAAAGAAAGAAGTTAGGAAAAGATGGAAGCGAATGCTGGTATGGTTGCTGGGTCTTATAGGAGGAATGAGTTGGTTCGGATTCGACATGATTCCGATAGTGGGGTTTGTCTTCTTTTCTTTTATTTTTTGGGTTTGATTTGATTTGGTTGCATTTCTGTGTGTTTGTCTGGATCTGAGTGTTGAGTTTTGTGAGAGTAATTTTTTTCTGGTAGGTTTTTGTATTTCAGCAATGTTTTGTTGTGTTGACTGACAGTGACTAGATCTAGTTGTTAGTGTTTGTGAATATGAGTGTTCAGTTTGATCTTGATTGCTTGATTTCTTTTACGAAGATTTGGCCCTTTTTGTTATTCTTAATATTACATTTTCCTTAAGCCAGGATCATAGTATCTCACATCAGTGAGATTTTTAACTTGTTTTTCTAGCCATGTGATAAATGAGATCCATCTCTATCAATCAATGAAAGCTGATGTTTTATAATTATTTATTTCTGAGCTGAATTAAACTTGATAAAGTGACAATTGCAATCGTTTGGCTTCAGAGGATGCATGTTCTTTCTGTTTGGGATCTCTCTTAAATGCGTTAAGCAATATCAGGTTACTTACGTGATGTAAAATGTTAAGAGGGGGCAGCGATTCCATAGTCTAATATGTCAAGAAGAAAGAATTCACGTTTACTTTTCTTGATTTCCTTTTATTTAAGAAGTAAAAGCACTCTGAATTTATCTCACGTCCTTTATTTTGTGGAATGTGTGGCTTGCATTGTGTCTTGCTGTGGACTTGATTGCTACTTTTAATGTGCCAGTAAAATTCCAACATTGCAGTCTGTTAGGGTCCGAAGTTAGGAAATCTCTGATTGAATACAGTTGTAGAATGCGATTTTTTTTTTATGTGGCACGTGAAACGATATATTTGTTTTCTGTATTCTAATCACTGCGTTTTTTTTTATGGAATTCTGCAGCCCAAACCCCTCAAAAATTTGAATGGACAAACATGTCAAATTTGTGGGGATAATGTTGGAGTTACAGAAAATGGTGACATCTTTGTTGCATGCAATGAGTGTGCTTTCCCAGTTTGCCGTCCTTGTTACGAGTATGAGCGAAAAGATGGGACTCAGTCTTGCCCCCAGTGCAAGACTAGGTATCGAAGGCACAAAGGTTAGCTTGTTTCTTCATTGTTCTTTTGGGTTCTTTTCTGTTGTGTAGTCATTTTGTGATGTATCAACAAATGGGGTTTTATTGGTATTTCAGGGAGTCCTCGAGTGGATGGAGATGAGGATGAAGATGGCGTTGATGATCTGGAGAACGAGTTCAATTATGCCCAAGGCATTGGCAATACAAAGCACCAGTGGCAGGGTGATGATACAGAACTTTCTTCATCCTCTAGACATGAATCTCAACCAATTCCCCTTCTCACAAATGGGCAGCCGGTATGCAGAGCTATCAATTTAGGGTTCATTTACATGCTCATGTTGGGTACTGCAAAATAGATCGAATAACAATATATGCTTCTAGTGACCCACATTATTTTGTACATCCTTGTGAAATTTTGAACCTTTTCCAGATTAAGGTGTCTTTGGCATTGATACATGTGGTCCAAGACCACAAAAACAGTTTTAGCTGTGGTTAACTCAAGCCCTCACTATTGATGCTTTGATTATTTTTAAGCCCCATGTGCAAGACCACAATGCCAAGCGCTGCTTGATTAGTCTGTAAAGTATTTCAAAAACTCTTGGCTTTGTTATATACTGTCTCATCAATCTACTTGTTGTATTACAATTACAAACTTTGTACTTGAGAGCTTCCAGTTTCTTTAAAGTCAGGGGTCTTTCTGGTTTTCTTACCTAGAGATGTAATTGAAACTGAAACTTCCACTAATTCAACAAGTCCCCCCCACCCCGCTCTCTCTCTGGAAAAGAGAATTCGTCGGGCTTGTTTCCTGTTTAGAAGCTAGCCAGCTGTAGATATTTAAAAATTCTTCTCTTCTTGGTGCATTATCAAGTGAACAACGTGAATGTTAGATGTTATGATTTTGCAATATTTTGCTTATATGGATGTTATTTTCAGGTTTCTGGTGAAATCCCCTGTGCTACACCTGACAATCAATCTGTACGAACTACATCTGGTCCTTTGGGCCCTGCTGAAAGGAACGTTCACTCATCTCCTTACATTGATCCAAGGCAGCCAGGTAGTCAAGCAACTGAGTTCGAGCATTTATAATCCTTTCTATTGTTTGTATGGCTTTGATTTAATCATTTTTCCTATTGTTACAGTTCATGTTAGAATTGTGGATCCATCAAAGGACTTGAATTCTTATGGCCTTGGTAATGTTGACTGGAAGGAGAGGGTTGAAGGTTGGAAGCTCAAACAGGACAAAAATATGATGCAGATGACCAACAGATACTCTGAAGGAAAGGGGGACATGGAAGGTACTGGTTCGAATGGAGATGAACTTCAAATGTGAGTTTTCCTTCTTAAAGATTTAGGTTGCATCATTCTATCTTCTGGAAGCATATTACTTGCAATCTCTTATATTGAAGCACGGATTAGCTTTCAGATTCTATTAAAAGGATGGACCAATCTCCTTAACGCACTCAATTAACCATTTTGTGTCTGCATTTCTTTTCCTGCGTCACAGGGCTGATGATGCTCGACAACCTATGAGTCGTGTGGTGCCCATTTCTTCATCTTACCTGACTCCATATCGTGTTGTAATCATTCTGCGGCTTATTATTTTGGGATTCTTCTTACAATATCGTGTTACTCACCCAGTGAAAGATGCATATGGATTGTGGTTGACATCCGTTATCTGTGAAATTTGGTTTGCCTTGTCCTGGCTTTTGGATCAATTTCCAAAATGGATGCCTATCAATCGTGAGACCTATCTTGACAGGCTAGCATTGAGGTAAGTTAAACACATTTTATCGGTCAATAGAGTTTAGTGATGGAGTAATGGCTCTTATTGCTTGGCTAACTGCACTCTATATCTTGCAGATATGATCGCGAAGGAGAACCATCTCAGTTAGCCCCTATTGACATCTTTGTTAGTACCGTGGATCCCATGAAAGAACCTCCTCTTGTAACAGCAAACACTGTGTTGTCCATACTTGCTGTTGATTACCCTGTCGACAAAGTATCATGCTATGTTTCAGATGATGGTTCAGCAATGTTGACATTTGAAGCCCTTTCTGAAACTGCGGAGTTTGCAAGGAAGTGGGTGCCTTTCTGCAAGAAGCACAGTATTGAGCCTAGAGCCCCTGAGTTTTATTTTGCCCAAAAGATTGATTATCTGAAGGACAAGATACAGCCTTCTTTTGTCAAAGAGCGCCGAGCAATGAAGGTGAGTCAAGAAAAACAGCATGCCTTTTGCACAAACTTTTGGTGCATTTCGCATGGATTAAGTGGGTTCTTGTGTTTTTTTACTTGTTTTCAACATTATACACGAGCATGAGCATAACTATGTGTCACAGAGAGAATATGAAGAATTCAAGGTGCGAATCAATGCTCTTGTTGCCAAAGCTCAGAAGATGCCTGAAGAAGGTTGGACGATGCAGGATGGAACTCCATGGCCTGGAAATAATCCCAGGGATCACCCAGGAATGATCCAGGTATTACCATCCTTCCTACATGTATCCATAATCATGCCTGCTTTTCCTTGTCTTTACCCTACACTTTACCCTTTCTTCCATATGGTGGAGAGCAGGTGTTTTTAGGTCACAGTGGGGGGCTTGACACAGATGGAAATGAGCTACCTCGACTTGTATATGTTTCCCGTGAAAAGAGACCTGGATTCCAGCATCACAAGAAAGCCGGAGCAATGAATGCATTGGTTTGTCATCTTAATTTCTTGTAGAATTTCACCCTTTGTTTCAATTTCTCAAATTCATTGCCATTCATCACAGACCATGGTACTAAATGGGTGCTGCTTTTCATGCATATTAAAGGACAGTTGCTTTTTTATTTTTCCTTAATTATACGGAAGTTGGCACTTATGTGTACACCATGGTTTGGTTCAAGATGATTGATTTCCTGAACTTAGACGCCTGCACCACAATTATCTGCTAAACATCAACATGTCCTTTGACTTGGTCTTTCTGTTACGCAGATTCGAGTTTCAGCTGTACTGACCAATGGTGCTTATCTTCTGAATGTCGATTGTGATCACTACTTCAATAACAGTAAAGCTCTCAAGGAAGCCATGTGTTTCATGATGGACCCTGCCTATGGAAAGAAGACGTGCTATGTACAGTTCCCACAACGTTTTGATGGCATTGACTTGCACGATCGATATGCCAATCGCAATATCGTTTTCTTCGATGTATGTTTTAGTTGATCTATCATCAATCTGAAAAATGTTCCTTTCTGTGTATTATTGCTATGGATGGCTCAACTTTTCTCATTGTATCTTGCAGATCAACTTGAAAGGTTTGGATGGCATCCAGGGGCCTGTGTATGTCGGAACTGGTTGTTGTTTCAACAGGCAAGCACTATATGGTTACGATCCAGTTTTGACTGAGGAAGATTTGGAACCAAACATTATTGTAAAGAGTTGTTGTGGCTCAAGAAAGAAGGGAAGGGGTGGTCATAAGAAATATATTGACAAGAAGAGGGCAATGAAAAGAACTGAATCCACTGTCCCCATTTTCAATATGGAAGACATTGAGGAGGGTGTTGAAGGTCGGTTTCTGCTAGAATTTATTTTTTTCAATTTATTTTTTTCTCACCTGTCCTTTTCGATTGAAGCCTTTTACCGGCCCTGCATCTCAGTAATTTGGTTTATGATGGAGTATGCTGGTCCTTATATATGCATGGTCACTAGTGTTTTGATTACTTTTAACTTTGTTTGTGTGTGTATATTTATATATATATTATTTACAGTATCAAAGGTTTCATTTTCCAATGCCAAAGTTACTGACAATGATAAACTACAGAACACTCAGTTTGAGATTTGTCATGATTTTGATAAAACACTGGTGGAATCTACAAATGATCAGAGAAAAGTTAATGTAGCATGTTTTTCTAACTGCAATCCTTCTCTTTTCAGGATATGATGACGAGAGGTCACTTCTTATGTCGCAGAAGAGTTTAGAAAAGCGTTTTGGTCAGTCACCAGTTTTTATTGCAGCTACCTTCCAGGAACAGGGAGGCATCCCACCATCAACCAACCCTGCAACTCTGTTGAAAGAAGCTATCCATGTTATTAGCTGTGGATATGAAGACAAAACTGACTGGGGCAAAGAGGTCAGTCTAGCTTTGTACTCAGTAGCAATACTTTAGTCTGATCATGTTTAATTTATACCTTAGCTAATCCTTTTTGTTTGCTGCCAGATTGGATGGATCTATGGTTCTGTTACTGAAGATATTTTGACTGGGTTCAAGATGCATGCTCGTGGCTGGATATCAATCTATTGCGTGCCTCCTCGCCCAGCATTTAAGGGGTCTGCTCCTATCAATCTTTCTGATCGTTTGAACCAGGTTCTCCGTTGGGCCTTGGGATCTATTGAGATTTTGCTGAGCAGGCATTGCCCCATATGGTATGGATACAGTGGAAGACTAAAGCTCTTGGAGAGGCTAGCATACATTAATACCATCGTTTACCCACTAACATCTCTTCCACTGCTTGCTTACTGTATACTTCCTGCCATTTGCCTTGTCACTGGAAAATTTATTATTCCTGAGGTAAGTGATGTTTCCATTTTGTTTGGTACCAGTTGATCATATGATTTAGATCTCAATTAACAAATCAATGATTCTGCTACGATTCCTTTTCAGATAAGTAACTACGCTGGCATGTGGTTCATTCTCCTTTTCATCTCCATCTTTGCTACTGGAATACTTGAGCTTAGATGGAGTGGAGTTGGTATTGAAGACTGGTGGAGGAATGAACAATTCTGGGTGATCGGTGGCACATCAGCTCATCTCTTTGCTGTCTTCCAAGGGCTTTTGAAAGTGCTTGCAGGTATTGATACCAACTTCACTGTCACTTCAAAAGCATCTGATGAGGATGGGGATTTTGCAGAGCTTTATGTGTTCAAATGGACATCCCTTCTCATCCCTCCAACCACTGTCATTTTACTGAACATGATGGGTATTGTGGCTGGTGTGTCCTTTGCTATAAACAGCGGGTACCAGTCATGGGGTCCGCTCTTTGGCAAGCTGTTCTTTGCTATTTGGGTCATTGCCCATTTGTATCCTTTCCTCAAGGGTTTGTTGGGTCGACAAAATCGTACACCAACAATTGTCATCGTCTGGTCTATACTCCTTGCTTCCATTTTCTCCTTGCTATGGGTGCGATCGCCCTATTCCCCTCAGGCACCACACAAACCGCCGCAAACGGTCAATGTGGCATCAATTGCTAGATTGTTTCCTGAGACAAATGCCATCTCTCCTCAAAGCCTACCCCCGTGTATATAACAAGAAACCAAGGCACTGGACAATATCAATTAATTTATGTAGAAGGGGTGAACCTTAAAGAGATGTACTTCTGGGAGGCGCTGAAGGAGAGGGACACATTAGAAGAAAAACCCTTTTATAGTATCATCCTTGTTGTCGTCAACACCACATGGTGTTTCTATCCATCCCTACATGAGCGGATGTTGCTGGACTTTTTACGTTTGTTCATGCCATTGTTGTGCAGTTTTGTGATGCTTTATTTTTTTGGTAAAAGTTTATAGAAACATTCATCCATTGTCTAGAAGTACTTGGCTTAAGAATTCTTTCTAAGTGTAAGAATGGTTATCATCGAGTTTCAATATATTACAGATCTTTGTCATTGCAAATTGGCCCCTGATTTTTGTTCTGCTGCAGCTTAAGTTCGAGGTTGCGTTGTATTCGAATTGCTTTGTTCGGTCACCCACTGACCTTTTGGAAAGATGTTAAAACCGTGTTTTTTAAAAGTTTTATCTTTTTTTTTAATGTTTNTAAATATAATTTTAAATTAAAAATAATCTCAAANNNCTGCCAAGTAATCANTNNTNCANGTAACAAATGATGATGGTTTGTTATTTTTACTATATATTTTTTTATTAATATTGGTTTTCAGATTAATTTACGTGCATCTCGATTAATTTCATGAATAATAAAATTAACAATTATATAAATTTTTAGTGGCCATAAAACTTGAAAGACTCAAACTGTTAAACTATTATTTGACCTTTTTGATGTAATAATTTTTGTTTTNAACACGTTTTAAAAGTATATTTTATTTAAAAATATATTAAATTAACTTTTTTATAAATATTGACATTTTATTAACCCCATCTTCTATACATGTTTAATTTAGTCATCCACTTGATTAAATTTTAATTTTATTTTAAAAAATAAAATAATATTATTTTAATAAAATATTCGACTCCTTCAGTAAATTAACCTAGTTCAATTTTTTCCATTTAAAAAAAAAGAGGTGAATGAGGAAGCCCAATTAAGGATGAGTGGGCTGGGCTTGGGTCTAATTGTTTGAAACGACACCGTATCTAAATAACAAAATCGGAAAGCAAACCCCTAGTAATAAGCAGGGTAGCAGGAGGAGGAGATGCTTGGGCTAAGGGTTTTTGAGTATTTATAACACAAAATCCCTCTCGCCCTCTCTCTCGCCTTCATCTAGAAATATAGCAGGCAGGAGATAGCTAGCTAGCTAGAAAGATAGAGAGTGGAGGAGATTGGAAAGTAGGGCCTTTCTCTCTCTAAAAGAAAGAAAGAAAATAAAGAAGGAAAGCAGTGAGCAATGGAAGGAATCACAGAGGGTGTTACCAACTTAAACATCACAGCAGCAGCAGATTCAGGCAATAACAAGAAGAACCGAATACAAGTTTCTAACACCAAAAAACCTCTTTTCTTCTACGTTAATCTCGCCAAGGTAACTTAAAGAATCCAAACCCAAACCCCCCTTAATGTTTCACTTCTCCTCTTTTTTGTTTTTGGATAAGCTAGATCTGTCTTTTATACGGGTTTAATGATCTATTTAGGGTTTTAAAGTTTAAGGGATTTGTTGCTATTATGGACACGGGTCCTGTTTTATTCTCTTTTCTTGCCCTTTTCTGTTTAGGGTTTTTCTGTTCTTTTCTTTTTACGGGCTCTGTTTGGATGCTGGGAGAACTGTGGATGAGAAAACAAATGAAAAATGGAAGTTTGTGTATCTTATTATTGCGTTGAAGTTAATTAAAACATGGTTGTATCTTCTGAATTTGGTGGAGGGTTTTGTAATTGTTGGCTTGTTAGAGAAAGGGAAATGGTTTTAGTGACGTTATTATTTGTATTTGTGGACTGTTCTGTTATTTAGCTATTTAATGGTTGATTTTTTTTTTGCAGAGGTACATGCAACAGCACAATGAAGTGGAGCTCTCTGCTCTTGGGATGGGTATTGTTTCTTTATCCGCATGTTGATTTCATTTATTTATATATTTATTTCTCTTATACTTAGGATGCATTTCTTGCCTGTTGAAATTAGTAATCCGTGTTGCATTCCCTATCAAGTGCTGATTTAGCTAATTGTAAGTCAGGGGAGTTATTGCTCAACTTGGCTGGGAGTCTGATTTAAATATGCACTATTTAATCACAAAACATAAGTTGGAAGTGCGGTGCAATGTAGTCATACGACCTCTTTTTTTCCTGAAAACTTTGGTTACGGAAGAAAAGTATTTTGGTCCATATCTCTTGTCATTGTAGATTTTGAATATAATTTGATTTTTATGTTACATGTACAGCAATAGCCACTGTTGTTACCATTGCTGAGATCTTGAAGAATAATGGACTTGCTGTTGAGAAAAGTGAGATTTCTCTTCCTTTCTTATGTCTCCCTTTATGATTCAAGCTGATGTTGAGAGCTTGATCACTTATTATGTGTTGTGTGTATGCTTAGAGATCATGACGTCCACAGTTGACATGAGGGAAGAAACAGGAGGGCGTCCTGTTCCGAAAGCTAAGGTATATCATCGCATTGCCTTGTGTTGGACAACATTTGTCAGACTTGCTGTTATGATATACTTGTGGTGGCATGCAGCAGATGGAATCCTCCCAAATAAAGATTTCACCAACTTTGGAATTTTTTCTGCACTGCTTTCTTTGGGAAACCTAGGATTTTTAGCATAAATGTGTTTTTAAAGTAACAAAAACTGCCACTGTGCATGCTAGCATGCATTTTTAGGTTTGTTTAAGGAGGGGCATGATCCCAGGTTCAAATTAGAAGATGGAGGATGCAACATTGATGGGGTTTTGCCATGGACTCTCTTTTAATGGATGCCTTATTTCACCAAGTACTACAGATACTAGGGGATCATATTAATCCAGAGATGTAGCTTATGGTTAAAATTTATCCAATCTAGCTATACCGTGAGGCCTCTGCAGAATCGTCCGTGTGTGTGTATTCTTAGTATTTGTACATGTCTGAGCTAGCTGCTCTTCACTCTTTTTTGTCAATAGCTAGTCATTTTTTTGGATTTATTTCTTTTTCAAGAGTAAAAGACTGACAATCTGGATTCGTTCTCTTACAGATTGAAATATTGCTAGGCAAGACAGAAAAGTTTGATGAGTTGATGGCTGCCGCTGCTGCACAGGAAGCAGCAGATGCAGAGGAGCAGAGCTGAGCTTGAAATGATGAATTTAGCTTGTCCTCTTGAGTTCCTTTATCATGGACATATGTAACCCGCCTATCTTAGATTCGAACTATCAATGTTTAGTTGCTGTGATGATATTTCTCTTAGGAGATTTTGTAAAAACAATGCCTTCGCAAATTCAAAATTCAAATTTGTTTCCAAGTTCTTATATCGCCGATGGAGCATTCTCACGAGTGGCTCATGGGATGTACGTTGCCATTCGTTCAACTAACGGGCCAGAAGGGTATGAAAATCTCTACTGAGAATTTGAAGATATGCCCCAATTCACAGCTCGTCTTAAATGTCAAACAATAATTCACTATGCCAATCTCGTTTCTCAAAGCAGGTTACCCAATTCCTAGCTCGAAATCGTGTTTCAGTTGTAGAAAGAGGAGGAACTAGGTTAACCGACCAAAGATTTCAGAGTAGCAATCGAATAATTTTCAAGTCCACTAACATTTTTTTAAATGTAAATGTCCGATCAATTCAATAAAACCAGGAAAACAAAGGCGATGTATGTTTTCTAACCTCGCAAACAAGTTTATTGGACCGTTTCCTATATATTAAAAAAAAAAATCAACGGGGACAAAAACCCAAGATATGTTAACTTGGTATGGATTAAAACCTCAAATTTCCTTTCTGCTCAAGACAGAAACACTCAGGCTCACGTGCTCCTTTCATGTTTTTTCATCATCCTCTACAAGTATCCTTTTGCATGCTTCATAGCACATGAAAGATATCCCAGCAGCAGGAACCAACTTCATGCAACTGGGTCCCAGCCCTTTATATAACCCCTGGATACCTTCTTGTTCCAGTATGCAAGCTAGGGCATGGATCACATTCTTGTATACTTGTCTTCCGCTGAGAGCTCCTACCTGCATGTGCTTGCGAGCAACTTCAAGCGGGAAAGTTGCACTACTTGATATGGCACCAGCAGCAGATCCGATTAGAAGAGTTTCAATGTTGCCAATCTTCTCTTGCTTAAATTTTTTCGATAGGCTTTCCGTAATGTGTCGTAGGCAAAGTAATTTGTAGCGGCGTATGGAATAACTCCAATGAGGCTGGGAGCAAGACCTCTGTAGAGTTCTCCTGGGCCCTCTTCACGCAGTATTTTTAAGAATGCATGTACTATACCATTATAAACATCTCTCTGCAGAATACATCAGACGCCATGAGAAACTGAACAACATCAGCACCCAAGATTTCAGTTTTTGTTCTTGGTTTTGCACATACCTGTATAGTTAATCGAGTCTTGACTAACTCAAGCGGATACATGCACAAAGTAGAGCTCACTCCAGCACAAGCACCAGCAATTAATGATGCAGGAATTGGAAGCTTGGGCTGCTCCCCCGGTGCAGGTGACAACTTCTTGTTTACCGTATCATATGCTAAAAGCTGCAGACACAGAAGCCAGTTACCTGTAAGATTATGTACCTGGAACTGGAATGTTGCTTAAAATATGCAGAAGTTGCAGAGCTTAATTATTCTTCTCTAATTAGAAATAAATGAGGGCAGAGGAGACTAAAAGGCATTGTTAATTAGTACAGTGAAGGTTCTACACTCCATGGCTACACAATACCCTTCTCACTCTCTCACTCTCTACATAAAGAAAAGATAAGGACAGGCAACTGCAAGGATATGTAAGCTTTTAATTTAGACTGCTGAAGTTCGAATATTTAATTGGTTACCTTTCCAATCAATTATAGAAGATTTATTTGCAGAAGTTCAGAATTACGATGGTCAACTACAGCCAGAAGCTCTGCCAACCTACAGGTAGACAACTGCCAATCTCCAGTCTCATTACAATCCACATAGGACTGACATCTAGCAGCCACTTCTTTAAAGCCCGTTATTGAAAACAGAAGGTAGTTAATTTGACAAGTCAATTTACTCGTGGTAAATGATAGTATCAATCTTTGTTTACCAGGTGAGATGCAATCCAAACAACGAGAATATGCCAGGCAAGTACCTCCTGGAAGCTAGCTTACCCTCTATATTAGCATCCAAAATTTTTTGTAGTTGCTCAAAAGATGTAACAATAGGGTGGAAGATATCTACTTAACTAACAGAGATTAGTTTGCCTTGAATTATTTTCTTAGGGGCAAAGTTGAACTGCCATCAATCAAAAGAGGTAGTCAAATTGGGCACCACTAACTAGCGTATACTCTTCTGATCAATTTTACCCTCATCCTCATGAACGAGCTCTAGTTGATGGCTATTAAAGATTTATAATGCACTTGAGAACTCATAAAAAATTAGTTCTTAAGTGCATTGTAAATTGATCAGAAGTTGAACTTAAGTGCATTAAAGATTTATAATGCACTTAAGAACGATCATGGACATTCATGGTTCAACTATATAACATCATCAAAACATTACAGAGCTGAACCAAAAATTTATCAATAGCCAGGCAGTTTGCAACCATACTAAAGCAGACAACCTAAGCTGTTCCGTGAAGCAATAATCCATGTTGACACTCAGACAAGCATATAAACCATCAATGAACTAGAAGCAAACAAAAAGGATGGCGTCAAGAAAACAGAATCGAGGAATTTTCACGGTAATTCTTCAAAAAGAGAAGAACAATAAATGCCAACAGCAAGCACACAACTTCCTTCAGATCCTCATATACAAGACTGCAACGCACGAATCGGGCAGTACACAAAAAATGATGGACATCCAACAATAACAAAACCAATCAAGTAACCCAGCAAAACTCACACCAAACAATGAATTTAAGCACGATCACATCTCTTTCACATTGAGTGAATCATAAGCAAAAGAGAACTTTTCATTACCTCAATGGCCTTGCTAGGCGCAACACGAATCACATTAACCAAATTGCCTCTGAACAACCCTTTCCATCCATCAGTCTGCATTATATTTTTAAAAACCTCGGTTGTACTATGTCCGCTACTCCCCACCATCAAATGAGTTCTAATAGTCTCCAAAGGAGCCACTGCAGTCCTTGAAATAGCACCAGCAATCCCTCCACTAATCAGCCTTCTTAACGAGGGATTTTTAACCTTAATCTTCAACTTAAGCCCACCTTTCTTTTTCTTCAAAACCCCCTCCTCCTCTTGAAAACCAACAAAGGACAAGTACTTAACATATAAATCATTGTATAAAGACTTTAAGTTGCTGTTGTCCCCCATACCCATTAGATTAACACTAGCAAAAAGACCTCCTCTAGGGAGATACTGCATATCCTGAACGTTACCCCATTGAGACCCCAAACAGGCAACCGAGAGAAACACATCTCTATTATCATCAAACAACTGGTTTCCACCCCTACCCATGAATCAAAACCTTTTCAAAAACTTCTTATGCTTTAATGAATACCCAAAATCCCAAACCAGATGTTTTAGACACGAAAAGATTGGAATTTGAGCGAATGGGAACCTAAAAAATCCATTTTTGAAAACTGGGTATGAGGTAGAATTGCAAAAAAAAAAAAAAAACAAAATTCCGAGAGGGAGAAGTAGCGGGGAAAACAAGAGAAGGGAATAAAAGGGTAAGAACCTTGAGCAAGAAATAAAGTTAAAATGTTATTAGAAAGAGAGAGAAGAGGGATTGGTGAATCTCTCTCTCCCTCTCTCTCCCCCCTCTTTCTTTGTTTCTCCCTGCAAAATCTCGTGTGCTTAGTTGTTATATATACAAGTACATGTATAGTATGGATTTTCAAGGTGGTTTGGCGGAGTTGAGTTTAGGTTTTTGTGTTGGGGAAGACTGTTGTCTTAGGAAGTGTCTTTCTATTCAAAGATTTTTGAGTTATTCTTTTCTTTGGTTTTGTCATTTATAGGCCTTTTGGTATTTTGTGAATTTCTGAGGATATTTACTTTGGACCATTCAAATGTTTTTAATTAACAGAATTTGGTTTTGATTTAGTAAATTACTATATTTAATAATTTTAAGAAAGAAAACAGGTTGCGCTTAAATGAAGAAAAGTGTTAACTATTTTTATGCAAATTAATTACAAGCATTACATGGCTATTAAACTCAATTTAATAATTAATTTAAAACAAAACTTGAGACACGTGTTAAATAAATTAATATGAATGAATCTATCTTTTTAAAAACAAAATTTCAAAACAACTAAAATTATTAATGAATTTTTTTAGATTTTAATTGGATCGATTGAATTACAAATTAACTTAAATTTATAATCGAATTATATCTAAATAATTAAGGTTATGCTTGAGTCCATCCATGACATTGTACAGGATTTAATAACTAGACCTCAACTACAATAAAGGTTGCTTCCATTTTTCTTGGGGTATTATTTTAGTTTTAGTAATTTTATTTTAGTTTTTAATGTTATCGTAATCTCACATATTTTTGTGTGTATTGACAAAAAAAAGTTTTTTCCTAATGTTTTGGTAATTCATTAGATTTTTTATTTCTTATCATGATCTAATGTTTGGTATTTGGAAAAAAAAACACTGAGTAATGTTTATAATATTAATAATAATATTAAACTTGCACGATTCAAGTTTAAGTGAGTCTGACTGCAACATCAGACTCAAGAGCCTTAGATGTGGGTTTGGTTGTAAGGTCGTGTCAAAAAAATATGATAGTTAAATAGATCAACTAAAAAGAAAAAAAACAAAGGAAAAAAACCAACTAAAAGAAAAAAAAACTACTGAAAAAAATGAATTAACTGGGTTAACCCATCAAACCTGAGATTCGTGTCATGAAAGTTTGATAACTAAATAGAAAAAAAATTTGACGGGTTAACCCGTCAAACTCGAGATCCGTGTCATGAAAGTCTGATAAATAAATAGAAAAAAATTAATCATTAAAACAAGAAAAAAAACTAAAGGTATCAGTATTTTACCGTGGACTACACTGTGCAATGCACAGTAAAATACTGATGTGTTTTAGTATAAAAATTGTTGACAGGTTGACCCTGAATTAACTGGGTTAACCGTAGAAAAAAATTAATCATTAAAAGGAAAAAAAACTAAAGCATCAGTTAAAAGATAAAAAAAATAAAAAACAACTCTTCACTATGTGAAAGCAGAAGAAACGAAAAGAAAAAAACTAAAGTCAATGTTTTACTGTGAATTACACTATACAATCCACAATAAAACATTGATACGTTTTAATATATGTTACAATGTATAACCTTTGCGTTGCATTAATGTGGACCTTTGGATTAGAGAGCATCATTGCCTGACTCTAAGGTTAGATGGCCATTTATATACACACTATTTGCACTATATGATTAGTTTCAAGTAAAACAATTAAAAAAAGAGAAAGAAAACAATTTATTGTCTTTGGGGTCACATGTGTTTTTTTTAAATTAAATTTTTTATTTTAAATTATTTTTTTTTGAGTGTTTTAGAAGTACTGATATTAAAGATTAATTTTGAAAATAATAAAAAAATATTATTTTAATGTATTTTCAAGCAAAAAAACACGTTAAAAAACACAAATAATACCATAATAACAAACACTACCTTATATCTCTATATATTCTAACATAAAAAAAGCCAAATTACACTTGGTTTAAGGATGCTTGAGAGTGTAATAATAATTGTTTTTCAAAGTGTTTTTTAATTAAATAATTTTTATTTTTTAAAAAATTATTTTTAATACCAACATATTAAAAACGATCTAAAAACATAAAAAATTTAAATAAAAAAATAAAAAATAAAAAATCTTAAATATTTGTCAGGACCTAGAAAAAGGTCCAATGAATATGTAAATAAAAAATCTTAAATATTTGTCAGGACCTAGAAAAAGGTCCAATGAATATGTCGCCATCAAAAGTTGATAAACGAACAGTGCATTAAAAAATAGCGAGGAGACCACAAACCCAACAGAATAAAGGCCCCTCCCTGCTTGTTGACCTCTTGCAAGTTGCTTCTAGCACCTGATACCAAGGCAATTGATAGAGTGATCAGGAAAAATATATATATATATTGCATTATGTGTGTAACATATATTATTTAAAATGTGGGTGATGAAGAAGACTGGTTTTAAAAAATAAATTGGTATCAAAATACATAAATTAAAGTATCCTATTAAAATGAGGAAAAATAGACTTAAATATATTCCACTAGTAAATTAATGTAAAAATATCCTATTAATTTTTTTTTATTAACATGGATGTCTGGACTAACTTGCGCATACCTTAACTAATTTTACAGGTTTTAAAGTTCACAACCATGGAAGTCTCCAATCACCTGAAATTTATGAGATTCGAATTAGTAATCTATACAAAGCAAACCTAGAACTTGACTAATAAGCTACACCCCCTTCGGGTTAAAGTATCCTATTATTTAGTTTGGCTATTATAATATCTAAAATTAAAATCGAGTAAAAAAAAACTTGACCAAGATTATCCAATAAAGTTATAAAATTATTCCATTCGGTTAATTTTAGATTAGCTTTTATGGATATTTCAGACAATTCAATTAATTTACTATCTCTAGCGTTATTAAAGTACCGAAAAAAGAAAAAAAGGAAAGAAAAATATGTCTGTGTGTACATTTGAGATTTAAAGACAGGTAAAAGAAATAGAAAAATTATTTCGACAAAAAATCGATTAAACTTGAAACATTTTAATTTTTAATTACCTTTTAAGGATATATTTTTGGAACGAGGGTAATGGACTAGGGGGATTACAAGGGTAATTTTCGCCTCATTTACTACTTGTGTTTGACACAATTTATGGGGCTGAAAATCCTTCGAGAGAAGTTTATAGTAGTAATTATTTTTTAAAATTTAATTTTTTTAAATATATTAAAATTTATTTTTAATATTATCACATCAAAACAATCTAAAAACATTAAAAAAAATAAATTTAAAAACTTTTTTAAAATTTTCATAAAAAACCATGTTAAACCACATACATTCCACCTTGCCAGTAGCCATCCTTGCCACCAGCAACCCTTCTTGCTCAAGCCTGTGTTTATTCCGACTCTCGACATATGCTCTATGCTTTTGTTTTCTGTTCTTTGTTTATCACATGAAATCTTTTTGATGCTCAACATATATATGTTGTATACCTGCAGTGTCCTAAAAAAATGCAACGCGAATATATGGAAGTATTGATACCTGTTTACGGTTAGAAAACTTTCATGATCGTTAACTTCAGGATTTATAAAATTAATCAGAATACGTATAAGCTGACCTGAAATACACCAACGTTAATAATAAAAAAAATTGATAATCAACTCAGCGCAACAACAAGTAACCTTATTATAAATTGTTTACTCATCTAATTTATACATAATAATTTATTTATATCTTTAAATGATAAATTTCAATTCGTTTTGTTTCTTGTATTACCCTTATTATATTCATTTTATTTTCTTACAAGTTTTTTTTTAAAAAAGCTAGATGAGTATTTTAAAAAAATTAGTTTTAATATTAAATTTCTTTTTTAAAATTGTAAATAAAAGGAGTTGACCTCTAATTTACTTTTATAGTATTTATAAAAATTAAATTTTATTTGAAATTCAATCCATAATACTTAATGCTAACTTTAACACATAAACTGTGAAGTCTCTTATATTGGATAAAAATACGATGCAATATAGATTAATAATTTTCTTCAAAAGAATTATATGAGATAACTTACACGTTTTTCTTATTTTTATTGTCAAAATCTTGCTCAGATTTATAATCTAGAACTTCCTGTTCTTTTCGCCTTCGCTAATTCTCCTCCTCCTGATAAAAAAGGAACCCACAAAAGCTTATTTTTGGTGTGATTACATGTACTTTTTAAATAAATTTTCGTGTTAAAATATATGTTAATAATATTTTTTTTATTTTTAAAAAATTAATTTTGACATCAACACATCAAAATAATTTAAAAACACTAAAAATATATTAATTTAAAGTAAATAAAAATATAAAAAAATTTCAATTTTTTTCAAAAGCACTTTTAAAACACAAAAACAAATATGTTTTAACAATTTAGAAATCATTCCACGACAAGGCTTCAGCTCTTAAAAATTTATTTTTTAAATAAATCAAAATAATATTGTTTTAATGAAAAATTAATAGATTAAAAATCAAGTTTTGATGGATTCAGATCAAAGTTAAACAGGTCATTAAATCAATCTACATCTTTTACCGAGTTTTCTTTTTCCAACTCAAACTAGTTCGTGTCCGGATCAGCTAAAACCCGAGCCTACCTTCGATGCAGTCCTGGTTTAATAAAGTTCTCACATGAAAATACTTTGATGGGTTTGAGACCAAATGCAACGCAATGCAATGCACGTCTCCGAAACTTCAAATGCAGAACCCTAAATTGAATACTAATGGGCCAACGGCAAACCATTCCCTTTCACCTCAGTCGAGGATAATAACAAATAACGCCGCCCAAAGACAAACAAAGACACAGAAGCTAGTTACCTGTAAGATTATGTACCTGGAACTGGAATGTTACTTAAAATATGCAGAAGTTGCAGAGCTTAATTATTCCTCTCTAATTAGAAATAAATGAGGGCAGAGGAGATTATAAAAGGCATTGTTAATTAGTACAGTGAAGGTTCTACACTCCATGGCTACACAATACCCTTCTCACTCTCTCACTCTCTACATAAAGAAAAGACAAGGACAGACAACTGCATGGATAGGTAAGCTTTTAATTTAGACCGCTGAGGTTCAAAATATTCAATTGGTTACCTTTCCAATCAATTAAAGAAGATTTATTTGCAGAAGTTCAGAATTATGATGGTTAACTACAGCCAAACTATGAGTATCCAGAAGCTCTACCAACCTACAGGTAGACACCTGCCAATCTCCAGTCTCGTTACAATCTACATAGGACTGACATCTAGCAGCCACTTCTTTAAAGCCCTTTGTTGAAAACAGAAGGTAGTTAATTTGACAAGTCAATTTAATCGTGGTAAATGGAAGTATCAAGCTTTGTTTACCAGGTGAGATGCAATCCAAACAACGAGAATATGCCAGGCAAGTACATGCTGGAAGCTAGCTCACCCTCTGTATTAGCATCCTAAATTTTTTGTAGTTGCTCAAAAGATGTAACAATAGGGTGGAAGATATCTACTTAACTGAAACAGAGATTAGTTAGCCTGGAATTATTTATTTTCTTATGGGCAAAGTTGAACTGCCATCAAGCAAAAGAGGTAGTCAAATTGGGCACCACTAACTAGCCTATACTCTTCTGATCAATTTTACCCTCATCCTAATGTATGAGCTCTAGTTGATGGCTATTAAAGATTTATAATGCACTTAAGAACTCATAAAAAAATAGATGCAACCTCTTCCGAGCAAAACAAAACAATAAAAATAAAGCCAAAAAAAGAACAGCTGAAGGCAGAATGAAAAATCAAAACCAGATAAAATAATTTAAGAACCCGTATGAGAAATTGGCAAACAAGTATCGACAAGACCAAAACCAATCCAATAGTGCACAACCTAGGAGTTAGAAATAATTGAATAATGCAAGGTAAATTATTGTCTTATAAACAAGGAACCGCCATTTTGACTATTGATACGCATCAAACGGATTGCTTTACAAATTCTTGTTGAATGTTTGTGTCTAATTTCAAAATTAGTTTTGATTCCAGATTAGTCTTTTCAATCTCACACGTGTTAAGACTTTGCATTTCAATTGAACTTTAAGAAACCAGAATTCTAAATTCACTGAAATAAACAAATAAGGTAGCTAATAAGCAACGATCATGGACATTCATGGTTCAACTATATAACGTCATCAAAACATTACAGAGCTGAACCAAAAATTTATCAATAGCCAGGCAACCATACTAAAGCAGACAACCTAAGCTGTTCCGCGAAGCAATAATCCATGTTGACACTCAGACAAGCATATAAACCATCAATGAACTAGAAGCAAACAAAAAGGATGACATCAAGAAAACAGAATCGAGGAATTTTCACGGTAATTCTTCAAAAAGAGAAGAACAATAAATGCCAACAGCAAGCACACAACTTCCTTCAGATCCTCATATACAAGACTGCAACGCACGAATAGGCAGTACACAAAAAATGATGGACATCCAACAATAACAAAACCAATCAAGTAACCCAGCAAAACTCACACCAAACAATGAATTTAAGCACGATAACATCTCTTTCACATTGAGTGAATCATAAGCAAAAGAGAAGTTTTCATTACCTCAATGGCCTTGCTAGGCGCAACACGAATCACATAAACCAAATTGCCTCTGAACAACCCTTTCCATCCATCAGTCTGCATTATATTTTTAAAAACCTCGGTTGTACCATGTCCGCTACTCCCCACCATCAAATGAGTTCTAATAGTCTCCAAAGGAGCCACTGCAGTCCTTGAAATAGCACCAGCAATCCCTCCACTAATCAGCCTTCTTAACGAGGGATTTTTAACCTTAATCTTCAACTTAAGCCCACCTTTCTTTTTCTTCAAAACCCCCCCTCCTCTTGAAAACCAACAAAGGACAAGTACTTAACATATAAATCATTGTATAAAGACTTTAAGTTGCTGTTGTCCCCCGTACCCATTAGATTAACACTTGCAAAAAGACCTCCTCTAGGGAGATACGGCACATCCTGAACGTTACCCCATTGAGACCCCAAACAGGCAACCGAGAGAAACACATCTCTACTATCATCAAACAACTGGTTTCCACCCCTACCCATGAATCAAAACCTTTTCAACAACTTCTTATGCTTTAAAGTTTAACGAATACCCAAAATCCCAAACCAGATGTTTTAGACATGAAAAGATTGGAATTTGAGCGAATGGGAACCTAAAAAATCCATTTTTGAAAACCGGGTATGAGGTAGAATTGCAAACAAAAAATCCAATAGGGAGAATTACCGGGGAAAACAAGAGAAGGGAAACAAAAGGGTATGAACTTTGAGCAAGAAATAAGAATATTTTACGGCAAAGAAGCCGGGGCGTGTTTTTTTTGTTTAAACGCAGAGACAAGGTGAATGGATGCTTCTGGGGAGGAAAGAAAGAAGAATATTACACGGCTGTGTGAGAATGAAAAGGAAAAGGAAGTGTGATTGAGCAAATCAATTTTGAGAGAGAGAGAATCGATTTCTTTAACTTTATCCTTCATGACTTTTTTTGTTCTAGAAGGTAGGGTGACAGAGATAAGAAAAAAAATAAAGAAGATCAAAGATAGTAAATTGATCTTACAGATTGAAACTCAACTGAAATGCAGTTTGATTTAGGCAAGCCCAATAACCAGTAATTTCTGGAGCTATAATAATACACAAATTGCTCAACAACAAAAATTAAAGTGAAATCCCCAACTAAATACAAATAAAACTACCAGTCTTATTAGTAATACAAAACTAAATCTGATCAATTGGGCGTCTCATTTAATACACGTAATGAGAACCCATACAATCTAGAAGAAATGTCTTCCAAAATTACGCCGGATTTTCTGGGTTAGTGCCCACATTTTTGTTTTTATTTTAGGCAAGTTCTTGATTGATTCCACATTCATTTTGGAGACGTTGCTTTTGGTTGATTGATTCCAAATTCATTTTGGAGAGGTTGCTTTTGGTCATGTGAGCGTGATTCCTATGCCATTTGATTGTAGTTTCAACCCTAACATCAATCTCATCCCCTAAACCTTACCTAACTATCCCAACCCCAATAACTATTCCATCCCCCATAAACCGTACCTAACGAATCCAAGAAACCACCAACAAATAAAACAGATATGAACACAATCAAACAAAACCTGAGTCCACAATGCATAACTCTGAATGAACAGTTAAATCATCAAATCTTTTAGTTTTTTTGTTATGATAAAGCAAAAGAAAACATGCGAGCGAACAACACATAAAATAATTGAAGAGATTGAGCAAAATTTCTCGTGAAATTGAACAAACTTGCTGTGAAAGGCACTGTTTGAATTCACAGTGAATCCACTCAGAATTCCACAGTGTTTTCCTGATTTTTTTAGGTTTTTTTTTTTTAATTTAATGAGTAACTTTTGCTTTCCATTAATGTGCATCTTGGAATTAGAGAGCATCATTGCCTGACTCTGAGGGCAGGATTTCTCTTTATGTAAAAGGCAACATTGGACAAAGTAGTTTTGGAATTTTAAAGCCTGATTTCAAAATCACATAACTTGCTAATCATGCCTTAAAAGAAGGAAACATATCATGAGCATTAAATGCTGCAACAATGAAATCAAACTCAAATCATAAGCCACGTAGAATGCAAATAATGAAATCATCATCATCAATTGGTTTGCCTGCACCATAAAGTGACAAGGCTGGAGATTTGACGATGTGTAAATAGTCTTTCAAAGAATAAAAACCTTTGCTGAGAGTCTGCAACTCTCCTTTAATTTGTTATATACGATCTCGGGTGTGACTTTTATAAAAAGTTTTTAAAACAATTCAAGCATCATGACAAGATTAACTATTGATGACCTGAAAAAAAGAATCATATGACAAAAAGCTATTGATCCATCCAAGGATCAACTGATTAGTACGCAGCCAACTTTATTTCTTGCTCAAAGTTCTTACCCTTTTTTTCCCTTCTCTTGTTTTCCCCGCTACTTCTCCCTCTCGGAATTTTGTTTTTTTTTTTTGCAATTCTACCTCATACCCGGTTTTCAAAAATGGATTTTTTAGGTTCCTATTCGCTCAAATTCCAATCTTTTCATGTCTAAAACATCTGGTTTAGAAAAGAATGTAAATTATATTTTGAGATTTTATTTATAAGTTTAAATTATTGGGTTAACATAGCTTTTTGATATGGTTTTGGAGTCCTGGTGACCAATCGATCACGGGTTCAAATTTTACCACTCTTATTTATTTAATAAAAATTAAACACAATGTAATATAAACCTATACAAGTTTTAAATTCAAAAAACTTTCATTTGAAAGAGTATATTATAAAATAATATAAATTATATCTTAAAACATCACCTATAAGTTTAAGTTATTAAATTAAGATAATTTTTTAATAATTTTTTCATACTATTTTTTTATAAAATACAATATATTTATTAATTAACTATTATATCCATTAAGTATATGAATTAACAGTTAGAAAAAAAAACTTATTATATATCTTGAAAATATCATTGAATTCAATTTATAAACGTCAAGGCGGCATAATATTTTCTTTTTTAATCCCATTTGATTAGATTGTAAGAATCTGAATCAACGACCGGCATGTCATCTAACTATTTATATATACTGCTTAAAAGTTCATAAACCTTTATATTTCCCTAAAGCAGCTGCATTCGTCCACTGATTTCTATAGTCATGTATGTCATGATCAGCTAGTGGCTGCCTACGTTGGTTTGCCTTCTTATAGAAGTACTGAGAGGAATGCTACAAGTGGCAGCTATCCAATTTTGACTTTACAAGCCCAAACATGCATGCGTGAGGTGATTATTAAATATAATTATATGTTATTATATATTATGAGAATTATAAATAGATATGTAGTTAATTTAATTTTAATAAAATATTATGTTATGTTAATCAACATTTTTATTTTGTTACTTAAAATTAAAGATGATATGTGTTGTTTATGTAATAGTGTTTTGGTGATGAAAACTTGTTATTTGAACCATGTGAATTACCATTTTTTTTAGAAAGAGAGTTGATGGCAGAAAATTTTTTTGACTTTAATGAACACCCAAAATCCCAAACCAGATGTTTTAGACATGAAAAGATTGGAATTTGAGCGAATGGGAACCTAAAAAATCCATTTTTGAAAACTGGGTATGAGGTAGAATTGCAAAAAAAAAAAAAAAAAACAAAATTCCGAGAGGGAGAAGTAGCGGGGAAAACAAGAGAAGGGAAAAAAAGGGTAAGAACCTTGAGCAAGAAATGAAGTTAAAATGTTATTAGAAAGAGAGAGAAGAGGGATTGGTGAATCTCTCTCTCCCTCTCTCTCCCCCCTCTTTCTTTGTTTCTCTCTGCAAAATCTCGTGTGCTTAGTTGTTATATATACAAGTATATGTATAGTATGGATTTTCAAGGTGGTTTGGCGGAGTTGAGTTTAGGTTTTTGTGTTGGGGAAGACTGTTGTCTTAGGAAGTGTCTTTCTATTCAAAGATTTTTTAGTTATTCTTTTCTTTGGTTTTGTCATTTATAGGCTTTTTGGTATTTTGTGAATTTCTGAGGATATTTACTTTGGACCATTCAAATGTTTTTAATTAACAGAATTTGGTTTTGATTCATTAGTATATAATTTCTGAGGATATTTACTTTGGACCATTCAAAATCATTGCAGATTGTTCCCCGACGATGCTTAGTAAAATAACAATCTGCAATGATTACATAAGGAAGGAAGGAATGAAGGGGTCTAGCATTCACATATAAAAAAAGAAGGGTCCAATGAATTTGCCGCTAATAAATGAACAGTGCATTAAAAAAAGAAGAGGTCAACTTGCAAGTTGCTTCAAGCACCTGATACCAAGGCATTTGATAGAGTGATCAGGCAAAAAAAAAAAATAAATAAATAAATAAAATATATATATATATATATATATATATATATATATATATATATATATATATATATATATATATATATATTGCATTATGTGTGTAACATATATTATTTAAAATGTGGGTGGTGAAGAAGACTGGTTTTAAAAAAGAAATTGGTATCAAAATACATAAATTAAAGTATCCTATTAAAATGAGGAAAAATAGACTTAAATAGATTCTACTAGTAAATTTTTTTAAATGTTTGGAAACGCCGTATTCTCTAAAAATTTAATTTCTTTTCATTGTTTGGATTTATTTGATACACTGATATTAAAAATAATTTTTAAAAAATTAAAAAAATTATTTTAATGTATTTCAGCATGAAAAATAACCGCAACCGCACTCTCGAACAGACAAGTTTGATTAGCTATTTTTTTCTCTAAAATCTAAAATCAAAATCGAGTCAAAACAAGTGTTTTTTTTGAAAAAAGAAACCTGACCAAATTATCCAATAGAGTTATAAAATTATTCCATTCGGTTAATTTTAGAATTTAGATTAGCTTTTATGGATATCTCAGACAATTCAATTAATTTACTATCTCTAGCGTTATTAAAGTACAGAAAAAAGAAAAAAAGGAAAGAAAAACATGTCTGCGTGTACATTTGAGATTTAAAGATAGGTAAAACAAATAGAAAAATTATTTCGACAAAAAATCGATTAAAATTAAAACATTTTCATTTTTAATTACCTTTTAAGGATATTTTTGGGACGAGGGTAATGGACTAGGGGGATTACATTAATTACAGGGGTAATTTTGGCCTCATTTACTTGTGTTTGTCACAATTTATGGGGGCTGAAAATCTATTAAATAAATTCACTGATAACACGAATAATTAGATTCAATATATATATTTTTGTGGAAAGAAATTAAGTATATATGGTTTTTCTTAGACCAAAGTTTTTTATACAAGTGGACGTATAGTTTAACAGTCATGCATCATGACTTGCTTCTATTAAATAAATTCGAGTCCAATTGATTATAATTTATTTATTAATTATGTAGCGTGGAAGAGCTACTCCCATCAGTCCAAAAGCTGCAATTACCTTCTGATGAATAAAAAAAAGTGACAGTGTATTTTGAAGCGTGATAATTATTTTTTAAAATTTATTTTTAATATTAATATATTAAAATAATTTTAAAAAAATTAATTTGAAAACTTTTTTAAAATTTTCATAAAAAACCATGTTAAACCACGTACATTTCCACCTTGCCGGTTGCCATCCTTGCCACCAGCAACCCTACTTGCTCAAGCCTGTGTTTATTCCGACTCTCGACATATGCTCTATGCTTTTGTTTTCTGTTCTTTGTTTATCACATGAAATCTTTTTGATGCTCAACATATATATGTTGTATACATGTAGTGTCCTAAAAAAATGCAACGTGAATATATGAAAGCATTGATACCTGTTTATTATTAGAAAACTTTCATGGCTGTTAATTTCAGAGTTTATGAAATTAATCAGAATACGTATAAGCTGACCTGAAATACATCAATGTTAATAATAAAAAAAAATTAATAATCAACTCAGCGCAACAACAGTAACCTTATTATAAATTATTTACTCATCTAATTTATACTTAATAATTTATTTATATCTTTAAATGATAATTTTCAATTCGTTTTGTTTCTTGTATTACCCTTATTATATTCATTTTATTTTCTTAAAAGTTTTTTTAAAAAAGCTAGATGAGTATTTTAAAAAAATTAGTTTTAATATTAATTTTTTTTTTAAATTGTAAATAAAAGGAGTTGACCTCTAATTTACTTTTATAGTATTTATAAGAATTAAATTTTATTTGAAATTCAATCCATAATACTTAATGCTAACTTTAACACATAAACTGTGAAGTCTCTTATATTGGATAAAAATACGATGCAATATATATAGATTAATAATTTTCTTCAAAAGAATTATATGAGATAACTTACACGTTTTTCTTATTTTTATTGTAAAAATCTTGCTCAGATTTATAATCTAGAACTTCCTGTTCTTTTCGCCTTCGCTAATTCTCCTCCTCCTTCCTGGTATGGTCTGGCCGAGGAATGGATTGATGAAAAAACGTTATAGTGCTACGATGGGCTTGATTTTGGGAACAGAACAATGAAAGGAACAACAACTTCAGTTTTGGCCCAGAGCAAGTCAGTAAGCTCTTTACCTTATAAAGAAGCAACCCACCTTTTCCTATAGTTATAATTATAATTATAAAATCTATGGTGAGAAAAAAAATAAAAAAACTGAAAAAATTAAGAAAATTAAAAAGAATTACTGAAAAAACTGAACCGTGAAAAAAAACCGATTAAGATTTTAAAAAAATCGGCCGGTTCGGTTTCGGTTTTATAAGCATAAAACCGACAAAACTGAACCGAACCTAAACCGAAAAAACCGAGTCAAACCGGTTTGAACCGGTTTTTTCCTAAAACCAGAACCGAACTGAAACCGGTCAGTTTGAACCAGTTTTAGTTTTTTTGAACTGAACTTTGGGTTTGATTATTTTTTTGATAAAAACCGAACTGAATTGAAAATAATCACCCATTAAAACCCAATCTAAAGAGCCATTCCGGAACAAGGCCGAATCAACCCCCAAAGATTTAGTTTTTTAAAGGGATCAAAATAATATTATTTTTATAAAAATATCAATTGCTTGAGAGTCAAGTTTTGATCAAGTTAAATATGTTAAATAAATAATTAGATCAACTTAAATTTTTTACCGAGTTTTGTTTTTTCAACTCCAACTAGTTGGTGTTTCGGATCAGCTAAAACCCGAGCCTACCTGGGAAGCAGTCCTGGTTTAAAAAAGCTCTCACATGAAAATACTTTGATGGGTCTGAGAACAAATGCAATGCAATGCATGTCTCCGAAACTTCAAATGCAGAACCCTAAATTGAACACTAATGGGCCAGTACTGCAAACCATTCCCTTTCACCTCAGTCGAGGATATATAATAACAAATAAAGCCGCCCAAAGATAAACAAATACACGTCTCAGGCTCTTAGCCCTTTACCTAAAAACAAACAGAAATGGATGATCTTCATCCATTTCTTACTAATTTCCACCAATTAGGAACAGTATTCATGCAGGGAATTAGGCTTTTTTGAGATTTAACTAAGCATTGAACTTGCTCTTCTTATTTTATAGATGCTGTCACTGAACACTAAACTCTAGATAATCTTCTATATTAACATCAAAAGATTTTCTCAAACGATTTTGTCATGTTATTACCATCTCGAGTTCGAATTGAAGAAAAGGTAGATGAAAGAAATGTTTTTATAAATATTAGTAAAAAGACTGGTTTCACTCGGCGTTACTAGCTCTAGATAAACTTCTATATTAATATTAGAAATCTTCCTGAATAATCTTATTACTTTGCCATCTCGAGTTTAGCACAAGAAAAGTTCTATATAAATATATATGAACTAATGAAGACCTTATCAGGAAAAGACCTCCTTCAATAATAGAAAAGTTAGAGGTTTTTTTTAGCACAAATAAAAAAAAAGATAAAGTAAAAAAATAATTAAAAAACTAGCACATTTTCACGTGTCGCAAATGCCATATACCACACGTGAGTCATAAAAGGTCTCTGCAATTTCATTCAAAATTTAACTTTAGAGATCATTTTCTTTCCCTTTATCTACTTTCCTTCTCCTCTCTCACTCTCTTTCTCCACAACCACCCTCCCTTCCCCTCTCACAATCGTTTACAACCTCTCTCTCTCCACCACAACGACTCTTTATTTTTCCAGTCAAAACAGTTATAGTGTGTTCATGAACTAGTCTGTAAATGATATTTACATGAAGGATATTACCAAAGGTCTGTAAACCACAGTTTGTAGATGATATTTTTCTGGCCAAAATTAAATACCAAATTAATTTTATTATGGATGATGAATGCTAATGATTTTTAACATATGTATATATATTAATTACTTGGTACGGGAAGCTCAGAAAGCAACAATAACTATATGTGAATGTGTACATGAGATGTGACATATTATGGCCAATATTATACTTAATTTATGCCATGGTGGACTTCAAGAGGTTGAGGAGGTTAAGTGTATTGAAGTGACATTAGCGAAAGATAAGATTGCTTATCGTGGGAGTGTTAGGGATGCTGGTCCATCCACGAGATGAAATGATATTGCTCCTTCTCACACATGTATGGGTATTATAGACCTGTCCTCGAGTTGGACGAGTTGGGGTGATGCTCTAGACCCATCCACGAGTGCTTTAGGCCCGTCCATGAGTGCCCCAGGCCCTTTTATGAGTTAGGGCGATTATTAGATATAATTACATGTTATTATATGTTATGAGAATTATGAATAGATATATAGTTAATTTAATTTTAATAAAATGTTATGTTATGTTAATCGACACTCTAATTTTGTTACTTATGATTGAAGATGATATGTGTTGTTTATGTAATAGTGTTTTGGTGCTGAAAACTTGTTATTTGAACTGTGTGAATTACTGTTTTTTTAGAAAGAGAGTTGATGGCAGAAAAAATTATTCTATGGTGAATCTGTTAGAGAAGTCATAGATCTTATATGCAACTCGAGTGTTATAATTAATATTTATGACATGTGAGCCGCAAATAAAATTTATAATAATAAAATTACAAATGATATTTATGACTCGCGTGGCATAGATGCCACTTACAACTCGATTAGCTATGATTTTAAATGTGTTATTTTACTTACATTTTTTTTTTAACTGTGCCAAGTTCGCAAATCACTAAAAAAGGTGGATAGAGACTATCGATCATTAAAAACAACTTTTGATTTATTTATTTATTTGTCACACATGCATGTTTGGGCTTGTAAAGTCAAAATTGGATAGCGGCCACTTGTAGCATTCCTCTCAGCTTCTACTTTCTATAAGAAGGCAAACCAACATAGGCAACCACTAGCTGATCATTACAGACACGACTATAGAAATCAGTGGATGAATGCAGCTGCTTTAGGGAAATATAACGGTTTATGAACTTTTAAGTAGTATATATAAATAGTTAGATGCCATGCCGGTCCTTGATTCAGATTCTTACAATCTAATCAAATGGGATTACAAAAGAAAATATTATGCCGCCTTGAAGTTTATAAATTGAATTCAATGATATTTTCAAGATATATAATAAGTTTTTTTTTTCTAACTGTTAATTCATATACTTAATGGATATAATAGTTAATTAATAAATATATTGTATTTTATAAAAAATAGTATGAAAAAATTATTAAAGAATCATCTTAATTTAATAACTTAAACTTGTAGGTGATGTTTTAAGATATAATTTATATTATTTTATAACAGATTCTTTCAAGTGAAAGTTTTTTGAATTTAAAACTTGTATAGGTTTATATTACATTGTGTTTAATTTTTATTAAATAAATAAGAGTGGTAAAATTTGAACCTGTGATCGATTGGTTATTAGGACTCCAAAACCATATCAAAAAATTATGTTAACCCAATAATTTAAACTTATAAATAAAGTCTCAAAATATAATTTACATTCTTTTGAGACTAATTTAAATAAAATCTCAAACTTGTTAACCGGCCCTCACTTTCAAAAGGGGGGTGGGGTATAAATTGGGCAATTGGGTGGGCAATTACTAACTAAGCAAAGTTCAAAGTTCCTCTCCCTCTCTCCAACCATCCAACCATGGCACTTATGGCCATAGCAATTGTAGCCATGAGCTTTCTCAGCTATGAATTAGGCATTGTTCTTGGGGACATTGGCACTGCTACTAAGTATAATCCTCCCTATCTACGTGAGTAAATGGTTCATGTTTTCCCTTTACTATTTCTTGTCTAAAATTAAGTACTCCTTCAAGCTTGCTTTGTCTGATGGGATATATTTTTGTGCAGCTACCAAGTGTCATGGCAATCGACAGGATCAATTCCCACCAGGAAACTTGTTTGTTTCTGTGAGTGAAGGTTTGTGGGATAATGGCGCTGCCTGTGGAAGGCGTTACAGGTTGCGGTGCCTAAGTGGAAATGACAGACCATGCAAGGATGCGACTATTGATGTTAGGGTGGTGGATTTCTGCAGAAAATCACCATGCCCTTCTACTATTCTCTTGTCAGGTGACGCCTTTTCTGCTGTATCACACTCTCCATCCGCAAAAATCAATGTTGAATACATCCAGTATGTATCTTTTCCTGTCCTTCTGTACTCGTAAATGCTCCCTCTTATTTTTTTCATTTTCTTTTTCACTGATATCATAACTTTTTCCCTGCAGGATATGATGGTACGATCGAGATATGTTGCTGAACTGCATCAAGCAATCCGATTGATAGAAGTGAGGGGAAAATGGTGTTTCTGATGTTAGAAGTTTTTTGACATTAGTTTGTACTTGAGTTCTCATTATTCCATATTGTAGTATGAATATCTATCTCCAATAAAATCTTGATTAGACAGATGTCACGTATGATACTAATAAATATTATCCAACCAAAGATTACAGAGCAAATTCAACAAGATGTTCGCACAGCCAGATCCCTCCTTGTTTTTTCTTCTTTGGAAGAGGCATTATACTGAGGATGCCATCATATCTCATTTTCAAGTCTTAACCACTTACGTTCTTGAGGGTTGCATGTTGCTTCTGACTTGAATATAGGTGTAGGATACAGATGCCTTGCTTGAAGTAATTAACACATAATTTTCCAAAGTTCTTATAAGAATCTTCTAATTACATAGTAATTACTTAATGAAGGTCGAAAACGTCACGAACTATCTTGTAATTAGCAGCTGCAATTGCACAATTATAAACTTGTTTGGATGCAACAGAAACTATATATAAGAAATGCATGGCTGTTTTCCATCTTTTCTTCTAGCATTTCCTTTCCTTTTACTATCCTAATTAAGCAACACTAAAAACATATATATTGTTGGTAAATTTTCTTGTGGAAATTAAGTTATCATATCCAAATTCAAGGTTGAGGGCAAGAATTGCCATAACATGCATCAATAATCAAGTGTTAATAACCTCATTGTTATAAGCTGCTTTTTTCCTAGATTTTCAACGCCAAAGTTATAACATTTATAATTCAGACTGAGATAATCAAGGTGAATATCCTTGATTATTTTCTAATTAATAAAAAGAAGAGATCAAAGATTTGAATCAGAAATTTATTTTAATCATCTAATAAAAAAAAATGATCCAGCATTTTCTATAATTTATTTTATTCTATTTTCTTAAATATCTTGTTATATAACTATATAAACTCTAATGAGTTGAATGTAAAATGTACATTAAATTATCAAATAATTAATAACATCCCTTTCTATTCTAAATTTTCTTCTTGGTATCAGAGCATGCCAATCATATCTTATTCTAAATATTAGCTTTTGCTTTTATTGGTGGACGGCTTTATACTATTTGTCCGACCACTTTAAAACTTTTTGTTTTTAATTATTTTCATTGTCTATCAAATATTTTATTTACTATTATTTTTTAATAACACATCAACTCATGTTAAGGAGAAATCTCAAGATCATGTGGATGGCCAAGAGAATTGAAACCCTACATTAAGAGAAAGATAAACAAGAGATCAACCTAGTGCAAATTATAAGTTTTTGCATAAGAGATAAGACGGTACAAAATAGATCATCCATAAAAAAGAAAACGAGAGTTTTTTTAAAAAAAGAAGAAGTAATATGGCAAAGAAATCACCATAAAATGAATGCATCAGTTTGATAAAGAGTAAGATAAAATAAAATGACCACTTGAAGAATCAAATATTAAAAAGAGATGTTTGGTTAAAGAAATGTGTTAGCAGCCATAAGAGGACAAAAGTAGCTAAGAATATAATGTTAAGAAAAATATAATTATTGAAGATAAGCATAGGAGGCTATAATGGCAATAGAAGTAGAGTATATTAAACCCATAAAGATTAAAATTATTATGAGTCTAAAGGGGTGTGTTAAGGAGATAATCAAGTTAAATATCCTTAATTATTTTCTAATCAATAAAAAAAAATCAAGAAATTGAACGGCTCATGACAATCAATAAATTATTTCAATAATCTAATCAAAAGAGATAATCAAGGATTATCTATAATTTATTTTATTTTCTCGTATTTTTTTGTTGTACCACTATATAAACTCTACGTGAGTTGGTAAGTAAAATATATATTAAATTATCAATAATAACATCCTGAATTTTCTTCTCAAACAAGGCCAGGACAGATACATACACATGTTTAGCACTTCGCAGTCGTCCTTAGAATTGAGACCTCTCCTTTCCACTGACCCAGGAGTGTCGAGTGGCCGGTATGTGTAATCTGTCCCACAAAATGATATGGTCAAAGCTCAGCTAGGCGACTATCCTTAAAAGGGACAGTCTTACTCATTCAGAACATCGATACCTTTTTCAACAACTCTTCAAGGGTTCATATTGGAAGTTACGAGTGCGCATGATCATCGATCTTTGTCTTGTTCTCGCACGCGTCCTTCTTCACTTTAGCTCTATACAACTTCTGGCTGATGTTTGGCTGTAATTCTAGCATCAATGATACCTATCTCTCGAATCTTTCCACCTATATATCCATAGAGCTGTCAAATCTTTGGCTGTGTATATATATATATATATATAGATTGATGATCATGGGCACCAGTAAACCAGAGTGACTCCTCAATCATGGCTATCTTATCACGTAGTTAGTGGTAGAATAGTTATCTCATATTGGTCTAATACCTTATTGAAAATGTGATTTTTGACATCACATTCGAGTCCTAATCATAAAGCATAATGCTCTGCGTAGTGAGATCCATCATTCTTAAATAGCAGTCATTCAAATCAAAGCATCATCCTAATGGGGTTCCCCTTCTAGCTAGGGCATATTAATATGCACAAAATCAAGTGTAAGATGCCACACCTAATTAATTAAAGACCTGCACGAGGAAACATGGATGATGTGGTAGATTACTTTAAGCTATATTTTTTTTTTGGTATAAATCACGGGCTAAAGTACAAAGCCAAATTCTCCCTAAAAAATAGATATATAAAAAGATTAAAGTTAGCCAGCCAATCAATAACAGTATTCGTCACCTTTTAAGATTGAACTTTTTAATCTCTAATTAATGGAGAGTGATGCTCGCTCTTGAAGCTGGAACGTAAGAGTTCCTCCGCAAGTGAAAATGATAATAGCAATAAAACATTGGTTAAATAAGTAGTTGGATGCATAGCGGATTCAAGGGTTTTGATTTTGAATTGTACTGTAAGTTCATCCAGTCAAGTTCTAGTGACCTGCTGAATGAATTCTTGATCTACTCAAATCATTCAAAACAAAGTTGTTTATGTTTATATATAAAAAAAATGTACAAAATAACATCCTGTCAACCCAAGGTTGATCCATCCAAGTCTCGATCTGCTAGGTCTTACGATGATTCGTATGTTGTGTTATGACTATGATCGATTGTGAATTAACAAAGAGTTGACCGTGGAATAGTGAAGGGCTGGGTTCAGTACTCGGAGATGACAATTCGTAATTTATGGCGTTTACTTTTAGATCAAAAGATCGCCCAGAAGAATCCTTTCTAGTTCTAGAAAAACTGGCCTCCTTTTGCAGCAGCAACCAACCAGATTTCTTATCACATCACGTTTCTCTTCATGATATTCAAATTGTGCGAGACACATTGGGTGGATCAGTCACCTAGCTTCGGGTCAAGAGTGCTCACCTTAGCAAGAAAAAGACAGGCGGTGTGTCACCATTTTGTGGCCCTTATAGATGGCTGCGATTGACATGGCACAATACCAAAAACCTGTTAGAAATGGAGATGAAATGGTACAATCCGATCTAACCAACGATATTTCATGCCAGAATCATGCCAGGGACGACAAATAAAAATGCTTGAATCATTTCAGGGACGACAAATAAATTTACAGCCCTTATCTATAAAGAGAATTATTAAAAAAAACTATTATATATTCTAAGTGTTTTTTTATAATATTTCTTTTATAAAAAGTATCAAAATCCTAATTAAATTGAAAGTTCTAAATTAAATATAAAAAATAAAAGGATCTGAAATAGTAGATTTCAATCCTAATTAATTCGAGTCTGAAAGCAAAAAACATTTGGAAAGTCAACTACTATCATTAGACCTTTAGAATTATATGGCACGATTTCAATTATATAAAGCATTGTGCTTGTTTTTATTGTATTACGCATTGGACTCGGTCGAAACTTCTTAAAATCTAGAAAATTTTAATAGTTAAAAATTTAATATATTAAAAACAAGCGAAAATGATAATAGAAAAAGTGACGTAACTAAACTTATAAAAATTAAAGGTTTTAAATATTTAGGTGAGGATCTGATATTATTAGATGAAACTCTGATTTAAATAGATTATATGAATGATTTAATATATGTTATTATGGACTATTAAGATAAGTTTAAACCCAAAAAAAGATTTGATCGCGCCATATTTTGTTAGCACCTTAAAAATAAAATAATGAGAGAACTGACCGTTAGATTAAATTTAAATTTTTTCACGTGATTCCAGAGTTATTTTTATTATTTAAAGTCATTACATTGCTTATCGAACTATTAAATTTTTTAGAATCAAGTTTCAGGCTTGGTTGCTGCTGTTTGCTGCTGTTTGAGTTAATTTAATTTGTTAATTTTTCTAGGGTGATTATTGTCTGTTGGATTATTTATTTATTTATTTATTATAAATTCTGTTTTTAAGTGCCTTATTTTTTTTAATTTTATATTATATATAGTAGAGATAGTTTCCTCAGCCTATTTAAACTTCTTTTAAATCTCTTAAAGTAATTATTGTTGTTCTATTATCTTCCGCCTTCGTAAAAAAGTTCCCACGTCAATTACATCATCACATTCCTGTGTTGGAAGGACTAAATATGGATTACAAGTACGATTATTTAGTTCCCAGGATGATGCTCGAGATTGTAGATTGCTTGAATGATCATTTCCAAATCCTTGGTGTTGCTTCTGGAAATAAGGATGAAGACTACGAACACCTTTGAATCTTGATCAAACAAGAAACCTTCATAGACAACTTGTATGTTAATGTGATATACGCAATAAAATTCTTTGCTATTTCAGTCTACATAAACAGCAAAGCATCATTAATTGCTATACAATCTAAATATTAATGATTATAAAAACCCCAAATGTGACATTCTATCCAAAATTTGCAGTAGGATGACAGTGGCTGGCAGACACCATTTAACTTAATCGTGCCTTCTCTGAGCATCATGTATGTGTGGCAGAGAGATGATTATATCATAAGCTAATGATAACTGCAAATACATTGAGGCTCTGAATCTCAAACTCATGTCCTACCTGCTATATATGGCGGCAGTTTGTTCGTTTTCTGGGTAAGATCCCACATCTGCAACAGAAGGAAAGCAACCCCGCATGCATTCATAATGCACCAATTGTTGATTTCAAGAGAACCCATCTGCTATATCCCATCCCTGGAAGTCTCATTTAGTTTAAAATCCCCATTTCATTTCGGACCATTTTGGACTCTGTTACCTAGCAACTTGCATTATAGGAACAAAGCAACGGTTCTTGGCGTGTGGAAGCTCGTTAAGTTTTTCCAGTTTTTATATTCTAATGATTCGTCTCCAAGTATAATTATTTCAACCCATAATTTTATATATCTAATAAAAGTGTTTCTTTGAGAGAGGTAGGGGGGCATGAGCATGAAAAAGAGGAAGTTGTGTTGAAAGGGAGTGGAACACAACTCCGTGGAAGGCAAACATCTCTTCTTGTGTAGATAGCTTAGAAACTGATGAATATATCAGTATATCTTTACTAAAAAAACCATTGGATAAAGAAAAATTTACTAAGTATAAATCTTTTGCAATACAATAATTTGATTTGATAGAGTTTGGCCCTGACTAGACTCGATCATAATTTGATTTGATAGTACACCAAGCCCTGAATGTTAGGTCTAGAGGTGACCAGATCCAGCCATGATTGGGCTTGGCAATGCGCCAAGCCCCCAGCCGTGATGGGATTAGCAATGCGTCAAGCCTCGAGCATTGGGTCTTGTGTTGGCCAAACTTAAAAAATGATTGAGTTTAACACTATTAATTCTATAGATTTTTATATAAAAGTATAAATGAATTATTTCTCAACAAATAAATTCAATTAAAAAAGTCTAAACTCCACCAAGAATACCATTAGATATATTAAAGTCTTTCATGGTCATTTCTCTATCTTTTAGCTGGATAAAATAAGTGAAATATAATTTATAATGTAACTCAAAATATCATAAAAATAAAATTACTTTCCAACTTCTTTTTTCCACAAAAGAACAAAACTCATGGGTTATAAATACACAATGAGATTTCAAGAATAAAGATTCAAAATTTTCATTCTCTACTATATATGTATATTTCTCTAGAATATTATTATATGTTTTTTTTCTCTAAAAAAATACTTATTTAAGTGTCAGAGACTCCTTACCTCTACTAAATGAGATCTTTTACGAGTATTAGCCATAAGCTACATTGGCCTAACAAGCATCAACTATAAAATATCATATGAGATTATTATAATCAAATAATTATTAACTTGAAAGCCCTATTCTTAGACTAAAATTTTTTGAGACCATCAGAAACTATCTCAGACGATGCACCTCCTGAGCCTACATTGCCTTCAGCTAAAACAGGTGTGCCAAGTTTTCCACCTTCTGTCTCTATTTCAAATTGGAAACTGGAAACCATAAAAGTAACAGGCTCATGTGATCATGAAGACATCTTGGTAATAATGCAGTGATATAAAATGAAGTGGACATACATCAATGGAGGTTTCTTTTTACTTTATTTTTTGGATCATGTATCTACGAACTGCAAAAGGTTGGAAAGGGACACAGGAAATCTCACAATCGAAAGAAGATTTAAGCTGTAATCCAGAAATATATCAGGTAATCACTATTAAGCTACACAAACCTTTAGAGGAATGAATATGCAGAAAATAAAGGAAATGAAAAAAAGAAAAAAGAAACCCTGATTTAAGTCCCTCGATGCTCGATTACTGGAGGCCACAAGAACAGTTCCAGTAGTCAGCAATCTGCTTAGAATTCCAGATAAGGCCACAATAGCAAATACGTCGACAGTCTGTAATATAGAAGCAGAAATCTTAGGTCATATAACGAGCTGCAAATTCAATGAGCTGTTTTTTTCCTAACTGGTCCTAGCAGCAGATAAACAACTTCTTTAAATAAATCCCCCATTGGATTTCTTGCTAGAATCTAGAAAGGCAATCCAGGTAGAAGTTTGAAGAAAAAAGTTAGCCACAGACTGCCATAACATTCAACAAGATGCAACAAGATTCTCAACTAATAGCATATCATGAATTGATTCAATGGAGACCTATGGCTGCAAAAACACAAGTTCACAGTTACAAGTACAATATGCAGAAACTCCCCGGCGATAGGTTTACATCGAGGAATATAGAAATACAGCTTAAACGCCGACGAAATATTTCGCAGATAAAAATCATTGTTTGAGTCATGAATAAAAGGATTAGAGGTAAGGAAATATAAGTGATTTTCTTAATAAATTTCTCATGTTACCTGTATTTCATCAAAGCAAAGAATGCTAGCCCCTCTTTGATCTGCTTGCTGGTCTATGAGAAACTCATCTGCTACAGCAGGAAGAAATTATTTATAAGAAATTAATTTGTCATGAAATTATTTATTTATATATGAGTAAACAACAGTCTAATCCCAAACTACATTCCAATCCCTGTAGATTCCGAGATGCTCAACTTCAGCTGTATGCATGGTTTACTGTTTATCAATGGTAACCCTCAATTTCTCTTTAAGTTCTCTTAATTAATGTTTATAAGCTATATTGTTAACGTTGAAAAACTTTTAATTGTATATAGGTTAAACTGAAATATTCATGAATTTACAAGGACTAAAATATACTTTACCCCATCTATTTAAGCTCTCGAAGCAAATTACGAGCCCTTTTTCCTTTCAAATGCAAATCCAAAACACCAAAAGTGTTAAATCACTGCTAATCCATACAACAACCAGCACCACCAACCACCAAGGCTGCCGGAACCACAAGAATGGCGGGGCAGAGCCTGCAAAAGTCTCTCATAACTTACCCAAATCCACATTCACATTCTCAAATCAGGTCTCCATATTGGAATATTGCCAATTATGTAGCTGCCATTGTCAAAAAAATGGCTGCCATGTGAGAGTCAAAGAGGGTTGCTGATGCAGCATTTGCAGCCCCTTGACATTGTTAAAGAAGGAGGCTACAATGGTGGGTTATTGGTGACAGCCAACAACCATTGTCTAATATCAAAGTTTGGTAAGTTTGACAGCCATCATTGTTGACAAAGAAGTAAGAGAAGCTGTCATTGAAGCTTATAAATAGACACCAAGAGTGCAGCACAAAAGAGAGAGAGAGTCCAGTAGTAGAGCTACAAAAGAGAGAAGAAGAGAGAGAGAAAGAAGGGTGCAACCAGCAGCCCTGCTGCCTTATGCAGCTGTTGCCCAATGTGGCAATGTGAGATGGGAGTTGAGTGAATGTGATCCTCCTCCGTGTGTTGTATTCTTTCTTTATCTCTGATAATATTAATCTCTCCCGTGGATGTAGGCAATTAGTCGAACCACGTTAAATATTGTGTTAGTGTGCTTAGTCTCCTTTGAGCAATGATCATAAACACCACCGTTCCGCATGGGGAGCAGGAATCCCCAACAATTGGTATCAGAGCTTATGGTTTAAAGTGGTGTTTGATTTTTGCTCAAAAATAAAAGTTGTCAAAATTGTGTTTTGACCATACCACTGTGTAGAGGATGAAGAGACGAAGCCATTGGTGAAAACAGCGTAAAATTTTGACGTGGGACATGCCCGCACGCGCCAACACGCGCTGGAAAAGAGGCTGCCCACGCGCCACACGCGAGCCACGCGTCTTCTTCGACTGAATGGCAGACCCGACCCAAATACCAGATGACCCGACCCACAAGAGTGACCCAGATAAGGATGATGTCAGCATGACATAATTGTGACGTTAGCATACATAGTTGGCATGCCATGTCGTGACGGTCCCGGTGACATGTCGGATATCAAGATATGGGACCCACCAGCCATGTCATCAGCCGCGAGCCGAGCTAAGAGGAGCCGAGCTAAGAGGAGCCGAGCTGAGTTGGAGCCGAGACGCGAGCCAAGGGATAGGATCCAGTATAGCTGATCCTATGTACAACCAGATTTGAGATTGAATCTGAGCCGCTCATTAGGCCAGAGTTGTTTTGATCAAATCTTAGTCTTCTGAAATGCGATTTGGACGATTTCAGACTTGTTTCCAGCTAATTTGATCGTTCCAGATGCAATGGTACGGTTCAATCATTGAGATTGTGACTGAAAATGATGGTGGTGAATTAACAAAAGGAGATTGCCCGATCAGGAGGCATTTGAAGGTCATCATGGTGGTCGATGGTGATGATGAAGAAGAAGGTGCACATGTTTACCCAATTACATGTGTTGAACTGTAAATGGAGAATTTTAATTGCCTTAAGGGAAGGCAAAATTAGGACACTCTGGACACCCGATCATGTGGATGATTTGAGGTGGAGAGTGGAAATTGATGAAGACCAATCTTGACGAATCTAAGCACTGGTAGTCTCGCCAGATGTTGAGAAATCAGGTATAAAACCAGGATACCCCAGATCACTTGTAAAGGAAAGCCGTAACAAAGCTAGCAAATGGTTGTATATACGAAAAGACAGTACGATGGATAAATATGGTGTAAGAAGTTCTGTCTAGGAGGTTGGGTTTTAAGCGGGACCAGTGTGACCCCTCCAATCTTTCCTGTAAACTTGCTTAGTTGAAGGAATATCCATATGGTACTATTTTGGTATATATAGCAGTTTGTAATGAAACGGTTGAAGACTAGCAAGACGACACAAGGGAACAGTTGGGTTCTGTATATTTAAGGATCTGATGGAGTAGTGATTTCTCCAAAGAAGTTAGATTCGGTGACTGTGATTTCACGAAGGGAGAATTGATGAAGACCCTGATAATGAAAGAGAAATACAGCAAGGGGATAAAGATTGGCACCCTATTTTGACTGGATAGGTGTTGTGACAGGATGAGCTGCTGTCAAACATAAGCAAGGAATATGGAGAAATCTGGAGAACATAAATTGCACGAGGGCATACGGAGATTATGCAGAAGTACCCGTGATCCAACGAGGTACTGTAATAAGACAACAGGTGTAAGGAGAAGAAGTTTTTTTTCCAGATGAAGCTCAGAGAAGAGACTGTGTAAAGGTTGTATAACAGGAAGTCTCTTGTGCTCTTGATGAAGACAACAGGCGAAGACCTTTCCAATGCATGCAAGGATGGAAAGATGAGGTGTTGCAGAGGCACCTAATTGAGGGGGTGCAAATGCCTATGATAAAAGGCAACCGCCTATGATGAAAGGCGAAGACACTGAAGAGAGTTGGTGCAAGTGGAGTTGTCAAGTAGAAAGGCATAGAAGCTCCAAACATAGAAGTCGAGGTGGAGGATTGCGAGGAGTATACCGCAACTTTATCTTTCTATGTAATCAGTGGCAGTGATCTCTCCTATAGTCCACATGGTGGTAAAGACTTTTGGAGCCACTTTGAAGCATCTTAGATGAAGGACGATGCGACCGCCTATGAAAGATGGAGACACCTTAGACAGAAGGTGTGCGGGCCATAATATGAGCCCAAGTTCAGACCGCCATATGACAACGAGCGGAGACACCTCAGACAGAAGGTGTGCGGGCCACAATATGTGCCCAAGTTCAGACCGCCCCATGACGACAAGCGGAGACATCTTAGAGAAGGTGCGAGGGCCATGAAATGAGCCCAATTCAGAATGTCTCAAAGCTAATGTGATGGCTAGATATAAGTGGACAGATGTGTGGATAGCCAATGAAGTGGCTATGATAAGTATGGATACAAATGCAGGATTGACTTTCATGCCCCTAGGCTAAAGATCAATGAGCTAGATAACATTTGCCTTGGACAATAAGTGGATGACTTGTGGAGCATTAAGACGCGACTGCTAGGAATGAGCAGAGAACATGCGCAGGTTCTGGGAACAAGTTGACTCTTGTCAAGGAAGTGAGCTTGGTAATGGTATTGTAATACTCAGAGTATGAAGACAGATATGGATTAACCTTTAATGGGCTGCCCCCATGGTTAAAGGTGGAGAGCTACCTGGACTCTTTAAACTAAGAGTGAGAGACTCACGGAGAAGTAAGGCGTGGTTTCTAAAATGGAACAGAGGGCAGACGCAACTCCGGGATAAGTAGACTCTTGGAAGAGTGGTGAGCTCGTGATCATATTGAAATACTCAGATAATGACTGTCACACTCGAAAATAGATATTTCCATTTGAGGGGGTGTTGTAAGCTTTGATGTGAGGTTTGAAAAATCATTTCGAAATGAGCATGGTTGATATGCTTAAAGGGAAATGTTGTCCCAGAGACAAGCGTTAACACTCTGCAAATGTGATGTGACAGACCATCTAGTTGTAGTGATCCTTTTGTGTGAGAAAATGTGTGCTTTTGTAACTCTGGTGATTGAAAGGTTTGGCGAGTACCTGTAAACTTGGCCAAAGATGTTCTCAAAATGGTAAGCTTGGAAGAGCTGTAAGATGCAAGCATGTACTGAAGAAGCAAGAGGACAATTACCCACATAAATGGTAAATGGGGTGATTGTTGGAATATTGTCAATTATGTAGCTGCCATTGTCAAAGAAGATGGCTGCCATGTGAGAGTCAAAGAGGGTTGCTGGTGCAGCATTTGCAGCCCCTTGACATTGTCAAAGAAGGAGGCTACAATGGTGAGTTATTGGTGGCAGCCAACAACCATTGTCTAATATCAAAGTTTGGTAAGTTTGGCAGCCACCATTGTTGACAAAAAAGCAAGAGAAGCGGTCATTGAAGCCTATTTATAGACACCAAGAGTGCAGCACAAAAAAGAGAGAGAGTCCAGTAGTAGAGCTACAAAAGAGAGAAGAAGAGAGAAAGAAAGAAGGGTGCAACCAGCAGCCTTGCTGCCTTATGCAGCTGCTGCCCAATGTAGCTATGTGAGATGAGAGTTGAGTGGATGTGATCCTCCTTCGTGAGTTATATTCTTTCTCTATCTCTAATAATATTGATCTCTTCCGTGGATGTAGACAATTAGCCGAACCACGTTAAATATTGTGTTAGTGTACTTAGTCTCCTTTGAGCAATGATCATGAACACCACCGTTCCGCATGGGGAGCAAGAATCCCCAACACTCTAAAACAACCCATTTGTCCTCACCAAATGCAGTGCCACATCCTCTGATCTTCAAGCCATGAACTATGCTACTTCTTTTCTATTCTCACCGGAATCCGATACCAGTCAATATGATATATTTTTATACAATACTACCATCAGGGCATATGCCCAAACTAGTGATTTAAAGGCTAAAGCTATTGATTTTTATAATAATGTCATGCTTGAAAGAAAAAATTGCCCCTAACAAATTCACTTACACTTTTGTTCTTAAGGCTTGTAATGGTATTGGGTACTTGAACTTGGGTAAATCGGTTCATGGGCTGAGATTTAGGTTTGGTGATGAAGTTAATGTGCAAAATACTTTGGCGCGCGTGTGTATTGTTGTTGTAGAGGGGAAGGAGGGGTTGAGTTTCCACGAAAGGTGCTCGATGAAATGTGCAAGTTGGATTCCGTTTCGTGGAGTGCGATGATTGGTGGATACGTGCAGGTGAGGAGGTCTAGTGATGCGAGTAGTTTGTTTAGGGAATTGCAAATCGAGGGTGTTTGTCCTGATGAGATCATAATGGTTTCAGTTTGAGTGCGTGTATGGGTTTAGGTGTGCTCGAGTTAGGGAAGTGCGTGGAGTCTTACGGTGAAAGTGTAGGGTACAGAAGAGTGCTGAGCTTAGTAAAGTGTTGATCGACATGTTTGCTAAGTGTGGTGATGTTGATAAAGCTTTGAACTTGTTTAGGAGTATGAGAGCGAGGAACACTTTTTCATGGACTTCAGTGATTGGCGGCTTAGCACTGCGTGGTCGTGGTGTAGAGGTTGTTGAGGTGGGGTGGCCACGGATGTTGCTGTGTCTATTGGATTGCTTTCTGCTTGTAGTCATTCCGAGTTAGTTGGATATTTTTATTCAGTGAGGAAGATTTTGGCATTGTACCGAAGATTGAATACTATGGATGCATGGTAGATGTTATGCAGGGAAGGATTTGTAAAAGAGGCATTGAAGTTTGTTCAAGAAATGCCTATTGATCCTAATCCTGTCATTTGGCGTTCTCTGATTAATGATTGCCGTGCTCATGGTGAACTCAAGCTTGGAGAGAAAATTAACAGGCAGCTAATCAGAAATGAGCCTATGCATGAGTCCAACTACGTACTACTGTCCAACATCACAAAAAATGTACGATTGGGAAAAGAAAACTAGGATTAGAGAGGCCATGGGCATGAACGGAATGAAGAAGATACCTGGGCATTATTTCTGAAAAAACAATTTTTCCATGTTCAATTTTTCTTAATAAAAAAGCTTGTCACATTCCGATGTAGAGAGAGAAAATAGTTGTTCTTGACTATTCTGACCATAAAAATTGTCAATATTAGTGTTAATAAGTTCTATTTAATGAGAAGAGTTTCACCTTGATGTTTTTTTTCCTTCAACTTGTTTGATGAGGTAGATCTGATTGTGAGAAGAATTTTAGATTCGAGTTGATTTCAGCTTTTTTAGTTATTTTTTGATTTTTGGAGGTCATATATAAATTTATCAAGGTTTTTAAGGTGTTTTATATGTGTTTTTGGTCAAAAATAAATTGAAAAATAAGTTTTTTATATATAAAAAAACCAAACCCTTGATTTTTTTGGTAATGAGGCTCACCTTTTAAAAAGAAAAAGACAGACTCAGACACGTGGGATGTGCTAATTTGTTTTAATGTTGAGGTCCATACAATTTGGCTTTTTATTTTTTGCTATTTTATAATTGGTTTAAAAAATTGACAAAACAAATTATTGAGCCCAATTGAGTTTATTTGTCACGTCTTAGGTTTAACAAATTAATCCACAACATTTGAATTTTTTTTTTATTCAATGCTTTTTTTTCTCTCAATTTAATAAAAAAATATATAATTTTATCATTTGTTATTAATAATTTATTTTTTTATTTAACTTAAATTAAAATAATATAATTTCATCATTTGTTATCTTTAACTACCTTTACTATTTAGGCCTTATGCGTTTATCATTTTTTTTTTTACTTTTTAAAAATATGTTTCATAAATAAAAATTAAGAAAATAATATTTTAAAAATTATAGCTGCTTTATTTAAAATAAAACCGCCCCAACGAGGAAGGCAGGTACAAAACTTGCACTTCCTAATCAGGATACAGAAACGTTAACTCTCAAATTACCAAATCTGTTGGCAAAGCAGTGGGTATGATCAGATAGGGTGTTTGGAAGTGTGATTGTGGTTGTTTTTAAAAGTAATTTTTATTTAGAAAAGTGTGCTAATAATATTTTTTTTATTTTTTAAAAATTATTTTTGAGATTAGCACATCAAAATAATTTAAAAACATCAAAAATATATTATTTTAAAATAAAAAAAATTAAAAATTTAAATTTTTTCAGAAACGCTTTTAAAAAACGCTCCCAAACAGTCAAGACTTTGAAGGAAGACTCTTTATCTTCGAATCCCACTAGGAAGTGGTCTTTGCACTAGTTAATAATCAAGGAAAATATCAATAAATAGAGCCAGTGAACACACAAGCCTTGTCGGAGAGCAAAGTCAAGCAAAGAAAGGAAGGACATGTCTCCTTGCCGTGGACAACTGAAGTTGTTTTTTCACCTGCGCTGTCACCTTCTCAATTTTACTGCCTTTTGTTACAGTAATTCTCCCCATGTTCTTCCAAGGACAAAATCAAACGATATGAGTAGTTTGTTTTTGTACATGTTTTTTTCTAAAAGGCAGAGGAAAGTGAATGAACAGTCCGACGCTTTTCCATGAGTCAATTGACCAAAGCATCATGACACACAGGCTCTTTCTGGAAAAGGGTACAGAAATTGCTTGGAAAATTTACATTGCTGGGGAGTTCTTGCCTCATTGACGAACTCCTATGTCATTGGCTTCACGATTCATGCATTGCCCTAGAACATCGATGACCTTGACTATTCCCTTGCACTAAACAAGCTACAGAGGCATTAGTCTAGCGGTTAAGGACTCAAGTAGATGACCCATGAGCTGGAAGGTTCGGGTTTATGGATTGGAATGTGTAAATTTCACTTTGTCAAATCCATTTCTTTATTATGCGTAGCAGATGGTTCATCGAAGATATAAAAATGCTTTCAAATTCCATAATCGAAGCAACTTAAGATCAGAGTAAAGATGCAGATCGGATCCAGCACATGTCAGACCTTGCGATGAGCCGGGGTTTTACCAGGGCTACCAAGTTCCAGGAGATGGGAACACTCATCTAAAGACATTGCAATTGTCAGAGCACAGTCCTCGCCAGAGCCCCCCATGTCCAAATGCAAGAAAATTGCATTTGGCAAACCAAGTCTGATTTCCGTGTTCTTCGTTCTGGGTTGAATTCTTTCACTGTCGTTTTCCTAGAAAGACTTTTGACTTTCATCATAGATAAATTCTTAGTTCATACTGAACAACAATGCCATTTACTATGGTTAGAGCTTCCATTTTGAATCGATGATTTCAACATGACATGCCCATGTTGCAGATCTAAACTCGTTAGAATTAGAGGGTTCAGCATTGGCTCAACTTGGCTTGTGGTAACCTAGTGCCATATATGCCCAAGCTGGGCCAATCTAACCTGCGTGCAAGAACAGCTGGCTGCAAGAGTCAAGGTGGCCAGCCTCCACCACATCTAATTGCAGACCAAAGGCATTTTCCCATTGTTGGCAGCAAACAAGGTTGATCCACATGCAATTGACTTTAGATAAATTAATGGTTTCCTAGCAAAAACAGTGATTTGTCTATATTGATTACTAAATAACTCCACAGATCACAAAGATTGCATTTTCGCATCCCCGAAGATGCACAACTTCAACTGGCAAAATTGCACAGATCAATGCACAACGCATCTAAAAGAAAGCAAAATGTGATTCAAACCACAATAGGATCCACCTGTGATATAAACATAGCATCTCCACAATAGCATTGTGTTGAGAAAGGAAAAAAGAAATCCATAAGAAGAAAGTATTAAGAATAAATAAGAACTAAAATAACTTCATCAATAAAAGATGTTCCTACATCAACACCAGTAATATAAATGATCAAGAGGTAAAATAAACAAAAAACAAAAAGTAAAATACAGGCATTTGAGATTCATCCTCTGTTGAGAGATGTAATTCGGCAAAGCCAGCAAATGCAGATCTCAAATCCCTAACATTTAACTGACTAAGACTCATAACTAGCATATGACAAACATAAACCTAAAACCAACATATCGAATGACCAAAGGCAAACAGAAGCACAATCCTTTGTAGTCCATATCTCCCTTCTTCTCTTATTTTCATACTCTCCTCATCCAATCCTTATAACTAAATAAACTCTTTATAATGAAAGGTTAGTTTTCCGATTCAATTCTCTTCACATTTCCCTCAACTTCCCTCTCCTCCAACAACCTTCCAGCCTCCTCATCAGCCTCCTGAGCCTTCTTCTGTGCATCTTTTGCCTTCATAGCCTGCAACTTAGCGTGATTGTAGTATGCGACACCCAAGAATGCAAGCCCGTAGCCAAACAAATTGATGGGGGTCACGGTATCCTTAATAACGGACCAAGAGAAGGCGATCAGCAACCAATCCTTAACCACACCAGCCACATTCATGGTCAAAGCCGAAGTCTTTCCCACAAGCAAGAACACGGCGAGATTCAAGGCAAAAGCACACAAAGAATTGGTCCCAAAGATGACAAAATCAAAATGAAAACTTGAAGTCTCCTTCAAAACAGGATATTCCACAAAAATCCATGGGATAAACAAGAAAACCAAACAACAAGGCGCCACATAGTAAAGAGAAGTAATTGGATTCAACGTGATTCCTTTAGATGTAAGCAAGATTTGAATCATTACCAATCTTGTAGCCTCAAAAGCTACAGCACCAAGTTGAAGAATAACCCCCCAAGTATCAAATCTAGCCTCACCATAAGCAGCAATCCCAACCCCAAAAGAGATTGACAACATATTAGCCATAGTATTACTCTTAAAGTTCTCTTTTTTGAGCAAAACCCCAATAGAATAAACAGCAACAGGCATCAGGGCTTTTAACATCTGAATGAAAGAAACCGATAAGTAAATATAAGCAGAGTTAGAAAGCCAAAGACTGAGAGAATATAAAGCACCAATGGGGACAACAGATTTGAGATAAACATCTCTTGACATAGAGACAGGTTCAACAAATTTGAAAACTTTAATGAGAAGGATAGCAAGAGTGGCACAAAAAGACATGTGGATCATGGTTAGAGAAACTGGGAATGGCCAATTATACATCTTTTTGTCAAGGATGTATTTGTTGTAAACAATAACAGTGAAGGAGAGGAAGATCCAGATGGCTACATAGGTGTACGAAAGCAAGATCTTTTTCAGAACACTGTCACTCAGGGATCCACCCTTGCCCATTTTGGCTGATTTAGTGAAGCTGCCGTGGGACGGCGGTGGAGAGATTTGGGAGGAAAGCTGTGGCAGGGGAGAGAATGGTGGTGTGGAGATGGAGAGGGTTTGGGGTTGTTGATGTAGAGAAGAGAGAGGTTGCAATCTTCGAGTGTGCGCTTCTACCTGATGTATGGATTGTGGGCTTGGGCTTTTTTCTTTTGACTAAATTTCTGTAATATTTTTTTATTTTTTTATTGTTTTTACTTTATAGTATTTATTAGTAGGATTAATCACTTGTTGTAGGGTTGTTCATATAAAAAAATAAATAAAAGAAATGCTAAATCTGTGAGCATTAAATATTTTCAAGCTGATCGTCACTTACATTAATAAAATATAATTATTATTTTATAGCTAATTGATCACATAATTATTTTTACCATGACCCCATTAAATTAAATTTAATGCAAAAAGGCCCATTTTCTAGGGGCAATTTTTGTTTGGACAAGGGGATAAGGAGAGTGAAAATAAAATTGGAAGTTTCAATCAAGTCCTTGGATTCGGAAATAAAATAGGAAAAACGCTTGTTTTGGGGAAATAACGGTTCCAAAAAAATAATATTTTACTTACTCATCACGTGAGGCAGCATCGTGTGCGGTGCTGACTATCCTTGCAAAACTAGGGTGACGTGCGCGTGTTTAGTCAAGCCTATTTTCTTTCCTAATAAACCTTCACCTTTCCCTTTGATTACAATTCTACTTTTTTTTTTTAAAAAAAAAAGGATTTATTTATTGATTGGAAGTTTAAACAGAGTAGCAGATCTTTATCTTCTAAAATTGGAAATAAAAAGTTATGTTTTAGCATCTAATAACACATGTTTTTGTTTTTTAAAAAAAAAATTAAAAGTTTTATAGGATTGTGTGTACACACACATTTAGAGAGAGAAAATACCGCTAAATACCTAATTTATCAAAATATACTATGGGTAAAGTTATTAAATTTGATCTCGTCTAATTAACCTAATTGAAATTCAACAAAGTACAAAAAAAATTAAAATATCAATTCAGAAAAAACATTATTGATAATATCAGAATTTTATTTGATTTTTTAAGATTTTTTATAAAAATAAAATAATATTATTTTAATTTATTTTAGTTATCTCATTAACCTATGATGTGGGTTTTGTCTCGGGATTAATTGTGAGTTTTAGATTGTTTTTGAAGTTTTTATTCGGACAGAAAATGAAGCAGGCATGATAACTCGTGCTTTGAGCCGAGGCAAAGCGAGCTTGCATGTAAACAAATGCCATCTAATAGTGCACTCTATCAATGGCTTAATTGTATAGTTTGAAGCTTAATTGTGGGAGGACTAGGCATGATTTTGCTCGAAACCCGGCATAGTTTCCTTGTCACGAAAACAAATCATGCAATGTTTTTGCAGCAAAAAGTTAGCAAATAATCTTGTTTAGAGAATTATACTTATTTACATTGGATAATGATGTATTAAGTGCTTGTTTGTTTTCGTGTGTTTAAAATATTTTTGAAAAAAATTATTTTTAAATTTTTTTATGTTTTTTTATTTTTTAATGTGTTAATATCAAAAATAATATTATTTTAATATATTTTAAAAAGTAATTATTATATCACTTTCAGACACGGAATTGAGTGTTCTGAAATTAATTATTTTTTTAATGGAGTTGCTTGTATTATTTATTGATAACGGTGCAATCATATATTTTGCCAAACATATACTAGGAATTTATAGATGTCTTTGACACATGTTGTCGGTATAAAAATGGCTGTGAATGCATTTTTCTTTTTTATGACATCATTAAATCCAAATAAACATGCATTCAGACTATTGATTGTGCTGTTGTCGTTGTAAGATAAAAGTTAGCAAATAATATATATATATATATATATATATATATATATATTAAGATTATCATGAACATTTTTTAATTTGATTTATATGATGTCGTTGTTTATTTTTTTTAGTTAATTAAAATAAAACTAATATATTTAATTTAATTGAATTTATGATCCGAGCTCGTTAAAATTACTTTTTAAATATATTTATAGTATTTAAACATTATTTTATATGTATATAAAACAAAGCCCATAAAATAACGCGGGTCCACAATTAAACTTCCAAGAATTTTAAATTTTAATTTCGAAGTTGCCCTTGGTGACAAAACCACGAGATCTAGAATAAGAAAAATCAAAACTACTTGCCATATTAAACCTTCGATGGGCACTTTTATTTGGGATTTGAAGCTTTCTTTGTCATGACTTTTGTTGTCCTGCTACTAGGTTGATGAAAATTTCATACTCCCATACTCATTTTTGTTTATTTTTATGTATTCAAAGCATTTTTAAAGAGGATTAATTTTTTTTATTTTAAATTAATATTTTTAGATTATTTTGATGCGTTATATTAAAAATAATTTTTAAAAATAAAAAAAATTATTTTAATATATTTTTAAATAAAAAACATAACGACAAGTACACTTTAAAAAACATTCAAAGGTCATAGAAACATTAGAAAAGCTTTGTTTCGGGACAGAAAGGCGGGACCATTTTGTACAAGAGAGAGGGAAGATGTAACCGGGTCTATGAATTCATAATTACACAATAACTTTTTTTTTTAGATTTTGTTTGTTTTTGAAAAGTAGTTTTTAAAAAATTATTTTTTAAATTTTCATGTATTTATTTTCTATTAGAAAAGTTAGTCAATGAAAAATATTTTTCAGTCAAAGAAAAATTTGACTTGATTTTCAGGAAAATATTTTCCTGAAAAATTTGGGTGGAAAACACTTTCCGGAAGTTGTGAAAAAATTAGAAATGTTATTATTTGTTGATTATATCAAATTTGATCCTCAAACTTTTGATTGCTATATATATATATATATTTTTGAATATTTATTTTTTAATTCCATCTCTTAAAATTTAATTTTTATATTAACTTTGGTACTTATTTTTATAATTGAAATTTGCTTTTTTCTTATCATTTTTTTATTGAAATTTTTTATATATCAAATTTGGTCCTTATTTTTTTTATTGTTACTTATTTTATTTGAAATAATTTATGAAATGTTAATTATTATTATTTTAATTTCTTCATCTTTTAATTTTTTTATTTTTTATTTGATCTCTATTATTTTGATTATTATTTATTTTATCTGAGATAATTTATGAAATTATATTTTTTTTTTCAATTTCATTCTCATTCAACTTTTTAATATGTAAGATTTGTTCCTCATTATTTTAATAAATTTGAAAAAAATAAAACATTAATAAGTTATTTTCCAGCTCATTTTCCATAACATAACTAAATACTGGAAAGTGTTTTCCAACTTATTTTTTATTACACTACCAAACATCGGAAAATACTTTCCCGGAATTCACTTTCCCTGGAATTCATTTTCCAAAAGAAAACTACTTTGCAGCAAACAAACGGGGCTTTAGAATACAGCAAGATCATTTCCCATGTATTATGTCGAGGGTCGGATAAAAAAAAATGGATGTAAAAGAAAAATCTAAGTATTATTAATGTATTTTTTAACAAAAAAAAATAAAATTAAAATCATATAAGAATTGATTTGATATAATCTTGTCAACTTGATAAGTTAAAAAACAACTCAAATAATCGATAAAAATATTGTTGACTAAAACAAAAATCAAGAGGATATCTTTATTTAAGTATTAAAATAACAATATATTGGATTGACTTGAACCAACTCGAGCTAATCTGTCAAAGTTGCTACCCAAATCATGAGACCCTGATAACCTATAGAAAACAAATTTAAAAAATATTAAACACATTTCTCAATCAACCAACCGAATGTTGAATAATGAAATTGAAAACAAAATTTAACTAATAAAAATGAACAGAGTCAATCTGGGTTAAACTCCTAAACTTGGATTATGAGACTGATATAACCTCATAGAAAGCAAGTTAAAATAAATTATGAAGTTCAATTCTCAATCAACTTAAATTTAAAGGATGAAATTTAAAAAAAATTAATTAAAAAAAGGACACAAAAGAAACCTGAGTCAACTAACCAAACATATGACTTAGGACATGAAATCGATAACCTCATAGAATGCAAACCCAAAAAATTATGAAGCTCAATTCTCAATCAACTTAATATTTGAATGACGAAATTTTAAAAAAACAATTAAAAAAGGACAAAAAATCCCGAGTCAACTGACCTAACTCGCGACCTGGGTTATAAAACTGTAATAACCCTATAGAAAACAAATAAAAAAAATAAAACTCAATTCTCAATCAACCCGATGTTGAAGGATTAAATTAAAAATAAAAAAGACAAAAAAAAATTGACATAGGTCAATTTGGATTAACTTGTCAAACTTGGGTCAGGAGATAAGAATAACTCCATAGAAAGTAAATATAGAAAAACTATAAAGTTCAATTCTCAATCAATCCAATGTATGTTGAAGGATGAAATTAAAAAAAATAATTAAAAAAAGAACAAAAAAACCTAAGTCAACTTAGCTAACCGGCAAAACTCGCGATCCAAATCAAAGGATCGAGATAACTCCATAGAAAGCAAATACAAAAACAATTATGAAAATCAATTCCTAATTAACCCAATGTTGAAGGATGAAGTTAAGAAAAAGAATTAATTAAAAAAATAACCCGAGTCAACACAGCTAATCCGCAAAACTCATAACCTGGGTTACAAGATTGAAGTAACTCCATAAAAAATAAATTATAAAATTCAATACCCAATAAATCCAATATTAAATTATGTGATTGAAAAGAAAATTAAATTTTAATTTTAAAAAAAAACCTAAAATAATATTGAGGAATAAAATAAAAAATCCTTAATATTTCATGAGTGATACATGTCAATTTACAATCTAGATTCTAGACTTAATCCAATGTGCGGAACGTGGTAACACTTAATGCATGATTGGTGTGCTTCCTTTCTTTTTAAATGGAATACACTACTCAAGCAATAATGAATGGATTGTCTAGGAATGAATTCTTGTAAGACTTGTGAAAAAGAAAATCTATAGATGCTCACTTAACAAATTCTGATATTCTAGCATGTTTAGGGTGTGGTTGCAGTTGCTTTTCAAATTGTTTTTCATTCGGAAATACATTAAAATAATATATTTTTTTATTTTTAAAAAATTATTTTTCACATCAGGTTATTAAAATAATTTAAAAATATTAAAAAATATTAATTTGAAGCAAAGAAAAAAATAAAAAAATTTAAATGTTTTTTAAAACGATTTTAAAACATAAAAACAAATACAACCATTAATGCTAAGCAATTAATTAAAAAATTAAAAAAAAGACAGCGAATATAGGGTTGTACTTGTAAATATTTGTTAGAGGATATCGACTATTATTAAGTTGAATATTGCCCGCAGGGCTGAATCTGAATCTATTGAAAACAAAAAAGGTTTGGTAAAATATTCCACCAAAAATACCTAACAAAGTTAAGAATTTAGACTTTTTCATGCGTGTGGTCTCCACCTCTCAGGCTTTGACTTGGTCTATGTTCTATTGGTTAGGAAAGAGACACTTTCCTGACCTTTTTTTTCTGGATCGTAGCAAAAATTGGATTGGACCAGTTTTAGGCCACTGGCCATTTCTTCTACGGTTGGACGAAGTCGATAGAGACCAAAACCAAAACCAAAACCATATTTCACGTTTTGCTAGTCAAGGGACCATGGCTAAAACCACTTAGCCATGACCGTCGTCAACATTTCGATCACTAATGGATCACAGGGAACCCATTGATTCGAATAAATCATGCTGTGTCAAGCACACTGCAATAAATTTTATTTATTGCAGAGTCTCTTTTGGCTTTGACTGCAGTGATATTCAAGGCTTGTAAATTGTGCAATTTGTCAAATTGGGTATAAGCTATTTTTTGGGTATTTTCCCCCGCTGTGCCATTTTTTTTATAAAAAAAAACTCATGAGCTCACTAAGATCTATAAAATTAACTGGATAATTGGTTTTCACTATGCTAGCGGTTGGATAAAAAAAAAAATTTAGACTATGTTAATATTTTTTCTTGTAAAAAATAAATAAATCATATTGGTGGGTTTAAAGATAATTTAAATGACTGATAAAAATATAGTTTGGCTTAAAATAAATATTTTAAATGAATTTTTTTAAAAATACTGAGGCAACAATATATTGAATTGATTTAGATTTAACTGGGTTAACTTGTCAATCTGTATATTGAGTCACGAGACTATAATAAACCCATATAAAATAAATCAAAATAAATTATGAAGATCATTCGTCAATAAACTTAAAGTTGAAAGATAAAATTGAGAAAAAAATCAATTAAAAAAATAAAAAATAAAAACTTGAGTCAACTAGATTAACCTATCAAAATCATGACCTAGATTATAAGATTAAAATAACCCAATAAAAAAAAATTTAAACAATTCATTAAGCTCAATTTCCAATTAATCCATAAATAAAATTAAAATAAAATTAATTAAAAAAATGACTAGAAAAAACAAACAAATTATTCTTTTAATTTCAGTGCATGAAGAATAATTGAAAACATTACCTTTGTAAAACAAGAAAGAAAAGGCCAAGAACTACTGTTTTACCTCATATCCTCTGAAATTCTAACTCTTTACAGTTAGATAATGACCAAAGAGCAATTCAAACAACATGTAATTCAGACGGCAGCTCTTGTTCATGTTCAAGTAACGACACTGACATATTTATCATATGAAAACAATAGACTCCCTCACCATCTTAATCTGTGTTTTACTCCATGTCTCACATGGGCTGCAAACCTAGCAAGTCATTCTTCCACACTAATTTAAGCCTTAACAGTACGTTTGACAACAGACAAAAAAGTATCAGAACATCAGATATTCAGTACTGAACAAACAAAAAATTAGTCTTAGATTACACTAATCATCAATCCCAAAAGCAAAAATCACTTCTCTTACCTGGTTTTGGGATAAACAAAATATCTCCTTCCTGGATTGTCTAGCCTATTCAATATGGCAGTCCTAGCGGTGTTAGCTTTAAACCGAGAACATGTTGTAAGAAGTGTATCTCCATGTTGAACCAGCTTGTCGATTACCATGTCTGCATTGTTAGAACAGCCACATAAGAGATCAAGAGTCACTACTAGCGATGGAATCAACACCTTTTCTGGTACAACCACAGATGAACCAAATCTCAACGAAATGGTCTCCCAAGTATCCCCACTTTAGACCTCGTAGTCGAAGTGCCAGGTGAAGAATCTGTGCTCAGCCAGACAGCTGCAGTTTATCATAACTAAAAAACCATCAATGGTTCTCTTCACTATATCATCATCTACATTGAATAATGAAGCTGTTTCATCGAGACTCCTCATCGTATTTGGAACATGGTACAATGAAGCAGGGCATGATGCACCGCTTAAAGACACGCGTTGCATTCATAATGCATTGCACTGGAAAGACATGAAAGCTGTGGCGAAAGCTAAAGAGAGAGATCAAAATTACGAAACTAACAAAAGTGCCCTTACTTACAAAACATGGGAAACGCATTTTCCCAGTTAGTAATCAAACTTGCTCCTCTCCCTTTTATTGATCACTACCTCAAGCAAACATTAAGTACCGACTAGTTACATTGAAAAGTACAGGATAAAGTTTGTGTTCTTTCTCTCGAAGAAATAGCAAAAGACATCTTCTTTTCATCAAAATGATCAATGGAGATAGACATAAGTAAAAGGGTCTCAAATGTGAGCGAGCGAGAGGAGGTTTTACCTGGTGGGTGGTTAGATAAATGACGTTGAAAGGGAAGAAAGAGACATGAAAGGGAGTCGATAGCCAAGAATTTGACTTGGATTCTCGAATTGTACTTTGATCTCATTTATTTTATTTTTATTTTGTAGCATGTTTTCAACACCCTAACACTACAGCCGGCCTTTGCTTTCTTGTCTGCCCGTTTCTTTACGATAGCTCATATGAATCATACTTTTATATACTAAATATATATGAAGTTACATAAGCTGGCGTTTGTAGTCCAACGGTTAGGATAATTGCCTTCCAAGCAATAGACCCGGGTTCGACTCCCGGCAGACGCACTTTTGCATTTCTTTTCTCTTATTTGATCTCACTAAACTCTTCCTTTAAGATTTAATTTTGGTCCCTGTAGTGTTAAAACTCTTACTTTCAATCCAGATTCCCCAAAAAATTTCAATATAGAGCTTTGTTGTTAAGTAGCTGATGTCAATTAAGACAAGATCACCTTTCCGAAAAAAAAAATTGTTTTATATTTTTGGACTTTTAAGCATAGTTTTAAAACTCAGCTCGGCCTGGCGGGTCGACCCGGCCAACCCGGAGCTGAAACCGGGCCGAGTTGAAAAAAACACATGGTGTAACCTGGCGACCCGGTCAAAAACTTCGTTGCAACTCGTTGACTTTTGTTTTTTTACTAAAACGACATCGTTTTAATTTTTTTTTTAAGAATTGATCTAGTCAAAACCCAGAACCTGGGTCTTGGACCGGGTCTAAAGAGTTTATAACCTTATGAGAAGTTCCATCGACATGTACCGGGTTTAGATAGAAAAAAGATTGGAGAAAAAAAGTGTTAAAAAAATAGCATTTCGATAAGTTGCCTAACTTCTTTTCTGATACATTTGTGAAGGAAAAAAAAAAATTGTGTCTAAGATATTTATGGGAAAAAGATATGATAATTTATTATCATCGTCAAACAATGTCATTAGAGCCACAACAATTGTAAAAGCCAACAACATCATCAAACCAAACTTTAACAACAAAAGACAGAATTGGAACTTGTATGAAACTTAAGAGTTAATATTGCAAAATTTCAATCTATAGGGACCAAAGTGGAACATTGCAAAATCTACAAAGTCTAAAATGAAAGTATTTTATATATATATATAATTATTTCTTAAGCGTGTTGGGTTTTCTTTTTTTGATCAAAGGAATTGTGTGTTTATGTTATATATTTATTTTTTTCATACAATTTTTGTACCTATCAAATTGGTCTTGCAGGCAGTGAAGCAAGCTGGAGACACCATTTTTGCTGGTCAGTACCTCTTCACTGGAAGTGAAACTACTTCTGTATGGCTGGAGGCTAGTCATTGATTATAGTCTTCTGTCTAGTTCTTCCTAGTGTAAATGTTATTTAATCCATTGTCTGAAGGGAAGTGGGATTCTTGCTTGCTTATTTATTAATTATTTCTATGAAGAATATGCCTTCTCGCACACAAGCATGTCTGGTTACAAAACCATGCTTGTAAATGACTAGCGGAGATTTTCCTGGAATTGAATTGAGCAGGCTTCTGAGGTGAAGGGCAATGATGTGGTCTGTGTTATAAAGAACTCAGCAACTTTGGCTGGATCGTTATTCACTTTGCGTGGCTCCCAAATTCGTATTGAACTTCCTCCTCTTTCAGATAAAGATAAGGAGGTCAGTCCTGGAACTAATTTTTTTTATTTATTAATATGGATGTCCAGATCAGCTTGCACATACCTTGACTAATTCCATGGGCTCTGAAGTTAATGATCATTTAAACCTCCAGTGACCCTGCGGTTTATAGAACTCGAACTGGTGATCTCTGGAGAATAAATTTAGAGCTTGACCGGTTGAGCTACACCCGAATTCCATGGAACTAATTTCTTCAATTTAACAATGGATGTCATGTAATATTTATCCCTTTTCTTTCACGAGTTATAATATAAAACTTGTCACCATACGATTGAAAAAATATATCGATCTTTTCATTATTCATATGAACCAACTCTGGGGTTCTAGTTGTGTTTATAATTCTCTTTCCATCTTTTTTTGATACATGGGAAAGAGTCATAGTCTTTAACTCCCAAAAAACATTAACTTATGTAGCATCCTGTCCTCTTCTGCCTCTTTTTTTTTCCCCTCACCTATACATGTATGTACAGAAAAACATGTATGATAAAATTAACAACTGAAAAACGTACACAAAATACAGATGGAAATAAGGAAATGGAAGTAAAATTCTATCTTCAACACCCACAAGAGCCCAATTTTATGTAGGAAAACTGAACTTATATTTATGTATATTGTTCATGTCTTTAAATAGGCATTTTATACATTACATGTCATTACTTCTTACTATATATATACATGATTTGATGCAGAAATTATGGAGAACATGACATAAATGGAATGAAGAATTATAGCAGGGAAACTCTCAATAGAGTAATATGTGCAGAAGATTGATGCAGGATTTCTGCACTTGAATCCTGTATGGAATTGTTACATATCCTGTATGGAATCGCTGCATATATTTCCATATTTCTTCATCCCCCCTCAAGTTCAAGGCAGGGCTGGACCGAGGCAGAGCTTGGCGCGATTCAATGCAAACATTGCAACGCAAAGTGATTTGGTAAAAATATCCGCAATTTGATCGGATCCTGGAATATGAGCCAAGGAAAGAGCACCACTTGCAACTCGTTTGCGGACAAAGTGAACATCTATTTCAATGTGTTTTGTACGATGATGAAAAACTGGATTTTTAGCCACATGGATGGCACTAATATTATCACAATAGAGCTGAGGAAAAGGAGCACAGTGGCCAATAGTGTTGAGTAAATGGACGAACCACATGAGTTCAGCTGTAGTGGAAGCTAAGGCGCGATACTCTACCTCAGCTGTTGACCTAGACACCGTGGCCTGCTTTTTAGCACCCCAGGATATCAAATTTGTGCCTAAAAAGATAGCGAACTCTGTAGTGGAACGTCGGTCATCCCTACAGCTAGCCCAATCAGCGTCACAAAAACCACGAAGTTCATGAATAGGATTGCGAATGTAATGCAGTCTAACATTGAGTGTCCCCTTCAGATACCGAAATATTCTTTTCACAGCAATAAGATGAGTATCATGAGGTGTCTGCATGAATCTGCAGACATGATGTACAACAAACGAAATGTCTGGCCTGGTTAGGGTGAGGTATTGCAGAGAACCAACCAAACAACGATAGTGAGAAGGATCAGCTAAGGGAACACCATCAGTGGTAGACATGGAAGAACTTGCTGCCAGTGGAGTGCTTACTGGTTTGGCACCATCAAGACCATACTTCTGAAGAAGAGATGGCAGATACCGTGTTTGAGTGATTGTGATTGTAGACTCATCATGGGCAATTTGAAGTCCTAAGAAATAATGAATGTCACCAAGGTCTTTCATATGGAAGACAACAGAGAGATGGGCAATAAGCTTGATAATTTGTGAAGAGGAGCTACCTGTTAAAAGAATGTCATCAACATAAATGAGCAAAAAGAGGATGTCTGAGCCTTGGTGGAGATAAAATAAGGATTGTTCATAGGGGCATCGTGTAAATCCCATTTGCTGAATGTAGTTACTGAATTTGAGGTACCATGCACGAGGAGCCTACTTCAACCCATATAAAGCTTTATGAAGGTGACAAACATAATCTGGATGAGAGGAATCTTCAAAACCTGGAGGTTGAGCTAGATACACTTGCTCCTGTAGATCTTCATGAAGGAAGGCATTACTGACATCTAGTTGTTTGACAGACCATCCATAAGACAAGCCAATGGTGAGGATAAGCCGAATGGTGCTTGGTTTGATAACAGGACTAAATGTTTCATCATAATCAAGTCCTGGTTGCTGTGAAAATCCACGAGCCACCAGCCGAGCTTTATATCTTTCAATGGAACCATCAGATCGTGTTTTGATTTTAAACACCCATTTGATGCTGATAATATTCATATTGGCTTGTCTAGGTACCAAGGTCCAGGTTTTGTTGTTGTGAAGGGCATCCATTTCAGCTTGCATTGCTTGAATCCAATGTGGATGTTAGAGAGCTTGTTGAACTGTGGATGGCTCTTGTGGTTGGGCAACAAGATCAGCAATAAAACAGGCAGGGATAGGATGTCGGGAAGAAATAAAGACCTTGGGTTTTAGCTTCCCTGTCTGAGTGTGTGTAATCATATGATGCTGTCGCTGTAAAGGTGGAGCAGATGCAAGAGAAATCACTGGTGGGACAGGATTTTCTGCTGCAGTGGATGAAGATAATGAAGCAGAAGCTGCAGATTGAGATGCTGAAGCTTCTTGAGCAGTTTCAGTATGTGGAACAACTGTTGCTGGATCATGAGAACTGACTTGTGTAGCTGTGGCAATTAATTTTTCTGCCACAGTTTTGAGTAGTCAAGGAAGTGCCTTAATTTGAAACAACTGAGAGGCATGTGTATCAGGTGGCTGCATGCACTTGTAAGGAAACTGGAGTTCATTAAATTTCACATGGCGTGATATGTAGAAGCGATGTGTCCATGGCTCAAAGCAGATATAGCCTTTGTGATTGGTAGAGTAACCAAGAAAGACAAATCGTGTGGATTTAAAATCCAACTTTGAACGACCAAATGGTGCCAGCAAGGGATAACAGGAACAACCAAACACTCGGAAGGAGTCATAAGTAGGAGCAGAGCCAAAAACCACTTCATGTGGTGACTTGTAACCCAAGACTGAAGTCGGTAAGCGATTAATTAGGAACACTGCAGTGCGAAACGCTGCAGTCCAGAATTTTATTGGAACAGAAGCATGTGATAGCAGAGTTAATCATGTTTCTACGATATGCCGATGACGTCGTTCGGTTAATCCATTTTGTTCTGGTGTTCCTGGACATGAAATTCTATGAATGATGCCATTAGTTTTGAAAAGATTCTGCAGACTTTGATTAACAAACTCACCGCCTCCATCACTTTGAAATATTTTAACATGTTCATTAAATTGTGTTTCCATTTGCTTGAGAAAGGAAGGAAATATTATTACTACATCAGATTTTCGATGTATAGGAAATAACCATATATATCGAGAATACTCATCAACAAGAATTAAATAGAATCGGTTTCCATCAAAAGAAGGCACAGAAGCAGGACCCCAGACATCGGAATGCAGTGTATGTAGAAAGTAGTAGCATATGATTGTCTAGATTCAAACGGTAACTTTGTTGATTTTCCCAAAACACAGCTTTCATAGAAAGCATTTTGTTTGTCCATAGATGGTAAACATAACTTTGTAAGAATTCTGGCTTGAGGGTGTCCCAGTCGTGCATGCCATAGGCTGCTGGACACTTTATTTGCTAAAAAACTGACTGGAATTGTAAAGAATTGCTGCAGATTAATCAGATATAATCCATCCTTCATGAAACCTTTAAGAATTACCTGCTTCGTCTTCATGTCCTTAAGAATAAAACCCCAAGGATAAAACAGAAAATAGCAGTTATTTTCTCTTGTAAACTGAGATACAGATAATAATTTCTTCTTAATTGCAGGAACTACCAGGACATCTTTTAGCTTGAGATTGGTAGTGGGAATAGTAACGTTTCCAGTACCAGTAATAGGCAAGCCCTGGCCATTTCCAACCATAACAGAGTCATTTCCAGGATAAGAAATAATACCTTGGACTTCATTTGTGTCAGACGTCATATGCTAGTTTGCTCCAGTGTCAGAATACCATGGATCTTCTGCAGTTTCACCAATTTTGATTGCAGCAAAGGCCTTGTACTGATCAGCTTCTTCATCAGATGCGAAACATCCATCTGCTTTGTGATTAGGTCCTCCACATCGAAAACAAGTGATGCTACCACGCCCACGATTACTATTATGTGAAATTTGTTTCTGACGGGTTCCATTGAAGCTTCCATTTTGGCGAGGAAAACGAGTCTCTTTAGCTCGTAGTGGAGTGTTATTAGAGGGATTTCTCGCAGTAAAGTTGCGATGATTGCGACCACGAGTGTTGGTTTTTATCCATGGCTTTGAGTTTGTGCGGCCACGATTTGTATAAAACGCCATAGAGGGAGTAGTTGTTCTTGCTCCTTGAATTCGAATTTCAAAGTCACGAAGTTTGCCAATAATTCCTTCAAGAGATGGAAAAGTGTCTCTAGCATTTAATGCTGCTACTATAGGATCAAATTCAGATCCTAATCCCCGAAGAATACAAATGATGAATTCATCATCATCCATTGGTTTACCTGCACCACAGAGAGATAGAGCCAAAGCTTTTGCTTTTTGTAAACAACCTTCCAGTGAAGAAGTACCTTTTGTCAGAGACTGTAGTTCGCCTTTGATTTGTTGGATGCGATCTTGAGTGTGAGTGCCATAAAGGGTCTCTAACACTTGCCATGCATCATGCGAAGATTCACTATTGATGACTTGGGAAAGAGGTCCATCAGATAGTGAACTGTTGATCCATCCAAGGATCAATTGATCCGTGCGCAGCCAAACTGTTGCAGCAGGGTTTGTTTGCAACTCACCATTCTCACCAATGATAGTTGATTCTGGGCAAGGGACTTCATCCTTCACATATCCAAGGAGTCCATAGCCACGTAAAACAGGGAGAACTGTGCTTTCCACAGAAGATAATTGTTTGAAGCCAGTTTGATGGAGATATCAGGCAAATGTGATTTTGGGAGTGTAGTCTCAAGAGAAGAAGCAGAAAACATTGTTTGAACTCAAGAAGAAGATACCATAGTGATAGAGGGCTCTGATACCATGTAGGAAAACTGAACTTATATTCATGTATATTGTTCGTGCCTTTAAATAGGCATTTCATACATTACAGGTCATTACATTACTTAATAATATAATATATATATATATATATATATATATACATGATTTGATGCAGAAATTATGGAGATCATGACATAAATGGAATGAAAAATTATAGCAGGGAAACTCTCAATAGAGTAATATGTGCAGAAGATCAATGTAGGATTTCTGCACTTGAATTCTGTATGGAATCGCTGCATATATTTCCATATTTCTTCATTTTATATGTCAGAATCTTCATGGTGGACAACAATCTCATCAAGGACCATCTCTTCAGGGGTTGACTGCAACAAGAGATCGTCAATTTTAGACCCAAAATCAGTTGCAGACCTTGTGGTTGAAGCAGAGGAAGAAAGCGGCACAAAAATTGCATTTGGCCTCGATTCTGGCACCTCCATCAGAGGCTCATCGGGGTTCAAGAAAATCTGCTCTACTTTTCTAATAGTTGGACGACTCTTAGTGTCAGGATGCAAGCAAGCAAGTCCAACAAGTAACGTCCTCTTCACTTGTTGTTCATCATACTTGCCTTCTAGCTTTCGGTCAACACCTTCGAGCAATGTTTTTCTTCCATGTAAACTCCATACATAATCTAGTAAACTATTTTCTTCGAAAATACCCCTTGACCGTTGTCCTGTCACGACTTCTATTACAACCATGCCAAAGCTGTAGACATCAGATTCTGGAGCAGCCTTTCCTGTGTAAGCTACTTCAGGAGCCAAGTATCCTGGAGTGCCTGCAAGCATTGTTGTAACTGCAGAATCGCTTCTGAGCAATCTTGCAAGGCCGAAATCGCCTAAATGAGCATTGAAATCGGAATCCAACATTACATTATTCGGCTTAACATCTCGGTGAACAATAGGATGGCCACATTGCTCATGGAGGTAAAGTAATGCTGATGCCAGGCCTGTTAATATTTTGTACCTAGTGTTCCAGTCAAGAAAGCGCCTGCCGATGTAGCCATCAAGGCTGCCGTTGGGCATGTATTCGTAAACCAAAAGAAGTTGCTCGTGCTCGTGGCACCAGCCTTGGAGTTGCACTATGTTCTTGTGCCGCATACGCCCTATGGTGCATATTTCTGCCAAATACTCCTTTTCACCTGCTCAATAATGCACTGGGAATTTACTGATGTTTCTGATTACAGAATCATTTGGAAATTTCAAAGTAATAAACGAGTAAAGCATACCTTGTCTTGAAGTTGCTGAGATCTTTTTTACTGCTAAGATCATGGGAGGATCCGAGGAAATGACACCTTTGTAAACACTTCCAAAACCACCAGTTCCTAACAGGTTTTCCTTGCTGAATTTAAGAGTAGCCTTTGAAAGTTGTCTATATGTGAACATTTTGGGTGCATTTGCTGCTCTCATTGACCGGCTTTCAATTTCAGCTCTCCTTTTACTCCTCTCTTTTCTCTTCCTTAAATCCCTTAAAGCAAGCGGTAAAGTGAATAGTATCAGCACCCCCAATCCTGCCACGACAATTGCAACAGTCAAGAAGAACCTTTTTCTATTTTCTTTCTCAGAAGCTTTCTTCAAGTCTGGCAATGATGTTGACTGAAAAGTCCAATTCAAAACCTCATGAGCCTCTGAGAAAGGCCCTGTAGCGGCTGTGAAGCCTACATAAACAGAATTCGGAACCCATTTTGACATGTCAATAGACTGATTCAGGAAACTCACTAGTGGGTTCCCTGCATATGCAACAAATATTTGAAGCTCCTCTGTCGAGCTATCGTAAACAATTTGAACCGTGATATCTCTTCCACTTGTAAGGTAAATGCCTGTTCTGTTCAGACTCTTAGCTACTACTGGATTTGTTATGCTTGTTGTATCAATGCCCATATGGTTTCCATCTGGATCGAACTCATTCGGGTAAGTATCAAGCTCCACAGCTATCTGTCGAGTAACACCACCTGTCTCATTTCACAGAGAAAATATTCTTACGAATTAAGCTCTTGATTAGGATCAATCAATTATTGAGCTACATGAATTTTCCTCCTGATGCATTTAGATTGTGATGGACTAAACTATGCAGATGCTCAACATCAACACATGATCGAAAAACTTATATATGCATGCAGTTTATAGTGGAGATTCACCTTCTGTTGACTTATCCAGGACTCCAAGATATGAGCCCTTGCTATCAGGTGGAGAAGGACTGTTATTCTGAGCCATAATAAACGTCATCCCATCTCCATTGGTGGTCGTATTTGGAAAGGTAAAAATCCTGACTGTGAACGTTGTATTGATATACGCGGGCCATGCAATCACAGGCTGATGAAATAGAACCCTGCCTATCTGGTCCTTCAGCACAGGTTGTGTCGAGTTCGAATCGACTGGCAGTGGTTCTGGTGTAAGTTTCAAGCACCTGTCGCCAACGCTTACTGAGCCCATACATATCAGGGTAGTATTGCAACTATCAGCATCGAACGAGGGGTACGAGAAGGATGTCTCCTTCACACTGGGATCTAAAGAAGCTTGGTTTAGAGCTGCTTCATTGAGAAAGAAGCAGATTAGGAAGAGAAGAATACCCATTGCTGTGGCTACAGAATAGAGCCCAAGACTTCTGTTATTTTTCCTACACATATATAAGTCCTGACTCGATTCTACAGGCAATTGAAGTGTCTGTTGTAATGTAGTGTTGTTTTCTAGTTGAAAACAGTGATGTTTGAGGAGATTCGGATTATTGGACAATATAAATTCCTCTTTTTGTATGCATTTGGAAAGCTGTCAGTGGCCGGCACTATTTTGAAACTTGAGACCCAAGAAATGCAATTACTCCTAATCTTCTTCTCACTTTCATTGTTTTGGAAAATTGACAATTGATGTAGACAAAAGCTCATTCAACAAGTAGAACAAATTCAAAACACTTACCAGGAGAAGAAAAAATGAAACTACTTCTAGTATTGATCTTATTTATTTAATTTACTTAGGTCTTATCAGTTTAGAATGAAGAATTACTAAGAAACTCCCACAGATTTTTTTCTCCAAGATTGCAGAGATACTCGTCGATTTGTTCTATTTTCTAGAATGCACAATGAATCAAATTTTAGAACATGGTGCCATTTATCGAATATAAAATACCGACGGCATATTTTATCATCATGTATGAAAGATTTTGTCGGCATTTTTCAATACCAACAAATTAAATGGATAATGTAATATTGTCGTCAAAAACTTGCTCGTCAGAGTTTTCTACTTTGTCAGCATTTCCGTTGTTGTTTTCATTTATTTATTTAATCTCTGATGCTACCAGTAGTTCCACCTTACCAGCATCCATCTCATCTGATTCTTCTAAAGATTTTCAATACGTACAAATGGATCCTTACACCTTAGAGTATTTTTAGCTGGCAGAAATCAAGCAATATACCTATTCAATCCTTCTTTGAAGTTTTAAAACAAATTCCAATTATATTCAATCCACCAATCCGTATCCCTTTTTATATGATCAGTATTAAGACAACTTGAGTTGACCCTTTTAGTACTTAGATTTTATCTTAGGTTGACTCTATAATCGGGTTTTAAAACTATAAAAATAATAATTTTTATTTATATGTCAACTCGGGTCAACCTGGGTTGACAGTGACCCGACCCTTACCCCAATTGACTTCTAAGTTGGATTTTAAAACTATAATGATCATCATTTTTATCCTTACATTGACTCGGGTTGATCTTCCCGACTTGTGAACCTTGTCTTTCCCAAGTCAAACCCCGAATCAAATTTTAAAATCATGATCATAACCATTTTTGTTTTTATGTTAACTTGGGTCAATCGGATTGACCCTCCCGACCTATGACTCAGGTCTTGTCCTAGATTGACCATTGAATTGGGTTTTATAATTATAATAATAATAATTTTTATTTATATATTGACCTGGGTCAACACTTAACCTGACCCGTGACCCAGGTCGGCCTAGAGGGTTAAATTTTAAAATTATGATAATCACAATTTTTTTTCTTACACTAATTCGAGTCAACCCGATCCATGATACGAGCCTTACTCCGGATCAACCCTCGAGTTAGGTTTTAAAACTATAATAATAATTATTTTTATACATACTTGTTTGAATTAGACAATTTAGAAATTGAGAGTTTTTTACAAAAATATTTTTAAAAAAAAATTATTGTTTTTAAAAGATATATCCTCTATGTACCTCTTGTTTTATTTTGGAAGAACAAAATTTTATTCTAAAATTATTACAGAAATAGATTTATTTTTATACATTTATTTTTATATCTTCAACTAAACACATTTTTGTTTTCATTCTTTCCATCCCTATTATTATGAAAAGGTAAGAAAAAACTACCTAAATGATATAGAAATCTTTATTTGGTGGAATTATCACACAAATGCTTTATTGACCATTACTTTAAAAATTAATTAGAAACAAATTATATTATTCATCAAAACTTGAAAAATATTATTAAATAGTCTTTTAAACTAATACTTTATTTACAGAAATTGAAGAAAACAACGCTAATTTCATCCAAAGCACATACCATAACAACTAATAAATTAATAAAAGAGGCATCCTATAATTAAGTTGTTGAAATTGCAAAAATCAAGTCCAAGATTACATTCTTAGCAAATTACTGATTCATTCATTTGAAGCACGACCAAAAAAAAAAAACCTTCCAAATTCCTTGTAGAAAAACCTTGAGGTGACCAAAACCTGAGAGATATCAGACAACAGAAGGGGATGAAAGTAAAAAGGAAGGAGGGCTAACAATGCCAAGAGGAGAATGTATCAGAAAAGGTCAACATACGCAGCCATCAGGCACCTACGAGAAATAGCTTGGCACAAGATGTCTAATTGGATCGCCAGACTGCAATGGTCTGTGGTGTGTGCAGTAAAAATCCCTAAAGAAAAACAGTTAAGCTCTCCAGTCAGTATCCTGATACTGATAGGCAGGGCACATTCGGTGCAGTAAACCAAGATGTTCCACTAGTGTGTTCGCAGTAGGCATAAGTAGTTTTTCCTGGATCCAATGAGGTTATGTTGATATTGTCCATTACAATGTTGATACAACCTCCGTCACTGCAGTCCAATCTGATTGCTTCTTCATCTACAGATGTTCCTTGGAAGCCACTGTATGTCACGTCGCTCACTTGCAGTGCTGTCGACTGCATCAGAAATCAGAAATCATCCATCTGTTATATTTTCATTCAAGATTATGAGATAATTAGATGTAATGGCCATTTAGTGTTTGGCTTTACCGAGTTTCTGCAATTATTGACACCATCGCAGTAATACTGATCAATTATGATAGGATTTTTAGATGCTACAAGCGTGATTTGCTCATAGGAAATCTTCCTTGCATACCCGGATCCTCCCTGAACAAAAGAAAAGTAATCAGATAACTTTCATATCTCATTCATTAATGTGTCCAGTATCACTTTGTAACATGTTTTCTACCTGCCATGTCTTGATTCTTGCCGCGTTTTGAGTCCCGGTGAAGCTACAGTTCCGAACATGCACCTCTTCCACTGTATCATACTGTCCATCCTTTCCTAAACTTCCTACGCTGTCAAATAGCAAATTATCAGTCAGGCACAATTTTCACGTTTGAACCGTCGTGCTTGTGGTAGCCAGATTTTTATTCTGTAAAGTGCTGTGGAGGAAAGAGAGGTTTTAACTAGGATGGCAAGTGCAAATCAAAAGGAAGGTTTTCCACAAACCTAATGCCATGGCCTGGTCCACAGGCAATGTTGGTGATGTTGATATAAGAGCAGCCACCGTTGATAGCAACGCAGTCATCACCTACATGTGCAAATGCATAAATAGCTATCAGCCAAATGCATCAGAAATGAGGAGGTAATTAAGAGGCATAAGTTTCTCCAAATCAAAATCACCAGTTGCTATCATAGAATCTTGAATATGAACGTTGGTCGATCTAGCCATGTCGATTCCATCCGTGTTGGGGCTGTTTTCAGGTGCAGCGATATTAAGATTAGAGATAAGGACACCATTGCAATCAGTGATTCCTATATGGCCTTTTGGGCTGTCAACATGAGTTAGACCACTAAGCTGAAGATCATCACATTTCTCGAAGTTCAGAGCCTGCAACGTTCTCGATTGCTTTTTCAGTAATTTGACAGAAAATGAACCTTGACGGTGTAACAAATCCGAAAACAAATATGTTCAACTTTTCAAATATTGAAGGGTTGATTCCCAGCAAAGAAAGCTTCAATAGGAAGAGGTATACTTACTATACTGGGAGGGTTGCAGGCTATCTTACGGGCCTGAAGATTAACAGAACAATGAGTTGATATAAATTTCTATCTGATGAACATTACAATAAACTGAGAAAGAATTCAGGAAAGTGAGTGCATTTAGCAGTAAGTATAGATTATGACATTTAAGCTGCTGGCTTGCATAGCACGCATCCACCAAACCGAACCCTGGCCATCAATTAGTCCTGATCCATACATATTGAGATTGGCTACGCCTACAAAGCTTATCCAGTAATCTGCTTGACAGTTATTCCATTCCTCAATGGTGTTGGGAGCGATGATTTTCCCTTGAACCTGTACTCTTAAGAGTTGACAAGACAAAAACTTAAATCCAGATTGCAGGTTCATGGTCAAGGTCAATTTCACAGGCAGTGTGTGACCTGAAATGTTTTTACCTGGACATGAACAAAGACAGACTTGCAAGGACCCTGGAATTTCACAGGCTGCAGTAAAAATGTTTTCCCTTCAGGTATCTGAAGGGAAGGTGTACCCTGAGCTACATCATCTCCACACAAAGCTTGCCATGCAGATAAAAAGGCCTGAGCATGCACATAATCGATAGTTAAGTGACAATAATGACATACTTGAGAAATCCCCTTGATTAATCCGTCTTCCATGACAGGAAGAAGAGATACGGGGAGGACAAAACAACAACCAAACATTACTTGAAAAACAAATGGCAATGGATTGTTAACTAATCAACATTACGAAAGCATGTATGCATGTAAGAAGAGCTAAAGTATATACATTGGTATCATCAATCTGGCCGTCTCCTATGGCACCAAAATCAACCACATTAAAAACTTTTTGGCCATGTCCAATGCCAAAACTAGACGCGGCCATGCAGAGGATCAAAAAGCTGAAATAAACATCCTGCATTCAAAAACTACAATTGTTAACACTAATGACAAAAATAACAGTAGCTTCTGCTGCTGCGGCGGCGGCGTTGTTGCAAGAACATGGAAGGGAGATCACCATGAATTAAGCAGTTCTTACCATCATCTATCTTTCTAATAAAGGGACTCGAGTATTCTAGCATTAAGCATTAATGTGATAGATAGCATCTTCTTTATTCCAGTATTTATGAATCTTTAGTAAGCAGTAGGCAAACTATGTATAAAATTAATGCATTTTTAATTATACTAATTAAATGTCATATATACTTAAAGAATTAATTAACTTTTCTTTCCTATATATGCATGTATTTCATATTCTTTAATTGGTTGCTGTTGCAGACTACGAAATCAGAAACCAAAAATCTTCTATTTATGAAAAGTATAATATTTCCTATTACGATTAGGAAAAAATATATTTTCTAAAAAGAAATGACTAACATTTTTTTACAGAGAAATAATTAACAGATTCAATTTGTCACTTTTTTTTGTTCCACATATTAATTTAAAAAAACTCGGCTCCATCACAATTGCAATATTAAGAAAATTTGGCCCAAAAAATCAATTGAGATTCTAAAAATCCGTCTATAAAAGTTAGATTTCCAAGCTAGTTTTGGAAACAAAATAAATTCTATGTAAAGCTAGGAAGGAATGGAGAAGATTTTTGGAAAAAAAACTCCATCAACTATATACAACCATTAATTGGTTTTTAACAATCTTTGTATCTAATAATACATCTAAAAAAAATTATTTAGCAACTTTGCACCAACTTTCCTAACATAAACCACCCTTCCCAACAATAATTTACTCTTAAGCATCTTATTAACCAATGACAAGTTAACACATCAACCAATGACTCATTTTCTAAGAAATGAGATATTCCCCGTTATTTTTTCTCTCTACTAAGTAAGCTTATGTGACTTTTGATATCTATAAATATCATATTTTACCAAGTAAAGAAGATAGATTCACTCAAGCATACTTGACACTATATATTACTCTCTTTGCTCAACACAAACACTATCTTCTCACACATTTTGTTTATCACACGCATTTCCCATACATTTGTTAACTTAAGCAATCGAGAATCCTTTGTTCTGATAAGAAACTTATTTTACATATCAGTCACCAACTCGGGACTTAGCCAAAAAAAAGTCACAATGTTTAATACTCCAAGCCTCCAACTCACAATGTCCCAGATTTTAATCCCTAACCATGTGATTAGTACATTAATTCTTATTGACTTTCATAGCACATGCTTTTTATACAATTGAAATTAGTTTCCAACATAAATTATCATCACTTTTGTTATTAGTTTCCAACATAAATTATCATCACTTTTGTTATGAATTAATTAATATGTCAATCTGACCTACAATGAGTTGAAGAAATAATTTAATATTCAAAATATTTTTAAGAATTATTTAGCATTAAATAATTGGTCATCTTAAACATCCTTGTCACGTGATAATTGTAATTAAAAGCAATTTAATTACTTATTCTTCATATTTCTAATCAAATTTTTATATATAAAAAATTATATTCATTAATAAATCAATCAATTAGTTCTAAAATTTTTAATATATCCTTGTCTAATTTCATTTCTTAACTCTAAGGTTTCAGAATTCTAGATGTAAAAGAAGTCTTTCTTATTTTCATAGTATTTTACATGAGTATTACAAGACATATATAGTATGAGTGTAACAAGAATTCAAATTTAAGATTACATTTAAATATACTACAATCACGATAACTTTCTAAGATCAAATATGATCCTCTTCCATCGTATCCTCGTTGACTTGGTCTCTAACAATTGTGTCTTGATTTTGGTTTTCAACACACCTTTATAATCATAAGGGAAAGTAGTGTAGTAGTGTACCTTAAGATTGGTCTTCAAAAGATAAAACCTTGTAGCACTCAACAGCTTAGTAAACAAATCTACAAGTTAATCTTTTTTTTAAACAAGTTTAACTTGAAGATAGTTTGTTCATCACACAATCTTATACAAAATGAAAGTCAATTTTTATATGTTTTGTGCATGCATGATACACCATATTAGAACACAAATAGGTTGCACTTATATTGTCACACCATAAAATTGGTGTGGAAGATGTATTAATATGTAATTTAGTCAATAGTATTTTCAACTATTAAGTCTTACATGATATGAGCCTATAAATTTTATATCATCACAATCTCCCTCCCAATCAGCATTCAAAAAACCATGAAGAGAAAACTCTAGACTTTTGCCAATATATAATCAATCTGAAATAGAAAATATAAGATAATTTAAATTTGTTTAATTAACAATCAATAGGAACAATTGGCTTGTGCATAAATTTTCTCACCTTGAGTATAACAAATGTGAGATCATGTCTAGTGAAGAAAAGATATTGTAGCCCTTCAACAATACAGCAATATAATGGAGGGTCTTCAAAAAAAATTTACATCTTCTACTACGAGAGAGGTTATGGTAGCCATTGGAGTTGAGCAAGGCTTGGCTTTATCCGTATAACTTCGTTTAAGAATATTAACAACATAGTGTCCTTCTGTCAACAATAAAACACCAATATAAGACATGACTTCAACACCCAAGAAAAATCCTAGAGGCCCGAGATGTTTCACTGCAAAATCTAAATTTATCTTATGTGTTAATTGATCACTAACAACTAAACTTGGTCTTGTAATGATTATATCATTAACATATATGAGAATTTATAGAATGAAAAAAGGGGTGTGATAAATATAGAGAGATCTATCAACCTTTCTATCATAAAATCCGAGAGCTTTGAGTTTTTATGCGAGGCAAGAAAATCAGGTAGGAGGTGTTTATCATAACCCATAGAGAGACTCCTTTAAAAGAGAGATGATTTTAGATATTGAGGATGTTAAAACTCGGGAGGTTGAATCACAAACTTCTTTTTGTAAGGTTCTATGAAGGAATGCATTTGTATATACCAGTTGTAAGTTATAACAAGTGAAAGAACAATACAAATTGTTGTTGGTTTGACTATAAGGTTGAAAGTCTCATTGAAATCCACACCATATTTCTAATGATATCCTTTAACCACCAGTTGTGCTTTGTAGCTTGTAATTTCACCATTTGCATTCCTTTTTAATCTTGATACCTATTTACTACCTACAATATTAATGTTAGGTTTTAGTGATTTGCAAATCCATGTACCATTTCATAGTAAGGCATCAAACTCCTTATTCATCATATTTTGTCATTGGTGATATTTAAAAGCCTCTGTATAACATGTTTATTCAAAGACTTTTATAGTATTTTATCATTGGTAATATTTAAAGGCCTCCATATAGCATGTTTATTTAAAGACTTTTATAGTAGTAGAAGCAGTAAGTGTTTTTAATATTGAAAAAGCCTCTTGAGATCAAATTTAATTTTTTTAAGTTTTACGGATATTTTAGTTATTTTATAGTACTATTGATTTTTGTATTATTTTTCATTTTTGTCCAAATACATAATTTCACCTCATCCTACATGATAATAATGAAAAAGTCATTTTAAAAGTACTAAATTGCCCCTTGATGTCAGTATTGGAATTTTTGCTTTAAAGGGCTTTTGCAATCTTTTCATCGCCGAAATCAATTTGAAATATTACTATTGCACCTCATGAAAAGATATTAATATCTTCAATAGCTAATTATAGGTTTTTTTTTTTAGGGATAAAGACATAATTACATTGCTCCAACAAACATTGTCAATAAATCTACAACTATAGTAATTTCCCTATTAGTTTCCCTATTAATTTTAGCTTTTGTTAATACAAATTAGTTAGAAAGTTCTTTCTAGATAAAGTTAAAACTATGAGGTAGTGTTTGATATGCTGGATAGTACTGATTAGATTACATATGACTAAATTGGATAAATAATTGTTTTGTCTTGTCTTTTCTTTTTTTCTCTAGTGTGCAGGACAAATTGTATTAATTTATGTTTGGTAAACATTGAACAAGACAAAACAATATATTAAAATAACAATAGCACTTAAGTGTTGAAATATATTATTTTTTCATTTTAATTTAATATATATTACTATCAAACTTACATATTTAAAAAATATATATTATTTTTTATTTTAATTTATATTGTTGTTGAAATTAATAATATTATAATAACTCTACTTCTAAAACTTAGAACTCTTCTTCTAAAACTTAGAAAACTTAGACTAACCTCACATGTCAATTTAAGACATGACAAATTCAAGATTTAGACCAATTCAGGTTTTAAAAAAAATAAAGAAAAAATTTATCAAACCTGACCAGTAAAACAATTCAAGTATACCTGTGACATGATCAAACCAAGTAAAAAACCTGACATTTTTTTAAAAACAATTAGTCAAAATAAGGTTGCATTTTTATTCTTACATTACTCCAGGTTATCCCTTATGTTCTATGACTTGATCCTTACCCTAAATTGATCGGATTGACTTTTAATTAAAGTTTTAAACTATAATAATAACAACCACTTTCATCTTTACAATAACTCAAACCTTGTCTCGAGTCAATCCCCAAATCAGATTTTAAAACTATAATAATAACTATTTTTATTTTTGTATTGACTAAGAAAAACTCGATTGATCACCCCCAACTCAAACCTCATTATCCCTAGTCGACCATCAAATCCAGCCTTAATATCCCTAGTCAACTACCAAATTAGGTCACCACTCCTCAATGAAATTAATAGATCAATACATAGTTGTTAAAATCACGAGTTGACTCGTAAAATTATATGATTTTACAAGTCAATATATGGGTAACATGTAAAATCGCTTTAAAAACTCGAAAATTGATAAAATCAAATTAAAATCAGGAGAAATCACGAGTTTAGAACCTTTTTTGCAATTTCAACAAAAAGCATATACTCCAGGCTCCAACCCACCACAGTTCACATCAGCATAACCTTTATTGTACCTTAAAGACTATACTCACAGTATAATGTTGCCAAGTAAAGTTGTCGGAATCAATCTCGCATTAATAGGTATTTGGTATGGTTTTTGTTTGTGTTTCTAGATTTTTTAAAAAATTTGTTTTTAACATCAAAAAATATTTTAATATAATTTTAATATATTAATATCATATATATATAAATTATTTTAATATATTTTTAAATAAAAAAATTATTTTAAAAAGGATCATTCATTATAATTTTATTATTCTTGTACTATAACAATTAATTAATCAATTTCTTCCATCAATCAATTTAAATGCAGTTTATTTGCTCAATTATACATATAAATAATAATTTTTTTATTTTTAAAATTTATTTTTATATCATCATATTAAAATGACCTAAAATAAAAAAAATTAAAGAAAAAAATAAAATAATCTAGAATTTTAAAAATATATTTTTAAAATATAAAAATTAATATGCTGAATCATAGAAACCAGAAAATCTGTGGTCATGACAGTAAAAAAACCTATCGATATTAAAAATTTAGAATTGATAGGGTAGGGTAAACAAAAAAATAAAAACAAAAGCAAAGAGAAAAAAAAATGGTTTCAAAAGAGATGGGAGGACAGGCATGGTTTTAGATTGAAGGTAGATTATATCTTAGCCAAAGATAATGACTTTGCTGAACTTTTTCAAAATTAAGTTTGTTACGGACTTGAATATTTTTGGGTTTTTACCCAAAGATAATGAATACTTTGCCATTATCTATTGATTAGATTACTTATATTCATAATAATAATAATAATAATAATAATGATAATCCTCTTGATATGATAATGATAAATATCTAAGAAATAATAAGAAAAATAAAGAAAATAAAGTTAATTTCAGTTTACATGAGATACCAATAAATTATTTATTTTAAACTTATTAATTCTTAATTAATGAAAAGTCGTATATTTTAAGATGGTTAAATTATATATAAATTTTTATTTAAACAATATATTTTAAAATATTTAAATTATATATGAAAAAAAAAGTTTTTACCATTTTTACAATCCAAATTTATTTTATATTTTTCATACAATATTAAAAAAACAGTCTTGGATCAATAAAAGAGTTTACTATTTTTAAAAAATAGTCCTCAAATCAAATTAATAAAATTAAATCATATTAATAAAATTAATAGATCAATAACAAGCGTGTTTAAAAAAAAAAAAAAACTAAGATGACCTGCCACTGATTTTAAAAAAAAAAAAATCTTGTTTTGATCTTTTCAAAAGATAATATATTAAAAACATAGGCAGTAAAGAATTGATAAGTTTGTCTTATCTTTTAAGCGGGTCATGTCCCTTTTAACAGAACAAGCTTATCCACTGGAAAAACCTTGACATTATCTAAACAGACACCAAAAATAACTTCGAAATGAAAAGGCATCGTATCTAGTCTGTCTTTGTCAAGCATGCTACTCAACACTTCGCTAAAGACTATGGTATTCCCTCTCTTTCCTTAGTAAAATTATTATTTTTCATATTTTTAAAATATTTTGATGTATTTTTTAGTAAAACAAATACTTTAAAATACACCACCTCAATCTTAGTTTAATGGCAGGCCTCCAAGTCATTAGATATGCACCTGATCTACCAGCAAATAATCATTTTAATCAAAACATAGCCATTCAAATAATTTGAGTGCTAAAAAATAATTGGTTCCAAATCAAAGATTTTCATCAAAACATAATAATCATTAGCCCGACTCTTACGCACAATTTTCTCAAGTCAACCCATCAAAAAAGAGTTCAATAACAAGCTTTCCAGATCAAACCATCAAGAACAAAGGTTTGATAACCAAGCTTCGTATTAGTAATGATAATAAATCCTCTTGCTTAGGAATCTCGATAGGATGAAGATACAGGGGAAGATTTGAGGAATTTGAAAGCCAAAACACATCATTCATTTCACCCCGATATCAAGGGTAACAACAACACACATCATTACGCGGACATGACTTTCTACTATTAAAAACAGAATCATGACCAGCATTTGATCGGGGATTCAACAAGACATAAGTACAACAACTACTTCGAATTAAGAGACGATTAAAAGAAGCGCAGGAGTAAATCCTGAGATGATTTAATGACCCCATGACCCGATTAGACATTCTTGACCGCAACGATATTTTAGCACCTTGTATCCATTTAACCTATATCTTCATCTCATATGCGGACTCTCTATGCTTAGCCCATCTCACCTCTACCTACACATTAATTACAGGCCTTGCTCAATCCATTACCGATACCACCCCAATAAAACCAAAGCACACTCGCTCATGTTAACACTAGCAAATCCCTTCTATAGAAAGAACTTTATAAAAACCTTACCAACCAAAAGCCGCCAAGGCTAAGCTAACATAAAAAAAGCCAAAAAGCACTAAAAATATTTCAATTTTAGCTTATCTAAAACATTAATACATATTATAACATGGCGCTCTCCTGCAAATCTAAACTAGTTATACTGCGAGTAGTTACTGTTGTACCAATAATTCAAGAGCAAGTCTAGCAAACTCTACGTCCAAAAAAGCACGGCCCCAAGAGCCCCAAAGGCTACAGGTAGTTCAAAAGTAGCATACACCATTGAGTAGATTCATCAATACAAACCATTAGGCAGTATGCAGAACAAATAAGATAGAAAGGGACTACCACCATCAGAATCCACCATATGCTGATTGATTCTCCTTTAAGATGGCACTGCAAATGAAAATGTTTGCAAACAATGAGCATATAGTTCCATATTATTCCAACAATGCCATAAACATAAAGAGTTCAGAAACGAAATTGCAGGCCAAAAAAAAAAGGGTGAGGCCTATTAGGGTTGCACGGTTGCTCTCATAATCCCCAATTAACCAGCAAGCACCAATATAGTATTACTGGTTACTGTTACTGTTACTATCCCAAAAGTTTAAAAAGGAAAAGAAGATGCCAACATCGACAGGAGAATGGAAAGCAGGGTCTGTTCTTATTTGCTTTTTGGATAAACATAGAAAAAGTAGAACAAAATAATGAAGAGAACAAATTCTTGCAACTATTTTTTTTGAAAAAAATGAGCATTGAGAAACTTACTATATGTAGATGTATCAATCTGCTCCGGTAGCTCCTTTATATCCACCTCAAACCTCTCTTGAACCTGCAATCAAACTAACAAGTTTTAGAACAAGCAAGAAATTTAAGAAAACAATACAAATTTGATGAAACAAAAATAATTGCAGGACCTGGTTGAGAACATCAGAGTCGGAAGCTGATGATACAAAGGTAATTGCTAGGCCCTTTGTGCCAAACCTACCAGCTCTACCAACCTGTCATGGATTTAAAAAAAAAGCACAACTGTAAGACATTTCAACAAATATGATGCTCTGGAAAGGAAAGCCAGCAAGCAGATAAGTTGAACAAGTTCAGTTGGATTTACCCTGTGCAAGTAAGTGTCAGCTGAGTCTGGCATGTCATAGTTAATAACAATGTTGACACGTTCAATATCAATACCCCTGCCAACCAAATCAGTGGCAACAAGAATCCTTTTATGACCCTCCTTGAAACCCTTGTAGCGCATCAACCTGCAAATGGGATACATTCAGCACAGAACATATCACTACTAAAACTATATTACAACTACAGTACACATGCTAACCAAGTGCCAGAACAGAAGTGCATTATATTATTGAAATTAAAATACACTCAAAATGACAGTCACTTCTAAGATAAAAACCGCAAAACTCATTTTCAATGAGGTCATAAAAATCAACATAAACCCATAACAAAATACAGCATCCGATGCATAGTGAAAAGTAAGGTGTAATAGCCTAGAAAGAAACCAAGTAAATTCCAATTCCATGTCAACAACACACATTCCATACACAATCAAATCCATACCAAAGAAACAAACCAATACCATAAAAATTAACAAGTTTACTATGCATATTCTAGCTTCACAAATGAGGTTTCCAAGACTACATCCAAAGCAAAGGAATATATGAAGCACTCAAATTTTGATTTTTTCAAAACATGGGTTTGCAAAAAAAAAAAACCAACACCATTTTTACGTTGTTCTGAAAAATCCAAAACCATGGTAATAAAACATAATCAAACACCAAAAACACGATTCATGCACCAAACCCTACCCAACTCTCAAATGACCCTATACTGGCATTAACAGAAATACCATTGATATGAATTAAAGCAATTAATTTCGTCCAGAATAAATGCACCAGCAGACCAAGTTAACCAAAGGCAAAACAAAGTAAATTACAACATGAGAGGAAAAAAAAGACCCTGAATGACTGCAGCAGGGTGTTTATAATAATATAACATGTAAAATCTACAAACCTTTCTTCCTGTGACATGCCAGAATGGATGCAAATAGAGGGGAAATTACACTCCACGAGTAACTTGTTCAGCTCAGCTGCTCTGCTCACACTTTTAACAAAGATAACAACTTGATTGAAGTCCAATGCATCAAGAAGATCGTTCAACTTCCGATTTTTCTCCAGCTCAGTCAGTTTGATGTAGTGCTGCCATTCCAATTTTGATTGTCAGATGGAGGTTCAAAAACTGGTATAGTACTGTCTTGTCAAGAGGAGAAGAATTACAACATTGGCATGGCATCACCATCCCCCAACCAATTGGATTCCTCAATGTGGAGCATTGTTTTAAAGGTTCAAGGATGAAAACATCTCTCACAAAGAGCCAGACCTGTCCCCAGTGAAAAGCTAGCCTCAATGCAATTCCTTTATTTCATACTTGAGACCTTATTCTCTCATTAATCTATATCCTCTCTCCATATGGTAAGACCACATCTCCACTTTCCATCTTCTTCACTCATTCTACATCTGCTCTGTCCCACCTCTCTTTCTCCTTCCTACCCTCGTATTTCTTAACCCATTTTTTTCCTCTCCTCACTGTCTTCTCACTCAAACCCCAGCCCTATAGCATTGTAACCTGGAATTGTCTAGCTCCTTTAAAACCACTGTAAAACAACAACACGAATCTGAATGCATACCTGTACAAGACCATGGAGGGTCAACTTGGCTTCATCATCGACGTAAATTTCCATTGGCTGAAAGGAACAAATGTCACAGTAAATCATATTAGGAGCCTTCGTGAAGCTAATGCTATCCAGAAGGAAATGATAGATGGATTTGCATCCCTTCAATCGAGATTCCGGTCCATATGAATCGTCTCCTTGCAGATACTTTTTAAAGTCATAACAAGCAAGTCCACTGTAGCTCAACAGAACTCTATTTTACAACTGAAGTCGCCACAGATAAAGGAGAACCCCCCCATCCCATCCAACAAATTCCCCCCCCCCAAACCCCCCCCCCAAAAAAAAAAAAGAAAAAAAAAAGTAAAAGGGGCACATCCTAGCAGAGGTAAAAAAAAAAACTAAAAAATTAAAAAAAAAGTGAGAGACACAACCACACCCCACTTTGGCACCTGCCACGAACTTGAGGCTTGTGATTCCCGACCCAACAAAATACAATTTCCTCACAGTGACCACTTATCACCACTATTCCTGATGGAGAACTGAATCTTAAATATCTATAGAAGACTCGCAGAGACATCTGGCAATATTAAAAAGAAAAGACTTCTAAATTCAAGTATAACTGGCCATAGGACATTACATCTTGCATGAATTTTTTGCAAACTGGGCGGATTTCTTTGCTGAGTGTTGCAGAAAACATCATAACTTGCTTATCATGAGGAGTCAACTTGAAGATCTCCTGAACATCTCTCCTCATGTCTGCAGAAAATATCAATTATACAAAGAAATAAGGAATATGCATGATTAATACATTAATATCAAATTAAGATGGAGAAAAAAGGACCTCTGGGCCAAGATTTTATGATAAAAACATACCGAGTGATTCCAGCATTTTGTCACATTCATCAAGGATAAAATGCCTGACATTCTTCAAAGAAAGGTCTTTATCTCTGGCCAGTGCCAGAATTCTTCCAGGAGTTCCAACAACAACATGAGGGCATTCATTTTTCAGTAGATCTTTGTGAGTTTTGACATTGACACCACCATAGAAAACAGCAACCTTTGTATCGGGCAAGTAAGTACTGAACCTCTCAAACTCGTGACAGATCTATTAAGTAAAAAATAGTAAAAAAATGAGGAAACATGCATTGCAACACGGAGCAAAAGTAAAATAAGTATATGGGAAGTCAAGTTTGTTACTTTAAAATTACCTGGTAAGCCAACTCTCTAGTGTGACATAGAACAAGGGCAATAACTTGTCCAGAGGTAGGCTCAATTTGCTGAAGAGTAGACAGAACAAAAACAGCAGTCTTTCCCATTCCAGATTTAGCTTGGCAGATGACATCCATTCCCAAGATGGCTTGGGGAATACACTCATGTTGCACTGATGAATTACCAAAGAAAATTGTACGGAAGGAACCCTTGGTAAGTAAAACATAACCTCTCTGATCCTTTAATTGAAAGGGTTTACCATAGAAGAATACAGCTCCAAAATCAAGATTGTGATAATTGTATATTACCTGAAAAGTTAAACACCACAATGATTTAAGGGTGCAAAAAAGACATCAACGAACATGGGAAAGGTACAAATTCAGTTAATAAAAGTGCTAGCGCATTCAGATAAAAGCATAAAAATAAAAAAATGGAGCCATGCATGCCACTCAAATTTATATATTAATATGCATGATGTCATTGGAAACTGTATACTTTATTGGGCAGACAGTCAAAGTTTATTAGCACGGCTAAAAAACACTATTTCAACACAAATCCCTTAGAAGAAGTAAAACTTGTACATTAAAGACAATACTAAAGTAAAAACTGAGAAAATCAGAAGAGCATAGCAATAGATTACCTTCAGAAGGATGCTCAAAACCCGAGTCAACAATGGACCGAAGAAGCTCTGGCTTCAAAAGGAAGTCTCTGAATCCCGAACTATGAATTCCAACATATCCCCTGTACACCAAAAAATAAAACACCAACGTAAATAAAAACACAAACAAAACTACAAGACACAAGCTTGGACAACTGATCTATCAATCTCCATCAAAATTTATAAAAATCCAGCCTTTCAACACACAAAAAAATACTCACTTCTTAACGGCTTCGCCGTTAACTTTAGCTCCGACGGAGTCAGGTGCTTTGTCATCTTCTTCTTCGTAGTCGAGAAGCTCCTCCTCGTAAGCATCGTTGTCTCTTGTTTCACCCATGATTTCTACAACAAACAAACACAGATCTCGAAATTAGTGTAAATGAAATTAGGGTTTTTTAACGAAAACGAAGATAGATCTAATAAATTAGGGTTTTGCAGTGAAATTGAGTTGTGAATTGGAGAGAGAAAGGGGGAATACCTGCGAAAGTAAAATGAAGACGGGGTTTGGGGGCTTAGGGTTAGGGTTTGCTGCAAAGTAAAATGGTTAGCGAGAAATTTAAAGAAAATACTTTTTTAAGAGAGATAGAAAGAGAGAGAGCAAAGGCCCGTAGCGTAGAGCTCAACAAGATAGAGGTTTAAGGCTTTGTGAGTGAATGACTTTTATAGTAAAGAGGGTGTGTGAGAGAGAGAGGGAGGCAGGGAGATATTTTGTTGGAGTTGACATTAATGGCCCTGCAGTTCGTCATTAATTTCGATTGAGCTTTTTGTTTTTCCAATTTATCTTTTACACTTGCTTTTCCTCTCTTTTTTTCTTTAGCCAAGATTGGATTTTAATGCAATTTATTTGGCAAAGTCTATTTTTGCGTTTATACCTGTATTTTAAAATATTAAATTAATATTTTTTTAAAATATATTGCAATAATTTTGATAAGATGATATAAAAAAATATTAAAAAATTATTTAATATATTTTTAAATAAAAAATATCTTTGAAAAACAACATCCATCAACACAAGTACTAAATCTATATAAAATATAGATTATTTCATCAATTATGATTTAAATTTAAAATAATATTTTAATTTTTTTTAGTATTGTTGTAGAAATATATATATATATTATAATATTATTTCAAGATTTGTTGTTTTTTAAAAAAAAAAACTCAAGAATCCATATTGATTTCTAATATCTTTAAATGAAGTGAATGTTTTGAAGAATATTATGTATTTGTTTCGAAGATATTAACAAATGCTATTCATTTATTAAATGCACCCTAAGAAGTGGACTATAAATTTGTTATTTTATATTGTTTTTTAATCATTGGATATTCCAATTATTTTTCTTTCTAGGTAAAATTTTTCCCTTTCAGCATCCTCTTAATTATAAAGGTAGCTATATTATATTGAATGATCATTTATATGCCTATATGTGGTAAGAGTGGCCATAAGAGTATTCTTTTAAAATTCAAAAGGATTTTTCTTTTCTTTTTTGGGTGAGAGTGGTCATAATTTTTCATTTAAAAACAAAATTACTTTGATCCATAATTTTTAAAATTAAACTTTACATCTTATGATTTATAAATTGTATAACCCTTATGCCAAAAAAACTCGAGTTAGGTTTTTTTTACTTATTTTCAAATTTAATTATTTTTCTAGTTAGTCCTCCAACATTTGCTTTGATAATAATTAAATTTTAAATTTTATTTTATTTTTTTTATAAAATTATCTCATTTCTATTTAATTTATTTTTTTTTGTTATTAAACAAGATCATTGAGATCTTTTTAAGATATTTAGATTTTAGAGAGTATTTTTTTATAAAATTATCTCATTTCTATTTAATTTTTTTTTTTATTAAACAAGATCATTGAGATCTTTTTAAGATATTTAGATTTTAGAGAGTATTTTTTTATAATATTAACAAGCATTTTTTATTTTATTTTAGTCATTATTTTTTTTGGATTTTTTTTATTATCATTAGTTTTTTAAATTAATTAAAATTATTGAACTCTTTTAAATCAATAAACCGGGTTCTAGATTTTCTTAATCCTTTAAAAATATTATCCTTTATTTCTAAAAACAAATTCACGTGGAAGCTAATTTTGAATTCAAAATAGCCCAACCCACCAAGACTACAAGAAGCCCATTTATTCACGATCTAATCCTCATGATTGCCAACCACTGCCAAAACTGTCTTCATTGGTCATGGCTTCATGCTCACCATTTGTTCTTCCAATTAGAGCCAAGCAACAAGATTCAGGTAACTGTCTCAAACATCCATATACGACATGTTCTTCAAGTATAACGTTATATATCCACTCTGAATCTTGTTTCACAGGAATACATGGAACCGATTCTGGTATGCAAGAAATTAAGATTCTTGGGGTCCATGATTTTTTTCACAACTCTTCAACTGCTAGACGTTGCTGTGTTAGAGTTAAGGTCAGAGTTCATGTCACTCTTCCTGTTTAAAATCATAAGTCTTGCTTATATTATGACTCTCTGAGCTCCAATGGTGGAGTATTCAGACTTGCAAGAGCATATAAATGTTCATTGTTGCATTAATTTTCTTAACGGTACACCACATGCTAAATATAGGCTAATCTGATTGTTAGTGTGATGATAGGCTGCTCCAGGTAATCGAAACACGAAGCCGAATAGCATGATTTGTGCTGACTGTGATGGAAATGGTAAGCTAACTAAAGTCAATCAGCCCATCTTAGAAACGTGATAGAAAATGCGGCTACTGATTTAGAGTTTTGTTTCGTTGTCCAATTACCAGGTGCTGTTCTGTGCTCTCAGTGCAAAGGTAGTGGAGTGAACTCTGCTGATCTTTTCAATGGCCGATTTAAAGCTGGTGACTCATGTTGGCTTTGTGGGTAAGTACTCATCGCAGGCCAAGGACCACAGAGTTTAATTAGTACTTGATCTTGTGGACTGCGGCACACATGAATCACTTCTTATTTATTATCTTGCAGGGGCAGAAAGGAAATGCTGTGTGGGAATTGCAATGGAGCCGGATTCATCGGTGGTTTCATGAGCACTTTTGATGAGTAGAAGCATCTGTATGATACAATTGGATGGAGATATTCATGTAATTGCAGCCAGTCATGTGTTTAATCTGTTCAAATGGATAAACACAAGATCCAATATGGGCTCCCTGACTGTTTCTGTATAGGTTCAACAGTATATAACGATAATGCAGATATCATGTTATTGTGTATTGATGTCAGTGGTTATTAATTTGCATAAGATACTGTGATATTTCTTGAAACTGCTGATGTACAAAACCAGACAGATCAGTCGGTAATGGAAGGAGTTGAGATTTCTACCTTTCACTGTAGCAGGTGGAACTTCACAATATATCTGAATATTTATTGCGATGGCAGTACTAGAGAATCCTTCATCACATGGCTACCAAATCCAAACAAGACTAGTATTTTTGCGTACTAGCTGGTGGCAGCATGCAAATATGATCTGTCACACCATCTGAGATGCTAATGGCTCCTCATGAACTCGCTCCTCTGTTGTTGGAGAGAAGGAGGTGCCTCAGATTCAGGATAGAGCACATGAAAGGCATTCATTGCCATCCAGCTTCAACCAATTTCACTTCTTTCACCCCTGTTCTTGCCAAAAACTGTGCATGCATCACTCCCCTTTCGTTCAAGAAATCCAAGCCAGTCACAGAAACTGCAACCGCTGGAAACTCACTCCATTCACCTGCTGATACATCTTGCAGAATCTCAAAATTACAGCCAAAGTAGTCATGGTTTGATCATTCTGGTATACTTTAGACCCCAAAACATATCATTCATCAACACGTCTTCTCTTTCTTAGTCCTTTTCTCACTCCCGAAACAAGGATGAATCAGCACCTATCCTTTGGTTTTAATATGACAATCTCCTCTCCTCATTGTTCTGATTGCAACCTGGCGTGTTATGTTTCATCCAGCACCATCTCCAGAAAGAAACAATCGGAGAAAGATCAGCCTGCTTAATAAGCCAACGGTCAGAGCTCGCATTGTTACATAGTCATTCAAGTGAGCTGAAACAATCATCATAACCAATCGGAAGGCGATTCTCCGGTGCCAAACGATAGTCAACAGAGAGGACAATGGACTGAGACGCCACAGATAAATCTCCAGGGAAGTGATTGAACCCAAGCCATGTGGTTGAGCAAAAGCAAAAGCAACCTCCATGAAAATGAACCACAACCGGAAGCTGAATCATGGAATCAGGAGTATCAGGAAGGGACAATCTTGCAGTTATTTTTTTAGATGAGTCAATGGTCACATCTTTGAACTTGAATCCGTTGGAATATGATTTGGATGAGGCAGGCACTATTCCTGGGGCAAACCGTTTTACCAACCCATCAGAAAAGACTTGCAGGAAGCCAGGTATCTCTGCAACTATAGACATTTTGGTTAACAAAATGAAGGTGATTAAGGCCCTGATATCTCACACAAAGCAATGGAGAATATAGTGTAAGGATATAAAGGATCATATGGCTATGCTGATGAGTAGTGGCAATGTGCAAGGTCAGAGTCAAGAGGAATAGGATGATCATTTGAAGGGGCAATGCATTGATTAATCAGAAAACCAATGTTATATAACCTGATAACATGATGGGCAAAGCTGACTGGAAGATGCCATGTTTACTAACACCAAAAAATGTTAGGTTGGTCATCTAAAGGAACCAGCCATCTCAGGATTTACAAGAGCCAAAATTCATGAATCATGATCATGCTTTTCTTTGAGGTTAAGATTGCAAGACCTGAGAATTTTTAATAAACTGTTCAGAAAAAATAAAGGGCAATTGGCCAACTTAATCTTCTGGTGTTTCTTCAAAATTGCTGATGCGCTTGAGCAATCTGTTTTATTTTAATATTTTCTCTGAATAAAAGCCAGTAATACAAAGTCTGAAAGATCAGTTAGTTATGGCAGGAAATGGAGGTTTCTACCATTCGCTATGGCAATAAAAGGTTCAAGATGTTCTGTGTTGTGACTCCTATCACCATCAGCCCTTATGAAGAAACTCTGATAAACCATTTGTGGATATGCACTTCATTGAGAATATTTATTTCACTCTTTTTTTATTATAATATCAGAGCTAGAGATCCTTCCTACTAACATTTTGTCAATTTCTATGATTTAGCAAACTGGAAGCAGGCACCTGTGATCTATATGAAAGACTCCTGAGATGCTAATGGATCTTCATAAACTCACTCATCTGTTGTTGAAGAACGAGAGTTGCCTCAGATTTGGGATAAAATACATGAAAGACATGATCTTGCCCCTCAGCTTCCACCAGTGTCACTTCTTTCACCCCTTTCTTTGCCAGAAACTGTGCATACATCACTCCCCTTTCATTCAAGAAATCCAAGCCAGCCACATAAACCGCCACTGCTGGAAAAGCACTCCATTCAGCTGCAGATACATCTTGCATCTCGAAGTTACATCCAAAGTAATCGCGGTTAGACCCTTCTGGTATACTTAGACCCCAGAACATGTCATTCATCGCCACGTCTCCTGGTGCCCCTTCAGACATCTCTTTCTTAGTCCTTTTCTCACTTCCAAAATAAGGATGAATCAACATCAATCCTTTGATTTCAACCTGATAGGTTTTACTCCTTACTGCCCTGATAGCAACCTGGTGTGTAATGTTCCCTCCAGCACTGTCTCCGGATAGAAACACTCGAGAGAGATCAGCCTGCTTAAGCCAAGGTTCAGAACTCACATTGTTGCTTAGCCATTCAAATGAGCGGAAACAATCATCGTAAGCAATCGGAAGGCGATTCTCCGGTGCCAAACGATAGTCAACGGCAAGGACAATGGACTGGGATGCAACGGAGAAGTCTCCAAGGAAGTGATGGAATCCAAGCCAGGTGGTTGAGCAAATACAAAAGCCACCACCATGAAAATAAACCACAACTGGAAGCTGACTCACAGACCCTTGAGTATCAGGAACGAACAACCTCGCGGTTATTGGCTTCGATGAGTCAATCACCACATCCTTGAAGTTGAACCCGTCCGAATATGATTCCGCTGAGTCAGGGACTGTTTCTGAGGCAAACCGTTTTACAGAACCATCAGAAAAGACTTGGAGGTATCCAGGTGCTTCTGCAACAATGGACATTTTTGTTAAAGATGGATATATTCAAGGAGATTAAGGCCTTGAAGTTTCACAGAAAGCAATGGAGACTGAGTGCAGGGATATAAAGGATTATACGGTTCTGCTGAGATATAAGTAAAGGAGATGGGCAGCAGTTCAGAGTCGGAAGAGGAACAGGATGATCATTTAGAGGGCATTAGGAAATCAATATATTATTATTATTATTATATAAGCGGAATTGGCATGGAAATTTCATTCAAGAAAAAAAGAAGAAGATGGAGTCTCTGTTAGGTTGATCACGTAAAGATGTGCAATTAATTAGTCAACCTAACTCTCTCAGGTAGTCAGGTGCAGCAAGAACCAAATTCATTAAAAATAACAACATTTATGACTTTTATCGCGCCAGATAGGGGTCGAACCTATGACCTTCTGCTTAGGAAACAGACGCTCTATCCACTGAGCTACAGGCGCTTATTCATTCTATCACTTTGCAGTAAATATTTGTTGTACTATTGTTTACACTTAAGTCACAAAACTTGGTAATGTCCCGCTTTTCAAAAATATTAAAATAATATATTTTTATTTTTAATATTACCTGACCAAAACAATTAAAAAAATACTTAAAAATAATACTGATCGATGTTTTTTTTTGCACTTTACAAACAGGTTAAATCACATAATCAAATACGACATATATTAATTTTTTGATACAGATATTATTAAACACACAGATATACGTTACACAGCATATATATATATTACTCTTTTATTTTATATCAAATAATAAATAATTAAATAAATATCAAGCTACCTGAATATATAAATATAATTGAAACTGAGCCATGAATATTCATTTATTATTAAAAGCAAAAACCATCTTCCCAGCAATATAAAACCAAAATTGAGTGAAGCTGAAGCACAGGATAGATACATTTTGAGGTAAATAAATTGATGAAAATTGTTGTACCCTCGCGCGGAGCTTGACATCGCGGCGACCCTTCTTGGAAAGAGAAATTGGTGTCGAGGTTTTTGTTTTGTGAATAAAAGAGTCGTCACCTAATATTATGGTCACTAGAAAATCTAAACTGGTTTTTTAGATATTTTAAGGCAATAAACTGATTGCGTAAAGAGAATGTATTATCACCTCTAATACGCTATACCTAATCTAAGCTGTTTGGTGTTTGGTTTGCCTTGCTATGGTGTTGGTGTTCTCTAATCAGTTTTTCTAGAATAGGTTTGCTATAATGAATGGCTTGGGTTCAAAGTCTTAAAAATTGAACCATTGGCCAATATAGATCATACCTTTAGATATGTCTATAGAGTGCCAAGAAGAACCGATGCAGATCTCTTGAAACCTATGTTTGATTAGAAATAAATTTACAACTTATGAATTAAGAGACAACTAAGATAAAAATTTAAGGAGATTCAATGTGCTTAAAAGCTCATTTTTCCTTTTAGTATTTGAAGTGTTCGCGACTCGTAAATCGCAGAAAAGAGAAAGAAAAAAACTAAGTTAGAAATCTAAGGGAATTCAAGGTGCTTTAGAAGTTCATTTTACCTTAGTATTTTATACTTTCACGGCTCATAAACCGTGGAGTCAAAAATTGAAATGTGCCCAATTATAATTGAGGTTTCTTTCAAGGATATGTGATTAAATAAATAATCATGACTTATTATTTCTATAAAAGTATTTTGGATATTAACCACTTGGGTCTTAAGGTGGGTGACCAAGAGAGAGTCTGAAAATTTGTGTTGATGGGCGGCTTTGGACTCCTCTAGAGAGGGTTTAGATTTAGGTTTTTTATGTGTTTCCCTCACTTTTTCTGCTCTTAAAATTCCCTCATTTTGCATATGGCTAGAGGTTTACTTATATAAAAAATCTTTACACGTGTTATTCAAGAAAATATTGCAATAATTATTGCAGAGATTGTCTTCTATAACCAGCACCAATCAAATCTTATATCTATGGTCTTTTATATTGCAGTAATTATTTTCTCAACATGTAAGATTCAGTAATTATCTCCTTGATATATTGCTTCCTTGATATTAGCCAAAAATTATTATGACATTTTCTTATGTAGTCCCTATTTTTTCAATTCCTTCAACGAAACCAATTACTTTTCAAAGTTTAAAATTGGTCTTTAATTAACCCGATAAATTCTTGAAACATTAAATCAAGTCCCTTGAATCATACTGGCAAACTCATGTCAGGATCCTTCTCGCGGCAGGATTCTCTGTTTTCATGCTAGATATTCAAACGGGAATATCTTGAGCTTCTAATATCGAAATTAGGCGATTTAAAAACTCAAATTCATCTACCCGTACAGGTCTACAACTTTCATGAATGATTCAAAGTGAGATAAATTTCGTTTTGAAAAACAGAATTGCAAAAACTCGAGCTGGAACATTTCTCGCGGCAGGATTCTCTATTTTCTCATTAGATATTCACATGGTAATATCTTGAGCTTCTGATATTGAAATCAAGAAATTCAAAAACCCAAATTCATCTACACATATAGGTCTACAACTTTTATGAAGAATTCAAAGTGAGATAAATTCGTTTTGAAGAACAGAATTTGACTGCAACCTAGTTGGTCAAAAGAATTTCCTGATCTGATTCAGGAAACTGACAATGCCGAATATCCCAATCTGACTGAGAGTCTGCCATAAAAACAATGAGCCCTAGGACCTAATAAAGGTGTAAGTCAATTCTTCAACATGTCATGAGTGACAGAATATAGCTAGGATGATCACATATTGCATGAAACCAAGTCAAAATCAGAGCCTAAGTTGGAACAAAAAATTGTGACAGCAGCAGAATCAATTTTCAGTACAAATTCTGAAGGATTTATCTAATCTTAAAGACCAGATAAAGAAGGAACTAATTTGAAATTATAAGACTCCTAATTAGCCTAAAAATCCTGACAATTTTGGCGGCAAAGAAAAAGAATACAAAGAGTAGAAAACAGTTCAAACAACGTTCGAAAAACATTTTTTCTTCTCTGCTTTTGTCAATTTTCAACAATCACAACTAAACTCCTGCATTTGGTTAAGGATACACACCATCTGTAATATATGGGGTCCAAAAATCAATAACAACAAAAATGATTTGAAATTAATTGGTTAACAACGACATAAAAGTCAAAACCAAATTTATATTCCACAAAAAAACAAATAGCAGGGCATCCTTCTAATATTTAAGAATTTACAGGAATAAAATGGAGTCACTAAGCTATGATTTAAGCACACCAATGTCACGGTATCAGAATCCATTTGTATAATATAAGAGAAAGAGAAATTAACAAGTTAGCTATTCTGATTTTCTCGAAAAACAGAATGAAGAAAGTCTATTTGGCTGCTTGTTCCAAGACATTAACTTTCTTCCAATCCCCCTCCCTGTGTATTAATTTGCAAAGGGGGCAATGAATACACGCTTACAGTTGAGCTTCCACTCCGAATATCCTTCAAGACGCGAAGTGCTGACAGTGTTAGCTTCACGTACATGCTTTCCATATACTCTATCTCTGGGAGTTCGCTGGGAACTCTGAGCGACCTCTCTGAACTTTCAGTTGAAGTTTTGGTATCAAGGCCGCTTATCTCATCAGTTATTTGAGGAGAGACGGATGGTTCTTTTCTAGAGAAAATATGATCCAGCATCGTCTCACACTCCTTAATAAGCTTGTTAAGTACATGAGTTGTGTAGAATGGCTGTTGCATAATCCTTTGGATGAAGGGCATGCGGACCAGAGCTCCAGTTCTCTTATCATATTTCTTCAGTATCTTCACTAGTCCTGCAAACAGAACGCAAAGATTCAGAAGAATAATTTCAAGTTGTTGAATGAGAAAAACCTCCATTCCAAGCACTTCTTCGACTTAGGCCTGGTTTAGGATAAGTAGCTGCCTCAGTGGCAAGTTTCTTTGTTGCCCTTTTTTCCCTCCCACTACACTAAACAAGTGACCCTCATGCACGCAATACCATAGACTTATCTCTATACAAGTCTAATCAATTCCCATCAAGTGGCACTACTGAGCTCATGTCAACTTAATATGCATTCTTATTTGCCATAGTCTCTCGATTTGTAAGCCATTCACCATAACATTGACAATGTCACCGAAAGGGTAGTTGCTCACAAGGATATAAATCATATTCAATGAACTGTCCATCACGCTTAATCCACAGAGATCACAGGATTTCACCAACCACAGGAAAGGGAGACAAATACCTGTATAGTTAAGGGCACTGTAATTCTCCAACAACACCATCTCTCCATGAAAATCCACTATCTCCCTCCCTACTTTCATCAGCTCTTCATTTGAATCCTTCGCCTTTTCTGCTCTATCTTGTAGCTCCTGCATTGCAATCACAGCCCAAAAATCACATTTCAATTAAAACACATGTCAACCCCAACCACATTCTCCCAAATCCCATCACTTTATAAAAAGAAATGCACTTCAAGTTTATAAACTTCACTCTCTTTTTCATGTTCATGTCAACCAATCACTTGAATTCCACATCAACCATTAAACACACAAATTCCTATCTTCTACAAATACAATTCAAACCCAAAACGTTTATTCAATGCACTCGATATCACTCGCATGCAAATGAGCCCTGAATCCAGATTACCTCCCTCTCGCACACATGTGGGACCCACTTGAAAAGGAGGGAGATGATCCATGAGATAACCTGCTTTCTTTCTTTTCTTCTCTACTTCTTTTTTTTTTTTCCATATACTCACTAGCAATTTCATATAAACCGTAAGAAAAAATATATTTTCTACCCAAAATTCAATCACTGAAGACATATTAGTATTGAAAAAAATAAATAAAAAATAAACATGTAATATCAATTAAAAAAAGGCCAAGACCAAACAAACAAACATGAACTATAAAAATAAAAACTAAATCGAAATTAAAATTCAAATAAGCAAAAAATATACCTTCCATTCGATAACATAATCCTCTTCTTTCTCGACAATAAAAGAATTAAACTTCTCCATCTCATCTTCCAAAACCCTAACAAAATCAATTACCTCCTTCTCCACCTCACCACTGTCCATTTGATCATCATCCAATCGAGGCCGTTTATTCAGTGGCTTATCACCCTCCTTAGGATAAATTAACTTCAATTGTTTCTTCAAATCTTTATAAGATAAGAACTTATCTCTCCAATCCGGCAACGTTTCCTCCATTAAATTACTTAAGCTCTTCCAGAACTTCATTGTTTTCCTCACCGCACCAGATCACTGCCGCTGGAGAAGACAATCGTTAAATGATTGGTGATGGTAATTATTTATTTAACTTTTTATTATTATGAGAGAAAATTATGAGAGAGGTAGAGAGAAGAGGAGAGAGAAATTAGACGTGGCTGGCTGTGGGTTAGAGAGAGAAAATGCGGGGCGTAAAGGAGAATAGAATATTCGTAGGAACTCGAATATCCTCTTGGTGCTTGTCTCCTCAGAGAGTGAGAGGATATAATCTTTTCTGATGACTACAAATTGATCCCTAAACTATAAATTATCTTTTCATAATGTCATCAAGGTTTCAATATTAGCAGATTTTAGTCTAGAATTAATAGGTTTTAATCAATGTTGTCCTTGTCAGAAAAATTAACAGAATTTATTTGTGTTGTAGGAAGCAAAAACAAATTAAATTATATGCACACAATGATCTTTCTCATTTTCTGGACAAGTTGGTTTTATCAAATTTAAATAAATTATTTAATTTGATTTGAATGATAATTTTTTTCTTTTTTTATGCCAAAAAATAGTATATCATATCAAATTATTTTTTTATATTTAGTGATTTTCACAAGTATTTGAGACCATGTCTGTGTCGGAAGTTGAATACTTTGGTTTTGTGTTAATGTGAGGAAGAATGGTTTATTTTCATGTTTTAAAAATATTTTAAAAAATTTTATTTTTTTATGTTTTAAATTAATAATTTTGGTGTTTTCAAATCATTTTAATATGCTGATGTGAAAAATTATTTTTAAAAAATAAATAATATGTATTATTTTAATATATATTCAAATAAAAAATATTTTAAAAAACAATTACAATTATATTTTCAAACACCCCAAAATCAAAACTTTGTTACATTATAAATATGTATTCAAGAGAATGAAATTTTGATAGTCTGTGATTAGTGACATGCCACATGCCTTTGTTTGTAACTATACATGCACCCAAAACAAATTATGCCTTGATATATTAATAATATTGAAAAGATTTTAATAAAATAAAATAAATTTTAAAATATTAAAAAAATTATTACCAATAAACAAAGTGAACCATAATTTAAATAATAATCATGGGATACTTGAGTTATCATTAATAATATTTTTGGTATTGTTTGATTTGTTTTATTAAAATCTGTATTATAATTCAAGCTTTAATATATTTATGAGATCTATTTATTTATCTCTCTTTTCTCTATCCTCACATGTAATCCATTCACTTTTTTAAAATGTTATGATTTAAAATGTTATAATTTTTAATTATAACTTTTAGTGTGTTTACAAACTATACTATTTAGTAATTTATTAAATGTCATGTCCGCGTGATGTTGTGAGCTTATGGCATGCTTGTGTGTTGTTGTGGATTTGTAGAAAAAATCATAAAAAATTAAAAAAAATATATGAAGAAAATTGTTGCAATCCACAATGTTTTCACGAAAAAAACTACAAAGCTAAATTCTCAACCAGCTTAATATTAAAAAAATAAAATTAATAAAAATAATTTTTAAAAAAATCATAAAAAAACAAAAGAAAAAAAACTATGCAGGGGAACACTGTAGCAATCTATAATATTTCATGAGGAAATCTATAGTTGTAATTCTCAACTAGCTCAATATTAAAAATAATAAAATCAATAAAGACAATTTTGAAAAAAATCATAACAAAAACAAATCATGTGGGGAAACACTGTAACAATCCATAATGTTTTAAAGAAAAAAACTACAAAGCTAAATTTTTAATCAGTTCAATATGAAAAAAAATAAAATCGACAAAGACAATTATGAAAAAAAATCATAAAAAAATCATATGGGGAAACACTGTAACAATCAATAATGTTTTAAAGAAAAAAACTACAAAACTAAATTTTCAACCAGCTTAATATTAAAAAAATAAAATCGACAAAAAAAATTATGTAAAAAAAGAAGAAGAAGAAAAGACAATTTTAGAAAAAAAAGCAAAAAAAAAAAATTAAAACAAAATATAAAAATAACATGTAGGGAAAATTAAAGATAAAGTTTTAACCAGTTCAATATTAAAAAAAAAAATCGACAAAAATAATTTAAAAAAATACAGAAACAAAAAGGAATAAAAAAAAGAAGATGATTTTGGAAAGAAAAAAAAACATGTAAAGCCCAAAAAAATGAAAAATAATATAGGGAAAAATAAAAAAACAAAAAAGAAAGAAGAAGACAATCTTCAAAAAGAAAAGAAAAAAAACATGTAAAATAAAAAAAACAAGAAAAAATAAAAAAAAAAGAAAACAAAACAAAAAAATGTGGGGAATAGGGGTGATCATTTTCGGTTCAGTTTGGTTTTTATTAAAAAAAGTAACCAAACTGAAATTTTTTTAAAAAAATCGAACTGAAACCGGGTCAAACCGACCAGTTTCGGTTCGGTTCGGTTTTTTAGGGCAAAAACCGGAGCAAACCGGTTTGGCTCGGTTTTTCCAGTTTGGCTCTGTTTTTTTCGGTTTCGGTTCTGTTCGGTTTTTTCTGTTTTTGTTTATAAAACCGAAACCAAATCGAACCGACTGATTTTTTTAAAATTTTAATCGGTTTAATCAGTTTTTTTATTCAATTTTTTTAGTTATTTTTTTTAAATTTTCTCAATTTACTTGATTTTTCGATTTTTTTAGTCAGCCCAGTAAAAAAGCTGTATTACTTATTAATTTAAACTTTATTATTATTATTATTATTATTTTTTAAATACCAACCCCAGGCGGGGAAAAGAGAAAGTGACCTCATCTAAAAAAAAAATGGTTTCTTTCTCTCGGAACAACTTCTCCTAGGAGGTAACCACAAGTCCAAAAGAACTTCAGATGCAGGCTGTTGACCAAAACAGCTTCGCAAGCAGGCTATTGACCAAAACAGCTTGACGTACAAGCTATTAACCAACACCCATGCTATATATATATACATCAACTTTGTTCTCTTTGTTTAGCTAGCCACTCACACTATCCTCCTCTCTAACTCACTGAAAACCCATGAAGATTGTCTCAATTCTAGCTTGATCAGGATCATAACTTTAAAAGGGATAAACAGAAAGGTTAGTACTTTTATTTTGATGATACATTATTGTGTGATTCATTTTGATATAGATTGTGCATGTGTATAATAATGTGTCCTGGGTTTTGCTATGGGGGAACGGGTTCTTTTTTATGGAAAGGGTTGATGGGGTTTGATAAAATGGTTTTTTTTCGTCATCTTAATAGTATATGATGCATTGGTTTAGATTGTTCATGTGTTCGCGAGTGTGTCCTGGGTTTTGCTATGGAAAGATGGGTTCTTTTTAATTAATGAATGGGTTGATGGGGTTTGTTGAAATCCTGTCTGGTTGCTGAGAAGGTGTAAAGAGAACGAAACTAAGGTGTTTTTTTTTTTTTTTAATTAAAGCTGCAAACTTTCGCAAATGGATTGTTTCTATTTGGTAAACTTGTTACAAGCATGAGAAAGTGCCTGTTTTTTTTAGTTTAATAATATATGATCATGTTTTTCACTGGTTTAGATTGTTTATATAATAATTAGTTTGTCCCGGGTGTTGCATTGGAAAAATGTTGTTCTTATATGAAATGGGTTGACGGGGTTTGTTGAAATTCTTTTTGGTAACTGATAAGTGTTAAGAGAATTGGAATTTGGGTAACTACATATTTAAGATTCTTTCTGGAAAAAATTGCCAGTCTCGAGCTTTATATTTCGTTTGTTGTTGGCACTTCTTGTGAATTTGTTATTTCATTCGTTTATTTGAGAGAATGCGTTGGGTTGATGTTCAATGTGTTGCAAGAAAGTACAAGCTTTAATATCTCTTTTCTGTTTGTCATGTTTTCTTTAACAGGTTCTTGGTAGAAGATTTTGCTATAATCTTTAGCAGCCGGTGAATCTTTAACAATAGAATGGAGGCAGAAGGAAGATCGAAGGAAACAGTTGTAACCCAAGTTAGTGTTGGTGGGTTTGACATTCATGTCACTGCAAAAGATCTTTTGGAATACTTGGACAGAGCTATTGGACTTGTTTGGCGGTGTAGATTGAAGACTTCGTGGACTCCTCCTGAGTCCTATCCCAACTTCGAGATCACTGACATCACAAAGATCGAAAGGACAGAAGATTATAGGAGAGTGGTGCCCCATGCATTTGTGCATTTTGCCTTACCTCAATCAGCAAGTTTGGCTATGAATGCTTCAGGGAGCTGCGAGCTCTTCTTGAATAACAAAGCATTGAAGGTTAGCTTGGGGCCTAAAAATCCTTTCACCTTGAATCAGCGGAGGAGGACAACAACTCCCTTTAAGCTATCTGATGTGGGCTTTGAGATAGGGAACTTGGTTAGTCGTGACGAGTTCTTTGTTGGTTGGAGAGGACCTCCCTCTGGTGTTGATTTTCTAGTAGATCCTTTTGATGGAACATGCAGGTTTTGTTTCTCTAGAAATACTGCTTTCTCCCTCAAAAGTACATCTGAACATGCTGTTATAAAATGTGATTTTAAAGTGGAGTTCCTAGTGAGAGACATTAATGAGATCATACAGTACACTGAAACATCATGTCTAGTTCTTTTGTTGCAGCTGGCTTCTGCACCTTGGGTCTGGTATAGAACTGCTGATGATGATATTGAAGCATGGGTTCCTTTTGATTTGTTGGATGATGATGACCCTTGGATCCGGACCACAGATTTTACAGCGAGCGGGGCTATTGGTCGGTGCCATTCTTATAGAGTATCAATCCCTCCTCGTCACGGTTCAAAGTTGAGAAAGGCTGTGAAATATCTCAAGGAACGGAGGGTTCAGGTCCTTCAGGAGGAAAACCACAGACGACGGATCAGGATTTTGGACGAACCGGACTTTGGAATGCCCATGTCAGATCCATTCTTTTGTATTCATCACAAGGAGGGAATAACTTTTGAGGTATTGTTTTTGGTGAATGCTGTCATGCATAAAGGCATATTCAATCAGCATCAATTATCAAATGACTTCTTTGACTTGTTGAGAAATCAACATACTGAAGTCAATGTGTCTGCACTGAAGCACATCTGTACTTACAGACGCCCAGTGTTCAACGCTTATAGGAGGCTTAAAGCTGTCCAAGAATGGTTGCTGAAGAACCCAAACCTTTTTAAAAATCCGAAACAGTTGGGCGACATTGTAGAGATTAGAAGGCTGGTCATCACTCCAACTAAAGCCTACTGCCTTCCACCTGAAGTCGAACTCTCCAATAGGGTTTTGAGGAAATACAAGGATGTTGCTGATCGGTTTCTCAGAGTTACCTTCATGGATGAGGGCTTGCAGAGAATGAATTCAAATGTTCTAAACTATTATGTTGCTCCTATTGTCAGAGACATCACATCTAACTCCTTCCCTCAGAAAACAAGAATCTTCAAACGAGTGAGGAGCATTCTGACGGAAGGGTTTTATTTATGTGGTCGGAGATACTCCTTTTTGGCCTTCTCAGCCAATCAACTGAGGGACCAATCTGCTTGGTTTTTTGCTGAAGAAAGAAACATAAGTGTGCTGGATGTTAAAAGCTGGATGGGGAAGTTCACCAATAGGAACATTGCAAAGTGTGCGGCAAGAATGGGTCAGTGTTTCTCCTCCACTTATGCGACTATAGAAGTTCCACCAGAGGAGGTTAATTCTGATCTTCCTGATATTGAAAGGAATGGCTATGTTTTCTCTGATGGCATTGGCATTATCACTCCAGATCTTGCCAGGGAAGTTGCAGAGAAACTCAAGTTAGATATTGATCCCCCCTGCGCTTACCAAATCAGATATGCTGGTTGCAAAGGAGTTGTGGCTTGTTGGCCAGGGAAAGGTCACGGTGTCCGCTTGTCTTTGAGGCCGAGCATGAACAAGTTCCAATCAAACCATACGACTTTGGAAATCTGTTCTTGGACTAGGTTTCAACCTGGTTTCCTAAACAGGCAGATAATTACACTGCTCTCAACTCTCAATGTTCCTGATGCAGTATTCTGGAAGATGCAGGAAACTATGGTCTCCAAACTAGACCAAATGTTTGTTAACTCGGATGTTGCATTTGATGTCCTCACTGCATCATGTGCTGACCAAGGGAATGTTGCTGCTATAATGTTGAGTGCAGGTTTCAAGCCTGATAGGGAACCTCATTTACGAGGAATGCTAACTTGTGTAAGGGCTGCACAGCTTTGGGGCCTTAGAGAGAAGACTCGAATTTTTGTTCCCTCCGGAAGATGGTTGATGGGCTGCTTGGACGAGCTAGGGATGCTTGAACAAGGCCAGTGCTTTATTCAAGTGTCAAATTCATCTCTGGAAAAATGTTTTATGAAGCATGGCGCAAAGTTTAGTGAGGCCAAGAAAAATCTTCAAGTTGTCAAAGGGACTGTGGTAATAGCTAAGAATCCCTGTCTTCATCCTGGAGATGTAAGGGTTTTGGAAGCGGTTGATGTCCCAGGACTTCACCACTTGTATGATTGCCTTGTCTTCCCACAGAAAGGTGAGAGGCCCCACACAAATGAAGCTTCTGGAAGTGATCTTGATGGGGATCTCTACTTTGTCACTTGGGATGAAAACCTAATTCCTCCCAGTAAGAGGAGCTGGATACCCATGCAGTACGACGCTGCAGAAGCCAAACTTCTTGCTCGTCCTGTCAATCATCAGGTATCTATGTGCTTTATTCAAATATTACCTCTGAAGTTTGTGGAATATTGTAGTGCTTGTAACGTTATCTGCAAATATATTTTTCACTCCTGTTACCTTGAGAGAGTTTCTTCACCTCCTTTACTATGTAAATTGGGTAACTCATACATGTCCCTAATCTTAAGCATAATACCCATGTGAAGAACCTTCATGCCAGTTTTAACTTTCATAAACATACTGGGAGGCTATTTTGTATTTTTGTCTCTTTTAATCCAGGATATATGATAGCAGTTCTCAAGTTCAGTGTCATCCAACTTTCTGAGCTACAAGTCTTGTATCTGCACCTTCTCTAAACCATTTGCATGCATCAGACATCAGGGGCAACTAGTTCATGCAATGTTAGAAGTTTGAGCATTATAGGAGTGCAGGTTCTGATTTTAATAGAAACCTTTCAGTGTAAAAATGCTGAAGGATGCGAGTTTCCAAATTCCTTTTCCCTGGATTCCACCTGAAGGAAGGTTATAACCGGGTATTAGCCTTTTTCTTATTAAAACAAGAAAAACATTGCTGCGTCATTCTAATTCTACTACGTTGCTGAACTGTAAGATCAGATATGAGGGAAAATCATGCTTGGCAGAAACTGATATATTTGTAAGCTGAAACTGATATATTTGTATCGTGTATACATTTCTGAATACCGCTGAGGATTCGGATTGTAGGTCATTTAATTATTTTGTGAAACTGATATATTTGTATCGTGTATACATTTCTGAATACCGCTGAGGATTCGGATTGTAGGTCATTTAATTATTTTGTGATTGCCATGCATGCCACTGAGTAAATTTCTAATGTTTTGTATTTTTGTCATACAGGATATTATAGAATTCTTTGCAAAAAACATGGTGAACGAGAATTTAGGGGCCATATGCAATGCACACGTGGTTCATGCTGATTTGAGTGAGTATGGTGCTATGGATAAGAACTGCCTAACGCTGGCAGAGTTAGCCGCTACAGCTGTTGATTTTCCCAAGACTGGGAAAGTTGTTAGCATGCCTCCATATTTGAAACCCAAAATGTACCCAGATTTTATGGGGAAAGAGGAATACCAGTCCTACAAGTCAGAGAAAATTTTGGGAAGGCTATATCGCCAGATAAAAGATGCTTATGATGAAGATGTAGCTGCATCTTCGGAGCTTAATCTCGTGCCTGGTGATATCCCTTATGATTCTGATCTTGAAGTGGTGGGAGCTAGTGATTATATCAGTGATGCCTGGGATCAAAAGTGCTCATATGATGGGCAGTTGAATGGCCTTCTTTCTCAGTATAAAGTGAAGAGGGAGGAAGAGGTTGTAACAGGGCACATATGGTCTATGCCGAAGTACAGCAGCCGGAAGCAAGGAGAGCTGAAAGATAGGCTTAAACATTCTTACAATTCTTTAAAGAAAGAATTCAGGCAAATCTTTGAGAAAATGGATTTAGAGTTTGAGCAACTTGAGGATGGTGAAAAGAACAAGCTTTATGAGCAGAAGGCGTCGGCTTGGTACCAGGTTGTCTACCATCCTCAATGGGTGAAGAAATCTCTGGAGTTACAAGATCCAGATGGTGCTGGTACTTCAGTGATGCTGAGCTTTGCTTGGATTGCAGCTGATTACCTTGCTCGGATCAAGATTCGGCATAGGGAAATGGGAAATGTTGACTCTGCTAAGCCTGTCAACTCACTGGCCAAGTATCTTGCTGACAGAATGTGACCAGCATCTGACAGTGTTACTTAGTTATGTTTTGTGGCCGTGATACTTTTTGGCCGCAATGCCACTCTGCTATAATATTGTTAATTCTAGTAACTGTCGTGTTTTTGTTATATAAGATGCTGGATTTTGAACTGGTATCATCACTGTTGATAGTGTTCTCATGTTGCAATGACAGTCCTTTGGAATGATCTAGTGGTTTTATTTCCTAAGATCAGGTCAGAAAGCTTGGAAGTCATTTTTTTCTTTTTCTAGACATGAATATTTGCACCAGACACAAGTAGATATATCCTAGCAGTTGAGGTCTATCCTAGCGGTTGTATATCTGATTACTTTTTGTGAAGCAAGTTTGAGTTATAATAATTTCAATTTCTTTTGTTATTATTGTGTAATGGGGGAGATCTATCCTCTATAGTGTTGCCTGAGGCTCAATGGGGCCTACCGATGTTGTTGATTCAGTGCACAACCTGGAGCTGTAGGACTGAACTGCAACCATACACTTTCATGTTTCTGGTTTCAATGGAACTTCTTTTTTCACAAGTTCATATAGCGTATGATGTGGATTGCTATTGTTCAGGATTTATAATTTTTTAGTCGCCTGGTTAAGTTTTCCAGTTAGCTCTTTTCGTCTGCTGCAGGAACCCAGAAACAGTTCTATCATACTAGCACGAAATTAAATTAGGATCTATCAGTTCTTTTTTAGAGATGGTTGGCTCTGTATGGTAGTTGGCTGCTCTGCTCTATCCTGATATACAGAGCAAGAAGAGAGGATCGGTCAAATTGTCACTGTGTAGTGTAGCTTTTCTCAGTTGTCCTGTTCAGTCCGGAATCAGGAATGAGAGAGTGTGCACTTGATGCGGAATTGCTTGCAAATTTTTTCTTATCACAGTGAGATATTATTTTGTTGATATTGGATATTTAAATTAGTATGGATATTTAGATTTATATAAAGACAAGAGATATTACTTGTAAGGTTTTTGGTGTTGATGACAGCCAATAAGTTGGGAAGAAAAATACAGTCGTGTACACTCGTTATCATACAACATGATTAAATGTGCTATTTAGAGTATGAAAACACAGATGAAGAATTTTATAAAACATGTTTGTGTTCCCGTACAAATTGCAAATTTAGATTGTAATGGCATCAATGATAATACGTAATTATATTAGAAGGAAGTCGTAGAAAAATACAGTATTTGTAGAATATAATCGTAATCCTGATTTTATTCTCCATGATTTTTTAACATATATCATTCCATATTCGGAAAGCTATGGAAACCAGATGTCATCTTGAATAAATCATAGTTGTGATGAGATTACAAGTAGTTGAATAGGGTAATAAAATTAGGACATTAATGTCACATTTTTATGATGTATTAAAAATTCAATGCACAATAATATAATCCACAACTATAAAATTACTACATGTTATTTTTATTCATTATATTACAAACAATACTCTTAAAAGATATTTTAATTAAATATATTTAAACTGTTTTTTACTCAATAAAAATTTAACTACAATTTCAATCAAACACACATTTTAATCTAACAAATCACATTTAAAAGTGATTTTGTAAAACATATTTTTTTAATCATAATTACGAAAACTACTATAAAACTAAATATTCATTTAGAATATCAAATTACTTATGATAGACCATAAAAGGAAATGTTAAGTGAAGTATAAAGTATTTATCTCCAACATATTACATGATCCAATATGTCTTTATAAGTATTTTTATTAAATTATTTTTGAGGTAAATATTTTTCATGTTACATTTTTTTCTGGGGAAGTGTTATATCCCAAACATGTTAATTTTTACGAGGCAGAAATAATTTTCCAAGACCTATTTTGCCGACACGCATCTCTTCCAGCAGATTTCCACAAACAAATTAATTAATGTTTTGTTTCAAAAAAAATTATGTGAGCCTGTTTGTTTTTGTGTTTTAAAAATATTTTTAAAAAAATTTAAAATTTTTTTATGTTTTTATTAACTTTAAATTAATATGTTTTTAGTGTATTTAAATTATTTTAATGTCTTAATATTAAAAATAATTTTTAAAAAATAAAAAAAATATTATTAATATATATTTTAACATAAAAATTATTTGAAAAATAATTATAACAACACAAAACGAGGAAGTACATATAGTCGCTGCTGTACAATACTGAATTTTAGCTAAAACGAACACGTACAGAGCATTATTTTTAAAATAAGCCATTATCGTCATAATTGCATCCATACCGATCGAGTTGCCACGGCTCCCTTATAGAGTGTTCTGTCAGCTTGATTTCTCTTTCAAATACACAATTAATTGGAGGATTGTCACTGTCTAATCTGTTCTTGTACTAATTAATTTGTTATTGAATATATAATCACATTGTTTTGGAGTCTGTTTAATATTGTATTTGTAACTATATTTTATCAAATTTTAATTTTTATTTGCTAAAATTAAGTGCGGTTTGTACCTTTTGAATCGTTTTGATGTGCTGATGTCAAAAATGATTTTTAAAAAATAAAAAAACATCATTGACATGTATTTTAGCATGAAAAACTATTTAAAAAGTAACCGTAACTACACTGCCAAACACTCTCTTAATCAAAATTCTCTTGTCTATTGAGCTATATATATATATATATATATACACACACACACACACACACACACACACACACACACACACACACACACACACACACACACACACAAGCCAAGTACTCTTATCTTTTGTACTAACCATGGTGGGTTAATTCTTGAGTCTTTTCTAACAATCAATAAAAATGATAATATCATATCTATATATATAGCAACGTATTTTTCTACAACTTCATTTTCACATGTATTTAAGTACTTGTATTTTTATGACTAAATTCGCACACCTAAAAACAGGCAGGTAGGTATGAATGCCCCATGTCACGCTCATCTAATTAATACTCGAGCTAGCCACTCTTTAGAAAAAAGGATATAATATATGTACCTTTTCCACGACTGTTGCTGCAGATGCACAAAATCACAGATGAACACCATGTGAAGGCACCATGTTATTGGCTGATCATTCTCCTTGCAAATCAGGCAAACTGGTTTTATAAACACTCCACAAGTTATATATATCTAGGCTTGTGGCCCCTAATCAACACGGCTTGCATTGAGAAATTGTGTAGGGTTCAAAGCAAGTGATTATTGGTTTGTACAATATTTCCAGTCACCAATCACAAGAACAAATAAGTTCCTTAAACCATGGAGATTATGAGGTGGGATTCTGTGACTGGCAACTATACATGGAGGAATTGGACAACTTATATAGGAAGGGATTGGAGAAGGGATTCTTATACTAGCTAGCTGCCATGTAGGACATGCATGGAACAAGGGTCAAGGAAGGTTTTCTAGCTAAACCCCACAAGAAATAGAGGTAAATTAATGTCAATTCCGATTAAGCAGCTCTTCTATCATTTGCATAGCAATTCTATCCTCTCCTTCCGTACCATTTTCCGGCTCAATCTCAACCGTCGACAATGACTCTGTCTTCTTGTTGTAATTTCCAAGCTCCACCTTCATGACCCAATTTGAACTTGAACGAGAACCAGCTTTCTTCTGCCACACACCAATATGAGAGTTATCATTATCAAGCCTCAGGCAAGTGAGTGAAGGAGAAGGGTCTTTGCCGCAACACTTTCTTAGCTTTGAGTTGAGAAGCTCAGCCAGTGCCTTGGCAGGCAAAGGAGAGTTGTTATCTTTGCCAAGACTTGTGTCTTGATCAAGGTGACTTGTCGGGAAATTGGTCTTGGCATTCTGTCCATTCATCAATATAGCTGCTTGATCATACGCTCTTGCTGCTGCCTCAGCTGTCTCAAATGTCCCCAGCCACACCCTCCTCTTCCTATACACAAAATAAACAAGAAACATTGAATTAACACCCCAAGCTAGCTAGCCCATATCACAGTACCCTTCTCTCTACATTAAAGAGAAATGTCCATATCATAATGTGGCTAGCTAGCTAGCTAGCTATGTTATAGGCATACACACACACAAACACACACACACCCCTTGTTCTTTATATTTCTCAAGGAGGTAGATGATCTTATTAATGAAGTGAGTGGGTACCGAAGGGGAGAGACTTACAGTAACGGGTGGCGAATTTCAGACACCCAAGAGCCCCACTGGCGTTGCCTGACGCCTCTGAATTTCTTTGATTGTACCATGTTTAGAGAGAGGCTATTTAGAAAAATATTGCAGAGATCATAATGATAATGGTAAGTACGAGAGTGATCGGAGGGAAGCGAATGTGTTGTGGTGAAGAGGTAATGAAAAGTGGACCTTGCGCTTAATATATAGACAAAATTTATGTGAATTGTCGGTGAATTGGATGGGAAAAGTCTAAAGTCGCAATAAAGATTTCACCTACACATGAATTGGTGTTATGGAAAAATTACTTTGCCTACTTCCATACCAACTGGAATAAATGATAACATATACTCATCATTGCTTTGCCCAGCTAAGTAACCTCTAACATGTTCTACCAATCAAATCAAGAGGAGCCGATGAGCTTACACCAATGTCATCACCATACTCTTTAAGTACACATGCGTGCAAACATTGCGCCTGCTACGTGCTGCTGGAGAAAATAATTTCAAGGGTTGAGTTTTCCATGGCTGCAGTACTCGTCTGCAGTTGAAATATGCACCCTAAGGGTGTGTTTGGCATTGCGTTTGCAACTACGTTTTGTTAAATTTTGAATTTTTTTTTTGTTAAAATTGAGTGCGGTTTGTACTTTTTGGATCGTTTTGATGTGCTGATGTTAAAAATAATTTTTAAAAAATAAAAAAACATCATTGGCATGTATTTCGGCACGAAAAGCTATTTGAAAAACAACCATAACCACATTGCCAAACACATTATTAATATAGGCTTTGTTTATGAGCTTGGTTGTTGTTGTCAGAACAAAATTCTTTTCAAAACATAAGATTCTCGTATCCTTGACTTAATAAATGTAAGAGAAAAAATTAATGTGCAGAGAAACATAGAAAATTTATGCTGTTGAATGAGTTGATGTGAAGCCCTTTAATGAGCTTCAATGGCTTGAGCTTGCCTAGCTATATTTTACTTGGTGGTCGGAGATATTTATAAATCTTGATTACTTCGGTTTATCTCATGAAATATAAAGAGTAGTGTTGTCTATATTTTATGATGCATGGAGTTATGGGTGCCTCGTAACAAGTGAAGTAATATGATGAAGAGTGATTTTGTGGTGAATGAAGGAAAAAAATGAATACCATTAGCACTAAGGTTGATGCTTGTCGTAATCTAATTTTAGATTTCTAAAAACTTTCTTGATTTTCAAAAATATTTTAGTCAAAAAAATGTTAGGAAAAAAAATTGTTTTCAGTTCACAAACAAGTGATTTGAGGTCTTGTTGAAGAAAATTGAAAGAAATAGTTGAAATCAGTCATAATTGCGCAAATTAAATATCCAATTAAACCAATTGAAGGCTTAATTGAGAAGAAAAATTAAGATTGCGAGTAAAATTCGCTAATTTTGCAAGACAATAACCAAAATGAAGGAGATGAAAAGTTTTGGGCATCTAGTTAATTCAATCAAAAGACTTAATTAAAGATAAAATTGATTTTTCAAGTTATTTTGACTAAAATTGCACAAATTGAAGAGTCAAGATAAAAATTATAAAAGGTGCCAATATTTAAAGACTAATTTGAGTTCAGTCAGGTGTGAGATTAAAAGACAAATTGATTTTTAAGGTTAATTTGAACAAAATTGAAATCAATGACCAGGTGTAATATACAAAGGATTGATTTAAGTTCAATTATGGATCAAATTGAAAGAAAAATTATGATTAAGTGAATTGGATCAAAATTGGAACAATTAGAAGTACAAGGAGCAAAATGAACATTGAAAAGAAAAAAAAGGATTAAATGAAACAAAGCATTTTGGATAAAAAGGACACGCCAAAACAATATTAACTTGTTAGTTTAGTGTTTATTGTCAAAATTATTCTCGGATCAACTTTCTTACTTAGAGATAAAATCTATTTTTTTATTGATTTTTAAATAGTTTTTTTAAAACCATTTGAGGTTTTCACAAAAAAATAATAATTCTTCTTATAATTTTAATCCGAAATAATAAGATAAATTTATGTATTTTGCATTTAAGTCAATAATACCTGAAACTTATAATTTCAGGTACCATTAAATGCTTGTTACATTCTTTCAACCAAAGCCAGCAGCATTTCAATAAAAAAAAGTCGGCCATGGTGTCGAGCCTTCATAACATGTATGTCTATAGAAACTTTTACTGTAGACACATTTACTTTTATCTCTTTTACATTTTACTGTGGATTGTAAAGTTTTCATTTGGTGCTCGAATTTTTTATTTACACAATTGAGCCCTTTTAAGCTCAAATTAAAGCCCAATTGCATATTTTTCGGGGGGTGATAGTTGAATTAAAATATAGAGGACTAAAGTGAAAAACACGGGTAATATAAGTGGAGGATTTAAAATTTGTTTTCAAGTTTCATTTTCATCCCCATCTTTTTTAGAAATTGAGTGACCAGCCCTTATAATTTTATAAATATATATTTTGGTATCAAACTTTGTTTTCAGTTTTTTTTCAGAGGAAAGAGAAGATGTTGCTGAAATTCAGTTTAGAGAGAGAAAATTATTGTTGAGGAAGATTTAAGCCATCAAAATAGTCTAATATCATATCAAAATATTCCATATGATGAAGGGGTTAAGATTAAGTGTTTTTTTTACCTTGAAAATACCTAAAAAAACATATTTGAACTCAGAAAGCTTTTTAGTTTTAGGTTGATTTCGAGTTTTGGGGTGGTTTTTTTTTTGGAGGCCATGAATTGGTTTAACAATGTTTCTGAGTGTTTTTTATGTGTTTGGGTAAAAAAAAGGTTCAAAATGAGTTTTGGGTTAAAAAATCTTATTTTTAGTCAAAATGAATAGTCAACAGGTTGTAATAAGGTTTTTAACTGTTGTCTTTTTTGTCAAAAAGAATTTTGGAATTAATAGACAACGTGTCGTCTTTTTTATCTAATCAATAAAAAAAATTGGTTATTAAAAGAAAAGCTAAGGCATACGGGGAAAGTTTTATAGTTTTCCTTACAAAACAACGTGGATTACTGCAGTGTTTTCTAATATTTAGTTTTGACAATTAACATTGATAAATAGCTAAAATACATGGGTTTTTTTTTGGCTCTTTTGTGTTGCTTGAACATGTGTTTCAACAAGTTTCGGTCTCGGGTCGGCTGGGTCTAAGATCGACCTGTCAGGTCAAACTGAGTTTTAAAAAATTAGCTTGAACACGTGGTTTTTTTTTTTCTTTTTTTTGTCGATTTTATTTTTTAATATTAGAGTAGTTAAAAATTTAGTTTTATAACTCAATTTTTTTTTATGAAGCAAAACTAGTGATTAATACATTGTTGGAGATTAAGTTCTTTTAAAAATGCATTTAAAAAATGTTTTTTTCTTAATTATAGTTGCAAAATTTAAAGTAAAAATTAAGAGATCATGGAAATAATCTCAAAACAAATCTCTTATGTAATCTTACTTTGTTTTAATTAGTGCATGTTTAATATTATAGTAATAATTTTTTTTCAAAATATTTTTAATTTAGAAATATATTAAAATAATATATTTTTAAAATTTATCCTTGATAATATTACATTAAAACAATTCAAAAATAAAAATAATAATTCCAAGAAGAAAAAATCAAAATTCTTGAAAACCTCGTTTCTGCCGAAAAAAAACAAACATGCAGTTATTACTACAAGGAAATGAATAATGTGGCATGACTTTGGCTCGTGAGAGTTGAAACGAGTCAAAATCCAACAGTGCTTCATATAGCCATGGCAAGGAATGAATTGACGAAGCTGCAGCTGGCTTAATTAATTCAGTTGGAAGTTGGAAATTAGTTAATTGACTTTGAACAATAGCTGCATGCGGTTCTGTCTGAAGGTGTTGTTGTAATTTTTTTTAAAGTATTTTTTATTTAGAAATTTATTAAAAAAATATTTTTTATTTTTAAAAAATATTTTTAACATTAGCATATTAAAATATTAAAATGATATGAAAACATTAAAAATATTAGTTTAAAATAAAAATAAAAAAAATAAATTCTTCTAAAAATATTTTTAAAACGTCGTACCGAGCAGTGTGTCTTTATGCATAATAAGAACACCTTAAGTGGTTGGAACTTTTTGGATTTTGGTGCGGATTTGTCAACATTATGGTTATGCATTTTCATAGAGAAACTAATGCTGTAACCATTAATGATCTCATCTTTTCTGAATTTAATTACTGATTGAATATTATTTTTTCTTTTAAATATTATTTTTTAAAAAAAAACACCTTAAATTTATTTTTATAAAAAATTATGTTTGATTAAAAGAATATGTATAAACTAAAGATGAAAATTTAATTTATAAAAAATTATTATGATTTTTTTTCTACTTCGCAATTAATTTTTCAAAAATTACATTTTATTTCATTAACTTTGAATACGAGTAACGCTTTATATTCTCTAGAATTAACGTAAAAAAATCAATAAAAAAGATCTATTTATTTATAAAATTATCATTGTATTTTAAATAATAACTATAGGGCTCGTGAAGCCTAAAAAAAAATCACTAAATTTCTTTCCCCTGAATAAGTACACCTTAGCCGCCGTCATCTCATCTTCCTCCATCCTCCTCCTCCATAACAGGTAAAACATATCTTTGTATACAGATCTGATCACTTTTTAAAGCTTTTAGTAAATAAATTTTCATTATTATTTTTAAAATTAATATATTAAAATAATTTAAAAATATAAAAAATATTAATTTTTACTAAAATAAAAAAATAAAAATTTAAAAAATATAATTTCAACCGTTTTCCGAAGACACTGTATTCAATCACTTGCATTGATTTTCGAAGCAGGCTCCTTACAATACCAGCTTCTACTCAGACAAGCAGCAGTACTTCTAGATTTTCAATAAATAAATAAATTGTAGTCTGCTAGATATATTAGTGATTTTTTCTTTTTTCATAAAAGGAATTTTAGTAAATATATATTGACAAGTTTACCAAAATTTTCAAGTTTTAACATGAGTTATTTACATATCATAAAAAAAAAAAAAACAAAATGTTTTCTTTGACACTATTAACTTGTAATATTTGCCAACACCACCTTAATCATATTTTTATTATTAATATAATTAATATTTTATAATCATTTTACCATAATAACTCATTATCACCACCACCATAATTACTCATCACCACCACCCAACCACCACCAACCACCATTTTATTACTAATATAATCATCATTTTATCATTATATATATCATTACAACCATCACCATTTAATCTCCAACATCATTATTTTCATCATTATAATAACTATCATTTCATATATATTGTAATTATCATAATAATCATCCTATGACTACAATTATCATCACCAATATATATTATTCGAATTATAAATACTATAATGTAACTATAATTATCATTAATACTATCATTATAATAATCACCATCATCATCATCTTTATCACAATAATTGATATTTTTTTCATCTTATTATTATTATTCAAAGAACATAAATAAAAAATAATTTATTTTATAAAAATAATATTTTTTTGTTGATATATACAAACAATGAAAAATAACTTATTTTCTAGAAAATAACTTATTTTTCACAGAAAAAAAAATTACCCTAAGACAAACAAAAACTTACTAAGAGAGATGATTTACTATTCAACATCTCTTAATGAAAATTTTATTTTAAGCACGAGAAAGAAATTATTAATTAAGCACTAATTATAGCACCAGCTAGGATAATCTACTTAAAACATCTGTAGCAATGCTTGCATGGAATTCTAAGAAAAAAAAAAACTTTAAAAATCAATACCACAATTTCAAACATTATATTTGATCGATAAAATGGTTAGTACTGCTTGATCATGAAAAAGAAGAGGTGGTTGTTGAAGGTAAAATTAAGATGGTGGGAGAGCAAACTGTAAGTTACATAAGATCATATCTAGCCTTCATCCTTGCTAGAAACAAAGTGCTGTTTGAGATTCTTGATGCCAAGGTGAAATGATTGTGGTGTTGCTTTTCCTAAAATTCATTACCTCTCCTTTGTTCTTTACTTATGTAGGACTACAATTTAATTTGAGATCCTCTTTAGTAAAACACACAAGAAGAGATGGAGTAATTTACTTCTATATATGTTACTCACTGTTTTCGTCTTCAGTTCCATGAAATAGGAGCTGATTAGAGCTAGTGAAACTTTGATTTACAGAATGGAAAACATATCAGTTGCTTTAAATGAGGTTGAATTGGATTCTGTGCATGCCAATGGATAGAGTGTTTTGAGTTCACTTCTAGTTTGAGTAGATGATTGCCGATAAGAACATGGATCTGATGATTTCTAATGGTGTAAGAAACTGATGCTATCGAATCTTTCTTTGAGTTATTAAAAACTGATTTTTTTCATGGTATATTTAATTTGAGACTGATTCACGATGCACTGGATCGAAACATTATCCTGAAATTAAGAGTGCTTAAGGACATCTAGATCAGTCAGGCTTCAGGTTTCATTTCAGGTTTCCTAAATGAAAAACCTTTATATCATCAGCAAGTGTTATTTTCCCAGGATGTTTGCTTAGACTTTTTCCTGCATATATAGCCAATTAGTAGGATTGTTGATGAACTCGATTCTCACAGGATTTTAGATTTGTAACATGAACTTGCTGATCTATTATGCCTAAAATCTTTTTGCACTAACTCCCCCTATCATTATGCTTTGTTTCCTAACAATTTGGAGAGTGAAGGGTTTCGGAAGTTTGGCATGCAAACGATGTCTAGCCAACAGTCAAAAGATCAGTATCTTGCCCGTCATCAGAGTTATTCCTTCCCTCTTTCGCAGCAAAACCACCACTCTTGATGTCAACCAAGACAGCAATGGTCTCAGGGAATCAGAAGTCCACGATACGAGGGCATTCCTTACGTGTACTTCAACCAACGAAAGGGTTGCCCCAGGTTACTTTATATCAAGATGCTCAAGTTCCAGACAATTTTTCTCCGATGATTTCTTGCGCAGGAAAGCTTTATGAAGCTCAAAAATGCTGGGAGCACATCTTTGATGCCATCAGCAATGAAAAACACCTGATTTACATAACTGGGTGGTCTGTATTTACCGAAATAACCTTGACAAGGGATCCCAAAGGGCCAAAACCAGGAGGTGAACCTAAACTTGGGGAGCTGCTTAAGAAGAAGGTGTGGCAGTTCTTATGCTTGTTTGGGATGACCGAACTTCTGTTGAAGAATTTAAGAAGGATGGACTTATGGCAACCCATGATGAAGAAACTGAAGAGTACTTCAATGGCTCGAAGGTGCATTGCTTTCTGTGCCCTCGCAATCCTGATGATGGAAGAAGCAAAGTTCAGGGCTGTCAAGTCTCCACTTAAATTATAGAGTTGTTTATAAAATCTAGTTTTCCTTCACGCTAAACATTGCATCAGCATTACTATTTCATTGGCTTGCGCTTTCTCGTGAGCTAAATTTAAACGTAAAAAATAATATGAAAAGTGTGAGAGTTTTTTTTTTTTTAACAACATCATTTAATCTGAGTTCTTTGAAACTTTTTAACCCGATTTCTTATTTAGTATGAATTTCTAATTAAATTGTACTAGAGTTAATTAAAAGTGAATCGATTGATTTTAAGGGTTTAAAAATAATTCAGATGACTTGTAAAAGTATAATTTAATTTATATAAAAAAATTAAGTTGAAAGTTATTTTTTAAGTATTGAGACGATGGCATGTTGGATGAACACGGTTACCCCGCGACTTGGTTCATGGACTTAATTGGGTTTAATAAAATAAATTTCTTAAACAATTTTTACTTAATTATATGATAAAAAATAGATGCTTGTAATTTTAAGTATCAACCCTAAAATAGATGTTTGTTTGAGACTGTGATAACCCTAAACAAAGTAGAAAAAACAAAAACCACTTATGAAGTCTATTTTCCAACCAATTCAACATCGAAGGATGAAATGGAAAAAAAAATTTAATTATTACCAATATTTATTAAAAGATCAAATTGTCCCTAAGATCACGATTAAACCCTTGAAGTCAAGCTTTAAGAGTGAAAAAAGAAAAAACTTAGACCCAAGCTAAGTATTGTTTTGCTTCTAAGTGCATTCTAATAATTTAACTTTGTGAAAAATAAGTAAAAAGACAATAATAATATTGATCAATGAAAAAATCTATAATTCACAATAATTGAAGGAGACTGAGTATGAAAGGTATTGTAAGGAAAAAACCAGTAAATTTACTATTTCAATCAACAGTAATTGATTTATGCAAATTTTCTAAACATAGGTTAACTTTGTAAATTCACAACCCGAGAAATTACATATCCGGGTTCAATTAAGAAATTCAATTCTTAACTAATTTAATGTTGAAGATGAAATTGAGAAAGAAGATTCCCAAATTAAAAAAAATCACCAAAGAAAAAAAACAATAAAAAAATGAGCATCCAATATGAAAGAAAAAGAAAAAATGATGGGGGAGAAATTGAAAAAGAAAATAAATTCAAAAACAATCTTAAATAAAAAAAATTAAAATTAAAAGAATGAGGATTAAATATGACAAACAAAAAAAATTAAAGGATGATGAAATTGAAAACAAAATCAAATTTGAGAAATTAATTAAAATAAAACAAATAAAAATTAAAAAAAAGGATGAAAAGAAAAGAAAAACAACATGAAGGACAAATTTGAAGGGTTAGACATGGATTCCTAGGAGGAAAAAGAAAAAAATTGAAAACAAAGGCCTTTAGCGACGCACCGGAGGTCTTTCGACCACATGAGTTGCACGGGGAAGAAAAAAAGATTGAGATGAATCCAATGATGCAGTGAAATAATGGTTTTGACCACCGGTATCAGTTGCACCCGTCATCCGAAGATACCAAAGTGACGCACATGTTAACAATTTTTTTAAAAAAATACTATTATATTGCCCTTGAAACCCAAAAATCATTAAAAAAAATTATTTTAAAATGACGAATAAACTCCTCTAATCAACCTTTAGAGAGTTTGAATTCAAGGGCAAGAAAGTCATTATATTATAGTAAAAATGTGAAGTACCAAAAAGGCTTTTAGAGCACAGTAAAGGTTTTTTTTTATATCTTTTAAGGGTAATAAAGTGATTTCATTGTATAAAGAAATAATAAAAATACCAATATGTCCCTATACGATTCTAAAAGACAAATGAGCAAAGAGAAAAGGTCATTTTACCCCTCAAAAGGCATTCAATATCGGTTTTTTAAAGAGCAAAATTATCAATTTATTATTACAATCTACAATAAACAAAGGAACATGTGTATAGAAGTTCTCCCACGTATTCTAGCATTTCCTTTTAATTCTTCAAGTTTGTTTAACATTGTGATAGTTATTACTTTTTAAAATATTTTTTTATTTAAAAATTCATCAAAATATTTTTTTTATTTTAATATTAATACATTAAAATAATTTAAAAATATCTTTAAAAAAATCAAATTCAAAGAAAACGACGGTACTGTATGCACTGTACCAGTCACCCTTCCCAGGTAATATTAATTGTTCTGATGGGCCTCTATCGGTGGTGGCATTGACTGGACATGGTATTGCGGTATCAAGATGTGAAGGTGGAAAAAATTCCATGTGCTGACCCAGAAGCACGTTCATACAGCTTGGTTGAAGAGAAAATGTCTTCTTATGATTGATGCTTGTAGGGTCATCATGGTTTCCTCTTGCCCTTATGCCAGAAAAGTCATCGATAATTAAGGCCATGGATCAACTCAGGCAAGGTACGTTTAACACCATTGCAGAAAGAAATTAAGCAGCAGGCTTGCTTTTGTCTTCTGTCAAAAGTTACCTGAGAAAGAAACGAAGGCAATTTGATCAAGACTAAATCCATTTTTCACAGGTTTTCACAACCTGGTTTACGAGTGAAAAGAGAGAAGAGAGAAGAACAGAAAAATATGATGATTTATACGACATTTTCAATCATTGAGTGTAGTGGGCATCTCCTTTCTCATATGTTCATTCATGACAAAAAAGAAAGGTACCCACTTGTTATTAATGAATTATGATTCCACTCATTGCAAGCTGTTGGCAGAATAACAAGATTTAAAGCATTAATAGCTGTATGTTAATGCGACATCAATTGCGGCTAAATGTGTTTTTTACTTGAAAAAATATTAAAATATTTTTTTAATTTTTAAAAATTATTTGTAACATCAACACGTTAAAACGATCTAAAAATAATAAATAATAAATTTTAAACAAAAAAATAAGTTTTTGATAAACACGAACCATGTTTCCAAACACAGTTTTAGTTAAGGTAGTGTTTGATTGCTTCATCGAGACAAAAAAGACAAGAACAATAGAGTTTAAAAATATAAAAATTTACTCTCAAAATATTTCTAAAATGTATTTATTTTATATTTTTATTTATTTCAACACTATGTAATTTTAAATAATTATTAAGAAAATTTTAAAGAAAGATCCCTGACTATTCTTTTAAGGAAACATTTTAATGAAAATACTTTTTCTCTATTCTAAATTGTTTTAGGGTGGATAGTGTTATTTTTTATATAAATTAATATACTTTGTTAATGTTGATTAAAAATTAAAGAAAAATTAATTAGACCATCAAATTAATTAGACCATCAAATTTAAAAATATATTAAAATAATTTTTTTAATTTGATATAGACATTTTAAAATTATTAAAAAAATTAATTTCAAAATAAATATATTTTTAAAAAGCATCCATCCTTTAGCGTGATGTTTTTGTTGCGGTGCAATGCAGGTTTCACGGAAGGAACAAAAGTGCACTGGCTGCTGCAGTTGCAGCCAATTAGCAGCGTCCTTCCGGGGGCCCCATTAAATCCTCAAAATCTGAACGGTGATTATACAGAAATCAGGTGTACCAAAAATTGCATATTTTACTGCCACGGATAAACTTTAACCTACTCCATCCCTCAAAACCATCCCTCTTTCGGCAAAACAAGGAAAAAAAAAAACAAACAGAGACGCAGAACCCTTTGGTTGAATCAATAACCAGAGGGGGGGCAATTTTTTTCCAGGAAGGAGAGTAAAATCCATCAATCAATTTTCTTATCCAATTAAGTCATGCCATTTTTGAGGTAATCATAACAAACCCATTATTTCTTATCAATTTTTTTTAAAGAAATTGATTTTATTTTTTTTTAATTATGGGTGCAGGATTGATAGTCCTCTCCTTCCTGGATTTAGCTTTTGGCAGCAAAAACCTATCTTGTCACGCTTGTGAATGCGATTGTGTGGACTTCTTCCTCCTTGGATCTGTCATCTCTTTGCATGCATGGGGTAAGCTTTTTGATTCCCTTAATAATACAGGGCGGCCGGCCTGTTATAATTATTTCAGTTTTCGCGAATTTTTTTTATTTGTTTTACGTTATAACACATGTTTGTTTACTTTGTTGAGAATTTTTCATTTTTCTTGAAAGTCTTTCAGGAAAATTAAAGACAAAAAGAACTGTTGAAAACTGTGTTTATTAGTAAAAGCTGAAGCTTTTTACAAATATTGACACTTGATGGGGAAGGGGCACTTCTTCTTCTTCTTTTTTGTATATTTTGGTTTGCCTAGCTTTCTGGGTCACTGGAATACATGGATTTTAAGATGTCTGTGTGGTTTGACTTGTCTTTTTTTTTTAAAAAAAGGTTTGGAATCTTATGTAGTTGTGTTTGCTTGTATCGTAAGCGAGCTTTATGTGGAGTGAACAATAGAAGCATGTATTGGCTTTTCAGATTTGCCATTCTTTCCTTGAAGTAATGGCTAATTGGATATAGTAGACACAGGGCTGTTCTTTTGAATAGGATTTGTTTTTTTGTTTTTTTGTAGGAGGTATGTATTCTAGGTGTTCTTTCTTGACTCAAACTGGGAGAAGCTTTGGGAACAAACCTTTTTGTTCATTTGCAGTGTTTTCCGGGGCTTATTTTCGTGCTCTTTTGCTTTTGGGGATGGAATCTTTTAAGAGAAAATGCAAGGCTGTTTTCAGTGTGAGGAGATTGTTTCATTGTTTTATTTATCTGTTTCTTCTTCTTCTTTTTAGTATTAGCTGAGAAATGAACTAATGGTTTAATTTGGAATCACGCGATGCTTGTACCATGAGAGTGTTTATATATGTTTAGAAATTTGTACATGTGCCATGTTTGGAACTGTGGTGTGAACTGATTTCATGTCAAGGGCATTTGAGTGGTCAAGTTTGTGTCTTTTCTGATGAATGATTATGTGTTCTGTTTGTTTTGATGGATTAAGTACCTGCAGATGTTTCTGAATATTTTTTTTCCCTTTAGCTCCGTCAATAGTTTGTCACAGCCTTGAATCATCCAGAAGATGTATCATATTTCTACATCTTCCTTTTCTCTTTTTTCTTCTTTTGTTTGTCTAAATGTTCTTCTTTCTTTGTTTGTTTTTTTTTTTAAAAAAAAAAGGCACTAGGAAATTATGGTGATGAGAGCTTTCTATCATGGAAGGTTTCTATAAATGCTGAATGTTCTTTTGTATATTTCAAGTTGTTTTGTCGATTCAATTTTGTAGCAAAATATAGGTAATCAGATATGCAAGATCCATGATTCTTTTCAGATATATCGTCTGGCTCTTTTTTTAGAATTTTACCTTGGTTGGTTTCTGTGCTCATCATCAGGTGAACAATTAAAATAATTCGATGTCATTGTTCTTTTCCTGCAAATCAATTTGCAACTATTGCACAGTACCCTTTGTATCTTGACCAGGTCACCCTTTTTTATTGCTGTTTATTATAATAAGCTTTGCTTATGTTTTGAGTGAATTATTGGATGGTTCGTTTGCAAGTCTGAAATTGATTTTTTATTTCTTAGAATAATGTTGAAGGCTATCTTCTTTATTTTGCTTTTGTTGGGGAGGGTATGATTCATTTATATCTTATAGTTCTTTTACATTTCTTCTTTTTCGGTGCTTCAACGTTTTTTTTACCTCCACTGGAACATTTGAGCATCAAAGTATTGATAGCTGGTGCTAATCATATCTGCGGTGAAACCTGATTTGTAACAGAGCAGAGGTTGTTTTGGATGCTGTGCTAAACCCCCTACAATTATTGCGATAGATGCGTCATCAAAGGGACTGAGAGTTCAAAAACGATCAGTAAAAAAGTCAAGCAAATCGAACAATTTTTGGAGCACTAGTGCTGGTGATATGGAGAATAGTACAATGCATTCCCAAGGAAGCCTTTCATCAATTAGCACATTGAACCAGCAGCTTGATCCCAGTAATGCTGGAAGCACTAGCAACTCTTCTGAATTTGTTAATCGTGGCAAGTTCAAGTCTTTTACTGGCTTAATATTTTGCTTAAGTTGATTATTGCCTGCTCTATGTGTAATGTGCACTTTTGCGGAGTTCTCAATTAACATGCCACTTTAGCCTTTTTTTCCACGTGGAACTTGGCTTAATTGTAACAAGGCTACGGGCTGTTACAGCCTTTATATAAGTTTTGCTGTTCTGTGTGTTCCGGAATTTTGCAAGTCTTTTTCTTCTTTCCTTTCATTTCACCCTTCTCTTTACCAAGGCATCCTTCAAGTGAAGTATCCCAATAACAGAAGCAGTATTGACTGTAGGTCTTCTTCTCTGGAACCAAACAAGGCAGCAATGGCTTGGAAATAAAAAGACTCAGAACAGGAAGCAAGTTCGAGAGCCTACAATAAGGTGAAATATCTTTCTTTGCATTTGATGCGTATGTGAAGCACTAATTTGTTGGCATGTAGCCATTTAAATACCATGATTTTCTCGCAATTCTTCTTAGTTTGGGCGGTCCATGCTGCAAGTTAATTATATGAAATTTCAAATACTAACATGAGATTTTCCAAGTTTTGACAGTGGCTTGACTTTCAAATTCTTAGGTAATCACATTTTTAGATTGTGTCGTCGTGAGGTCTATCTATAGCAAATGCAACAACACCTTTGTGGAATTTGTCTATCAGACAGCCCTTTCAAGAGGAGTAATCTGTCCAACTACAACCCTCGCAACAACATCCTTGTGGAATTTGTTGTCTGCAATTATGTTATGGCATTCTTATTTGCCTTTTGTCAGCTCATGTTTTCTTTACTCTTTATGTTTTGCAGTTGGAATGCCACCTATGAGAATCTGCTTGGGAGTAACAAGCCGTTTGCTCGACCTGTCCCTCTTGCTGTAAGTCCCTTCCCTCTCAGGTTTCTGCTTTATTGTTTGGAAATCTAGTTCACTATTCCCCATTGCTTATTGGATTCAAATGGCAGGAAATGGTGGATTTTCTTGTTGATGTATGGGAGCAGGAAGGCTTGTATGACTGAATAAGCCCAGAAATTTCAATGATCCATTTTTATTTGTCTTTATTTTCATACAGTTCCTTGGTGCAAATAGATTTATAGGTGCTTGCCTTTTTCTTTTTTTCTAACCTTTAGGGTTGGACAGACAAAAAACTATAGTGCATTTTACTTTTACCAGTACCAGTTTTTGTAAAACCTATCAAGGCATCATCATTGTAGCAGCACCCTGGCTTTCCATTGTCGAACTTGGGTCCAGTTTATAATATTAGTCTTTCATCCTTGAATGGCCACCCTCATCCCTGAGGGCTTGTTTGGATTCCTCAATGTCTCCATTGAAAGTGCATCTGTATGCAAGTTTGCATCAAAACTAAAGCAGCCCTCAATAGAATTGCTTGCCACAGCAAAAACTTGAATTGTTTTTGCACATATCTAAAATGAAACAAAATGCATGTGCCAGTTGATCTTCGTGGTTAATTTTTTATGATCCCTCTAGTGCCAGGTTTACGACCTGCCATTGTTGTGAGGAGGCTCATCTTAGATAGAGATTATGCGCCTCATGCCAGATAACCCTAGGAGTGATCCAAGTTTGCATGGTATGGCCTAAAAATTGGGCTGAAGACCGCATCAAACTAAAAAGTTATGATTTTCTGTATTCGATTACTCATTTTATTGAAGAAATCCGAAGCCAGGTGTATGTTTGATAATGCATAAATATATATGTTTTGGAATTGATGCCAAAAAACTTGCAAGTCTTCCTGTAGCACCACCTCATCAAAGACCTGCTAGAAAAGGGCCCTGGCTAAATGGCATATTCCCCTCAGAAAAATACAAGAGGGTGACGATGAGCTCAAGTTAGATGGTGGTGATCGGTGGAGTCGTCTTCCTGTAGGTGGGCAAATGTCAATTGCCAAGTATAGGACAAGGTAAGCCGGCATGCCTTAGTTTCGAGGGTATGCTGTAAGGATTACGATTGCTTTTTTTAGAGAATAATATAAAAAATTTAGAAACTCAACACTTAATCCCATAAAAATAAAAAATTAAGCAAAAGCTAACAATGGTTAACTTAACCAAGAGAAGAGAGTATAGAATATTTGTGGAAGGTTGGAGCCGAGATGTGTACAAGAATAGTCAAATGGAGCCGGTACATGCATTTGCTGAGTTGGTGAGTCCATATAATTCAAGGATTTTGAGCGTGACAAAAATGCTTTTATATTGGTCTCGTGGATTCCATGGGAGTGCATATGACAAAATTCAGAGAAAATTATTGTCAAGTGGACGCTTCAAGGTAGGGGCAGGCAGACGGGGAAGAAAGCGTCACCGAAGCCAGGTGCCTGCTTTTATAGGAAGGCATGGATCTCCTGGCTTGACATGTAACGTGTTTGAAATGTACATATAACGTGTTTGAAATGTGGTGGAAATTTTTTATTATTATTTTAATATATTGATATTAAAAATAATTTTTTTTAAAAAATAAAATTATTTTGATGTATTTATAAATAAAAAACATTTTGAATCGTCCCCGCTATCTCAATCTCAAACACACCCTTAATTAAAAAGACAAAGATTAATCATGTAGTAGGTGACATAGTAGTAAGAGTTTATGACTAAGAGGTTTGCTATCCCTTGTGGTCTCAGGTTCGAGTCCTGTGGTTGTTAATATGATGGTCACTGGAGATTTACATAGTCGTTAACTTGAGGCCCCGTTAAATTAATTAAGGTACGTGTAAGTTGATTCACATACCCCTATTAATTAAAAGAAAGACATGATATCCCTCTCGCCTTGCTGCTTGTAGACAAATAGTAGATCTGTTAGTGATTTTTTAATTAAAAATATATTGAAATAATATTTTTTATCTGATATTAAGGATTATAGAAAATCATTTAAAAAGTTTCCATGCCCATTCTTGACCTCGACATGAATTCAAATATTCTGTAGGAAATGTAATGCCTAAATCATATATTTCAGGGGGTGGACCGTGAGCTCCCCACGCCTGATTGGTTCCTCTCTCACTTATTATATTGTATGAAATTGCAAATTGCTATTTATAAAAAAGAATTATACATGCACAGGAACATGGGATGCTGGAGTTTCAGATCTGCCATCAAGATGGCCGTACCATGTGCATAAATAACTCTTCCTTCCCGGAAACCGGTGGACCGATTATCAACGGTTTGTCTTTGTATTTTTTTAAATATACCCTCTCGTATTTTTATACAGTTTTTTTCCTATTTATACAATTACTCTTAAAAAAAATAAAAATAAAAACACCTCTTCCTTATTAGATAATGCATCCACGTTATCATCATCCTTGTCTTCCACTTTCCCCCAACTGTACGAATAAATTGGGCATGGAGGTTTCTCATCAAGCCTCACAACATGCCTTCGTGTCCAAAGACAATTGGATGGTTGAACCAAAACTCCATGGCACAATTACACAATATTCCCTCCCAGCCAGAAATATTAGTTTGGCATGGAAAATTATAATCTTAGAAATATGGGCTTTGTTTTTGAAAAAAAATAAAATAAAAGGAATATTTTCATATTCCAGCCAAATGCCTGGGAATTGGATGCCATGAAATGGGTGTATAAATAAAAATGGACCTATGAATTAAGCTAAATATAATAAGCTCAAGTTGGGGGATAATTAGAAGCAATTTGGGCTAGGGAGATGTACCAAATTTGATGAAATGGACTAGATGCACGTAAGTGGGACTATTAAATTGTGTGAGTTGGAGACATTAGGGAATTAATTAGCATGTTGGATCATGGCATGTTCTAGGAAAATCATGAAGCAAGATCCTCATGTTGTTCATTATCTTATGAGTTAATTAACCAAGTTGAAGCTTTTGGCAAATGAGGATGAAGAGAAAAGATTTAGATAAAAGTAACATATATAATACTAAATATTCCACTCGCGCTACGTTGTCCTGAATTTTTTTTAAGAAAAAAATTTGAGTATACAGTCTATTTTGATAAGTTTTTTTACAAGAAAAAATTCAATGTGTAAATCAAAAAGTTTATCCAAACATTTAATAAAATAAGTTGATAATCATCTATGTAAATAAGAAAATTCATTAACAATAACTAAAAGAAAAACCAAAACAATTGAGAGATGGATATAAATTTAGATATTTGATCATGTAAAATGAGACAATTACATGTTTGTGTCAACTGAATTTATTTATTAAAATCAATAAAAGATAATAAAAATACAAACACATGTGAAACTAGGTGAATAAAAAAAAGAAAAAAAAACATTACAAAAGGTCAGACATATTAGAAATATTATTTTTTATAAAAATAAAACTTATTTGTTAGAGGGCATAAAAAGATTAAATTGGAGGGTTAAATTGGAAAAAAAACTTTAACAAAAAAAAAAGAAATCAAAAGAATAAGGGCTAAATTAGAAAAGATAAAACAACATAAATTTTGATTGAAGGATAAAATTGAAAACCAATAAAACTTTAACAAAAGAGCCAAGAAAAAAGAATTAGAAATCAAAAGAATAAAGAGTGAATTGGTAAAAATAATATATGACAAATTGTGATTTAAGGAATAAATTGAAAACGTAAATTTTTTCAAAAAAAGCGAAGGACAAAAATAAGCAATAAAAAACATAAGAAATTAAATCGAAAAAACAATAAAAAGAACAAACATGCACTTTCTCTAGTAGAGAGAGAAAATAAGGAGGAAGAAAAAAAACGACCATCGATGACAAACTACTCATTATCTGCCGTCACGCGTCATATCAGGAGGAAGAGGATGCAGTGGCGCTTCCAATGACACAACGGAAGGCCAGGTTTGACTACCGAGTGGTGTCACACGCGTCGTTCAAAGAGCATGGATGCCATGCATGCGCAATGCATATTGAGCACGCGACAACAATTTTTTGGAATAAAATATCTAAAAACTAAACATAAAAATACCAAAACATCCCTCATAACCCTAAAAATTACAAATAAACCCATGTGGAATGACAAAAACACTCTTAAATACATACCTTTTTTTTTGTTTTCTAAGGTCAAAAATGTATTTTAACTATAACCTAATAAGGGAAAAACAAAATAAACCATTGATCAACGACTCTATTCTTTTTTACCTTAAAGGTAAAGAAGTATTTTTACTATTTTAAAGTTTTTTTTAGAAATATAAATTTTATTGATATAAAAAAGCTTATTATATCATGATTAATTGAAGTCATAGCACTATATATTAAAAATAAAATAATAAGAACTTTAATATCATATGTGTACCATCAATCAAGAGCATATAAAATAAATTTTATCTTAAAGAGAAAACAAAAGTATTATTAGTCTAAGATAGTCTAAGAGGGAACAAATTTATTCTCTGTTGTGTTATTTAAACAATCTAAAAATACTAAAAACTTTAATTTAAAATAAAAAAATATTATTTTTAATCAACACGACCGCAACACCTAGCATCCCTTCCATGAAAAAGAAATAGTTTACTCATTTGTTGTGGGAGATTCATATTCTTCTACTCTATTTTAACCTTAATTTCCTGGTCTATAGTCAAATAAGTATAAATGCCAAGAACTATATGGAAAGGAAGCAAGAGAGGGGTCGATTTTTCAATGATACCCATCATTTAAATCTTGATCAAGTGGTGTTCTTGACTCTCTTTCACCGTGACATAATTTGCCCTAGTCCACAAACCACATTGAAATGTGTTCTTTTCAATCATCACATTGAATTTAATTTATTTATTTATTTATTTATTTTTGATGTTGATTATAACTTTTCGGTTAGGTTGAATGAATTTAAAGTATGTGGGCATGTGGGACTGATTAAAATAAATTCCAAATTATATCTGACAAAGATGGCTGCCTTTTCTCTTTATAATTGTTATTCTATGGTATGTGATTATAAATATGTTTGTTTTTATATTTATTTTAAGAGTATTTTAAAATAAATAAAATTTTTATTTTTATTTTATATTTTTAGATTATTTTGATACGTAGATATTAAAAATAAATTTTAAGAATAAAAAATATTATTTTAATATTTTTTTAAATAAAAAAATATTTTAAAAACCTCCGCAATCAACGAAGAAGTTGAATTACTTGGAATTTGCTTCATTGGTAATGCATGCCAAAGTGTTGTGGCAGTGACCGTCTGCGCTTGGGGCGTGTGGCCTTAAAATAATTAGTTGATCCAACCATGAATGGGAAGAAATTAAGTAGCAAATATTACAGATAATTTACTAGAAATTAGCTATGAAAATATAATTTTATATACACATAGTACTGTAAAATAATTCCGTCTCATTGAGAGTTATATTTATTTATTCATAGTTATTAAACTTGATCTGAGATTGACTCAGTTAAAGAACCGAATTCTGGGTTTTATGAGTCAATTCAGGTTAACCTGGATCAACTTGAAAAAATTAAAAAATATATATTTAAAACTTTAATATTTCATATAAAAAATTAAAAAAAAATCCATGTAAATATAGACTATATATATTGTAAATAATAAAGTTTAAAATAATATTTAAAATAATATAAATATGCATTGATTGAATTAAACACAAAAAAATATGCATTGATTACTATTAGAAAATAATATAAATTATATTTTAAAATTTTATTTAATAGTTTAAATTTTTAAGTTGAGAAAGTTATTTGATATGGCATCAGAATCTTGTTGATTAAGCGATCACGAATTCAAATCCCAACACCCTTATTCTCTTAATTAAGTACACAAGGTAACATAGATCAATGCAAGTTTCAAACCCAAAGAGTGAAAGCCTTCACTCGAGGGAGTGTGATAAAAAATAATATAAATCATACAGTTTTTAAGTTGAGATGATTTTTGAACAACTAGCTTATTTCTTTTATAAAACAAGATTTAAACTGACCATAAAATTCCAGTTCAAGCTTTGTTTCTAAATAAGTTTTAGAATATTTTAAGAATAACTATGGATACTTATTTAACATGAAAAAATACATAAAAAAAAGGATAAAAAAAATTGAAGTATAGAGATTGAAATATTATTATCAATTTTGGTAGGTATTATTTCTCCATCATCTATATCCTTTTAAGATGGATTAATAGAGTAAAAACCTTCCTTGTCTCATCTTCTTCATGTTATTATTATTCAAATATTTCAATATTCTATTTTATTGAATATATTTCCAAAAATAGAACTCTCCATTTCAACATCTCATCTCAAACATGCCCACAAATATTATTATCCAAACAATCCTAAATAAATAAAAATTAAAAAAAGAAAAAGAAAAAAAAAGAAAAAGGAAAAAGGAAAAAGCAAATCCACCATGTGGTATCTTGTATTCAATGCATCACAAAGTGGTCATAGAATATTAACATAACAAAGCAACCCTACCTTCTCTGTGCAAATACATTGCATGTGAGTTGTACTAGGGTGTATTGTCATGTACCAAGACCCATAAACTCTCTGTAATAAAATCCTTTCATCAGCTACACACGCTTTATTCATTCATTTCTTTCCCTTTTATCTTCTTCCTCTCTCTTTTTTCCCTATCTAATAGGGTTTCCATGTCCTTTTAGCTCAAATCTCTCTCATGAATTCTTGTTTTGAAGATACTTACAGTTTTTTGTTGGTGATCATCTTTGTGGGTTCTCTCTTTTTTGCTCTCTTTGGAGGGTTTTTTGGTGGATTTTACCTCTCAGGGTTTTTTGAGCTGTACCTATGTCTAAGGTCTTTGAATTTGCTGGTAAGTAATCTACCATTTGCTTTTATTTTCTGAAATTTCTTGTTTTGTTCTCGTATCTGATATGTTGTATAGTTAGCTTCTTCTTTTTTGGTAATTTCGTGGGGAATTTGATGTAAAGGCTGAAGCTTTGAGATCACTTTGCTTTTGATCACAGGGAATCATTTATATAGTTCAGACATAAAAGTTTTTTTTAGGATTATTTTGTTGTTGTTGACCATACAGGTTTTATTGAATTTTGGAATGGGAGAGGTGGTTCATGTTTTGGTCTGGGACACATGGACTGTTAGAGCTTATTTTTCGAGGTTTTTTAAAGTTATAGACTTTCTAGACTTGGTTTTCTAGGATGTGTGCTATGTTTGAAGTTAGATCTTGAACGTCAAGGATTCTTGTTGTGGTAAAATATATCTTTTGGAATTTAATTTAATTTTTGTATTTTAGCTGTAGATCAGGTATGTGATGTGTTTTGTCACGAGAGAAATTGTTCTTTGAGATTTGATGATGCTATCTATTGGTGGATCTAGGTAGTTGAAATTCAATGTGACTTAAACTGTTTGTTCTTGTTTTAGGCACATGAGCAGATGAAATTTTGTAATTATTTATTAATGAATTTTAGATCGGGATTTGACCTTTTCATACAGTTTAATAGTGGAAAAGGATGGAATCTTTTAGATCTTAATCGATGAATAATTGTTGAATGGAATTTGTATGTTAGATCCAGATTGGAAAGCTTTATTGGAGATATATGCATGTTGTTGTATGACCAAGAATCATTTTGTCACTGTTATAAACTTGCCTTGTTTGTATGATTATTTGTCACTTTCAGTTTCTTTTGTCTTGAAACACATAAAAGGTCTTGGTCTTTAGCTGTAAAAGGAATCAATTATCAACTTAAACACTTGTGCTTATGGGTTGTGGAGAATTCTGATTACAGTAAATTTATTGTATTTCTTCGATGTGTACTAGCTGGATTTACTTTATTAATGGAAGTTATTGATTTTGGTTTTCCAGTTGAAAATGATTTTTGTCCTGGGGGGCCAATATACACTAACCCCAAGGAGCCGAGCCTCTTCTTGTCTCTTGGTCTTCCTGTGGACGTGTACTTTCCTTCACGCAAGAGGTCTCGCATCAGTGCTCCATTTGTCTTTTCTGAGGAGAGATTTGAGAAGAAGAAGCAAGCTTCTATTGAAGTTTTGCCAGATGAATGCCTCTTCGAAATCTTCAGACGTTTGCCCGGGGGTGAAGAGAGAAGTGCCTGTGCCTGTGTTTCAAAGCGTTGGCTTTTTCTTCTAAGCAGTATATGTAGGGATGAACTTTGCAGCCAGAATAGATCAGCTGTAAAGAACACTGAGGTGAAAAGCAAGATTGAGGATGAGGAAATTGAAGGTGATGGATGCTTGTCCAGGAGCTTGGAGGGGAAAAAGGCCACAGATATTAGACTTGCTGCTATTGCTGTTGGAACTGCTAATTGTGGAGGATTGGGCAAGCTTTTTATCCATGGAAGCAATTCTAGTCGAGGAGTGACAAAGGTTGGCCTCAGAGCTATTGCCCGTGGATGCCCTTCTCTGAAGGTTCTTTCCCTGTGGAATTTGCCTTCTGTCGGGGATGAAGGTTTATCAGAGATTGCCAATGGCTGTCACATGCTGGAGAAGCTAGATCTTTCCCAATGCCCCGCAATTACTGACAAGGGTTTGCTTGCAATTGCAAAAAACTGCATCAATATGACCGATCTAGTGTTAGAATCTTGCTCAAACATTGGCAATGAAGGTCTGCAGGCTGTTGGCCAGTATTGCACCAATCTAAAGTCCATTTCAATCACAAACTGCCCAGGTGTTGGGGATCAAGGAATTGCAGCCCTTGTATCTTCAGCCTCAAATGTTTTGACAAAGCTGAAGCTCCAATCACTGAACATTACTGACGTGTCCCTGGCTGTTGTTGGACACTATGGCAAGGCAGTTACTGATCTTGTTCTGACAAGCCTCCCAAATGTCAGTGAGAGGGGCTTCTGGGTCATGGGTAATGGCCAAGGGTTGCATAAGTTGAAGTCCTTGACAGTTACATCCTGTCTGGGAGTGACAGATATTGGACTTGAAGCTGTGGGAAAGGGTTGCCCAAATTTGAAACAGTTCTGCCTCCACAAATGTGCTTTCTTATCTGACAATGGACTAGTCTCATTTGCAAAAGCAGCAGAGACACTGGAGAGCCTGCAATTAGAGGAGTGCCACAGGATCACCCAGTTTGGGTTTTTTGGTTCCCTTTTGAACTGTGGTGCAAATCTGAAGGCTATTTCTTTGGTGAACTGCTTCGGGATTAGGGACCTAAAGCTGGATTTGCCTGAGCTGTCTCCTTGCAATTCCCTACGATCATTGTCTATCCGCAACTGCCCTGGTTTTGGTGATAGTAGCCTGGCGTTGTTGGGTAACTTGTGCCCACAACTGCGGAATGTGGAATTGAGCGGGCTTCAGGGAGTTACTGATGCTGGGTTTCTCTCAGTACTTGAGAACTGTGAGGCTGGTCTGGTGAAGGTTAACCTTAGTGGGTGTATCAATTTGTCTGACAAAGTGGTGTCGGTGATGACTGAGCAGCATGGTTGGACTCTTGAGATGTTGAATCTTGATGGTTGTAGGAGGATAACTGATGCAAGTTTGGTGGCAATAGCAGAGAATTGCTTCTTGCTATATGACCTTGATGTCTCTAAGTGTGCAACCACCGATTCTGGGATTGCAGCCATGGCTCGCTCAAAACAGCTCTGTCTGCAAGTCCTTTCTGTGTCAGGTTGCTCTATGGTATCAGACAAGAGCTTACCTGCCCTTGTAAAATTGGGTCAGACCCTCTTGGGGTTGAATCTCCAGCACTGCAATGCTATCAGCAGCAGCACTTTTGATATACTTGTGGAGAGGCTATGGAGGTGTGATATTCTTTTGTAAGTGGGCAAAGGATGAAACTTGTTCCAAGATTAGGGCAGTGGATGTAATGTCCGGGGGTTCAAAGTAAGCAGGAAGCCTCATATAATAGTCAGCTTTTGTGAGTAGCAGCAGCTTCGTTAGTTTTTTGGGTCCATCAGCTATGGATCTTTCCATTTCCACTTGCACTTGGGTTCCTTTTTCCTGGGAACGAGGCCATTCTCTCTTTTTTTCTCAGGCTTCCATTCACTGGAGATCTGTTAGAAGTATTTTAGCTCCCCTCCCAATATTGGAGTGCTACTTTCTTCAAGGCCACCGTTCCCTGAGAATACAGTTGCCAGGTTCTGGTTCTAGGTTTTCTTTTTTTGTTTCAGGGTGTTATCACTTGGTGTTTTAAGTTCAGCCCCATGACATTCACGCTTGCTGAAGCTTTTCGAGAAGTACCGGTGTCAATTCTGTCCATTATCAGGTTTTCAGTCCATTTGTTTTTGTAATCATGTTTTTGAACATGGTGGTTGGGTCGCTGTTTTCCTCAAAGGGTATGTTGCTACTACTAGTCAGTCGTTACGGTTGCTTTTGGCAGTTCAACTTTTCGTTCTGTTTGGCGAGGGTTTTGGCCGTGGCAACAAGTTATACAGTTTGCCATGATAACCTCCTCTTTCTAGAGGGGTTTTTTTTTTCCAAGCCCTTGTTTTTTACAGGCTCCATTTCTTCACGAACTGTATCATGCAACCTTTTTATCATGTAATGAAATAGGCATCTACCCTTTGTGATGTATGTTTTTATCTTAACGGAATGCTTATAAATAAAACCTGTGTTTTTCTTTATTATAATTCTACTTGCTTGTTTCCATTCCATGATGGTTTTTCTTTTGATGATCAAAGGAAGTCATCGCCCAAGTATTACTATGGAATCCTAAATTCTCTTTTCTCAACGTTTTTGCGTCTGAAAATTGTATCATCTGCTTCTGGTATTATCAAGGTCATGCCATATTTAATGAGAGCTTGATTCTAATTTCATATATATTTACATATATGCGAGGCATGGTGCTTTCTGTGGGGGCACATGTTGCTTGACTAGAAATTTGGTTTTGATTTGTTAGGTGTGACATCAAGCTGAGTTGTGTTCAATGCATCTAGCAAGTGAACTGAATTTGCTCACCTCATTTTTTTTTTCCTGATCTGTGGTTCTGGACGTTTATAGGAAGCTTCATACTTGTCGTTGTCCCTGTATAATGGTTGGGAAAAGTTTCAGGAAATTTAAGTTCTTAGATGAAATTGTTGACAAGATTATCTGTTTTACCAAAACTATGAGAACTAGTCACACAGATTAAAATAATCAAACAGATTCAACAATTCTCTGAATCATGCATGCAACTTCCATTGATTTGAAGCCATAGCTCTGGATGATTTCTCCTCGCTCCAATCAATGATCATGTTCAAGTATATGGACTATAATCAAGAATGGACGTGAGAAATCTAGAGTGGTTTGCTATCAATACAATTAAGTTCACATAATCTCATGGATGATCATGGTGAGATGTGAAACACGCAACATAATTTCAAGAAGCTGTTCATGTAAAAATCTTTTAGTGGTTAGCAGAAGAATCTGATAAAGTGAGAAACCGATCTTGTTGTCTACCACTCATCCACCATCTCATTACTGGTTTTTTGACTTGAGAGATTCTCTTCTTCTTTTTTAATCTTTTTTTTTTGGGTTTGGTTAACTATTCAAGTTCTCAAATCAATCACAAAGAATCCATTAAAATAATAAAGTAGTGTTATTTTCAAAAGATCCCATCATCAATGACAAGATATCTCGTGTCCCCAAGCACCACCCATGGTGAAATTGGCCTTCATAAATCCCACCATGGAATTTGGATTCGACAAATCTTATCACTTGAGAAGAAGAGGCTTCGAACTGGGCCCTCCAAGTTTGATAGGCCTTCCATTCCAAGTATTTTGGTTCAAATTTCTTGTATCATAATTAAATGCATTTTTGACTGGGTTTTAAGTAGTTCATTCATACATGCATTGGTGCATTCACAAGAAATCATGTATTAAGAAGTGAAAGATTTAGATTAGGCTTAAAAATAGAAAATTATTGATTTTGGACATTAGCAGATTAATAAAAAAAAATAGATCAAATTCAGGTTTAACCGGAAACACTGTCCACATACTCATAGTTCATTGTTCATTCACTGTATATAAATCTCAAATTTTTATATTCTAGTCCCTTTAATTTGTACAGATTTGATCATTGAATTTTATTTCTTTTCAATAAATGAGCAATTTTATAAAATAAAATTTTAGATTTTTGTAAAAAAAAATTAAGAGATTAAGGATCAAATTAACATAAAAAAAATAAACAAAGCCCTTTTTCATAAAAAAAAAACTTATAAAAATCCCATTTGATCTCCCAAGTTTCTATGTTTGCATATTTCATTAGGTTATTACACTTTGATTTTAATTTTTTTTTTCATGTTTCAGTATATAAGTATATAAAGGTTGAGAAAAAAGAAAGAAAATCATCGAAAATTTTAAAAAGAGAAAACCTCTCTTGTGGCCGAATCCTAACTACTAAAAATTTTGATTTTGGTGTTTATAGATTCGAGTTTAAGAGATAAAAACTCAATGGAGGTGGTTTCTACTTCATTGGCGCTAGAAAAGTAGATCAGGTTTCAATTTGTTTTTGATTTTATATGATTTTTAGTTTTTAGATCGATTAAAATGTATTTTATTATTATAAATAGGTTACTAGAGGTCCATGGAATGTTTTTTTTATGAAAATAATTGAAATTTAAGTTTAGAGATCCAAAAACATAACTTATAATTTTTCAATCATCAAAGAAACCTTCAATGACCAAAAAAGATTATAAATAGATCACACATCATTTGATGAATTATAAAAATCATAGTTTTCAGACTTGGCCGGTGGTAGGCTCGATTCAAGGTCCGGGTTCCGGGTTTCTACCGGGTCATCAGGTTTTGACTGAGTCACTGGGTCGCCTGAGTTATTATTTTTAAAAAATCAAAACAATGTTTTAGTAATAAAAACAAAAGTCAACGGGTTGCAACCGGATCTTGCCAGGTCAACTTATCAGGTCAACCGAGTCATACTGAATTTTTTATTTTTTTATTTTTTTTAATCCAACTTGATTTCAGTTCTAAATCAACTCACTAGACCAGACCGAGTTTCAAACCTACGATCAAAATACATGTCATCAGTTCTTTTAAAGAAAAAATAGACGCGGGCCTCGACTTCCAAGCCCTACATGCCTAATTTTGTATTTGTGAGCCAAACACACATGCTCATTCTTTCAGTCCAGGCACACATGTCCCTTCTTTTTATAATAGCCCTTCAACTTTTTTTGTTTGATTTTGTTTTTGTATTTTACAATAAAATTCTCATTAAATAAATTTATAAAAATGATATTCAAATAATATTAGCATTTTTTATGATAATATTAAAAATTATTTTTTAACTAATTTTATATGAATCTAATAATATATAATTTCCTAAAATATTTACTCATGAATATTCAATAAGAATGAAATATTCGTTTTTTTTATTATAAAATATTCATATAACTTTTCATAAATTTATTATTTTTATGTTTTTTAATACATTCATGTCAAAATTATCAATTAATTTTTTTTAATTAAAACTTGTTTTTAAGATTATAATGAATTTTTATTTAAAAAAATAAAAAAGACATTTTTAGTCAATAAAAAAAAGAAGAGAAATAAGGGAAAGGGGTTTGATTAAAATAATTCATTTCTACTCTTTATTTCAAACCGATATTTTTTTTAATATATTTTTTTTAATTGTCTTTAGTTTTTTTTGCAATATACCACATAGCTAAAAGAGATGTGTTTTTTTAAAAAAGAAAAATACATTAATAAGAAAAATGAGAATTTAGACTAAAAAATCACATTTTTTCTATAAAATCTAAACCATTATTGTTCATGTGAAAACCCATTTTTATTTTCATATAATTAAATATAAAAACAATTAATAAGCTCTTTTTATATAATTTTTTGATTCATATATTTTTCAATTCATTTTATTAAACTCATGCATCAAATTCCCAATTCTTGATCAGATTTCTCTAAGATACGAACACATGTATATTCTTTTCTTGCGTATAAAATTAATTTGAAATTCTGATGGGTTACGAACAAATTGTTCCTCAAGACAACAAGCATCTGCATGTAGGAAAATGGTACACGAACAGAATTAAACGCAGAGCACTTCAATTCATATGCTTATGAAGATTCTTACAATGCACCCATGTTCTTGAGACCAAGGACAACCCCAACACCAATTATGTGGCCAACAGCCCCACACGCCAAGGTATCAGCAAGAGTGAACCCAGCTAGATCACCAGTTTGTAAGCCTGAGTCCCTCACCTCGAGCTTCAATCCTGCTGTAGCCTTCCTGTTTGCTGATGGAGCTAGCCCAAATCTTCCAGCAAATAGCATGAGGCTTGTGCTTGTCACCATTATCTGACAAAATGGGATTGCGTAAGCTCATGAGTCTATTTTCCTGTCCCACCATTTCTATGAACAGAGAGAACATTCATCTTTAAAAGAAAGACGTTCGATTTCCTTCAAGACATCAGATACATGGACCAGTAAGATTGTTACCAAATTTGTGGGTGAACCGATGAAATCCATACGAGCACCTAGAGCTCCATTTCCCTTTCGCCTCACTGGTTGAACAGCTGCCTGCGTGATGTCCAAAATATTTCAGATTTTGATCAGTGTATATACATGTTCAAGAGAAGTTCAACTTAATTAACCCAAAAAAAGAAAGAAAAACAGTAAATAAACAGAAGAAAGAACTCTTGTTAGCAACACTAACCAGGGATTTTACAGGGACGGCTGAGGGTCTTAGGCCATCGAATCTTGGGAGGGTATTAGCAGTCATCATGGCGGCGGCTGCCATTTTGCTTCTTTGAATGCGCAAAAAATGACCAGAGAAAGCCACTCTCTCTTCTCTTATAATTCTTCATAATACAACTTGGGATCCAAAAGACCATGCATGCCCACTTGAGAAATCTGTGGCTTAAGAATCTTCGAATTGGATAAACTTGGATTCAGGTAGCTGACCTGGCAATATGCCATAGGACTGCCCAGTTGGATAAGGTTTTTTTTGCTGAGATTGTTTGCAAGATCCGTCTACCCAAACTATGAAAATTAAATTAAGAAAGGAAGTTAAAAATATATAAGCAAAGTTTACAAAAATCATGAGAAAGTGAAGAAGAAAGTGATGAATGTCTGAATTCTAGTCACCTTAGTGGTAATATCCTAATTTGATGGATAGAATAGGGAACTAATCCCTGATTAACGCTGCGGTAATCAACGCACATCCTCCAAGTCTCGTCTTTCTTCTTCTTGACCAACACTATACAAGACGAGAAAGGGCTATGCTAGATTGAATTATATACGAGTATCCAGCATTTCTTGAACCAATTTCTCGATGACATCTTTCTGAGTATGTGGATAACGATATAACTTAATATTAACAAGCTCAGCTCCTTACTGGAGCACAATTCTATGATCATGGCTATGAGAGGGAGGTAATTCCTGAGGTTCTGCAGACACATCACCAAATTCTTCCAATACAGCTTACAATTCCTGCTATTTCTACTGTCAACTCCGTTTCATGCAACTCAATATTTTCTTTCGAAGGATTCAACAAATTAGTTAATTGCAACCAATTTAACTCTTGGCCATGGAAAAGTAGTGTATCGACCTCCTCCTCAACTCCAACGCCTGATATTTTGCGTTGGCCTCCCCTTCAATTCTATCTGTTTACCCTTCCACCAAAACTTCATCCACGGTCTCTTGAAATTCCATCCCAGATTATATAACCATTCTATTCCCAGGATCATGTCATAAACCCCAAATTGCAATACAAATGCTCTTGTATTGAATGTATTCTATTGCATTTTCTATTCAAAATGATCACATAAGTTCACAAATAATCCCAGCTCCATCTGCAGCCTTAACATTCACAGGCTTGATTTTAACTCACTGGTAGTATCCACCAAAATATTCGTCTGCTTTTTTTCCTTCTCGCTTCTAACCTTCACTGTTCTATATTGAGCCCCGCCAAATCTAGCATTTAGTGATATCTGACATAGCTCCCCAGAATATTCTTCTAGCACCACATCAGTGAAATCTGCTAAAGTAGCTCTTGATCCCCTCTTTCTTCCTCTGTTTCCTCCACCTCTAGCATAAACATCATTCTGTTTTATAATTTATGACCAGGGGAATTATGATCGTGCATTGGATTCCAGCCATTAACATTCCCAAATTATATCAACATGGTGAATTCTGGATCATATTTTGGGCTGCATCTTGTAACTATGCAATCAATGACAGTAGCAATGGTGCTACTGCTATTACTAGCGAGTTTTGGGCTCATTACCTCCTTTTGACCTCGCCCCGTGGTGAAGCTGACGCGCTTTGGGCTTAGGGTTTATAGACTGGTGTTGACTGTAGTTTGGTGGTGAAGCCATTCTCCATCTCTCACTTTACTCTCTTCTCCCAGTCGGCTGTCTTCCTTCAGAATTTTCCTCTCCAAGTAACCTCAATCTTGGTGCTTTTGCAACCCGCAGTTCATAATGTAATATATATATATACAGAGAGAGAGAGAGAGAGAGAGAGAGAGAGAGAGAGAGATAAAATGACTAAAAAAACCACAATCAAGAAACAGAACGGGCTCACAGTTCACACCACCAAATTCACCTTAACAAAATCCAATTGTGCACATATAAGAGGTTCGAAGGGACAGTACAGAAGAGCATGGCCTATCTAACAGCAGACTTCTCCAAAATTTTGCTAAATATTTTCAATACTGCAGGCAAATAAGAGATAACATGTAAAACTAGAATAACTTTTGCAAGTGACAACATACGATACTGCAAGAATGTAGAACCCTAACGAAAAGACCAGCAACCTGAAATCATGCACACAACAATCAATGCTGCTGACTAGGGACAAACACAACATCACAATCTATCATGCAAAATCCTTCACGCCTTCATTGTCCAATAATCCCGGTCTTCCACATTTTTTTTTTATTTACGCACATGGATTTGAGGGCTTTTCATACAGCATTCTATTCCTGTTTTTTTTTTTTTTGTCAAACTGCCAAAGCTATGGGACCTTTCATCAACGTGGCAGCTTCCTCTTGAACCACCACCTCCTCTTTTGGGGGCAGAAATTCACTTGCCTCGTTCTTCGAAACAGCTTCCTGCTCTTGGTTAGCAGATACACCTTCATTTGTTTGATCAGCTAACGTAGTATTTTCCTCATTTGATGCTTTAGGCAATTTGCTTTTTTCATCATTTGCATATAAGTTGATCTTTTCAGAAGGCAGTTTGGGGAGGGATTTCCTCTGCGGTTTCTTTGGATGGGCAGGAGAAAGTCCTCTGATAGGAATCTTAGAAGATATTTTCTCATCCAAACTTAGACGACCTGATCGATTGCTCTGGCTATTATTTCCTTCAGAGTCCGCGGGGATGGGCTCTTCTTTCTACCTAGCTTGGGAGATTTCGCTCTTGTTGTGGGTATCTGCATCAAAGTAACAACATCAAGGCCAATGCAATTTCACTTGGATAACAGTCCTGCCGGATATATCAAGAACAAGATCACTAAAAGACCAAAGCAGCCAAATAGGAGGCAGAAATTGTCAAATAATATCATCTGAATCCAATGGTAGTGCACCCATTGGAAAATGCAAAAGTAAACTTCTACAGGACTTTAAACACAGAGCCGTTCATGTAGAGCTAACTAGGATGAATACAATAACAAGGATCCCGATAGCATTAGCGGGCTTCCCTGAAAAATCTTCCCAAGTATAACCTCTTAACTGAGTTTTGGTCACGAGGAGATTCAACAGAAGAGATCTTGACAAAAGAAGAATAAAGATTGTCATGACGTGGCCTTTTAACATTGGTAAACAATAATGTTGTCCAACATAATCTGGCACAACCAGTAGCTCCACCAGGGAATACTATAATATCACTGGTGCATCTAAATGGTGAGACCCTAATAGTATTCCACAATGCAAGTTTAGTTGCCAAATTTCAAAGAGTGACATGGTAAAAACCTGCAGAGTGCAGGTACTAAGGAGTAAGCAAACAATCATTGGCACAACTCCAACACTAGTTGCAACAAAAGGCCAAATGTTACAAGCATGGACCATGGAACAACTGAATCTAACCAAGCAAGGATGCAAATGGCAGCAAGATAATCATGTCATTAGATGGATATAATACACAAAGACAAAAGCACAAATGATAAGAAAATAATGATCCATGATAGTAACTTGATATGGTTACTTCAATTCAAACAATCAAGTTCTAAATAAAATCTGAGACAGATAAAAAACTGAGATCGGAAAAACAGAAAACAACACAACCCAAAATAATTGGCAATCGGATGCAATTGAAGGGACTGGTGGAGTGCAGAAATGTATTCAAGAAATGCTCAGATAGCAATTTGCAACTGGAGCATCCTATAACCCAGTCTATTTTGCATTCCCAAAAACTGCAGTGAATACACATTAACCCAAATCTTGTATGAAAGCAAAACAAAACAAAAATGCAAGAATGCAAGAGACAAACAAGCATGCCCTAGTAATAAAAAAACACATGGTTACCTTCTTTAGCTCCACCTTCAGTGGTGCAGGCTCCTGATAAAAGCTGGGCATAGGGGTTGCTTTAAAAGCCAGACTTTTCCTAAACAACTTAATCTCAGCTTCTTGGGTTTCCTGTGAGAGAACTGAATGATTGCCATGACGAGAAACAAATTCAAATAGAAATTACAGTCCATAGAAATCATAAACATTTCTGTACCTTGGACTTAGCTTGCAAGGTACTCTTTTCCACTTCCTTTGCATGAATCTTCTCCTCAAGCTTAGTGTAGAACTGAACAACATAACATTAAAGATATTATGTTTGCACCATAATTGCTGCAAGGAAGCTTAAATGAAGAAAAAACAAGGCTCAAGTGCAAAACTAACCTCCTTTCTTTTCTCAGCTCGTTCATCACACTTAAAGCTGAAACCATAATTCGGAAGTGTACCAAACTTGCGAGTTTTGGCATCTTCTGCAGTGGGACTTCTACAATGAAATTAAGGAAAAACATGTGCACTCCACAGATAAGGGTAGCCTATGGACATAAAGCTGAAGATCACACTAGTTCTGCTCAGAAAAAGAAACGACATTCAAAGAAAAAAGGATACGAAGTAGATTCTGTTTCTCCTTCAGCTTTCACAACGGGCCCTTTCTTCAAAGGTTTTGCCTTCTCCCTGTATATAGCAAAATCACCATTAACAAATGGCTCGAGAAACAAGCATTGTGGATAAATGTGATATAAAAATTCAGACAGACACATTCTGGATCAAATTTAACCAGTTAACAATTAGTAATGACTGACATGCAAGTCCAGGGCATTATGGTAAAAAAAGAATAAGAAAAAGAAAATGTGACAAATAAAAAAAATACAAGCAATACATACACTAGGCCAGCAGACAGCACTGCATCAGACTTCCCAGATTGCTGTAGCAGACAAGAGCAGAAAAATGATTAGCAAATGTGAAGATAATGACCAACACGTGGTCTGAAGGCAAAAAGCATTGTCGACCATACCTTGGATGCCTGACCTTGCCTCTCGTTGAATGAGTTACTTTTCAAAGGCTGTTTTAACTGTGAATTTACAGCAACAGAGCCATTTGAAACAGCAGTTCGAGCCACAGCATCTCTTCCATCCTTACCCTTCACCTGAGTGGCTGACACATTTTTTGGGTTTGAGGGCTTTGCATTGCCATTCTTTCCTGAACCCTTCTGTGATCTAGCTTTCTCTGAATTATCAACATCTTTCACTTTGGCTTCTCCTTCCTATGTGATAAAAACACCAAGTCTAAAATCAGGCTTAGTTTTCGCCGTTGTACAAAACACACAGAGCCAAACATCTCCATACCTTAGAAACAGAAAATCCATTGATTCCCACATATGCCTTTAATTCACCCTCGACTTCCCTGGTGGACAGATTATCGTTAGTACAATCATCAACCTTAAAAGTGTTTCCCATGCTCCCACTTAAATTATTCGAAACAACACCATCCTCTCCAGCAGCAGCACTTTGCTCATGAACACCATTTTGATGGACAGTCTCAAGCCCATCATCAGGGAAAAGATGATAATCAGAATCCATCACACTCTACAAGGAAGAATAGTTAAATAAATAAAACAAACTGAAGCAACTAAAAGATGATTAGACAAAACACAAAGCATACACTGAGCACTAACAATTAGACTGCAAAAACTGTTTCTCTGTTTCCATATAATAACCGAGTCATAATTACAAACCCAAAGCTATTAAACATCGAAAACAATCCTCAATCTCACCCTCCTTCGTTGTCTATACAGAAACAAGCCCCTCACAAATTTCATTGTGCTTCAAAACCCAAAATTGCACTCATTAGCCAGCACAATTTCCAGAAAAATGTCTAACAAACTGTGTTTACAAAACACTAGATTACAAAGAAGAAGGATGGCTAAGTAACCTAGTTAACTCAATTCAATCTATAACAATTTAACCAATCCCAACCATTTTTCCCTCCCCCACTTTCTCAGCAACCAAACAAGACTTCAACAAATGAATTTCTAATCCTCAAGAAAATCAGAATCAAATCAGTACAAAATCCAATATTGCTCAACAAATTAGTTGAAAGGATGTCAGCATTTCCAAGTCTCAAATCCCTCCTTTTAACACTGATCTGCTCATAGCCAAAAAACAAAAACAAGCAAACAAAAACCAACACTCCGTTAAGTACCAAACAAGTTCACTAACCACTCAAATCTAACTCTACAGTGAGAGAGAGAAAGACTAACATGAAAAAGTTTTCTCAGCAACCAAACAGAAAAAAAACAACAAAACTCCCGATAACTTCCTTACCTCGAAACGCGTGCAGCGAAAATCAAAACTTCATCAATCAAGTAGAAGACCGTGACAGATTTATCAATGGCTATGAAGGATCTGAGATAAGACCGGGCACAGTGAACCGCAGGATCCGACCCGAAAGAGTAAGATCGATCTCTGTTCGGATTATTATTCTCTAAAAATAAAAATAAAATTATTTTGTAGTGTATTTTTTATGTTTTAGGATTCCAAAGGCTGAAGACTCCAATCCATTTTATTTCCTTCCTTCCAGGTCATTCACTCTACACCCACGCTGTATGCTTAAAAGAGATGGGAAGGAGGTATGGTGTATACGTATAATTATACGGTTATAGAAGAGTAAGTAGATAAGGATATACGGTTGTTTTAAGTAACTGATTAATAATTAGTGGACAATTAACAGTTGCTAATGGAGTCGTCCTGCTTAGGATGAAATTTATTAACCACTTTTTATTTTTTTTATTTTTTTTATTTGTGATTATTGGGTATTGTTTTTTTATTATGAAATGGGAAAGATATATGGGGAGTGGTGAGTGTATTTTTGTCCTCCTATTTGTCAATACATGCACTTTTTTTAAATTTCAAATTGGATCTTATTAAAAAAAAATTAATTAATTTCATCCATCGAGGATAGTGGGATGGTGTTGTACCTTCAATTCTTTCGATCATCAAATTTCAAATACTGTGGTTAATTTTATTTGACTAATTATAATATTTTTTAGTTTTAAGTTTTAATTATTTGTATAATCACGTAAATAAATATAAATGAGAACATGCTTGTTTGTTTTTGCTTTATTTTTTTATTTCAAATTAATGTTTTTTTGGTGTTTTCAGATTTGATATCAAAAATAATTTTTAAAAAATAAAAATAAAATATTATTTTGATATATTTCCGAATAAAAATCATTTTGAAAAGTAACCACAATTATATTTCTAAACCCGCATTATTAATGGTATGTGATAGGTTTTTCAAATCTTTCGTGTTTATTTTATTGTAATTAAAAAAAATGTTTTATTGATGTTGTTATAATATTTTAAAATTGATTAAAATTTGAAAATTTCATCTCAGTTAAAATAACCTAAAAGTAAATCTTCATACTAATTTACCAATTGAAATCACAAAAATATATGGTGATTTTATATATATATAATTTGACACATAATTTTTTAATATTTGATTATTAGTGCTCAATTAACCCAAAAAAGAGTACCATTCTAGCCGGTTAGGTTTCCATGGAATTTTTAAATTGATTTTTTTGAGACTCTTTTACGTTAAGTAAGGTTTATTGATCTTAAATAAAATTAAGTTGCAAATTCCGTATATTTTTTTTAATATGCATTAATTGTGGAAAATTGTAAATTAAATTTTGATAAATGGATTGAATTATGCTTTAAATCTAGAGAAGATGTGACTAGACATGATAACTTGGCTGTAAAAGTTTTTGAGGGTACATGAAACAGCCTGAACAAAAGTTCTATTGCCCCTTTTACAGCCAAATCATCTCCTTCCTGCATTTATTCCTCATTGTGCTCGTATCATCTATGTGTCAAAATTAAACGTTTTAATATATATATTTTTTTTATTAATATGAGTGTCCGAACTAGTTTATACGGGTCTCGACTAATTATACGAGCCTTGAAGATAACAACTATATAAGCCTCTAGTGGTCATGAGGGGACTCGAATTCGTGACCATTGAAAAGCAAATCTAAAGCCTGATCAATTGAGCCGCTCATGATTATTTCTTTTTTATCTTGCTTATTTTACTTGGTGTTACCGAATTTATTTTGATTTGATAAGTTAATTCAAGATATAATTATAGCTAGATAAAAAAAATTTAGAAGAGAATTGACTAGTAAAACTCAAAAATTTTAGATAGTTAGCTGGTAATTCGATTAATTCAGTCAAAATTCATATTAATTTTTTTAAAAAATTATTGAAATGATTTCATTTTAAATCCTTTCATTTCGAGGCATCAATGGAACTGAGTTTAGTAACTTCGATTTTATTCCAAGTGAGTGTTCTTTTTACTACAATTAAATGCAAAGTCCTTTGTGATAAGAAGGAGAAGGGCCAAACACACCTTGTTACCATGCTAGTTTGAAACTTGAATTTCAGTGGGACGGTTGGGAATTTAAAGAAGGGGGAAACGGGGGAGGTTAGGCAAACAAATTGGACCCAACATAAAAATTAACATGTCCTTAATGTAATTCAAAGAGAGAGTCACTAACAAATTACAGGATGGAAACTCTATGGGTTTAAGGAGATCAAGTAAGTTTGGGATTGTGGTAGTAGTTGTAATTTAAAATGTTTTTTTATTTAAAAATATATTAAAATAATATTTTTTATTTTTTAATCATTTTTAATATCAGCCCATCAAAACATTATGAAAATATAAAAAAAATCAAAATTTTTGGGATCGTGATTTGTATCGTGTTCCCACGTGTTCCCAAACAGGATCGATAGCTTTCTTGATTTTCAATAGCATGACTGTTTGTTTTTGTGTTTTAAAAGTGTTTTTTTTGAAGAAAAAATGATTTTTTTTGTCTTTTTTTCAAATTATTTTTTTATGTTTTCTGATCATTTTAATGTGTTAATGTTCAAAATGCTCTAAAAAAACATTATTTTAAAGCATTTCTGAACAAAACATACTCTAAAAAACAATTATAATCACATTTCCAAACACCCAGTAATCTCGTCGCAGTTGCATAGATAATTAGATGAGAAGAAAAGGTTGGTGGTCAAATTTAAAGAAATTGGGTTGCTTTCATGGAGTGCGTTTGCATCACCTCCATGACAAGAGAGACAAATACTTTTAAGCCAAGTTGGGTAGGGATAGATAAGACTTTGTGCTGTATGATGGTCCCGTCAACCTTTGACATTGTTTCTCCTCGAATCGATGAGTACTATGTTGCCACTGCGGTTCCTTTCTTCTTACAATATTTTTTTCACTTCCAAATGATAGTCCCAAATAACAGCTTTCAGGCTGTTCAAAGTGGGTGGGTGCAATACTAATAAAATGTTCTTTATTTATACAGAATATAGAGAGAAAAAAAACTAAATTAATTGAAATGGCAGTTGGCTTTGAGATCGTGTCTGTTTTTGTAGTGATATTATATAAAAAATAAATTTTAAAAAATGTTTTGATGTATTTTTAAATAAAAAATAATTACTATTATAATATCAAATATCTCAATTTTAATGAATAATTGAGATAATTAGATAGACTTCCTTCTTATAAATACTTCTTTGAAGGGCATTTTATGAACTGTGAAGTTAAATATTTCATTGTTTTTTCAAAAAGAATTATAAACAAAATAATTATTTTGAAAATTTGGAAATAACTTAATGTAAATTTGAAAAAAAAATATTTCGATGATGATGATGATTATTATGAAGTTAGATCTAATCCATTTTTTTTCAATAATGAAAGTATTTTTATTCTCATAATTAATAATAATATAATAATAACAATAAAGATAGTAATAAAGCGTAAAATGGTAATAAGATTTTACCAATATGCTTTGATTCGAAGAATGTGGATGTTTAGAGTTGGTAAGGGTTTTCCACGAGGGCAATTAAAATGGTAATAAATCTTTTTTTTTAAAAAAAGAAAAGAAAAGTAATAATACCGTATAATTACAAAATTTTCCGACAGTCACATGGCTAGAGAGTGGGCACGTGAGCAATCCAGAGGGTGAGCACCCATGAAGAGGCAATGCTGACACCCAGAGCTGCTTAGCGATGAATGCAAGTGTCCCTACTGATTTCAGACATTCTCTAGCATCTGAACGTGTAATGTGAGTCCTACTACACCAGATTGGGTCCCAACACGTGGCATGTTTGAGGGTCAACGCAAGTCAAAGGCAAGTGCCATCAGTTTAGCTAGGCCTTGTTTCTTGCCTGTATTCTTTGTACTCTTCAAACATATTTTTTTTTTATTTTTTAAATATCATATATATTTGGTCATACCTTGCTTAGATTTTGAATAAATCCATTAATCCACACCAATTCTTTCACATTTTTTTTCTTTTTATTCAAATTTAAAATAATAATAGGGTGATCAATTTTATCGTATCGATTCAGAAGTTTGATAAAAGTTATTTTTAAAAATATTTTTTTACTTGAAAATACATTAAAATAATATATATTTTTTATTTTTTAAAATTTATTTTTGATATCAGCACATCGAAACGATAAAAAAAATCAAGATTTTTTAACAATACAGCTCAACCGCAACCCCAAAAACCACTTATCATCTAATTCAAAATTCGTGAGTTTAATATTGATAATTGATTAAATTTGATAATCTAGAATTTCTCCAAAATAAAAGATTCGTGCTGGGGAATTTCTTATTTGGTACTCTTGATAAAATAGAAGATTTGTGCTGTCTATTTTCTATCTAATTATTGTATACTTTTAACCCAAGGTTAGGCCTACAAAAATTCCTATCTCATCATTAATAGTAGGGAAACTCTTGTTGTGGATTATGATTGAAAGGGAAAATAAATTGAAATATAATTTTATAAGGAATTTTCTTTCTCAAAAAAAGAAAAATATATTTGCCATCAATAGAAGCAACAGTTCAATAGACCAGACATTTTTTTGGTGTACTATCTTGTGTATAAATAAAACCTTTTCTTCATTAATTGTTAAACAAAACTAGTAATCTAGATTTTAATCTTGAAAAAAATAATATTATTATTTTATTATAATAATTAATTTAATAATTCAATTCTTTTAGATTAATGTTCAGGCAAGATGTGATGACTATGTTAATTGTATTTAAAGATTGATAAATTTAAAAAATAAAAAATTAATTGATAAGAGACTCATTATCTTTTCTTTATCGTCAAAAGATGCACTGAACCATACAAAACCCAAAAAGTCAGGTGGTGTTTGTTTTTATTTTAAAAGTGTTTTTAAAAAATTTAATTTTTTTTTTATTTTTTTGCTTCAAATTAATTTTTTTTGTATTTTTATATTATTTTAATGTGCTAATATCAAAAATAATTTTTAATATTATTTTAATATATTTTTAAGAAAAAACACTTTAAAAAACAAATAAACACCCACAACTTGCAAGAATTTGAAGATATAACAATCTTTAAATTAATACTTGGATATCTCCCATTGCTTTAGAGATATTTTTAATATGCCTAATAAAAATAATAAAATTATTAAGACGTGATATTGAAACCAAGACAAGAAGTCTAATAATTTTGATATTTTCTGTAAATATTCGATTTGACTTCATAACTAAATATAAAGAATGACGGTTGAAGGGAAGAATGATGGTTGAAGGGAAAAGCTCCATGGTTATAACAAGTGCCTGCTATTCCAATGACCAAACTTGAGCGTTTGAAAATATAGTTGGATATGTGTTTTTAAAAAAATTAATTTATATTTTTATGTATTTTAGATTGTTCTGATGTGCTGTTTTTAAAAATAATTTTTTAAAAATAGAAAAAAAAACATCATTTTGATGCATTTCAACACTAAAAATATTTTAAAAAGCAACCACAACTATACTCACAAACAGGTCTGAGAGGGTCCGGAAGTAGATTTCACCACTTATACAAATACCTTATGCAAAAAGGTATTTATTTAGAAAAATATGAAAAAAAATGTTAAAAAATAATAAAAAACCTCTAAAATATATTTTTCAAACTTGGTATAAATTTGGAAAGCTAGAAGGCTAGTATTCTAGTTTGTTAGATGGAAAAATATTGTATTTGAATAGGTAGTTCTAATTTTCTAGAAAATTTAGGTATTGTTCTATTTACGAAAGAATTTTTCTCGTCAATTCGTAATTGATGGCCTGACTAGGATCCAGCCGAAGGAAGTACAAGGCTTGAGAACATTCAGACAATGGGGGAAAAAAGGGAACTAAACCAAAATAAAAGGAAAACTCTGGAGATGAGTTTTCTTCCCAGCTAGAACGGTGATGTATGATTGTGTATGCCCAGTAAACTTTGGCTATAAGATTGGGCAATCATTTCACCTAACTTTATCATTTACAGCTAATCCCTTCTGTAAAATCTTGGAATCTAGTTAAAAATAAGACGGGATTTCAAAGTTTCGAGTCAAAATTCTCTTTACTGGATCACTTAGTCTTAATCAACACTCTTCATTTACATATCAACTTGCAAGTGATCAAGCTTTACCAATGGCTAGAGTTACAAAACTTTGAAGTAATATAAAAAATATACAAGAACTTTACGGGAAACACACGCAGGAATAGCTCAATTCTACATCTAAACATAAGAATTCCACCAACAGTCAGCAAATGTTATCTCGGGCCAGAAAGCTGTACTGCAGAGAGGTAGGCATCACTATTGCTGTCTGATGGTCCTGAGGAAGTGCCTTCCCCGCTTATAGATTTGAAGAAATTTGAATAAAGCCGAGAGCCCAATGGTGATGAAGTAGGTGGCAGTGGAACTGGGGAGAGACCCTCAAGCATTTGGACAACTTTGGTCATTGATGGCCTGAGATGCATATCTTCCTGTATACACCATAACGCAACTTTAATAGACGTGGAGACCCTCTCATCGTCCTTGTCGAACCTCAGCTTCGAATCAAGGATTTCCCTCAGTTTCCCTTCTTCCATCATCTTGAATGCATAAGAAGGGAAATGGGACTTCTCTGAAGATTCAGTTGGAATGAAGTTTTTTCTTCCACCGATGATCTCAAGCAACAGCATGCCATAGCTATAAACATCACTTTTCTCTGATATGGCATAATTTGTGATCCATTCTGGTGCTAGGTACCCTCTGGTGCCTCTTAGTGTTGTGAAAACATGGCTTTGCTCTCGATTCATTAACTTAGCCAAGCCAAAATCTGAGACTTTGGCAAGAAACTGACCATCAAGAAGCACGTTCTCCGGTTTTATGTCACAATGAATGATCTTTACATCACAGTCTTCGTGAAGGTAAGCTAGTCCTTTTGCTGTTCCCACAGCAATATTGAATCTTGCTTCCCAATCCAACAGGAACTCCTCATTGTTTCTCTTGAAGATCCATTTATCCAAAGAGCCATTTGCCATGAACTCATAAGCAAGGAGGCGATGAGTTCCTTCAGCACAAAAGCCTTTCAGCCTAACCAAGTGGTGATGATGGATACTACCAATGATGCTAACTTCAGCTCGAAACTCTTTCTTTCCCTGACCAATGCCTTCCAACTTCTTCACAGCCAGTCGGGTTCCATCTGGGAGAGCTCCTTGATAAACTGAGCCAAATCCTCCTTGTCCAAGCTTCACTGAGAAATTATTAGTTGCAGTCTGAAGATCTCTGTAACCAAACCGGATCGGCATCCCAGATAAAGTCTCTAAGAAGTTATCCTCTTCTGAGGTTTCGTGGGGAGACTCCGGCATTTTCTTCTTTCTCCTGTGATAACGAAATGCCAGATAGAGTAGACCACAAATGGCAATCAATGTGGCAATGACTATTATCACAACAATTGGAAAGCTTTTTTTGCTGCTTCCATCCCCTCCAGCGTTGGAACCACTGCCTCCATTGCTCAAAACTTTAATGTATGCAACAAAACTAGGGCCTGCCATAGAGTTCTGGAAACTTCCTATGTCACTGAACAGGAAGCAGTTCCCAGAACTGTTTTGGAAGAAAAAAGCAAGGCATGAGCAGTTACTCTGGCAAGCGGATTTGCAACCTTCCATATTGGTTTTTGAAGAGGGTGGGAGAAACCCCAGAGAAAAATAAGTGAGCCCATTCCCAGCACTTACAAGCTCTGTAGAATCATGTGAACCATCACAGGTAGAGACAATACCTGTCTGGCAATTTGAGCGGGTACTAAGACCTGAAGGGCACTGGCATACATTGTTACCAGAACAAACAAAATGTGCATCGCAAGGTTCTGGTCTGCTGCATGGATCACTTGGTATTTTTGTTTGTGAAGCACCGCCACTTTCATCAAGATTGTAGAAAGATATAAAACCATCGTTTCCTAGAACTGCAATCCAAGTGGCATTTGCATCAACACTATCTGAGAAAATAAATTGTGACAGGAACACTTTGTTTCCATCATAGAACCTCCATGAATTTCCTCTGAGAGATGCCACGGCAACTTTTCCACCACCTTGATTGATGGTTATCCGGCTCTCCTTTTGGACAGACCAGTAAGGCTGTGGAGTTTGGAAACCTGCTGAAAGAATCATGTCTCCGGACTTGATTTCAAGGATATGGGTCAGATTATTGGAGTTGGGATCGCTTACAAGTTTCATTCCATCTACAAAATCCTGGTTTGATATGAGTGTATTGGTAGGATGGCTAAAACTCTGCCACAGTACACTAGTGTCATTCCCAAGCAAAACCAAATTTCCTGAATCCTGCATCTCTATTGCAGAAACCCTCTTGCCACCAGTATCAGCTGCCCAAACCACATCTTCCCCTTTCTGCAAAGATACCTTACCATCTTCACCAAAGATAAATTTATCAGAATTTGAAACTGGAGAGCCTCTATTTGCAGACCATATTACCTTCGAGCTACCCATGTGGACAATGGTTAACAGAAATTGTGTAACATCTTCAGTAGTTGTGAAGCCAAACGCGAAATCCGAGTTGTTAGATGTAAGAAACAACCCATCAAGATTGATCCAAGTCATTGAAGACCCTTGTAACCCTGGATAGATCTTGCCCACACTTTGGATACCAGCCTTGCAACCTCCAGGAAAAAGGAGGACAAACACTGAAATGGACCCCATGAAGCGAACTAAACCCCATTGGTCCATAACCACTCAAGAAGAGGAGGGCGAATTAACTGAACAAAAGAATAGAATTCAGCTCCAAAATCCAGGACACAAAGAAAAGGGCTTTGATGGACATTTTATATTATACAAACCAATGACAAAACTCTACATTCTGCAAAGAATCTAGAATCAGCACTCCCAACAGAAACAAGTTGAACCATGGAAGCAGGTTGCTGTACATCTAAAGCTAACAATTCCAATTGAGGACAATTTCAGGTATCAGAAGAAAAGGATAAAGCTAGGCTACTGCTAGGCTACTGAATTCTAAAGTATAGAATAGTATGAACAAAAAATTCAACATGGATAAATGTGAAAGAAGATGATCCCTCTTCTAAACTTTCTTCCCTTCAATTTGGACAAAATGACAGCTGATTGAAAGGGTACCAAAACAAAATGAAAGAGAAACCAAAATGGTCAGTCAAGGAAACAAGCCAATAGACACAGCCTATGTACCCTCAAGAACAGGGTACACAGACAACTTCAAGTCCCAGGACCACTCATGAGAAACGCCAAATTCATCATCAAGAATGACAGCTGATTGAAGGGTACCTTTCAGTTATGAGATTTGAGAAGTACTAAAGGAGGAGGAAGAGAACCATCAATTTTCATTGATGGGCACTCTTCAAATCGATCATAAATTCAGACCAACATCGTTGTAGGAACAGACAATATGTGAAAGCTGAGAAGAGGGTGCAGATTCAAAGAAAGCTGAGTTCTTTTGTTGAGCAATAGCTGAAAGAAGGAGAAAGGTGAAGTGTTAGAGAAACAGACAGGTTGGTAGGTGCAGCTATCACCTCATTTCTGTTGTTGTTGCAGAGACAAGAGGACCTGCTGCAAACATGAGTCTATCTGTTCTGGCTGGCTGGCTTCTATAAACAAAATGTTTTGTGTATGCTTTGCCCGTGTCATCAAGAGTCTAAGAGCTGAAAAGTCTTTGAAGAGATCTGAGTGGAGATGGATTTTATCTTCGAAGTTCCAAAACGTCAAACTATGGATGGTTTCAAGTGGTTTGACAGATCCAATAATATCATGTCCTAGGTAGCAGTCCTTGTCTTCCTTCCATAAAAAATAATTTTACGTCCTTATTTCTTTCTTTGATTTATAGTTGAGGGCTCCATTAACGATTAATTATGCAAGCATCACATCACACTTTTGTGCGGTTTAATAGTTGTTCAATGTTGAATTATTGATCCAACGTGAAATGCTTTTTTTTTTTTTTTTAATGACAAGAGGTACAAAAAGGTGAAGTGAGTATAAACAATAGACCATATTTCTCAAAATAATTTTTTTATTTTTAAATATATTAAAATAATATTTTTTAATATTAATACATCATAACAACAAAAAATAAATAGATTCTCTAGAGGTGAGAAAAAAACCAAAAAATAGATTAAATGGAGAAAAATAAAAAAAATAACCGAAAAAACTGAACCGTGAAAAAAAACCAATTAGAATTTTTAAAAAAATCGACCGGTTTGGTTTTGGTTTTATAAGCCTGAAACCAAAAAAACCAAACCAAACCAAAAAAAACTGAGCCAAACAGAAACCAAATCAAAAAAAACCGAGCATGTCAGTTTGAACAGGTTTTTTCCCTAAAATAACCAAACCAAAACCGGTCGGTTTGAATCATTTTCGGTTGTTTTCCAAAAAAACAAGTTTTGAATTTTTTAACACTCTGAAATCTAAAAGTTATTAGTATAGAATCTTAATAACTTTTAGATTGCAATATAAAGATATTTTTAGAATTGTGGTAGCGGTGATAGTTTCAAATGTTTTTGTTTTAAAATATATTAAAATAATATTTTTTTATTTTTTAAAATTAACACATTAAAACAATATAAAAAAATATAAAAAAATTAAAATTAAAAAAACAGTTTCTAACCATATTTTCAAACAGACTCTAAAACTTGAATGGGTTCGTAATGTGGGATTAATTTTTAGGCTTGCAAAAATGACCCAAGTGAAATTTCTATCGTTGAAGTGGAAAAAGGTGAGAGCTAAGATGCGTTATTAGACGATGAATCAATTTTTTTAATGTTCTTGTACCTCTCTGCATTCAATTTTTCTACAATTTTTTATTATAAAACTGTTGCAATTATAGTTGTAAACCTGACAGTGAATTTAACTTGAAAAGGTTTTTGGTACTAATTATTTTTATTAAAATAATATTATTTTATTTTTTAAAATCTTGGTATTAAATTAATTAGGTTTAATCAAATTAATTAAATAATTAAAAACATGATTAAGTTAATTGGTTTTTACCAGGTTATTTTTTTATTTTTTTCTATTCAATTTAAAATGTCACCTAAATTCATAAATTAATTCTTGCTTCAAATTATTTACTTCCTTTCAAAATTTTTTATTTCCTTTCAAGTTCTTGAAGGATGTTAAAAACCTTCAATCGGATTTAGTTAAAATTACAAATGTATTTATAGACATTTTAAATACATAATTTGATAAAAATAAATTCATAACTTTATATCAAACTTAGATAAATAAGTTAGTTGTAACTAGCTAAAAACTTTCGAATTAAGCTTAAAAAAATATTATTTTTGTTATTTTAATGATTTTTTTAGTTAATTTTGAATTTTAACTATGTTTTCTGTTTAGATTCGGGTTCTTTTAAATCAATCGGTTTGAAAATCTATATAAATATTAAAATAATAGTATATAATTGTTATTAAAATATCCATTTAATAAGCTCTTTCTAATAATTTAATTTTCGATAATATTTGTTTACTTGTGGATGATTTCCAGAATTGTGCCGGCAACATAAAAAAAACAAAAAAAAAAAACAAAGCAAGGCTTTAATAGATTTGATCTTCTCAACCAAATCTTTATATTAGGTGCACTTTGATTAATAATGACCATTAAATAAATTTAATTTTTCTTGTCGTGCTTCTGTCTATGGCAGGGAAGAACTTGCGTGACAGCAGATTTCGAACTTAGGTTAATATATTTATGTTAATGATTAGGACACCCTCTTAATTTAAGCTATGAGAGATTTATTTAACATATTAGAAAATAGTGGCAAATATATAATAATAAAAACTGGGAAAAGAATAGGGTAACTTACGTATTATATATTAATTTATTTAGGATAGAGAGATATGGGTTGACTTGTTTGAGACAAATTAATATTTTTTATTTATTAAGATTGTCAAAGAATCATTTCAACCTAGTAATTTAAGTTGTTAGATAAGATTTCAAGATATAATTTATATTATTCTCCAGCACATCTCCTCAAGTAAAAGCTATTTGGGCAATCGTTTGGTCATCAAGGTTCTGATATCATGTCAAAGAATCATCTTAATCTAATAGCTTAAGCTGTTAGATGAGGTTTCAAGATATGATTTATATTATTCTCCAACAAACGTGGATGTTCGGACAAGCTTGCATGCACCTCAACTAATCCCACGAGTCCTGAATTTAACGACCATGCAAGTCTCCAATTGCCCTGAGTTTTGTGGAACTCGAAATAATAAAATAAAGCTTTTCTTTCTAATTAACTGCAGTGGAATTAAAAACAAACATGATAAATTGCATTCTCTAATACCCGATCATAATTTTTGTTTATAAAATTATTAAAATTTAAAAATTTCATATAATATTAATGTTTTCTCTATCTATTTTCATATATCTTGTAACTTTAAAGTTTAAAAATCCTAATTTAATCCATGGTAAAACATTGCATCAGACTCTAAACGTTACATCAGATTCTCTTGAGTATCGTCATATCTATGGTGTCAATACTAATTTTTCTTGCTTATTAAATTAACCAAAATCTTTGATCGTCTCTGGGTTATAAATGTAGAAGAAGAAATGATGAAAAGGACTTGCAATCATGCAAACACTACTACAGTCTAGTTTGTTCCTATCTTCTTGTGCTCATTGTCACTTACATGAGAAGAGATGATGGATTATTTTATGAAAAATAATTTTTTAGAAATAATTTTTAAAATTTTTATGTGTTTGTTTGTTATTAAAAAAGCTGGTTAATAGAAAATACATTTCCGTCAAAAGAAAATTTAGCTTAGTTTTCAAGAAAATATACATATTATTTTAGACGAAAAATACTTTTCAGAAGTTGTGAAAATTTAAAAATATCATGTTATTAGATGATTATATCAAATCTGGTCCTCAAACTTTTGATTGCTATATATTTTGTTTTGAATCTTTTTTTTTCAATTTCATCCTTTATAATTTGATTTTTATATTAACTTTGGTCCTCATTTTCATGATTGTTATTTGCTTTTCTCTTATCATTTTCTTAATTGAAATTTTTTATCTATAAGATTCGGTCCTCATTCTTTTGATTATTGTTTATTTATTTTTAAATAATTTATGAAATTACAATTATTTTTTTATTTCATCATCTTTCAACCTTTTTATCTGTTAGATTTGATCTCCATTATTTTGATTGTTATTTATTTTATTTGAGTTAATTTATAAAATTAGATTTTTTTTTCAATTTCATTCTCATTCAACTTTTTAATTTGTAAAATTTGCTCCTGATTATTTGAATAAAATTGAAAGAAAAATATTAATAAGTTATTTTCCAGTTTATTTTTCATGACATAACCAAATACTATAAAATATTTTTTAATTTATTTTCTATAATATTATTAAATATCAGAAAATAATTCACTTTTCATAAATTTATTTTTCAAAAAAATTACTTTTTAAAAAATATTTCCCAACAAATAAACAAAAAACTAAAACTGCTATGCATAGATTGAGACCTGCAAAGGATTGCTAAGAATCAGGATAAGAATATGAATATGAATCTCCAAGAACAAGACTCCAAAAGGATGAATCTTCTCTCTGTTTGGATATATATTTGTTGCAGAATCAATATCCAATAAATTAAAATGAAGATTCATTGTTTTTCTTTCTTTCTCCTGAAATACGGCTAGGACTGTATTATTCTGCTAGATAAAACGACAGCATGCATGGATTATTTAAACCCTAGATCGATGCCAGTAGGAATTGACTCGCATCGTTCACTGCCATGAACAACAGGCATGAACTCGGTACTGATCCCCATCGCAAGGAGACAGGATTTCATGGGCTGGTCACATGGGTTGTTAGTGTTACTATATATATATATATGCATGTTGTTGTTGTATATTTTGATCTTAATTAATTAATTAAATGTAAATATTTGATCTCGGGTTGTGAAGTGTTTTTTTTTTATTTGATTACATGGTAATTAAAAACATATGTGTAAAAAAAAAACAATGATTTTAAAAAAATATATGCTTTTTAATCAAAAATATTATTTTTTATTCATGTGTTTTTTCCATAAAATATAGTTTCTATAAGCAATATAGTTTATTGAATAAAAATCACATTGTTTTAAATTGATATATACACAATAATAATAATAATAAAAATTGTACATTCCAAAAACTCATACATTAAACTAAGATAAATGATACTATAATATTGTGCATGCACACATATTCCACCCTAATTGTTAATTAATTACTATTTCTTTAATTTTAGACAGGGTTTTGAGCATATTTTCTATTCATCTTTTTACTCATTGTCCACGAGAAATATTTTTGACAAATCGTCTACAAGAATAATAACTTTTTTATTTATAAAGGGTGCGTTTCTTTACCTTTAAATTTTACATTTACGGTGCAAAAAATACAATAAAGTGATAACATACCGAACTATGTTTTATACTGCGAGACCCACTTAAAAATTGAGTTTAAAACGCAGTTTTTGTAAAGCAGTTTTTGCATATTTTTTTAACTGAAATACATATTTTATACATATTTTTTGCAATATATAAACCTCAACCAAAATTTTTACCAAATACATATCTAAATCCAACTAACCATATTTTTTTAAAACTTATTTTTTTAAAATTAAAATCACAAAAACTACCTAAAAAACAATCACACTAAAAAAGTCTTCTATACCATGTTGCTTGCTTGAAATTGGACTCCAATTTCATCCCATTTTTATTCATATCATTTTCGTTGCTTTTGACTTCTGCAATACCAAAACTTCCACTCAAAACAAGATCAATTAGGAGAGCCTGCAGATTTGACTAACCCCCTTCCCTTTCAGGTAAGAACTTTTAGGTCTAGATCATCATTAGTCCACTTAATTAACTATATTTATGACTTTCTACCAGGCAAATGCCTGATTTATACATATTTTACTTAGTTTTTTAGCTCATTGATTAGCTTCATTGGATCCTATCTTCTGCAACAATTGGTAACCAAGTTCTACATAAAAAAATGTATTTGGTAAACCTTTTAAAAGCTTGCAAGTTTGAACAAAGAAAGCTCAAAAGGAACTTTAAGAAAGATCCCCGAGGGGATTAACTTTCTAATGTCCTCTGAGATATATAAAATTGTTGTCTATAAGTCTCTCTTTCACATTTGAAATTTTACTCGATTCAAGTCAAATTTAAGAGCCGATAAATGAATCAATTCAATTTTTTTAATAATAAAAATCAAAACTTTATTATTTTAAAAAATAAAATAAAAATTATTCAAGTCACAAGTTAACACGAATTATAATTAAATTATATTAAATTAAATTACTCGAGTCGAATTAGATCTCGAATCGACCTGCCTGTAATGCTAGATCAGATTTAATAACCAGTATAGAGCAAGAAACATGCATGTAGGAATAATCTATTGTACAGTGGCTCTAAGTAAAATCAGCATCACGATTTCGTGTGTTTTCTCCTCTTAAGTTAATTTCTAAGAACGAGCAGAAACAATGATGTCCTCAATAAAGACGATGAGCATAAATCCTTAAACCAAAAGGTTAATTATTTTATTTTCCCAGAAGGTGCGTGTTCAGCCCCTTGAATTTATTTATTAAATTAGAATTATTTTCCTGGAATTTCTTGAACTAAAAATCTCACAATCAGCCTCCCTCAATCTTTCTTTTTTCCCAAATCGACTCGATCGCTTTATATATATATATATATAAAAATCCACGATATTGGTTTAATGAAAATATGATTAAAGTGCAAGCACCTCGTAATTACAAAAATATGATATTTTATATAAAAAAATAAACCTTATATTAATTAAAAATAAAAAAAATAACTCGATCAATGAACCATTTCAACTTAATAACTTAAGATATTAGGTAAGGTCTCAAGATATGATTTATATTATTTTTTAACACACCCCCTCATCTCAAGTGAAAGTTATTTGAGTTTGAAACTTATAAATGTCCACGTTACTTTATACTTAATTTTTATCAAATAAATAGGGATGGGGAGATTTGAACTCGTGACTGCTTGGTCATCAAGACTGCTCTGATACCATTGGCAGATAACATCTCAACTCAAAAGCTTAAAAATTTAGATAAAATTTTAAAATATAATTTATATTATAGGACTTAGAAGTGCCAATTATTTTTAATTTTAGATGAAGAAATAGCAAAAATCAAAGGAAGAATTTGATCTACAAATTAATATTACAAAATCCGCAGGAGCACATGATATATCTGTGATGAATTGAAAGCTCCATTTTCGAATCGTGGCCGCAATCAAGAGAAGCTTTTGGTTAGGGCGGCGGCAGCTAGGGAAGGAAAGTTTTTTTCTTTCCCAGATAAACTCTTGGCCCAATAAATACAAGTGCAGCCCACACCCTTTACAGGCCATCTCATCTTACAGTCTCTTGCAGGTAATTAAATTAGTGGTGTTTTTTTTTAATTTCATTTTTAAAATAAAAGAGAAGAGAAATGATTATTTAATGCCCAGAGACAGGCACAAAATTAGAATTCCAACATTTAGGTAGCGTTTAATACGATGGAGAGTATTAATTAGACTAAATAAATAATTATTAAATTTTATGTTTAGTGTGTATTGGATTGGACTGAAATAATTTGTTATATCGTGTTTATTAGACATTACATGAAATAAAATAATATATTGTAATGAAAATACACTTATTTTGTTCAATGTTTTTCGGTGTTTGAAATATAGATTATGATATATATTTTAATTCAAGATTTAATTTATATTATTTTTAATATAATGAGTAAATATATAAATCTGAGTAATTTTGGATTTTGAATTTTATGATTTAAAAAAAAAGACTTTTGAGTTTGATGTATGGAAGGAATTTGTTTGTCAGTGAAGGTGTCGAGGAAAAGAGGAGATCAGAATACATTAGATTTTTTTTTTTTTACATGCTATAAATAAACGTTATTATTCTCAAACGAAAAAAAGTTTAATTATATAATATTTAAATTATATAATATTTGATAAATCATTATTTATTCATCTATAACCCGTGAAGTATAGAAAAATTTGATTTTAAAAATATAGTTTATATAAAAAGCAGTATAGTCATTTTATAATAACAACTCGTGTAAAAATTCGGTAATTTTGTCCTATTTCTTTTTCCTTTTTAGTGGGACAAAATTTTATTTTCTTGAAAAACCTTAAATATAATAAAAAATATTTTTTTATTGTCTAAAAATAAACAAAATAACTTTAAATTTTTTTTTAATATTCAATCCATCATATCAAACACTTACTTAATTATTAGCCTTAAAATTTAATGGTATTTTCCTGTGATCATATTGTAGGAAAAATTATTAAAACATAGTTAATTGGTATATTCGTTAGAATTTAATCTCCAACATAAGCTCTTTAACATAAAACAATAACATGATTTAAATAAATTATAAATGAATTGAAAATTAATCTCAAGAAATCTTGATTAACATGTTTTGGTGAAACTCAAATGTTTTTGAAAAATACCTTACCCTACTTAAAAAAAAATAAAACTTCATTAGTGTTTATAAAGTGAGATGTTAAAAAGTTAAAATCGAAACAAAAACACCTGAAAAGACTTGGGCTTAAACCGGCTTACACCTAGTAGCCTGACTTGGGCCCATGTTCGTTGTAAGATAACATTTGGATTGTGGCAAACCTATCCAAATCTGACTTGGGCTTAGCCCTTTGAGTTTGTATCAGAATATCTATCAAGTAAAGTTCAAGCTCAAGTACTATATGCTTAGATAATTATAATAAGTAGGGCATGAAAGATATCTCTAAGCAAAACTAAGAAACATTTTCATTATACCTAATTTTTTAAAATGAAAAACAAGAGCCTTGTTTGGATGAGATTGAAAATTAAAAAAAAATGGACATGAATGATTAGATAAATAAATAAACCCTATTTTTACCAAGATAATGTATCATGCCCTAATTTCTTTTTGACATATCCATTATCACATGTTCATGTTTGTACTTCTTAGTTACCAAATAACATATGGACATCAATTGAAACTTCAATATTTTTTTGTTTTTATGTATATGATATTTTTTTAAAATAATTTTTAATTAAAATAATATTTTTTTATTTATATTTACTTTGTACCAACTCACCAAAACAATTGAAGACACTTAAAAAAATATTAATTTGATGATTTTCAAGTGAAAGCAATTTAAAAGACACTTTGAAAAACAGAAGTTATCACAATGTCAAACAAGCACTAGCCATTAAGTAGGTATTTAGAAGTACATTAATTTTTGCTTTTAAATGTATTTTAAAAGTGCATTTCACTTGAAAATGCATAAAAATAATTATTTTTTAGTGTTTTTTTTATTGTTTTAATGAGTTGATGTTGAAAATAAAAAATATTTTAAAAAATCATTTTTAAACAAAATTTACTTTTAAAAAACACCCTACATCATAACACTAAACAAGCATTAAAATTTAAACCTCAAAAAATAAGTTATCAAATATAAGTTTATATTAGGCATTTACAAGGGTTTTTTTTTTCATGAGAGAGATGGAGATGGAGATGGAGATGGAGAGGGAGGGAGGGAGGGAGGGAGGGAGGGAGGGAGAGAGAGAGAGAGAGAGAGAGAGAGAGAGATGGAATTTAGGAATTGAAGCACGTGATGGATTGGGAAATTTTTTTATCAAACACAAAAATAACAGGTCATATGCGCAAAACCCACGCCTTCTCTCTGTTCAGAAAAACCACACCTCCTAATCTTTAGACGCGTAGACCACGTTGTCAGTATTATCTGCTTTGGAGATGACGTGTCACCACCCCACATGCCCTCATGACTCCATTGCCTTTTGCCTTACCTCAAAGACAGGATCCAGTCATTGATGATGAGGGCTGATCGCTGCTCAAAAATCATTTTGGAGTAGAGAATTTGAAAAAGAATTCAGATAATTTAAGGGATTTTTTAAAATAACATTTTTTTTAATCAAAATTATTCAAAATATTATCCCTAACAATGATGATGGATTCACCATCCACTTTAAAATCTAGAATTTCTACCAATTTTATAAATGTGAAATGTGAAAACTTATTTATATTTTACCTTTTGTATTAAAATTATAAAATTCCTTCTCATTTTGTCAAGATATTTGAAATCCAAACATAATTAAAAAAAATTATTGTAGTAATGACTGATTTTATCTTTTAAACCAAACAATTCAAAACAAATAAGTTTTTGTTTATATTTGCAAAACAAAAGGAATATTACGTAATATCAAATGATTAAGAATTAAGAGAATGTTTGGTTGCTTTCTCGAGACAGGAAATATGAAGATAATGGAGTTAAAAGAAACATGATTTTTTTTATAATTCTTTATTTAGAAGGTACTTGGCTTGAGGTTGAATCTGATTTTCTTTAAAATTTAAATATTTTTTACTTTAAATTATTTTTTTGGTTTTTTTAATTTTTTTAATATATCGATGTCAAAAATAGATTTTAAAAAATAAAAATAATATTATTTTAATGTATTTTTAAACAAAAAATATTTTAAAAAACAATCTTTATCACACTCAAAAACACCCTCTTAAAAAAAATTAACTTCAAAATTATTCTATTGACTTATTTATATATTTTTTATCTTCGTTGTTCCCACTTAGATATATGTTTATATCTTCTATATATATATATATATATATATATATATATATATATATATAACGTGTTAATCTTCCAATTTTTGAAGGAAAAAAAAAAAAAAAACAATGACAAGCTTAGAATAGAAACTCATCAAGCGAGGGTAACGTGATTTCCTATGGGTGTGTGAATCCAGGAAGGTGGGCTAGCTCACACGGAAACACACACGCTAAGGAAAATCAAGAAAAGTAGTAGTTACAAATGAAAAATAAATATATATAAGCTGTCATGGAGCCAATTAAAGAACAAGTCTTTGCTGTTTCATTCTCCATGAATCAATCCATTTCTCTCTTTGACTAACCTATAAATACACACGCACGCACGCACACGCACACACACAAACAAACAAGGCCTGAACCAAGTCAGGATGATGAGTTTTTGAGGAGGAAATCAAAACAAGAAGATAACAATGAAGTGGTCATGGATTCAGGCAGCTGGGACAACCAAGAAGGTTCATGTCAAGGTGAGGCCATTGAAGCTAGAAGGATTGTTGTGTAAAGAAAAGGTTGATGGTAATGGAAGAGAAAGAATGGTTTTTGTTGTCAAGATGAAATGGAAAGGTCCCAAGTCGTCAGGATTAGGTCCATTTTATCGGGTTTCCAAGTGCCAAAGAAATTATAGCAGCCAGAAATTCCTCAAGGAAGGGGAGTCTGATATAGAATGGAATGGTGAAGAATTTGAGAGTGTTTGGATTCCTTCCAAAGACAATTCTTTTGTTCAGTGGGATGTTTCTTTCAGCGTTTTATATGTAAGTTTCTTGTTTTGGCATAACGTCTTTTTTTTAATTGTTCTGGTCATGTTCATCCTTGCTTTTGTATGAATCCAGGACTAAAATGGTGATGGTGATGGTCTTTTTGCAGGGTGAGGATGAGAAATCCATGGCTAAAATGGCAGTCTTGGGAAATGTTACGCTGAATTTAGCAGAACTGGCTTCAAGGATGAATTCCCAGATTGAAAAAAAGCTGCCAGTTTCTTTACATATTGATGGAGTTGACTGCCAAGCTTCTCTTTTGGTAAGTTTCATTTCCAGCTGCAGACCAAATTCTCTAGCTGATCTGTTCTGCTAAAAAAAAAACTTTGTGTAACTGAAGATCAGAGAGATTTCCTCTTCTCAATCAAAACGTTTGTGTAACTGAAGATCAGTTTTGGCTGAGAAGAGGAAATCTCTCAAACATTTCGTAATTGACTTGTAATAAATGCCTGCATTGATTCACTTGTCTCTGTAGCTACAAATTTCATAGTTATCGGCTGTTCCAAGATGGTGTAAGAAACCGATCAAAATAGAGTTTTAGTGTGTCCAAATTCTATGCCATAGATAGGATTAGGATACCCTCTGTTCAATTCTGTGAAAGAAACAGGAGAAATGGTGTTATTAAGTGAAATGGAAACAGCATATCTGAGCTGTTTGCACCACTTCCTTTATTGATATGGAAGATTTAGCTGTAAAAATATAGTAAAAAACCGAAACACGGCTCTGAGTAACCAATTGAGATGAAATAACTTAGAGGTTTCGCCAGATAAGGAAAGGGAAAAAAAGAGCAAAACTCAACCATCGAAAGCCCAAGTCTTCAATGAAACAACGAAATTTACAATAAACAATTACTCTTGGTATTTGACCTTTTCATTGTATATATTTTCCTTGTAACTTACATGATGTGTAGCTACTATTGACCTTTTTGTTTAATATAATCTGAATTACTCTTGGCCTAAATATTTAATCAATGACTATTTCATTTCATACAGATTGGTGTAAGCTTCGCTGAGGTCAGAAATTCATGTGACCAAGCAGGAACTGTTCAAAACTCGGGTGATTCGGATACTAAGGAGGGACTTTTCAAGGGCAGTACAGCTTCTAAGAATGAAATGGACAGAGTAAACCGAGTGAATTCTAGTGACTCGGATGAGTCAACTATGTTTGACTCAGATGATTCGGCCGGAACTTTGACTTCCACGAGCGACGGTAGTACTCAAGAGATGGGTTCAGGGATCGAGCTGGGTTCATCCCTGGAGACTCAGTCAGACCGAGCTACCAAGGTTGGGTTATTCTCATGGAAGAAGAGAAGGTTGAGCTTCAGCTTGTCCAGGAGGAAAGTTGAGCCATTCGTTGAGAAAACAGATGCGAAGGTGGACAAATCCGATTCCACACAGGTACGTAGATTACCTGACAGAGAAATACCCGTGCATGTGAATCGAGATCCTGTCTGTTCATTCGATTATTTTATATATTAAGGTACTCCTGCATTACTTGTTGAACCTCTGATAGTGTTGTGTCGGCCAAACCCATAGACATGCCCCCATATAGTAGTGTCACGTCGGTTTCAAAAGTTAAATCTTCATAATTCAATCAATCTAAAATAAGCAATTGAAAGAACTTTTCATGTCTAGGAATAGTATGCAAGCTTTTTTAGTTGCTCTGGAAATGATGAAAGAACTTGCCTTGGAGCATAATGGCATGGTGGACCACAAAAAATTCATCATGGTCACCATGTCCCTAATTTTGTCATTTGTTATGACAAACTCATTGGCATTTGAAAGTTATGGGAAAGGGAAGTTTGAGATATAATTTGGTTCCACTGTTGTTCTTGCAGAAAGACAAGTGGGAAGTCAAAGAACTAGTCAGCAGAGATGGTCAAGCAAAACTCGAAGCCAACGTGTTTCTTGCTTCCTTTGATCAACGAAGTGAAAAGGCCGCCGGAGAGAGTGCCTGCACGGCAATAGTTGCGGTCATTGCCGATTGGCTTCACTCAAACCGAGAATTCATGCCAACATTGTCTCAGTTTGACAACCTCATAACAGAAGGTTCACAGGAATGGCGAAAGCTTTGCGACAATGAGGCCTACATGAATTCCTTCCCTGATAACCACTTTGATCTTGAAACTGTCTTGAAAGCTGATCTTCGGCCTTTGACCATCTCACACGAGAAATCTTTTACTGGGATTTTCAGTCCTGAAAAATTTGAAAACTTAAAGGGAGCCACATCTTTCGACGACATATGGCAAGAAGTAACCAGCAACACAAACGATTATGAGCAGAGGATATATATTGTGAGTTGGAACGATCATTTCTTCGTGTTGAAGGTAGATGCCGAAGCTTATTATATCATTGATTCGCTAGGTGAGAGACTCTTTGAGGGTTGCGGCCAGGCATACATCTTAAAGTTCGATGGCTCGAGCTTGATGTATGAGAAGGTGGCGAAAGAAGATGTTGCCGCGGAGGAAATGACAGGGGAAGAGAGGTCTAAGGATAAAGAGGACATAATTTGCAAGGGAAAAGAGTGTTGTAAAGAATTCATTAAGAGATTCCTTGCTGCCATTCCAGTTGGAGAACTTGAAGAGAAAGAGAAAAGGGGCGCAGTTTCCACTTTTTCTCTCCTGAAGAGACTACAGATAGATTTCCACTACTGCTCTTCTTTGTCTGCTTCTAATTCCTCCTCCTCTCCAACATCTTCCACCTCCTTCTAGAGCAGTCACATTGTATGCATACGGTGTAATTTTTTTCCCCACTTTTAACCTTTTTTTTCAACACATTTCCCTCTTGGCTAGATAGATGCCACAGCAAGAAGTGTACAGAGCACAGGACTCCTCTTTGGGGCAAAATACACATTCAACAGCTTATTCGGTGCTGTCATTGGTACGGAAATTTTTTTTGACACGATTTCATTTACAGCATAATAGTTAATTTCTAAACCCTAAGTGGCTTTTGAATCCCATCACCCTTTATGTCTCATAAACACATCAGTTCCGCAGTCACAATCATGAAGGTGAAGAAAGTATAGCTTACTGAAATAGTGAGGAATGGCCTCCATCAATCTACATTTTTTGACCTATCTGACAAATTTACCAAGACCAATGTGGTCCACATCCTCCACTATGCCCTTAGATGTTTTGACGCCATTTAGTATTAGAGTTAGACCCTGCAGATGGCTGATAAGCACCCACTGCCCACAAATAGTAATCACCATTCATACAAACAAAAGGTTTTGTCCTCTTCCTAAAAAGGCCACATACACAAAGGGTCCACAAAACAGCCTCAAAGCATATTGACTCCCAATGTAATAGTAAGATTTGGCAAGATTAGACCTTCTTGTTCCCCACTAAGACAAACAAAATGCATATCCAGTGATTCAATAATCATTTCTTGCCCACTTTTTAACCAAAACCAATCAGAATGGGGGCCAGTGACCACTGACCTCAGATCTAATTATCAGGATTACTTCTCCTAATGGCTAAGTTTAAGGTTTGTTGAAGAGACACGTCTTTGCCCCCTACCTTTCCACATTTATACTAAGCTTTATAAGAATACATTCGAAGAGCACCTCGGAACTGCCTTTTGGACTTGTAATTATAAAGCTTCAGCTAATTGGACATGCAGTGACATGGATTACCCTACCAGCTTCTGTACATATGATACAAATAGAATAAAGCCTGCTCTTTAAAACCACTTCCATTTTCCTCTTTTTTACACCTAGTTGCTGTCTTAAAATCAAACTTTCTCCATCCAGGTAAAAAGAAATGATGGTATGCAAGTTCTGGTCTGTGGTCCAAAAGCAACACCATGTTGCATCAAACATTTCTTCGTAAATTTAAACCACATGCTTCTTATGTTAGTTCTAATTTAAACTCAGATCAATATTTACATCTAACATTCTTACAATATTGCAGCTAGCAACTCATCATTGTCAAGCAAAACTTGCGAGCACTACATTGCCAAAAAGAGCTTTAGCAAGATATGCTTGCTTTAGGCATATCAAGAGTTTGAAGCAACATACCAAGCAACAGCCAGCTTACGAGCCCACGCTTTTCATTCTGCCAGTTAACTTATTACAAGGAAGCTTTGGCCGCCATAAAAATTGTTGATCCTCGACATGGTGATCGAAAACCAACTTGCGTTTTTTCATTGTCACATCTACAATTATATGTTCCCTCGATTTGCTTGAATGTGAAACTTGCGGGTCAACCACATCAACCTTGGGGAAGAAAGATAACTCCTTGTCCATTTGTGGCATCCAATCATCAAACTTACCCCCCTCTTGAGAACAATCATGGCCACCGTCTTTGGCATCCTTTATTTGCTTGGTTTTCGCACTAGGCACTGGAGCTAAGATAGAGCCTAACCGCAATGATAAATCGCACTCAATTTCTTGTGATTGCAAACAGTCCTTGTGACCAACTTGACTGGTTCTAACAGGGGTGTCCTCGTTGCAGGGGAAGAAGTTTTGCACAGCAACCACCTTGACAGGCTCTATAGTGCCAGGAACAGTCTTAGGAAGAGCTCCACAACCTCGCTGTGGCTCTAGGCAACTACCATAGTATAGGGGGTAAACAGAGCACAAGCTTGGTATACGGTAATTTTCCAAGGGTAAACATCGGTTAACATTAGATGGAGGAATGTTCTCAGTCCTAAAAAAGAACTCTGTTAGAAGTGTCATTGCCCTGGCCAACAAGGTCTTGTGATTCTGAGCCTGAAGGAGCAGAATTCATGAATGTGGGTTTTACCAGGTTTGAATAATCACGCAGGCAATGTGAGTTGGATATGTGATTTGCCCGAATGGCGTTGTGCACAGCAGCAGGTGACAAGGTGTTTGACTCTTGAGTGCTAGGACTAAGGTAAAACCTCAGATTGCAATTTCGTTGGCTCCTCGAGGCTCTTCTTGGTGTGCAGCCCAAATTGAGAGCAGCTGAGCAGTAATGAAATAGGGTGAGAAGGGTTACTCATATAGCATTTGCATGCAGAAAATTGTCCGTACAACGTATCAAACAAAGTGGAGAGTCGCATAAAATGGGGACTTAAAGTGACAGCACTATGTGAGATATAATTATGATGGTTGAATCAAGTATGCTGAAAGGCACATACACTGAATCTAAATTTCAAAGTAGCACTCATTGTAATTGATTTCAAGCACTGAAAAATTGGGCCAAAAGTATTTTAAATTCTGAAGCAACAAAATCTTTATTCAAGACATGCAGAAATCAAAGACTACAATTAGCACAAGGAATAAAAACTGGGCAGGTACCTTCAATGCAAGGTTGAAGAAGCTCTCCAGTTTCCAAACTCTCATCGCGTCGAATTATGGTATTAATGGCATCATTTGCTCTGTCCCAGAGTGTCTTAAGGTCCATATATTCAGCCTGTGCAAGCATTAGAATCCAAAAATAAGCTCTACAAAAAGACAGTGATCAAATCTACTAAACCAGCAAAAACTTGGCACTATTGCTGAGAAACATAGAAAGCAAAATAAATGTCAATTATGTATCTTTAATTCATTAAATTGTCAGCACCCAATAGCATGACCTCAAGCTCAAAATTAATATATATATACACACACTTCATTGATCGTTAACTCTGTCTCCAGTCTCCAGTTACCAATAGATAAAGATGGAGGTGTTCATATTTCAATTGACAGTAACAGGATAAAAAAGAAGAAAGCTTCGACCTCGGAATTGGCTTTCGAGTACATGATTTCTTCTGCTTTCAGGACAACAACAGGGAGCTTCTCTTGCCATTCCTTGTTCTTTTTAGTTGCTGGGCAATGAGCCTCATTGACGAGTCTAAACAACATACATAACCAAAATCAGTGAAAAAAGACAGACCCTTTATCAAATAAGAACATACACAAAGAAAGAAGTAGGAGGGTACCTGAAGATTTCTTGAATGAGAGAACCTCTGATGGGCTGGTGTCTATCACTGTGCCACGCTCTTCTAACACATTCATAAGGCCTTGGTCCTGGTCGAGGCATCTTCTTCTTCACTAGTACTAACTCTTTGAGAGGAAGAAAGAAAGAAGAAGAAGATTTCTCCGTTCCTTGAGGGGTCCAAGCTGACAAAGCTGTGACCGAGAAGAAAAGGGTAGCTTCAGTTTTTGGTTTCCTACGTTTTACTCTTGCTTGTGACTTTATCAAGTCTTCAAAGGTCACACACACACATTGATCAGAACAACAACATCATCAACAACAACAACACAGTAAACAAAAAAAAAATACAAGAAGTGATGAGAGAAGCAAAAGGCTTTTTAATATTTTTTTATAAGGGCTTCGGCTTTCTTTTTCTCTCTTTTCTGTCACAAACTCAATTATTTCAAATGGGTTTTAATGAGTTTGGTGTGTCCCCCACTCATCCACATGCCTGCTTCCCCTAGCCCCAAGAGTCCCTCTCTCTATTTTTTTCCCCCATTGTTTCTGTGGCCTTTTCTCTTCCTTTTTTTTTTCGCTTTATTTTTTGCCTCGTAACGTTATCTATCACTCTCTCTCTCTCCCCCCTTCAATGTTTTTCCAGCCAAAAGTCTTGTGAAACTTTTACAGTTCTTGTAGAGGTTGGGGTTGCTTAGAAACCACCGACAGTGACAATATCATCAGCTCTTCTCCTCCCCTACCACAACTTGGACGGTCACCAGTGAGAAAGGTCGGCCTCATGTTCTTACCATGTTAGCGAGCCTCTTTCTGAGCTACGGGGTAAAGGGTGGCCCATTCCATTGCTATAAAGAAAGATCTTTTTCATGGGTCAATGTAACCGAGACGGGTAAACAAAAAAAAATGACCTTTTTTCAAGAAAGCTGCTTGATTATGCATTCCACCATAATCACCATTTATTTATTCAAGTCATAAGACGAGAATGCCATTACAGCGGTACCTTTGGCACCTGCTACTTTAAAAAAAAAATCAGATTTTACAAAAAAATATATGTATGGTTAAATTGGTTTTTATTAATGAAAAGTATGTTATTTTAGTTTTTATAAAATTAAAATTTAAAATGCAATTACATATCCAGAATAAAAAATTTAAATTATTTAACTAATATAAATAATTTTTTCTTGGTAGAGTGTTTAGTTAATAACTAACCCGAGGTAAGAATTGGGAGCTGGGGATAGTAAATGTTTTTCCAGTAGTGTTTAGTTATTATTTCAAAATAAATATATTTTCTTATATAATTTATTTTAAAACTATTTTAATATTTTTTGTTTTGTTTATATATTTATATATATATATCATAATTTTATTCTATATGTCTGTTTGGAATTGTAGTAACGGTTGCGATTCAAAGTGTTTTTCGCTTAGAAATGCATCAAAATGATTTTTTAAAAAAATTATTTTTGAAATCAACATATCAAAACGATCTAAAAATATAAAAAATAATTAAAAAAATAAATTTTAAAGGAACGCGATTTCAACCGGTTCCAAACACGGCATAAAACCAGCGTATAGGATAAAAGTGTTTTTTACTTAGAAATATATCAAAATGATATTTTTTTCATTTTAAAAAAATTATTTTTGAAATCAAGTACATAAAAAACGATCTGAAAATATAAAAAAATTAGTAAAAAGAATTAAATTTCAAGGGAACGCGATTTCAACCACGTTTCCAAACACGGTCTAAAACTGACATTTATAAATAAATAATTTTTTTTTTATAGATGAATGCCAATAAATATTGATTTTCTTATGAATTTAAATATTTTTAGACAAAAAAGAATCACTTTTTTTTTTTAACGGGAAGGGACGAAATATTCCGTCCTTCAAGGGTAACTTGGATTTACTCAGGTAAATTCAATATGTTGTCGTCTCATTAATTTTATAATAAAATATCATCTAATAAATTTTTTTCTTAGAAAATACATTAACAATGCCTTGACATTTTTTTATTGCATTCAAAATAAAATCCAAACTACTTTATGCTACGTGCTTTTTTTTATATTATCGTTATCTTATTCGATAAAAAAGTGATTCCAACTAACAAAATTGATAAACACAATCATGTTTATTGTTCATGTTGCAATATCCTACATCTTGATACGCATCTATCTCTTAATTTTTGAATTATTTTTTTTTTATATTTATTATCATGAATAATTCTTGATTTATTACTTAAATTCAAGGTTTTCGATTTGTAGTTAGATTTTTTTTTCTTGGTGTAAAAAAAACCATGCTGTAAGTGCATTTTTTTTTATTTTCTTGTGTCGAAAAAAAGAAATTATCTTGCTCAGAACCTAGTGCTGGGGTATACAGCTAGTATTTAACTAATTAGAGTCTACAAGTCAGCAATGTTGAATTGTAAATATAAAATTAGTCTAAAAGCTTTCGCAAATGACTGATCAAACTAACAAATCTTTTCTTACAATTTTTTTTATTTTTTTATTTTTTTTGTGTGTGAAAAATGGCATCATGGGATGATCATACCTTTGGGAATACCTTTCGATCTGTGTCTCCTCTTTTCCAGCAATTTCCGACGCTGTCGCTTATGATTGCATTTACAGAGAGGAGGGCAAGAAGTACAATGGTGGATGGAATTAGGGAAACCATTGCCTGTAATTAAGGATATACTGTAATTGTTGTAGAAAGGCAGAATTTAGGCGTTGGGATATTCGGGTTATGGCATGGAATTTCATCATCATGATCATGGATCGGCAAAGCTGCCTGTCACTTCAAGTGATGGTACCTGCTACGATTAAAATATATAAAAATATTTTTAGCATTCAAATAGATTTGGGCTTGAAAATGTTTTTGCATTCAAATTGAATTTTTTGGGTTTTCTAACCAATTTTTAGCTAATTTGATGGTATATATGGATTTTTTTGACAAAAAAAATATATATATATTTTTGAAATTTTTTTTTCTACAAAGTCGAAGATCATACTTTCCAGCCACTTAAAATAATCATCAACAAAACTATAGATGAAAGGTTATTTGTCAAAATAAATAACATATTATTTTTATTTTTATAAAAAAAATTAGACAGATGATATGTTGTTCGCCTAACTTAATAATAATAATAATAAATAGGCTAGGCATGCGAATCTGTCCTTGCAAGTCCATACGCGGCTGCCTTTATTTTGCGGGCTAAGAGCGGGTCCATCATACCTAGATTCTTGAACCTTTTTTTGAACATTTTTATTTTTCAAAATTCTCATTTAATATCATTTAAATAAAATAAGTAAAATTTTCATTTAGAAGATTATTCCATTAAATATCATTTGTTCTCTGAATTTATTTTCATATGAGATTGTGAAATTTTTTTATATTACTAGCCATTCATTTAGTATGGCACTTCATGATTGTTTTCTTTTGCTTCAAGTATAATCAATATTAATTATAATTAAATAAATATAATTATATTTGAGATGCTAGTTTATTAGATATCAATCAATTTAATATTTATTTTTTTGACGAGATCCTTGCTTTTTTTTTTCAAAATAGTTAAAATAATAACTTTTTGGTTATTATAATATATATAATTATTTACTTATTTTATTAAACATATCCATTATGTTTTTGGTTTGCAATTAAAATTTTTTTTAGTAGTGCAAAACGAGTTGCCAATGCTTACATTTTTCTTTAGCATTGATAAAAAAATTTGAGCCCACCTACCAGGAGAACAAGCAAGCGACTAGTATGATAATAATAGATATTGGAATTAACATTAACATATTTACTAAAATATCCAGGGTATGAACAATGAATCACCTTAATTTATTTTTTTCAAACTTTTTTTTTCTAACAATAACCTAATTAGATAGAGTTAGGCTTGAAATGATGGAAAAAACACTAAATTAAAACATTGAGGACTAAAAAGTGAAACATGGAGAAAATACATGACTCACTTTAAATCCATGACAATTTTCATTCTAGTTTACAATTTTATTTTGTTTGTTTTTTAATCAATAGGTTTGAAAATGAAAAGAAAAGGTCACTGAAAAATGATAAAATAATAAAGAAAATGGCTGACTATGATGATTTTAGTAACCAAGATGGTAAAATTTGGAGTTGATGAGATTCATTTGATAAGAAAATTTTGATAAATATTAGTTTTTTTTTAATCTATTAGAAAGTTTTTTTTGTGATATTCAATATGTGTTTTCAAGTAAAAAGAGGTTGAAAAATAATTTTTAATAAAAAATCCTCATTCCTTAATTTTTCAGCCAGCACAATAATAGTTGGATTTTAGGAAAAGCTACAGTAGGTGATGAGCTGCCTCTTTTTTTTTCTTTTTTTTTTTTAAGAAAAGACGGGGCGAGCGACCACCCTTAATAAAAAGAAAAATAAATAAATATGGCCCAGGCACACGAGCCTATGCTTTTTCTTAAGGCCTTAGCATGTTGGGTCATTCAAGCTCGCGCACTTGTCATAACCTTATTTTTCAATTTTATTTTTCAACATTGAATTTTTTTTTTTAATTTTTTTAATTTTTTATCAATTTTTCTCCTTTAATATTTGGTTGATTTTTATTTAGTCTTCATTTTTTTTTATCATACAGTTAAATAAGTATCTATTAGAGTCCATAACCTAGGTCATGATTTGACGAGTTAACTTGGGTTGACATGAATCAATCAAATACATCGTCATCTCACTATTTTTTTTAAAAAGATATCATCTTTAAATTTTTCTAAAAGTTATATTACTTTTTACAAGCTGTTCAGGTTATTTTTGTATTTACGTACTTGATTTTTGTTTTTGATTTTGATTTTTTTGCTTTGAATTTTTTTTTTATTTCAAGATTCACCAAGATAATTAAGTTATGTTAAAAAAATCATTACATAATTTAATTTAAAACTTAAATTAAATAAGGAGTTGAACATATTTAATTTTAAGATCAAATAATTGGTGTAGTCTAGACATTTTTTTTTTACCTTAAAAAAAGAAAAACTTTTAGTCCATCTCGTAACACAAAACACAAAAATAACCTAGTATATAACCATCAGGTAAAACCTGAAAATTTCAAAATGTTATTTAATCTGATTACATTTAATATTCGATGCAAATTAATATAGCATCGATCCAAGGAAAAGTATAAATAATTGCACATGAACAATCAAATACTTATATTATACTATTATATTTTGCTACATCAATCAAGCTAGGAGGTATACGTATTATAGTAGTGGTTATTTTCATTAAAAAAATTAAAAAAATATTTTTTTTATTTTTTAAAATTTATTTTTAATATTAACATGTCAAAACAATTAAAAAATATAAATTTTTTAAATTAAATATTTAATCAATTATATTTTTATCGTAATATCAAATATACTCATAGATAAACTAAGATTATTGCACCTTTATTTTTAGATTTTTTTTTTCTAAGTAGTTACAGTATTTTAAAATCAACTCCATACATTTGATTCATATGAAAAGTTATGTTCATAGTTTAAAAAACATTGCCCGAAACTTGACCCGAACAATTTAGTTTGATTAATTTAGATTAATCTAAATTAAAAAAAAAAACCTTAAAATCTATTTTTTTATTGACTCGCCTGACAACTCGCTCGAATCTCCTATGCTCGAATCTCCTAATTGATAGGTCAACCTACCATGTCAGGGCAGTTTGGTTGAAGTTAGGCATGATATTTATATTTGAATTTTCATATTCAAGAAAAATTCTTTCTTTTGTCTGGGTCTTGGTAGCAAGGGTGCTGTCAGACAAAGTTTACAAATCGGAAATACATTTTTTTTTCTTGATAAAGTTTTAATTATTAAATATATCCAAATTAGTGCAGTTTTATAAAATTATCTTCATAGTAGCTATTTAAAAATTAAAACTTTAAATGATAACACGACAAGTAAATTAGTTACCAGTTAAGTTAGACCTCTAAAGTATAATGGTGAGAAATTACTTAGGCCATGTTTGTTTGCTGAAAAATAATTTTTTGTAGAAAGTAAATTTTGGGAAAGTAAATTCCGGAAAAGTGAATTATTTTCTGATGTTTGGTAGTGTAATGGAAAATAAGTTGGAAAATATTTTTCAGTGTTTGGTTATGTCATGGAAAATGAGCTGGATAATAACTTATTAATGTTTTATTTTTCTCAAGTTTATTAAAACAATGAGGAACAAATCTTACAAATTAAAAATTTAAATGAGAATGAAATTAAAAAAATATAATTTCATAAATTATCTCAAATAAAATAAATAATAATCAAAATAATAGAGATCAAATTTAAAAAATAAAAAAATAAAAGATGAAGAAATTAAAATAATAATAATTAATATTTCATAAATTATTTAAAATAATTAAGTAACAATCAAAAGAATGAGGATCAAATTTGATAGATAAAAAAATTCAATAAAAAAATGATAAGAAAAAAACAAATAACAATTATAAAAATGAGGACCAAAGTTAATATAAAAATTAAATTTTAAGAGATGAAATTGAAAAATAAATATAAAAAACAAAATATATATAGCAATCAAAAGTTTGAGGACCAAATTTGATATAATCAGCAAATAATATGACATTTCTAAATTTTTCACAACTTCCAAAAAGTGTTTTCCGCCCAAATTTTTCAGGAAAACACTTTCCTGGAAACCAAGCCAATTTTTTCTTTAACTGAAAAGTGTTTTCCATTGACCAACTTTTCTAATGTCAAATAAACACATGAAAGTTTGAAAAGTAATTTCCCGGAAACCACTTTCCAAAAAATAAAAGCCATGTCAAACAAACAAACGGGGTCTTAATTTCCAGTGTTTTTTTCTTTGGGATTTACAGAAAGAAAATCCACAAAAAAGTTATATTTGAAAGCAAGTCCACCTACTTCGAGTTTTTTTAATATAAATCCTGACCCAAATGTATATATGCCTCGGAGAGAAAAAAATAAAAATAAAAATATTATTGGGGTGAGAGATAAGCGTGTTTGGGAATATTTGTTTTTTTAAAGTGTTTTTTACTTATAAATGTATCAAAATAATGTTATTTTATTTTTTAAAAATTATTTTTGACATTAGCGCATTAAAATAATTTAAATACACCAAAAAAATATTAATTTGAAGTAAAAAAATAAAAAATTTTAATTTTTTTAAAAAACGTTTTTGAAATGTAAAAACAAATAAGGTAACTTCGAAAGTAATACCATCCTTTTTTTAAGCTTGAATCATTTTTTATTAATTTTTTTAATATTAATATTAATATATATTTATTATTTTAATATATTTTCAGTAAAAAAAATATTTTAAAAAATAATCTTAACAACAATTACATAGTACTCCTTTGAAGTTAATATTATATACATTGGTATACTATTTTACTCATTTTAATGTAAAGTGAGGTCATAAGAATTCCCCCCCTCACTTATAAATGGTTGTGTTTGAGTTCTAGGATAAAAAAGATGTGTTTAATTGAAAAAAAAACAGAAAAAAACAAAATAAATTTATCTTTATAATAATTTTTATTATCACTATTTTTATTTATTTTTTACCTCAAAAGAGTAATATAATTTCCTTAACATGCAGTCAAGAAATAACTTAATCTCGTAGCCAAAAAACTAATACAAAATTACTGTGATTGTTGTTAAAACAGTAGAAAAAAAGGGTTTTTATTTTTTGGAAATAAATCTGAAGGATTGAACATGATTATCTAGTTTCTCCTCGACATGCGATGGATCAATCTCTTAATATACTATGCATGCTCGTATAAAAAAAAGATGCTAGCTACTGTCTCCTCTTTTTTTACCTGCAATCAAGAAGGAAGAAAAAGACATGTGACTCGGGAAAGAAAGTGGCTAGAATGCATTGTTCATAAGAAAAGGAAAGAAAGTGGGAGAAAACAGCCCAGTGCTCCCAAATCAAGAACTACAGGAACCATACACGCATGATATTCGATCCCTCGATGACAGGGTTTGGTGGGCAGTGTGTGCATGTGTTTGTCAGTGCAGTGGTGTCATCAGCTATGAAGCTTGGCACAGTTTGAATCACTGAATGTGCACAGCCATGATTAAGTTCTGAATTCTGATATGATGATGAAGATGGGTTTTACAGGAAAGATAACAAAAGCAAGGCAAAAGCTGTTTTGTTTTTGTTTTTTTTCTAAGCTTTTTGCTTGATATGGATGGTTGGATTGTATGTATGAATGGGACCTTACATACAGGCTTGAAAAATCAGCCATCAATCTGCATCTCTGCTCTGTTGAAAGTTCATGCATCTGGTAGCCTGAGAAGGAAGCTGTGATACTCAATATATGTCAGAGGAAAAATTACTACAGACGCAATCGCAACACAAGATCTTGTGAAATAGGTTCATTATGTAAATATCATAACTTAAAAGTTTTATTGTTGAAGGTTTTTAATTTTTAAACATGTCTGCAACTCTTTAAATAAAATTTTAAAACTAAGTGATTGATTATACTTTTTAAAAATATTTTTAAATTGTTATTTTTTAAAAAAATTATTTTTTTATTATTTTAATGTGTTGATGTAAAAAAAAATCTAAAAAATATTATTTTTACTCTTTTTTAATTAAAAAATATTTAAAAAAATATCATACACCATAGTAACAAATATAAAAATACTAGCTGGAAAGAAAAAAACACAAAATCCTAAATATATTAGAAAATCAAAAAAATAAATATAAAAAATAATAAAACTAGAAGGTTTTACATGTCTCAACTAGTTATAGTTATTATGTGTATTTTTATCCTATCGATCAGCTTGGTTCGAGCCATGTTATATTATATTAGTACTACAACATGCATTAATTGGACAGTTGGACAGCCCTCTAATTATAAGTTTTTAAATATTGTATAAATAACTGTTTTAACTGGGTTTTCAAAGGTTTAAAAATTATAATTCTCATCGACTATTATACCCTTTTATCGGAAATCATTATATTTTTTCATAAATAATGTCAAATCATTTAAAAATAACATAGGTTTACTGTATAAAATATATGCATGTATTTATTTATTTCAATTCCCATTTAGATTCGTGGTTGTTTGGTTTCAGAATACAAACAACGATAATATATATTTAAGTACTAGTTGAAAAATATTATTTTAAAATAAAAAACATTTTAAAAAATAACCAATATCAAAAAATTTCCATCGCCCCATTTTCCTCGTTCTATCATCAAACGATGGTTGGTTTGTGTAACAAGGGACGAGCAAATCACCTAACATTGTCATTGATTTATATTATGTTGGTCAATTCACCAGAAATATAACCATAAATAGATTTGCAAGCAAAAATAGCGAGCCAAAAAAAAATTTATTGGCATTAATTTTGTCAGTAAATTTATTAGTGATCCTATGCATATTACCGACGGAATTAAACTATTAGAGAATTACATCTAACAATGGCAAGTTCTGTAATTTTTTTCCAACTCCTTGAAACTTTTCGAGAAACTTATTCATCAGTATTGTATTTAATATTTAATATTTAAATAAAATGAAATAAAATACAAAATACAAAAAAATAAATTAAAATTAAAAACCAAATTTTTATTCTTAATTTTAAAAAATATTTTTGAATGCAATTTATTTAATGAACAAAAGCCGGAGGAGGAGGCAGAGACAGATCTTCGCCAAAACTAAGATGGCAACGAGGTTAACCACATGTACAAGTGAGGGTTGCCAACAACTGCTCGAGGACATTCACTTTATCCTTAGGCCGATTGTCTCCTCATTAAGTTGAGTCGTCTGAGATTCAATTTGTTCTCTTACAATCGCTTGGACGATCGAAAATTGGTGGCTTGATCTTGGTTGAGAACCAACGGTTAATACACTACGCCCCCTCCCCTGCATATTCTCGATCGTAGTGTTCAAGATATCATAAACTCAATTCCTATTAGGTCCATCAGTAGATTTAGCCTCCAACCACAAATCTGGATCGAGTTTCGGATGAGTTAAGGGAAAGTCCATGTATCTCTCATGCAATCATGTGTTACATGTTTTCTGAAAAAAAATAATAATAATAACTTAAGAAAAAAAATGTTGAAATCCAACTTACTATGAACTTCTGAGCTCGGCTATCCACAAGCTGCTGCACTCCTTTTTGACATCCTCACTTCTCAGGTGGGTTTCAACAAAAAGCTCCATCGATCTTGGATCGCGTCTATGCACAATAGCTCGCGAAAGGAAGTTACTGTTAGTTAAATATTTTCATATTATACAACAATTTTCCAAAATAAATTATCTTATAATACAGAATCTTACCATCCATTTTTCATGTGAAACGAATAGAATTGATATGTCGGAGTGTGTGGTAATAAGACCATGAATCTTCTTGGTTTGATTCTTTGCATCGGATTGCAATCAACGCAAGAAACACTCAACGTCACGTGCTGGATATAAATTGACTATAGAATGACTATTACACATAATGCTATACTTATTTTAACTATTCCTTACGCATTTCTAAGTAGTAAAAAAATTTCATACACGATAACATCAGTAAAGAAATTTTGATATCCCACATTGGAAGCAAGTGTCCAGAGCCATGGCTTTATGAGTAGTGCTAGTCGCTAATTTGTTGTACGTGTTTTGGGGCGTTAGGCTCAGAAGTGGGCTTGCGTCACCAGGAACAAAAGCGTGAGGGCAGTAAGGCCCAAAAGCAGCAAGATATCTGCCGGGTTAGGCCAGGCTATTACATTTTATATCAGAGCCAAAGACGACTCGTGTTAAGGTGAGGGGATTGTGATATCCCACATCGGATGTGAGCGTCCAGAGCCAGAGCTTTATGAGTAGTGTTGATCGCTGACCTGTTGTACGCGTTTTGGGGCGTCACCATGAACAAAACCGTGAGGACAATAAGGTCCAAAGAGGATAATATACAACAGGTTGGGCCGGGCTATTACAATGACCATACTCTTCGATATGAGAGGCATGTTCATTAATGAAATGTTTATTATAAAACTTAACCTCTATTGCATGACCAAAACATAGGGGTGTGCAAAAAAACGGGAAAATCGAATAAACCGAGAAAACCGAGAAAAAATTAATTGAAAAAACCGAACTGAAAAAAACCTATTAAACCAATTAGAATAGTTAGAAAAAATCCCGGTTCGGTTTGGTTTTTGGTTTTGTAATGCAGGAACCGGTTAACCCGGACCGAACTGAACCGGTTCAAATAGAAATAAAAAAACCAGTACGATAAATACCTTCCTAACCCATCTACAGTTCTACATTTCAGTCTCTTCTTCTAACCTAGTCGCCGCCCCCCCTCTGACTCTCTCTTGATTAAATCTTCATCTCTTCTCTATTCTCTCCCATCAACACTTCTACTTCTACATTTCAGTCTTTTCTTCTAACCTAGCCGCCGCCCCCCTCACTCCCTATTGATCAAATCTTCATCTCTATTCTCTGCCATCTACATATCTGCTTTGTAGTTTCTTCTTCTAACCCTAGCAAATCTAGCCGCCACCCCCTTCCCTCTTATTCAATCTCTCGATCAGATCTTCATCTCTCCCATATACAGATCTACTTGTTAGTTTTTTCTTCCAACCCTAGCAAACTTAGTCGTCGCCCCCCTCCCTCTTGTTCAATATGTCAATCAAATCTTTATCTCTTAATCTTTTTGTCTCTAAATCAAAACTAGCAGTCGCTCCTTCAAGTTTTTTGTCTCTCCAAGTTTGATCTGTCTATTCTCTTTTCTATATTGTTTTTTCTTTTTCTTTTTTTTAAATTTTTATTAGTTTATATTAACCTATTTTGTTAAACTTTTCAGGTGAAGTATTCAAGAGAACCAGATGAACTTTTAATGTTCATGCTTGCGCACCTCAATAGTTGGTTTTTTTCTTTGCAGTTTCTTCTCACTTGGTTTCTAAGAAAATACAAGCAATAAAATGTTGAAGGCATATGGTTTACTTAACAATAATATTAAAATAGCAGCATCTTTCCTTTTGTTTTGTTTTTGTGAGTGCTGGGAGAGAGACTGTTGATGTGTTTTATTTCAATTCCAAGGACTCCTGCAGAATGTATTTCTTTAGTTTTATCAGATGCGTTATTTTCTTGATTTAAGTGTTATTTGTTGTATAATTTTATTTTGCATTTTGATTAGAGTTGATTGGTTTGAGAAAACTGGGGTGCAAATTAAAAGATATTTCTCCTGTAATTTGAGATAAATTCTGGTAAAGAAAAGTTAAACAATGAATATAGGTTTTTTTTATATCGATTACAAATTTTCAAGCCTTTTAAATGACCCCATCAAAAGTCATAAAAAAGCCAAAAAAAATAAACTGGTTTTTCCAGTTTTTCTCTTCAATTAATCGAACCAGACCGAACCGAAACTGGTTGGTTTGAACCGGTTTCTGTTTTTTTTAAATCAGTTTGGTTGTTTTTTTAGATGAAAACCGGATCGAACCGGAAATGCTCACCCCTACCAAAACATAGTAAATTCAAACTACCACTAGCATTACTTCCTATTTGATAAACCAGATAGAAGATTACAACCATTAACAGTTAAAAAGAAAGATGTAAAGAAATTAAGCAGTATGAGAATTAAGAATTATTAAGTAGTACTTGCACGTGTTTAAGTTAAGAATTTATGTTTAGGCCTTTTAATTCATGTCAGACTCACCTAACATGTTTTATTCTTTGTTTGTTTTTTTAATTCATTAAAATGTACATTTTTTTAAAAATAAATAACTTTAAAATATAATTAGTATATTAATTTATTAAATTGGTTAATAATATATTTTAGATGTTATTTATCAAATCATTTAATTTTTACTTTGATTTCGAATAATACTATAATAACCTTTTTATAATATTAGAAAGGTTTTGTTTTCGAAGTCCATTAATTGGATCCTGATGAAAGATTACACCACTGAGAAGTTAGTTTGATGATTTTAATATTTCTTTATCTACAGATAAAATCATAAAAGGTAAAAAACTATAATTTAAAAAAAAAAAAAAGATGAGAAAGCCTTTTGTTATTCATTAAATGGGATTTAAGTATTGATTTTTTTTCATTATTTTTGATTAATCATATGCATTAAAAGGTGCATGTACGGTTTTTAAAAGATAAAATTTGATCCTAATCAACGAATTTTATTGATAAAAATTACTTTTTTTATATCAATATATAAGAAAAAAAAAAAGGGTAATACAATCTAACTTGACGGTATGGTTAAGTGCGCTCCACCAGAAATTTGCTCGAGGGACGGCAGTTTTCAAACTGAAGAGAATTTAAATTCCAACCCTTATTCATTGCGGGACCCACGGTGGTCAGTTTCTGCGACCCTGACAAGCATTGACCGGAGTTTAAGTGCAGGTGTCACCCACGTGCGTCTAAGGCGGGCCCGGATCTTATCAGGGGTTTTGATAACAAAAGGCCTGGGTATGGTTACGAGGTAAGGGCTCTGATTTGTCTGTGATGTAACGAAATGACCCTTTCTTGTTCACGTCAATTTTTCTTCCGATTCAATCCAGCCGTTGATCAGTATAGCAAAGGCTGTCATCTTTCAAGATTAGTGATGGCAGTGTTGTAAAATTAGCTGTTTTTACAGGCAATTGTATGAAGATAAGCTGGGAAACCACCCAGTGGTTTTACAATACCAGCGTGGTCGAAGTAAAAATATTTTTAAAAAAATTTATTGAAACATATATTTTTTTAAAACTTATTTTTTATATTATAACATCAAAAATATTTAAAAACACTAAAAAAATTATTATATTATATTATAGTGGCCATAAATTAGATAATACAGACAGCACATTTACACTTTTTTTAAAAAAACAATTGGGACAAGATGCAAAAACATAAAAAAAAAAGAATTCAATAATATGGATCCAATTGAAATAAGTTAGATGGATTGTCCTGACTTGCTAAGCCCATTAATATCTGATATTTTTTAAAATAATATATATTTTAAAATAATATTTTTTTATATGTTTTTTATTATTTTTTTTATTTATAATTAGATTAACACCCCTCTCTTTTTTGTTTGTTTAGAGAGGCTCGTTGAAATAAAATTACTTTTTGGGTATTTTTTTTAATTGTTTTTTTAATTTTTTATAAATTTTATTTTTTAATTTTTGTATAGATAAAATTTATTTTTAAAATAAAAATATTTATTTTTAGATAATATTTCTTATATATACGAACTTGCATAATTTTTTTTTATTTTATTCAATCAATTTAATATATTTCTATTTCTATTATTATTTGATTGAATAAAAATATTATTTTTATAAGTAAATTTGAAAAGATTTATATCTATCTCTTGATTTTTTTAGTTTTATTTTTAGTTATTATTTATATATATATATTTTTTATTTATTAATATATATAGTTGATTTATTTAATTACATATATGTATAAACTTTTTAATTTTCACTTTTAATTTTTTTTAACTACAAAACATGTAAAAAAAAAACATACATTACAATATATATATATATATATAGCTAAAAGGAATCAGTATTTTATTGTGGATTGCACAGTGCAGTCCACAGTAAAACACTGATTCTTAGGTGTTTTTGTTTTTTTAAATTTTTTTAAGATGTCTAAGTTTTTTAGCTGTTTTTTATGTTTTTTGAGATTTTTTATTTGCTTCTTTCTTTTTTTTTTAATTAATTTTATTTTGTTTAGTTTAGTTTGTTAATGTTAATGTTAATGTTAAATTTCTTTCTATTTAGTTATTAGACTTTCATGACACATATCCCGAGTTTCACAGGTTAACCTGGTTTCACGGGTGAACTCAGTTAATTCCGGGTTGACCCGTCAATGTTTTATTATTATTTTCATAAATATTTTTGTTTAATTTAGTTTGTTAATGTTAATTTTTTTTATTTAGTTATCAGACTTTCATGACACAAATATTGGGTTTAAAAGGTTAACATGGTTTGACTAGTTAACCCGGATTTTTTTTTCTTTTTAATTGATTTTTTTTGTTTAGTTCAGTTTGTTAATATTCACTTTTTTTTTATTTAGTTACCAGACATTCATGACACGGATCCCGGGTTTAACGGGTTAACTTGGTTTGACGAGTTAACCTGAATTTTATTTTTTTTTTCTTTTTTTTTCTTTTTAATTATTTTTTTCGTTTAGTTTAGTTTGTTAATGTTAAATTTCTTTCTATTTAGTTTTTCTTTTCTTTTTAGAGGTTTTTTTTCTTTTATTTTTTATTTTTAATTAATTTTATTTAATTAATTTAGTTTATTATTGTTAAATTTTTTTCTAAGTAGTTCTCGGCTGATGCTTTTAGTTTTTTTATGCCTTTGATTGTGGACTGCACAGTGCAGTCCACAGTGAAAAGGTTGATGCCTTTTGTTTTTTTTTTCTTTTTAATTAATTTTTTTCATTTAATTTAAATTGTTAATGTTAAATTTTTTTCTATTTAGTTATCAAATTTTCATTACACGGATTTCGGGTTTGACATGTTAACTTGGTTTGACGAGTTAGCCCAATTAATTTTAGGTTATCTCATTAATTTATTTTTTTCTTTTTAATTATCAAACTTTCACAATGTGAATTCAAGGTACGACGGGTTAACCTGGTTTGAAGGGTTAACCCAATTAATTCATATTTTTTTTTCATTAGTTTTTTTCTTCATGTTGATTTTTTTAACTAATCTATTTAATTATCACATTTTTATGACATGACCTTGCAGTCAGACTCACGTCCAATGCTATTGGGTATGGTATTGTAGTCCAGACACTTTTATGTTAAGGATTAACCAAAGTTTAATGTTATTATTAATATTATAAACATTACTCTTGGGTCAGGTGTTGCAACCAAACCTGAGACTCTTGGATATAACTTTGTAAAAAAACCTAACATTTTTAGATCTTAGCTATTTTTAAAATGCGAAAAATAATTGACCCACGATATTACGCGGGCATGTAACTAGTATTTATATATATTTAGCATCATTTTCATTTTCATTATTTTAAAATAGTAATTAAAAGCGGTCATAGGTGGAGTTGTCCCATCAAAAATTAAAATTACATTCTTTGCATGGATCAAAATTTTCAGCTAACTTTTGGCGTTCCATCCTTGCCTCTACTAACCATATGGGAAGTTAATCGCTGCTGCACCTTATCTAATATATTAAATATATTATTTTAATATATCTTTAAATAAAAAATACTTTTAAAAATAATACCTGCCACATTTATAAATATGTCATGAACAGAGTTGTTGAAAAGATGAGAATTTTTGCAGCTGATCTTACGGGCCTAGCTGTAAAAATATAAACAAAGAAACTCAAGTCAGCCTGGGCCTTTCTACCAGATTTATGTTTGGATTGCATCGACTGACCGTTGGATTATCATGCAGCAAGCAACTATGCAAGACTGTGTTTGATGATATTATGATAGTTTTTATAGTTGTGTTTTGAAAAAAATTATTTTTAATTAAAGTTAATTTGATTTAATAAAATATATATTTGATTAAAACTATAGCTGGAATTAAGATTGAACAATAATTAGTTTAATGTATTTGGTTAAGAATGTTTTTCAAATTGAGGTTATAAAATAACTAAAAAAACATATATTAATATTGATGGTTTTTAATTGAAATATTGTAAATTTAACTACTGCTATTATATCATGGTTTTTTGATTTTTTTTATTTTACTAGGTCAGATCCGGTCCAATACATTTTGATTTGGGCCGAACCCGGTCCGACCATGAACAGTGGAGACACTCTCTGCTCACTGTTCACGTGAACATTGGAGAAAGCTTCCATGCAGAAGAATGAGGCTACCCTACACGGCGGTTTTGGGAAGTTTTTTAATTGAAGCAAAATGATGATAACCAGCTAGTGCACTGTCAGTTAAGGTGAGAGGAGAACACACCCTCGAAAAGCAAATTTAAATTGCTTTTCAAGAAACTGAGTTCTAGCCTCAGTTTCGGGTGGGACCCACAATAATAAAAATATGGTTAATATATAATCAAACACTTATCAATTGCGGTTTACAGTAAACATAGCCGCAACGCCAAACACACTCATAAATGATACTATTGAATGGAGTTCAGTATGAACAAGCGTTCAATGACTTTCACATTTGAAACCTCTCCAAGATTAACAAGTTAACCCCATTTTTGAAGCTAAATGTTAGCATTCTTCATGCTCTCTCCTCCAACAAAAATCATATCAAAGATTTTGGATGAACTCTTAGTGATCCATGCAGGAGACCGAGAGGTTTGAATTTGTCATGGGCACATGGGAAACAAGAATTCAGTAATTAGTATAAATTCTCTCATTGTCATCAATCATGAGAAACAAAAGACTATAAACACAAAATAAATTGGATTAAACAAAGAATCTTATGCTGTATCTTCTATAGTTATTACAATGCAATCACACCCAAGATTCACCGTGCAGCACAAGAGTAACGTGCTGATAAAACGGGTCTGTAGAAAGAAAAGAAATGCAAGGTGCTCATTCAATGGAGAAAAATAACTTAATTAGTTCATACATCCACGATTGCTGTAAGTGTCACTCTGGCGTAGGACTCATTCAATGGAGACGGCCTTGAATTGATTCAAAGCAAGGTGCTCGCTTATCAGCCTAAATTTCTCTTTGAGCCTCTTAGGTCTTGATCTGCAAAAAAATGTCACCAGGTTGAACAAGCAAACCAGAGAATGTCAAGACGAGTTTTCTTACATAAAAAAAAAAGAAATGGAAATAAATAAAATAAAAACCCTTTATAGGCCCATCTCTTTTTCTAGCTTCCGTTGGCTGAATGAGTGTCGTAAGTTGATGCTGTCAAAAACGTTAATCCAAATCATCTACAAATGCCAAATCTATGTCCTGCCGGAGAACTGCTAGCAACTTGTCATCGCAAAGGACACATGCAAACAACTGTGAAAAACTCAGAGACAAAAAGCTACTGCCAACAAAGTTGGAACAATTTTGTCAAAGCAATAGAAACAAAAATTTTGATTAAAAAGGAGGAAACAATGTTGTGGTATGAAATAGATAATAGAGTATTTGCTATTCCCTCCATGTCAAAATATGTTTATGTTCAAAAAACAATTTTTTTTTTAATTTAGAATTCGAAATATATTATTCACTTGCTGTTTTTTTTTAAAAAAAAATTATTGAAGTTGATGTTCGCAGTAAGTTTTGTTCTCTTCCTTTCCAAATTTCTTGGAGGGAGCATGGAAAATGCAGGTGGAGCCTATCAACCACATAACATCATTTTCGACCAAACTGAAAATGGAGAGGATGTCAAACCTTCAAGCAGAGGCTAAGAAATACTCTCTTATGCCAAGGAATATCTGTTGAACCAGGGCACAAACAATTCTTTCAGATGAAAGGGCAGGTCTCTGATTCCAAAGGGTGCTGTCTAGAAGATCTGCAAGGCGCGTCTCTATTATCTGAACCGCTTAGCTTGAGTCAATGCCTGAAGCCAAACGACTGAGCTTGACATCTGCACTTGGTTGGTTGCCATGCTTCTCATTGGCAGCTGACCCATGGAGGTCTGTAGACCAGCAGATAGGATTACCTCCCATAGCAGACTGCTCTGGTCCACCAAAGGAGTCTCAGAATTGGCGTAGCCTAGCCTGATTCTATACGTTGAACATAAAAAATAAGAACTCAAATCACAAACAATCTGAATAGCACATCCACAAGTTCATATATATATATATATATATATATATATATATATATATTATGAGCGGATAGAAAGTTTATAGCTAATGCAATTGTTATCAATAGCAAAGTAGTTATTTTGCGGGCTCCTGAAGGAGCAGCTACTGATTTTTAGCATTGATATGAAAAGCATCACTGTTCTCAAAATAATAGTATTACTATGAAAAGCATCATGATTTTTAAAATAAACATTCATGAACAAAGTGATACTTAGGAATCTATTGAGTTTCAGAGGCATCCCTTGTTATTCAGCTTTGACTAACCTTTTTGTGGTGTTACATTACGTGTGGCGCTTCCTAAATCTTCCATGCATCTGCAGCAAATATTAAACAAAAACAGCAAGTGCAAAATAAACTCTGATGAACACCAGCTACAAAGTGTCATGCTTTGTCTAGGTAAACTCGGGGGGGGGGGGGGGTCACCAACCTAAAAGACATGGTTGGGCTCCCCGCAACCATGGATTTATATGATACCATTTCAAGTGTTGTTTTGGGTATGCTATTCTCTTACCTTTTTTTTTTTTTTTTTTTATCTATTCTACAATGCTCCTTAGGCACTCAGTACATTGGAAATTTTGAATTTCAAAGCACACTTGCCTTCAGCCCGCCATGGTAGAAAAATATCTCAGAGAACTAAATCAAGGGTTAGCAGTTTTTTATTATATATATAGAAAACAGAACACTGTTGTAAAAGGAACAAGCAGAAAAATTTTCATGGCATGCACGCTTGAGGAATACATTTTGACCACTTTGATACTCACCATCTTTCTGTTACAAACAAGTTCAGGTATGAGATAAAAGAATGAATGAAATGACAACTCAGAATGTCCTAAAGATTTAAAGGATAAAGACCAACATAGAACCCACACCTGAAGAAGATAGACAGAGATTGGATGTCATCTATTCAAGACACACAAAAGCCTACAACCTAACTGTATCGAAGGAGGATGGATATTAGTTTTGAAATAAAAAGTCAACTGTACCAGAATAAGTGTCCAAATTTTACAACCAAAAACAGGACTGCTTTCATAGTCCAAAATTTATGTACACAAAAATCATACTTTACAGAATGATCAAATATATTGATTGAAAGTTATGAGAATGAATCCAACTAAAACTAATTACATGAGCAAGATTCTAAACCGCTATTGCATAATTCCATTCAGTTGATGCAGGGAAAGAGAAAGAGCATACATTATAGTGCTCAGACTTCTCTAAAGCGTCTGAAAAGATAGCATGAGAGGACAAAAATAAATTACAATAAGACAAACAACCAGAATTTTCTGAAAAGCTCATCATTCTCCCCATGTTTAAGAAAATGGGACAGCTTTATCATTAAGAACATGATATTACATTCATCATTTCTCTTGCAAAATATCATTCAGATTTCATTTTTCATAAACAAACTAGTAACTTTAAAGTATATTTTCTTGTAACTTCCCTTCTAGATTTCTTCTTGAGTGGGACAATAACTATACAATCCCTAAAACTTTTAGCAAACATTTAGCAACATGTTTTCCAAAATTATGTTTCTAAAATTACGAGATAATCACTGACATTATCCTGAGATACATTTAGCATTAATTACTTAAATTGAAATATGTTGAATTGATTCTCATTCATTCTAGGAATGCCAGATTTTCAGTTAAAACTTTTGTTCATAGCTTGAAAGCACCAAGTGGATAGATTCTCCCTGTTAAGAGACATGCTTCTTTAGAAGCTGGCTTTTGCTTGGATATGGTCTGTGATGAAACCCCAGCGTATTTACTCCAAATTTTTGTTGCAAGGCTTAAAGATGTAGATGCAAGGAGAAAGAAAAGTTGCATGAAGCTGGTTCACTAATAGACAGGATGCACTAGAAAGCAGCAAAAGAAAATAATTTGGAATAATCCCAAAATTTGTCATATAAATCATTTATAAAGATACATTCCATGTGATCCCACCGGGTAAAGAGCAAACAATCTCAAGGATACCTAGAGTAGTTAGTTCCATCATGGATATCTTCAACTCCACATGCATTCGCAATTTCTTCACCTGTAATTTGAGGACAGTTGATTCCCCCAACAACAAAACAGAATTCTGCCATTACATGATGATATAGTGCACCCCCATAAAAGCGCATCCCTGCATTCTACATATAAATTGCAAAATTGTCAACCTTTCACTGAGATTACCGAACTGTTCAATATTTAATATCAGTTGGGTATGGCAATTGGCTCATGTTTTTTTATCTGTGTCCTAATACTAATCATTAAAAAAGAATCCTCTCGTATCATGCATATGAAACACAACTTACAGACAAGAAATTATTAAGACAAATATGGAACACAAAAAAGAATCCCCTCTTATCAATATAGGTCAAACAAATATGGAACACAACTTACAGACAAGAAATTATTAAGACATTTAATGACTTAAAAGAGGAAAGGAAAAACATCCAGCATCAAGCCTGTAAATCTAGGATCTACACATAATGCAACACGTGCGGAAGGCAACAAGAGTAAGGAAAAATACAGAAGTAAAGAATACAATATTCTCACAAACTGAAACCAAACCTGCTTAAATTCATCATTGGAGCTATAAACCGAATCATGGGCAGAACCAACTCTTCCAGAAGGAAAAGTTGTAAAGAAGGGAGACCCGCCCACCATGAAACCATCAAGTGTATGAACTGGCAGTGAAAGGAATACTTCAACGTCAGATGAGCGAGCAAACTAGGGTATTCTCGTGTCACGCTTTGTTGAGCCAACAACAGTCTTTGAGAGCTCAGGATCAATCTGTTAGCAATCAAAAAGGTATTGATGTTTTACAGATAGCAGTAAAGATTTAAAAGCAAACAGTCATTCCTAGGACAGACTTCCAATCACTATGAATCAAATAACTTGAAACTTCACTCCAGTTTGTAAGGATAATAAAAGCAAAAATATTTGTTCCCAAGTATAGAAATTTATCAAACACCTGGAGCATCAAACAAAAATAAATTAGCTTTGATGCTATCCAAAGCTTCTCCTAAAATTTACCCCAACTGCAATCTCAAGTAAGATCATTTCCCTCCTACTGTTCACACAAAAAGAAGCACTATATAGTTCCTTAAATCCAACAAAAACACTAACACACTCGAGTTAAAAAAAAACTTGCATCACAAGTCTCCGAGTAGTTTCATTACTCCGGTCACTGCAATCTTCAAGACGCTATATGATAAATTCTTTATGCTGCATTTTTGCTAGCACAAGCGCCTCCACTGCCCGAGCTTGACTCTGAATAAACAAATAAACATGCATACATCTCATCATCAGAATCCCACATCACAATATCAAAGCCAAATTGTTAAACTCCCTTTTCAAACCTGTAATGCATGATTTTTCGACCTGGTGCAGCAGCAATAGGTCCAGGAGCATCAATAATAGTGAGATTAGTTGATGCTTGTATTCCACTCTTATGATTAATTCCTTAGATGAAAATTGAAACGACTCCTTCTCCAACCTCATATTTTCATATTCAATGTATGCCTAGACAAATTTATCATTCCTACCTTGATAAGAAAATTCCAAAAAATTAATAAAAAATCGAAGTTAAAAGTAAAACCTGAATTTCAAGGAGAGATTTCTCCTGGGAAAAAGTGGCGTCATCATCAGAGACAAGATAGCAAGAAGGGACCTCGCATTCAGGATCATATTTCATATGGAGAATAATGGGGCGACGAGATTTGGTGCCACCGCCAACTCATGAGACCTTCCACCAGTGCGCGAGCTCTTTCCATCTCAACCAGTAACACCGCCGGTGCGTCAAATGGAGTCTTCAGCTCCGGTGCTAGCCCGTGTAGCTCATTATAAGCTTCGCAGAGTCTCCATTTATTGTTTTTTCCAAACTGAAACTGAAGATTTTGGCTATCTGACTGTTTTCGCTCCTCTATCCACTTTTTTCGGGGTTTTGGGTTTTTGTCAACGGTTCGGTGACTTCAGTTCACGGTTTTGTCTCGTTGAGTTAATTATAAATTAGTACCTCTAGTTTATCGAAACATATTAATTGGTCCCTATATTATAAGAATTAATTAAATAGTCCCTTTAGTTTTCTACCCTTTAATAACGCAGTGGGAAATGTTATTTGGACAACATTCCTTATTGGGAAGATTTCAAAAGAACATTTTGTAATCCTCAGACTTAGGAAAAAAAAAAAATTGTCCATGGGGCCTTGGAATCGATTTCATGAGTGTTTGTTTTTGTGTTATAATTTATTTTTTAAAGTGTTTTTAAATTTAATTTTTATATAAAAAAATATTAAATTTATTTTTTATATGTTTTTGATGTGTTAATGTTAAAAATAAAAAAAAAATTAAAAAAATATTCTTTTAATATATTTTTATTTAAAAAATATTTTAAAAAATTACCTTACAAAACACGCAATGTACGAGCTTTTTTAAAGATTCATCGTTTATTAAAAGGAAAGGAGAGGCTTGAGCTTGACTGAAAAAGAAAGCTTTATCAACCAAGCAGTTTTTTCTTGCGCACACACAGCTAGCCTGGCATGGGATGGCAGCGGTTGGCATCTCAATTCTCATTTTCAACAAACGTGTTAGGTGATCTTCATTACAGTTCCCCCATAATGTACATGAGACTAGATGCCTAATTATCACCCAATCTGTCCTTGATGTTACCAGCCTACCGCCTTACTTAAACCAGATTATTGCTGATCTTCTGCTAATGATGTTGTATTAACAGCTTAACCCACCCACCCAAACCACCCAGGACTGGTGAAAAGAGTCAACGACAACGGTGGCTCTGGCAGCAACAGAACAGTCAGGCAGAGGACACCATGAGTGTGAGGTTGTCATGTCCTTCAGTTTCTGAAACAGTCTTGGCATGGGAAAGGGAGACGGAGCTCTCCCAAAATTCTGCCTCGGACTGCGAAGCCAGGACATGAGTGGTAGTGACTGTCTAGAAGGTCCACCCAATAAAAACAAAAGAAAACGATGGCAAGAATATGGTGCAAAAACTTTAGCTTTGTACTCCAGAAACGCAAAAAGAGATGCGGGACATGGGTGTCGAGAACTCCTTGTGAGAAATCTGTGGACACAATGTAAAGTTGCTATCAACGAGCCCACACAGGCACACCCACTCGCTTAAAGAAGACAATAAAGTTCTTTTCAGAGGCATCCATGCCCCCAGCAAACATAAATTGACCACCACTAGAAACCGACTTGCCATTAATCATATCATATGCTAGGGTTGATATTAAACCTTTAATTTCAACCAAACAGTGGATTTATGATCTACGCACCACCACTCCATGGATCTCTTGGCTCTCATGTTACCAGTAGAAACCATGGCCTTGAATCTTGATGGCGGTGGTCCATGCGGCCACCGACTTCCAGGCAAACCACCACAGAATATGAGTGCTTAATCATGACCAGGAATAAGAAATTACAGGCAGGGTTTACAGAAACATGGAATCCAATACCAATCTCTTGATACCAGCAAGGTGAAGTCATTTCAGGACCATGGATTCTTGGTTCCTAGCTCCACGCTAACAGATCCTGAACAGCTGGAATTTTTAACTTTCGATTGACAAAGTCATTTTTTCTCGGATAACTGCTGTCAGTTGACTCGAATTTGTATAATTATAGGAACCTTAATAGGAAAAGCAAATAAATTATCAAATCCAGATCATATTTTTGGTTAGCTAACTTGTCAACGTTGAACCTTTCAACATGCATTGAATTATACTCCAATCACAAATGACGTGGAATATCAGGGATAATGTGTCCAAGCTTGGATTCAATTTTATCAAGCCACGTTGTCAAAGACACAGAATCCTCTCAATATTTAAAAGTTAATTAAGGATTGGCCTCCTGACACAGACCATTTACCTCGCTAACCATCCAAATCCAAGGAAGAATTAGAATTCAAGGCACTCTGTCTAAAATGCACGACTTGATTAGTTGTCGTATTAAGCAGGTCATTATCACCTGTTAGATGATAACAAAGTACTGCTTCCTAGTAGCTATAGTTCTCCAAGTTAATAACAAAGATAGATTTCAGCAAAATGTTACCATTATGGGATGCATCGATAACTCTGACTGATACGATATCAAGATGATGGAAATGCTAGAGTCTTCTCCCCAGCTAAAATCACGGCAGTGGGTCAAGTAATCAAAGTCATATCAGCTTACAGAAAATATAGACCAATCATCTGGTGGGGGAAAACCTCTCCTCACCAAATTTGGTGGAGCAACTATTCTTCCAGAATAAACAGCGATCATTTTCCCAGCTCTTAAAGTTACAAGGGAGAAAGGGAGCAAGCACTGCTAGGAACTTGGGAACTAAAGTTTTAATCTTTGATCACAATGCATATAGAATAAACAACAGGTAATGCGGAAGCCTCCATGCCAAATACCAAGCTGGTAACGATGCAGATACATGGTTCATCACGACCAGCAATAAAAAGGAACAGTTTTTACAATCAATAGCAAGAAGCAGCGGTTTAGATCGTGTTAAAAGTAGTTTTCTGCTGTTTCAAACCAATGATCAAAGGTAAAGAAATAAAGAATAAAAACGTCAGAAGATTCTAATATTACAAAGCACAAAGAGACATCGCAGTTCCAATTACAGGTCTCCCAAACATCAAAATTCCCCAGCATCATTAATCTCTTGAGCTCGGCGTCCCCCTCTCCCAGTCACTCCCATTTTGCGCACAGATTGCAGGAACAACATGACATCATGTATTTTTAAGAGAAACAAAACACTAAAACGATAGACGTGAACAACTGAACATGAACAAAATCTATAGATAAATGACATTCAAATCAGTAAGGAGTGTAGTAATACCCGGCCGGTGGTGGCCCCATTCCATTGACAGGTGGCATTCCATAAGGCATCGTTGGCATAGGACCTGCATTGTAGTAACCACCACCGCTGATCTTGGCCAAACTAGTTTGACCTTGCATCCCATCCCTGGCATATTGCTGCCATGTCACCTGCTCCTGAACAAGCAATTGTTGTTTCTTCTCCATATCTGCCATTTGGACGTACGAGGGAGGTGGAACACACAGAGATGCGGCGAAAGGGTCCTGATTAACTGCCTGGACTGTTCCATCTGGAGCTGGCAGAGCTAAAACAGGTGTTGTACCATTCCCAGGCCCTGGTAACGCCACGCTACTAGCACTACCTCCACTCAGTTGAGCAGTGCCGACATGTTGCCTCACCATTCCCTGATCATACATTCCATTTAACAACAATGGATCAAACCCACCTCCCAAAGTTGCTTTCTGCTTCGATAAATTACTAGCTGTCTCAACCAATGCCAATTCCCAATCTGCCTTGCCAGCTTCAGCAGCTGGAGTCTGCCATGCTGAGGTCACTTGGGGCTCTCCGTTAGATTGGAATGCTTCCCATGATCCGTTCCCACTATTGGCTGCTGGACCAGCAAACAAAGCCAAAGCCAACCTATTCCCTTGATCGTCAGCCGTGACAGCATCATCCCTCAAATTCACCAAATCCTCGGTAACCGGTGGTTTCTGAGGCCTGGGCTCCGTCTCCGGAGGTGGGGGAGGAGTAAAATCCTCCGGTGCAGGCAGGGCCTTGATTTCATTCATATCAGGCACAGGCTCCTCCTCTTGAGGCACAGGGGGTGCCTCCTCTTTCCTCTCCGGACTCTTAGGTCTCTTAGCTCTATCCCTCACAAACTCCTCCAAAGTCTCCAACAACTTGCCTGTAATCCTCTGCACTTCAGGGTACTCGGACGATCTCGCCACTCCAGTATCCTTACACCAATTATAAAACGCAATCAGCTCGTCAATCTGCTTCGCCGCACTAGCATAAGCATCAAAGGCCTTAACACAATCCGGATACTCCATATCAAAAAACTTATCGAGCAAAACAGCCAAAACCTCACATATATCCGCGTATAACTGAAAACTCTCTTTCACAACCGGATACAACGCAATCAATATCATCCTATTATTCTTGGCCAACCCCGTCGGCCTGCATGACAAGAACCTATCCAGCAACCTCTGTAAATGTCCCATCTTCCCAAAAATCCTCTCCGGCTTCATTTCCCTCAACGGCGTTGCTGTCTTCTTCTCTTCCCTTCCTTCTCCGCCCCCCATCTCACTCATATCCCCATACGACCTCGTCCTCCTCGGCATCCCATACCCACTCTCCCCCCTATTATAATCCCCATTATACTGATCACTATACTCATAAGCTCTTGGCGGCGGCGACCTGAAATCACCTCTACCTAAATCTTCCCTGCCAAAACCACCCCTGCCTCCATAATATCTCTCAATTTCACCACCATGAGCACTCCCCGCACCACGACTCCCACCGACACGGCCACCATCACCTCCTTTCCGTTCAAACAAGATCAATTCAAGTCTTTGATCCAAATACATCGCGAAAGTCCTAACAAAAGCCGAATGGTCCCAGGAACTCGAATGCGCTTCATCTCTAAAATCACTCATATTCAACAGCCGAGTACCTTTCCTAGTAGCATACAAAATCTCCTCTTGAAATAACGGATCTCCTTCGTTCAATAACCTATGAATAAGCATCAATGTTTTCAACGCCACGATCCAATCCCGCGTTTTCCCTAACCTTTTCGAAACGAAAGACACACAAGCATGAACGTAACCGCGAGAATACGACGTTAGATTCAAGATCTCGTGAATATATTTCTGATTCGGCGGATCATCGTCGTGGCTCGTTGCTTTCACGATTGCCACTTCAAGCTCTGGCGCCATGTTACTCGCTACTTTCGCTATACCTATGCTTGTTTGATCTTTAACGGTCCCAATCGCTTTTCGGATCGTGCTCGGCGCCATCTTGACCCTTGAGCTGGCAGAAGTAGACTATAAATGAGGATTTAGTTTATTTGGTTAATAGAAGTGATTACCGGTGTGTCGGATTTTGAGGTTGTTGGATCTGGGATCTGTTGAAAACGGCGTCGGATCTAATGACAATCCCTGTGCCGGGGGTGGGGGGAAGATGGAAAGTGTTTTTGGGTGTGAGTTTGCAATTAGCTGTAATAATAAAATAAAAAAAAAAGGTAGATTTAAAGAGGAAGTTGGGGTCCGGAGAGGACGTGGAGGAAGGAGAGGCGTTGAATTGATCAAAGATGTGGAGGAGCACAGCTATAGTAGCGGAAGTGTCTTGAGGGTGGGGGAGCTTTTGTCTGAAAGAAGCATGTCTCCGGGCTGTGTGTGTTTGTTTGTCGGAAAGGAGTAAATAAATACTTGAAGAAAGGAGAATAGAAGAGGCCACTCGATTGATTTGTTTTCTTCTGTTTAAAGAGGTTTCTTTTTCTTTTTTTCTTTTTTTTGCACGGTAAAATTGAAGATTTAAGGGACATTCTATATATTCATATAGAAAAATTATATATATAAATTCTTACTAGCATTAATAATATTTATGTAATGATTTTTTTTTTGTTGTATGTAATTTAGGAGGAATTACAGTAACTTTTTTTTTATGTATATATAAAATATTAGGATTCGACTTAAACTCTTTTGATGTCCAAGATTTCTTTAATTATCATTTTTAAGAAAAGGTAGTTAGATTAAAAAATCATGAGTAATTAGAGAAAATTTTTAAAAATAAAACAAAAAAATAAATAATTAAATTAGATTTCTTAATATATAAAACAATAATCATGCCTATTATTAATATTATTTTCCTAAATTTTTTAGCATTTTGGCTAAAAAAAAAGATTCTTGGAGTGTTTTTTTAAGGATGAAGAAGGGTTTTTGTCAAATTTTTCAAAATCTTGAGTGGTCTAGATGATTTTATGATACATGAAGAGGGTTATTGTAATTTATTTTAAAATTTAGAGTTTACTAATTATTATTTGGATTTGAATTTAAATAAAAAAAACAAATAGGATATTATTCGTTCAAGTGTGTGGATGATTCATCTAAACTTTAATTTTTAAAAAATATTTTTATTGGTTGAGAATATAGATAGAAAAAACTCAGGAAATAGAAGGAATTTATATCAAGTTAGTAATTATTATTGGTTTGTTTCTTTATAAAAAAGAACAACGAAAAAAAGATGTCCACCATTGTGTGAGCTCAACTAATGTGATCCAGCATATAAAACGCATTTTTTTTAAAGAAATGAATTTGATGTTTAGGTCATGTTTCATTGATTGATTATGTTTTTTTTATTGTTATTAACGTGGATGTTGAGTATAGTTTGTGTGTGTTTTAACTAACCCCACGAGTCTTGAAATTAACTAATAACCATTATATTAATAATTACAGGACTCGAATCTGAGACCACAAGGAAGCAAACTCATTAATTGGTCACCTACTATATAGTTGTCATTAATTAGTTGTTATTAATTGATTGTTTAATTGATATGTTTTCATAATAAATTAAAAAAAAAACCCTTTTTTCTCTCGTGAGTTTTTGTGGAAAAAAGGCTTTTACTGCTTGAATCTTTAAAAAGCAACTATTTAGTCCTTGAAGGGCGTGCTGTTGACAAATACAGGAAGTAAAATTCTCTAACATCATAAGATAAGAGGAGTAAAATAGTAGGTTTTGATCTTTTAGGGACTAAATCTTAAATACAAGCAAATATATTTGCAGATGGAGAATATATATATATATATATATATATATATATATATATATATATATTATTTATATATATATATATATATATATTCTCCGTCTGCAAAACATAATTTGTTGACACCATCACACCAAAGACGATGCGTACGGTAAACGGTGATGTCGATTTTCTCATTTTGTGGATTTTAGAGTTTCGGGATTATTGACGTGGCGGCTGATCCGGTTGCTTGGTCCCACAATCACTGCTCATTGATGATTGATGTCAAGTTTGGAGACATTTGCCTTTGGAAGTACTAATTAGATTCTAACTGTGATTAAAGTATTAATTAACAATTTAATGAACGGGGTCTGAAGGGCAAAAAGGTCCCAGAAGATAAATTGCTGGCGGTGAATAACTAAATAATTTTAGGATTAGAGGTCGGATTAGGCGGATGGTAATTTATGTAATGGAGAATTTGGTTGCCAACTCGCCATTAAAGGGTTGCCTGTGTCCAAACAAGGGGATAAGTACAAACAGATAATGCTGCGTATAGCACGACAAGGTATTGTGCTTTTTTTTTTAGCTTGGTGGCACCAAAATATGTATTTTTTTAAAACCTTGTTTGTTTGTTGAAAATAAATTTGTTTTAGAAATTAAATTTTAGAAAAGTGAATAATTTTTGGATGTATGGTAGTGTAATGAAAAATAAGTTAGAAAATATTTTCCAGTGTTTGGTTATGTCATGAAAAATAAGCTGGGAAATAATTTATTAATGTTTTATTTTTTTCAAGTTTATTAAAATAATGAGAAACAAACTTTACAAATTAAAAGGTTGAATGAGAATGAAATTGAAAAAAAATATAATTTCATAAATTATCTCAAATAAAATAAATAATAATCAAAATAATAAAGATCAAATTTAAAAAATAAAAAAATTGAAAGATGAAGAAATTAAAATAATAATAATTAACATTTCATAAATTATTTCAAATAAAATAAGTATCAATCAAAAGAATAAGAACCAAATTTGATAGATAAAAAATTTCAATTAAAAAATGATAAGAGAAAAAAACAAATAACAATTATAAAAATAAGGACCAAAATTAATATAAAAATTAAATTCTAAGTGATGAAATTGAAAAAAAAATATTCAAATCTATATATATATAGCAATCAAAAGTTTGAGGATCAAATTTGATAAAATCAGCAAATAATATGATATTTTTTAATTTTTCACAACTTTTAAAAAGTGTTTTCCGCCCAAAATAAAAGGAAAACATTTTCCTGGAAACCAAGATAAATTTTTCTTTGACTAGAAAGTGTTTTTTGTTGACCGGAAAGTGTTTTTCATTGATCAATTTTTATAATGGCAAACAAACACATAAAAATTTGAAAAGTCTTGACAACATGTTGTTTACTTTTCATTTCAATATTTTTTTGAATTATTTTTTATCTAATATTTTTGAGATATTTTAAGATAATTTTAATATATTAAAGTTAAAAATATTTTTTTTTTATATATTATCAATTAAAAAATATTCTACTTTATAATATCAAACATGTATAATTCACTGATTATTACCTACCAATCAAAATCGTGCACAAAAAAAGTGAAGGAATTTAAGGTTCAAAATTAAACCAGCAGATAGACAGACTTTCGAATAATTGTTATTAGTTGCTTGTTTATCTATTGGTAAGATTAATCCATCAATAAATGATCATATTAGGAAAATTAATTTAGAAAGTGAGTTTTCCGGATGAATAAATATAATTATATTCCAATTTGGCTTTCTTAGTTTGTAGCATAATTGTTGATCTGATTGGGCCACCCACTTCAAGAAAAGGAAAGGATTACTAACTTTTTATTGAATTGCTAGATTTAGTCCTTGTATTTTTTGAAATATAAAAATCAAGCCCCTTTAATTTTTAAATAAAAAACAAATAAATTTTGATCAAAAACCTCATTTTACTTATTTTCCAGTTTTTAGTTTGATTGAGAAGAAAAAAAGTGATTAGATTTCATCCGTAAAAAAAGCAAATTACTATTGATATAGATTTTGACCATCAAAATAATTGATTTTGGTGTCAATAAGTTATATTTAGTAAGAGGAGTTCCACTTGGATGTTTTCTCATATTTAAATTGTCTTTAAAAACTTATATGAGCTTAGAAAGTTTGGTTTTGAGTTGATTTTAGTTTTTTTTTTTTTCAGTTTTTGAGATCATAAAATGGTTTATCAAAGTGTTTAGGTATTCAGGAATTTTTCAACCATCATGGTGCCCAAAATGTCACCTGCTATTTTTTTAAAGAAAAATAAAGGTAAAAGCAGTATCTGCCGGATGTGTTGGACCACCAGACGTTTGGTTATAGTTTAAATTTTCTTTGTCCATTCAATTTCTTACTGATTTGTTTGGTTTGTTTCTTTTTTTTAAATCAACAATTTTTAATGATTTTCTTATAGAATATTATTTAATTTAGTGCATAACATGCTTTTTTAAAAATTGATATATTTTAACCCTTAAAATTTTAAAAAAATAATTTCATCATTTGTTTGTTCTTTCAGGTCATTTTTATTTGATTTAAAAAAAAAAACCTTGTTTCGTTATCAAACTTTTAAAAAAACTAGGCTATTTATTATTTTAGTCATGTGCATCATCAATACTGTTTAAAAAAAACAAATTGGTGTTTGATATAGAAAAAAAAGTCATGTGTACTAGTTGATGTATAATTAAGTGAAAGATATTTTTAAAAATAAAAAATAATTAAATTCAATGGGATTTATTATCTAGTTCACATGTTTGACAAGTTAACCCTAATTATCTCATGTTTTTTTTTTAATTTTTTTAAATTGAGTATTTTTATTTTTATTTTCACCCTTCAACTTTTTTTGGTATTTTCTATCTAAAAACACATGAAATAAACCTATGTATTTAATATTTTTCCTAAAAAAAAAATATCCAACCCCCAATAAATCACAAGTAAAATAACCAGTCAAAACCACTCAATGGCTGGGATAACGCGATGCATGCAAAAAATCCTATATAAAGATGAAAAGCATACGGTCTCTACTAACTTTAGTTGCTTTATATTAAAGAAATGAATGTGGGGGGAAAGAGTAAAGTGATTAAGACGAGTGGCAAATTAATAAAAATAATTAAAAAAAAAGTCCACTTAATTCATGAACTTTATGTCCTCTCTTTTTTCTTATTGTTTTTCGATTTTGAGGAACTTTATGTCCTTTGCACTGCTTCAATAAATTTTCAATTATATGATTTCATCATGATATCATGCTGGTTAGTCCTGTTTAGTGTTGTAATTTAATCATGTTTTTAAAATATTTTTATTTTTTTATTAATTTTTTTGTATTTTTAAAATTATTTTGATGTGTTAATATCAAAAATAAATTTTAAATAAATAAAAAAAATACTATTATGATATATTTTCAAGTAAAAAATACTTTAAGAATCAATCTTTACCAAATTCTCAAATAAGCTTTAAATCCACCGTGTGCTTTAACTAATTTGAATTGCTAAAAACCAAGAGTTAACCATGAAGACCGTGTGTATTTGATATTATGATGTATTTTATCTCTTTTAAAATATATTAAAATAATATTTTTTAATATTAATGAGTTAAATTTTTTTAAAAATATTAATTTAATATTTTTAAATAAAAAACAAATACTTATGTTCGAGGCTCTACTGATTACTTCTCTCTCGTCTCAATTCTGGCCTCTCACTACTACAAAACCTTTCATTTTCATCTAAGGTTCCATTTGCTTGCCAACAAGCAATTTTTTATAGTAAAAAGCTTTTTCTATGGGAAAAGTTGAAAAACATATTCCACGCCTGGAAAATTAATTTTTTTTTATCAATTTTTTTAATAATGAATTATTGTACCACTAAGGTATGTAACTTGATGAAATACTCTTAGTTATTGTTTGAGAATAAAGAATGGAATAATGTGACTGCCAATAAAAAAAATTATTCTTACTTTGTAGGCATTTAGTTGAAATGAACTAAATTAAATTAAAGAAGAGTGGGAATAAAAATGAAAATTAAACATAGTTTGAAGATGTTAGAATAAAAATAAGGAATGATAATAGATTTTTTATAAAAAAATAATATATTATTTTTATTTATTGTATATAAACTATTTCGTTATTTATTAATATCTTAACTACTACCATGATCATGGTCGCTAATTACTATTAATAGTAATATTATTTTTAATTTTTTAGTACTTAACATTATTCGGAAGCATAGTTTTTAAATCCGGTTCGGGTTCTGGGTTTTGGCTGGGTCACCAGGTCGCTTGGGTCAATTTTTTTTTTTAAAAATCAAAACAATGTTGTTTTAGTAAAAACAAAACAAAAATCAACGGGTTGCAACTGAGTTTTTGATCAAGTCTTGCCGGGTCACCCCAGGTTATTTCTTTTTCTATTTTTTTTAAACCCGACCTGGTTCCAGTTTTGGGTTGGCCGGATTTTCGGTTGACCTTCCAGGCCTCAAAACTATGCTCGGAAGATTGTAAGCCCAAGTATTTTATTTTATGATTTTGTTTTTTAATTTTTTTTTTGAGAGTGAATCCTATTTTCTAGAAGTGTTTGTGAGGGGATGATATTAAGATAATATATTTTTTTATTTTTTAAAATTTATTTTTAATATTAATATATTAAACTAAAATAATTTAAAATAATATTTTTTAACAAAAAAACAGATTAAACTGCATCCACAAACTTCCACTTAAAACCAAACCAGGAAGGGCTGCTCATAAAATAACAATAACAGTAACATCTACGTAGACTTTTTATATAAACAATACAGAACACTTTTGATGCGTCTCTATATGAGATTTCAACGCAGATTACTCATATGATCCAACAAAAGCAACGAAGGTGAAAGATGCCATAACATCAAGGAACCCTTTTCGATGAGGAAGTGTTTGAAGCATTATACTTCTTTTCAATCATGTCAACTAGTCGATTTGATTTGTTGTGAATCTCATGACTACATCCAAACAAGCCCTTTCAAAGTAGAAGATGAAAGGGAACTAGCAAAAGGTATGGATTAAAGTAGGGCTGGGTTTCCTTGGGATGGTGGAGCTGATCAATTTGGTTCTCTTTTAACATTGGATGCCTAAAAAATGTGTTTTTCCCCAAATGTGTTCTTGTTTGATTGACAATTAATAATTCATTCCTTCTTGTTGAAGATGATTAAACAAGGCTAGAGCACAGAGAAGCATCCACTAGATCCCTCCTTTTCTTTTATAACTTTTGGAGGATTACCCTGTAATGGAGGGGTTAGAGCACTCAGAAGTTGGCAAATCTTTAGTTACTGTTCATGTCGAATTTGCATCATTTCAAGCATGAAATGATTGATAATCTTTTTTTACTACAATCTTCAGATTTCTCGACCGACAAGCATATAATAGTGCTTTCACTTTCAGAGCAATAAAACCCCATTTATGGTTCTTTCCCTTGAATCACCATTCTTTCTAGGCCCATCAACAGTTCTAAACATGTGGTGCAAAAAGAAAAGAAAAAAAAAACAATCACACGATGACTGATTCCCTGTTTCCCATTGGCATCGAATGGGGAACCTAATTCCTATTGCTGGTTTTTGCATGTAGAGATAAATTCTTTCTTGTTGGAAAACAGTCGGCTATTTTACAGAGGAACGTTTACCGGAAAGGTAATTAGCCACATAGCATTTTTGCAGCAACCCTTGTGGGGTCATTAAGTTTCTCTCATTAATCATTACCTGAGTGACCAGTGTAAATTTTCATGTGCTGAGATGAATCCTCTTTTATCCACCATAGATAAAATACAGAAGAGATGATCACAAGCCCAGCTACACATGCCATTGATATCCCAACAAGTTTTCCTACACGTTTTTTGTCCCTCTTGGAAGAGCCAGCACCATCAGATACTACAGAAATTAAGCACGGTAGAGCAAGTTAGAAATGCAAAAGGAAGTTTGCAAATGGACATTTGCATGCTTGAGAAAGAAAATGTGAGGATGGATCTACCTTGAGAAACATGAATGGCTGATACTAAAGGTCCATATGTTCCTTGATATGGAATGCAGCAAGTGCCTTTTCCAGCCCAGAAGAAGTGAATGTCCATGATTGTGTTGGTCACATTTGCTTCGAATGTTTTAATCAACGCTTTTTTGGATCCACCAGCTTCGTTTTTAATGTTGAAGTCCTTAAGAACTATTTCTCCCTAAAGCCAGTCATGACGTTAACGATCATCAAGCATGCACATAGATGTCTTACAGCGAAAGCTGTCTCTGTCTCTTTCTCCTGTATAGGTTTATCGATATTTCTACGTGTAAATGGGACTTTTTCAGCATACCTGTATGTAAATGTCGAATAAGCGCCTTCCGAGGCCTTTCCAAGAGTGAGAGTCATCCATTCCTATCTCTGCAAAGTGAAGCTCAACACTGTATCTTCCATTCTTTAGACCAAGGCCATAGTACCTCAGCGAGCTCGGTGAAATCCTTGCTGTCTTATATAGCTCAGAGTCCAAAGTTCCAGTGATTAGAGAACCTGTTTGGGTTAAATATTGTGGTCCGTTTGGGTTCGAAATGAAATTCCCAGTATTGCTTACTGCCCACAGATTGTCTGAGCTTGTGTACAGTGAAGCAGCTCCCATTGATTCAAAATCACCCTCATATTCTATCCCAGATGCAGATGTCTTGTCCGTACCTCCACATTTGACAGAAAATGTTTCTGCAATGGAAATAGAATGCAAGTAGGTTTGAAAGATGAAATTGTGTCATACACAATCCTCAAAAATCTATGATGTACAAAGCAGTTTTAAGCATGCTGAAATTCGAAGCTATACTTGATGGAACTTCGTTGCTGCACTTGAAATCAGCTTTGAGGCACTGCAACATCCCAGAAGCTTTTCTGTGTACATTTTTGTTCACTTGATTAGAGCAAATTCATGAGGGTTTCTCACCAAAAACTGTGATTAGAGAAAATTTATGAGGGTTTCTCAATCAAAACTGTGGCAATAGATGTTTTCCTATTGTAAATATTTTTAATCAGAATCTGATGTGACCTATGAGTACGATTCTGAAAGTGAAACCTTAAGGTACTGTTTTATATAGAGCAAAAGATTTTCAATGACATAGTAATCTCCAGAAAAGCTTACCCCTGTAAATTGTTTGCATCAATGGAAGTTCCAACAGCATTCCTGAAAAAGAAAAAGAAAAATGTTGCATCTTGCTTAACTACAGCATGACCACTTGACAAAAACTCGTAAAGATTACTTCCAGAAATGATTGAATGAGAAGGAAACAAAGTTCAACTTACATTGATAATCCAACCCTCATAGAGTTTTGTGGCAAATTTCCAGAAAGGGGATTGAATGAGACATCTCTGCCATGAAGTGTCCACTAAAAACTTAGTCTTAGCTAGAAGCATGATCCGATTTATCAGTATCCACAGTACAAAAACGATTAATGCTCCTATTAATTGACATTCGTTGAGCCTTTCCTTTCCTTAGTCTCATCTGCTGCAAGTTTTCGGATTGTAGCAGACGAAGGATGAAAGAGAGGATGAACTTATCATGGCATTAACTAATGATTTAATTGTGTTATTATGATATAAGTGTTTTAATTTCCTTGTATATAAATTCAGGGTGGCACTCACATTGCAATTAGATTTTGACCTATGATATTTGCAGGGAGTTGCCCACTCAAGTTGTTACTTCCAAGATACCTGACATATATAGCCAACATTTCTTCAAGTAAAACCAAATAGACTAACTGAAACAAGCACATTTTTCAGCTGGCCAAAATACACTTATCAGATAAAACAGGTTCGATTTTTTCCAATCTTATGACCTGAACATGATTCATCATAGGTATGGAAGTGGAATGGTTCTGATGAACAAGAATCAGCTTCACTGATCGCATCATAATAAAACGGAGACCGAAGTGGTAGAGTATAAAACTTACAGATATTGTAATGAAGCTAAATCTTGAAATGAGTCTGGAATTTGACCTGTTAATTTGTTGAAACTCAAATCCCTGTCATGACAAATTTGTTTTGCATAGGTTAAAATGAAGCTCCTAATGCACAAATTTTGATGTCTAAGTGACTTACAGTTCTTGCAACTGGGAGAAGTTTCCCAGTTGGTCTGGAATTTGTCCCGAGAGTAGACAGTTTCTCAAAATCCTGCAAAAACATAATAGGCAATGCACTTATTAGAGAATATAAAATAAAACAAAAGTAAGGGGTAAGAAACTGATGAAAAAAAACTCTTACTTGAGATTTACAGAAACTTACAATACAGTCAAATTTTTCTGGTCTAGCAAGAACTCAAGAGAAGAGTCTTCACCATTAAGATCACCGATTCTCCTGAGAACATACTAATATAAAACATTCTGATTTACTGCATAGTGATTGATAAGTAATCCACAAATAGTGTGATGGGGACATCGACCCGAGACATGGTTTACATGTCCATATAATTTAGGATGATGGAGGATAGTCCAACCCTTGTGTTATTATATTTTATTTAGGTTTATTTATTGGCTTTAATTTAGTTATTGTTGAATATTTTATTTAGTTGGGTATAAGCTCAATTTTTTTATTGTAATTAGGGTTTTAATATTTATATTCTATTTTTCTAAATGTTAGGGAGTTGTTAATGAATTGAATAAAAATTGTAAAGTTGCAAACTTTTCCAACCCATTCTTCTCTTCTTCAGCTTTTTTTCTTCTCTTTTTTTCGCTTTTTATTCTTAGCTTCTTCTTCTTCTTTTCTTAGCTTATTACTTCTATTTTCAAATCTCTATTGTCGCGCATTATAGTGACTGAGGGCAGGAAAAAAATATGAGGATCTGCAAACATTCAGCTGCTGCTAGTACATAGCCTGCTACATTTTTCGCTGAACATTCTTGTTCTGAGAGTTAGAAAACAACAGCATGTTTGATGATGCAAGATATTTTAACTCCTATTTGAAGGCCTTACAGGTCTCCCAGCTTCTTTAGAGCATTAAAATTGCTTGGAATTGGACCTTCAAGCAATGTCCCTTGAAGCCGGCTGCAGATGAGAAATGTGAAGAACGAAAACTTTATAACTAGTTAAGATCTTTTTTCAAAGCATTAGCATTATAGAAGAAGGAAAACCATGCATACAGGTTCCTGAGTTTTGTCAGAGTTCCGAAGAAGTCTGGAAGCTTTCCAGTGAACAAGTTATCAGATGCCCAGCTGAAATGAAGGGTACAAAATCCAAGAATTACCTTGCAATCCATCATGTGAATCTAAAAACACGTACATAGAAACTGAGAGAGTTACAGAGTTCGGAGAGATTTCAGATTTGCAAATTCTTGCGGAATCCGTCCACTGACTCCACTGCTATTAATATACCTGAAAAAAGAGCAATTTTTAATCAGATTGTGCAGCTAGCAAGCAAGATAAGGCTGCAGTTCCCAATTGAGAACACCCTAACTCAGCTAGTCCAATGATCCCTATCAATTAAACATGTACATCCACCATACTACCAGAAGAACTGGCCTAAAGTCCTTCCACATGTATCCTGATCAATTAGTTACGAACAACTTACAGCTCCTGCAAGGATGTCAACTTTCCAAGGGATGTGGGTAGTGGTCCAATGAAATTGTTGGAGCCAAAATCTCTGTGACATGATATAAACTCATACAATCAGTATCAGCTTCAGTAAATCGAGAAGAAGTCATGACATGAAAACAACAAAAATATGTAAAAACTTGCCGATAGTACTTAACAGAGTAATCAACTTGGTTAGATTTCCAAGTTCTTGAGGCACTGCACCTGTGAAATTGTTGATGCCTAGATTACTGGTTCATTGTCAAACACAAGGGATAACAATTATGAGTATCTCAACAAAGAGAATTCAGTTTTTTTTTTTCATTAAAAGAAAAATCAACAGCTCTGCAAATATAAGATCTTTAGAGCTTGTCAGGCAATTACAGGTATTGCATGTTTGATAACCGTTCAATTTCTGCTGGGATTGCACCATTTAGTACATTCTTACCAAAATCCCTGCATCATAATAAATAATTCAGGCTATTTAAATCCACAACAGAATAGAGAAGTGAAAGCTCTAATAAAATTTGACTTTCTTACAAGTTCATCAGCTCCTTCAGGACAAACAATTCACTTGGTAACTCACCAGAAATGTCCAAAGCATGAATCTTCCTGAACCACAATACAAATGAAAACGAAACCCTCAACAGTAAGCAACTACTATAGCTAAGAATTGAGGGTGATTGGCATAGCAATGATGATTATATACTGACAGATGAGTGATATGGCAGGTGTTGTTGCTGCAATCACAAGCAACTCTAGGGTTTGCTTGTTTATTAGCCCATGCTGCATTCTGGATGCAAGGGTCATTAGTAATATTCAACTTGTCTCTCAAATTCCAGTAATCTATCAATCTGTTAAGAGCATCCACTAAACAACAAAAGCACAATTATCACATAACAGAAACAAAAATTAACTTTCTTTCAAAATCATAAACCTAGTATCCAGGTAGGTACAGAAGTGAAGCGATCAAGACCTTCATTAGGATCAGTAGTTTGTTGTGCAAAAACAACCTGAGACACCCAAAAAACAAAGAAACAGAAGCTCAAGACCCCCATTACAAAGCAACTACAAAGCACGCACAGGAAGGGATAGTGAGAGAGGGACTGCACAGGCTACAGAATTCATAAAGTATTTGGTAACCCCACGTATAGATATCGTTTCCCTAAAGATTCACCAGCTAGTGCAACAACAAGAACAGAAAGTAAAGGCATGAGGGTCAAATAATCAAAATTTATATCTTAAACATGTTAGAATATTATGAGGAGTATACTCTTGACTCTGCTACATATTCAAACATACACAAGTAGCATCATGCAAGGACTTTTTGAAGCCTCCGAGGGGTTTTTTCCATTGCCAACGAAAAGTAAACTCATGTACTCGTTCTTCATTAATCACTTTGCTAATGACATTTATAGAGGAGACAATGACTTCGTTTGTCTCCTCTCTCCGTCCATTTCTTGGTCGAACATGATCAAAGGTAGATATTTGCACAGTGAGGTTGTTTCTTGGGCATCATGTCCCTTGTTTAAATATGATTTAGATTTAATGGAACGATAAGAGATGACAACATGCAACAGGTTGAATCAGTCAATTAGAAGACATTTAGTAAGTAGATTAGGCCATTAAGGCATCGGTCATATTGCCAACAGAAATGTCAGAATAGATGAAGATTTCGGACAATCGTCATACATGAAATAAATTTAGAAATCCTCCTCTCATCCTATCTAATTATCCGCTCCCCCAAAGAAAGGAAAATAAATTACCGAGCGAGGAAAATTCACGGCAGCACTAGAGTTTACTCTATATTGTAATAGTGAAATGATACAAAGGTTAAGCTCAGGGGTAAGATAGGTTTTTTATATAATTTATTTGTCATTTTTGTTTTGCTTTAAAGTACAAAAGTCTATTTAAAAAAAAAATAAAATACCTTCACTACCCTTAAAAAAAAAAATCTTTTCCACATAATTCATTTGTCATTTTTGCTTTGCTTGGGGTACAAAGGTTTTTATCCTTTTTTTTTAATAGTAAAATACCTTTACTATCCTTAGAAAAAAAATAATAATTGATTTCTAGAGACTTTTTTGATATTTCAGATTTTCCTCGGTTTTAAAATTAATTAAGTTTTTTTTAGTTTTTTTTATATTTATCTGGGTTTTTATGGGTAGAGGGGTAAATTTATCTTTCCATAAATAAAAACATTAAAAATCTAGAGCACTTTCAATTTACTAACTTGCCCTTGGTTTTAGAATTTATTTCGTTTTTTTAGGGGTATTTTTGTATATTCCAATGTGTTTTTGGTTATTTTTGGATGGATAAAGAGGTAAATTAATCTTTATAATAATTAAAAAATAATAAAATTTCAAACATGTTAGGCGCGTGCTATACGCGTGGAGGCGCGTTGAAGGTTCCGTGAACTTTCAGTGGCGTGTGGAATGTTATGTAGTGGTGAAACTTTTTTCCACCATGTCATTCGATTTCCCAAAACATCCTATTCCTCTAAAGGCAATGGGTGTTGGTATGTGATGAACTTATCGTTGCCAGAGATTTTTTTTTTTTCTTTTTTCTCTTGAAATTCAAGTGTGACATTGAGAACTTCATGGCAGTGCCCTTGGTATGAAATATTTTAATATCAGTCCTCATTCTTTTAAATTTGGAATTTATATCATTTTTACCTTTTGTATTTTTTTTAATTGAATCCTTAAATCTAACTTTTTTACTTTTTAGTTTTTTGAATTTGTTCCCGATTCTTTTTTTTTTATTTTTTCTTGTTTTTTTTATAAACTTTCAATTATTTTCAATTTCATCTTTTAATCAAAATTTTAAATTTATTGACTTTTTTAGATATGGTCCTTATTCTTTTCATGGTTTATTCTTTAATTCTTTCATGAAACTGATTTTTCTTTTCAATTTAGTCTTTTAATAAAAAATTATTCATCCTCAAATTTATTTATTTATTTTTAATTTTAATCCTTATTATTTTAATTTGCTATTTTTCTTTTGAATCTTTTTTTTTGTGATTGAATTCTTTTTTTTAGTTTCAGCCTTTGACATTTTATTTATTGAAATTTGAGTTTCGTGGTTTTTTTAGGTTTGGTGCTTCCAATCAGATGGTTCAGGTCACGTGTTCACATCATTTTTTTTACTGAATTTTTTTTTTCAATCTCATTACTCAATGTTGATTTTTTTAAAAAAAAAACAAGCTTCATGGTTTTCTTCGTTTTCCTTTTTATATGGTTATTTCAATTATTGTTTTTGTGTAAATGTTTTTTTTTAATTTCATCATTCAATATTTGATTTGTTGATAATTGGCTTTCATGATTTTTTCATATTTGGTGTTTCCGATCAAGGGTTGATATCAATATTTTTTTTTAACTTATTTTTTTTCATCTCATAATTCAACATTGATTTTTTAAACAAAAATAAACTTTGTGGTTTTCTTTTTATACAATTTTCCCGATCTCATAACTTGACTCGTGGCTTTGACGGGTTAACCTGGGTGAGCTCAAGTTTTTTTTTTTGCTTGCAATTGCTTTTTTTTTTGTCTTTTTGTATGTTTGTTTTTTTAAAAAAACCAATATATCATCCTTTAATATTTTGTTGGTTAAAAACTAGGCTTCAAGTTTTTTTTTTTAAATTTGTTACTTCTGGTCAAATGACTCATGTCACTGGCTTAATACGTAAACATGAGTTGCCATTGTTTTTTTTTATCATTCAACATTGATTTTTTTTTTCCCTCTGAAATGCGTTTGCATTGACTAAACATAATATTTTTTCTTAGAATTTTTTTATCCAACCCGCAACGAAGCATGAGTCATATAGCTAGTAGACTATAAAGCACAATTATTGAATCGGGTCTGGCCCAACAAATCTATCTGAGACCCGGCCAATTTATCCCCTAATTTGACCTAGATGTTTAAGAAAAGTTAAGTTGGAGTTGATTTGATCAAAATCCATGTTAACTTTTTTATTTTTTAAAATAACATTGTTTTAATTTAAAAAAATTAAAATAACATCGTTTTTATTAACCAAGGTTATCTCGCTCAACCAATCGCTCAACCAATAACATGGACATGGATATGGCCGGGTCATCATCCCGGATCATGTGTCCAGCTGGAATTAATTACTATGCTACAAAGTCTACTTTCCAAGAAAACGATTCCAAATAATTCCAGTAACTAATGAATGAAACTAAATAAATAATCTTTTTTGGACTGGTGCATTTGTCATATGTAAGTGGGGAGAGAGGGGATGATCAAGGCAAATGAGATTTGGCTAGCAAGTTGGCCAATGGGAACACGAGAATGTCCTGGCCAAGTTGAAACTGAAATATATAAGAAAATGAACTGCAGAAACATCCTAGCCAGCCAATGCAAGCTTACAAGTTACAAGAGAGATGATCGTCAGCAAATCTTCGGCCGGCATTGGCTGTCGTGTCCCAAACATCGACACCGTGCATGTTAGTAAAAAAGAAACTCTATTATTCTAGGCCATTTAACACTCGAACAAATTGTTCTCTTCTCCCGATAAGGTCTCCTATAGAGGGAGAGACGGAAAGCATCCTAAGCATCAAGAGCTCTTTAAGGAAGCCTAGTCTTCTCCCTTGGCAACATCGTTGATAGATGGAGACTGCCATGTTTCTATTCAAAGTACCTTGTGGTTTCACGTCACATTAACTCAAAGATCAGCAGTTCAACACTCAATTCTCACAAAATGAGATAACACTCATGCCTGGACATTGATGCCTTGATGGGGAAGATGTTTGTAAATTTCCTTGGTGTGTATGTCTGCAAGGCAAACGTGAGAGAGCGGGGATCACCTGAAGGACATTATCTCTGATATTAGGTCAGTACTGCCCGTTCGATGGGTCTATTCAATGGCAATCGTACTAAGACAAGTTTGTCATCTATGTTCATATTGATGTCTAGCCATATGCTTCCTCAACTTACGATCAAAGATCGTAAGAGTCTACGGAGAAGACCCACCATTTTCATGGATCCTGTGCAAAGATTCAAGCTTGCTATAGATTATGTTCAATTCCAAGTCAAGGTTAATATGTTCCATCATTATCATGTTTAATAACTAGGTTTCAATCAACCAGCCTCAAAAGGTTATTTTCTAGTATTTTTTAAGATAGGTTGTAGTAGAGATTGCTTTTTAAAATGATTTTATTTGAAAATACATTAAAATAATTTATTTTTTTTATTTTTTAAAATTAAATTTTAATATCAGCACATTAAAAAAAGGTTTTTGTAGAAAAAAATTAATTTAAAGAAAAAAACTTTCAAAAATTCTTCTTGAGTACAAAAACAAACACAGCCTATAAGGGTTAGTGTTGAGACACCAGTGAAACATCATGATTTTGTTTAGCATTAAAATTACTCAGCAATCAAACTTGGTAATTTATGTTCCTTTACCCAGTATGAAAGAGTATGCTATATTGAACCTGATAATATCTCCATGTACAGAATTCCTTGAGGTAGCTTAAAAAGTGAGCACCAATCTGTTCTCTGCAGTGAAAAATGGCCCTCGTGAAATGATAGTGTATTGATGAAGTAAATTGCGAGTAGGAATGGCTAATGGTCTTTTTTTTCCTGCGTTAGAGGATAAGGTAAAGCATCATCTCTTAAGACCTGCTTACTGCAAATGGTCCTCCGCAGACTTCTAGGTGCATCTCATCTTTTTAGCTGACATCCTCCAAGGTGTCTGAGCCTTCTTTAATGCCAGAAGCATCACACAAGGCCTTCCAGATAGGGATCAACATCTTCACAGGAGGTTGTAATTCCTGAACATGGATGGAAATCATATTAGTTAAGTGTACAACCATAATTAAGAAATTGTGCCACAAAACCCTCAATCATCAACCACCTTTAGTTCTTACTAAGATCATTGGCCCGCATTGCACCGCAAGCCAAATCAATTTTTTTTTACTTGAAAAAAATATCAAAGAGTTACTAACATGTTTTTCAATAAAAATAATAATTATAAACTCAAAATATGATACATATTGAACATCATCTTTTTATATATTGATATGATATAGTAACATATTGGATGACATTTTCTTTTAAATATTGAAATGGTGACATGTCGGATTGATCTGGATTGTGAGACTGTGATAACAAAAAAAAATCAAAATAAATTATGAATATCTATTATTAATTAACTCAATGTTGAATGATGAAATTGAAAAAAAAAATATTAAATGAGAAATATTATGTAATTCAGGCCTCCTAAAGCCATTTAACTAGTCAGATTTTTTCTTTGAAATTCAAGTCTCAAATGAGAGATATTAGTATACCTTAAAAACCAACATTAGTTCTGCTTCTCCTCGCAGAAGCAGAGACAAGCTCCAGTAACAAGTAATTGGCGACACACATTCCAGCAACACAGGTTTCAAAATCTTGCCAATAGGAACAAAGCGACGGACAATTCTTCCACTGCATACACAAGAAAATGTTTTGAAGAAGAGAAAAATGAAGGTAAAATTTCTCAACTGCAGAGCTCAATCTTAAAACCACTTTGCAAATTGGCATGCTATTGGGAAAGGATAGGTTGCCCAACGAACATTTTTTTCTATGATAGAAACACAGAAATATAGATGGTCCTAGAGAGAAAGAAATGCTTGTGAAATGTGGTCCCAGAGATGAAAAATGGAAAAAATCCGGAAGCTTGAATTGAGAACCTAAATATACCCCTAAAATCCCATTTGGAATCACATCAAGATGATAACTCACGGCATATTCTTCAATTATATTACCAACTGACAGAACAAATTGCTACAGAAAACAATCCTCTCCTTTCAGTACAACCATCTGTTCAGACTTCGTAACACTGTTCAATTGTATGCTTCTGAACATAGGTAGCATATAAAACTGCATCTTATGTAATTGTAGCAGTAATAAATTTTAATATTGCTACATTAGACAAAATTAGAATCTTTTTTTGTGTATTCATATATGCTTCAGCAATGGAATTTAGGCACATATACGGACACACAATCTAGCACAATAAAATTCAAATAAAAGAAGAAGAAACATACCTCAAATAGTGTGTTTCAAGTTGAACTCCAAAAGTTGCCATAACCATGACAGACTCTGTGTCATTCGAGGATATAAACAAGTACAGAAAGCAAACATAATTATCCAACTAGAAAGCACATAACACAACACAATCTATCATATTCGACCATTGGAAGGTGGCAAACTATAATGCTCTCAAAAAAAAAATCAAGAACCCAACCTCACTAGTTCTTACCTTTCATGACACGCTTCCAAAACATTAGTTTGACAAGGAACACACTCAAGAAAAAGCTCCACAAAAGAACGCTGATTGATTTATTCTGTTGATTCACGACAGCCACCACATCAGTTCACCTCACAAATTACTCAAATCGCTACAATAAACCAGTGAATCTACTCAATAAATGAAACCAAATATACCTTTCCAGCAAAGATATCAAGAGAAGGACCAGGATTACAATGACTAAAATGAACCTGGTATCCTTTCTTACAGTAATCCAATGGTTTTATATAAGGTTACAGATGCAAACATTCCATACCAGCAAATCAGTCTTATCACACTAGAACTCAAAAATTTTGTGACAATTCTTTACCTCGACCAGGAAGAGCATCCATGCATTTGCTAAAACAATATAACAATTTACAAGAACTAAAAACAACCAACTAATTCATTTCTTCAACATTACAAGAATCATGTTGTCTTAACCAAAACATGGATATTAACTAAAACCAACAAATCAAGACTTCATGTATCACATTAAAGCTCGAAACATTAAGCTGTCTTGACGAATGCATGTATATTAATCAAAACCAACAAATCTAGACATCATGCATCTCATTAAAGCTCGAAACATTAAGCTGTCTTGACGAAAACATGGCTATTAATTAAAATCAAGACTTCATGTCTCACATTAAAGCTCGAAACATTAAGCTGTCTCGACAAAAGCATGGATGTTAATCAAAACTAACAAATCAAGACTATCTATTACATTAGACCTTGAAAAATTAAAATGCAAGAAAGTCAATCCTTTACCTTGACTAGGAAGAGATATGAAGCATTTGCGAGAACGATGAGAGCTGAAAAAAACACGAAGAAACCCTTTCCATTACTCTTCCTCACCATAACATGGTGCATATCAATTGCTTCCGAAGGCCACTTCCGTTCATGTAGGTAACCATATCTCCGATTAGCAATCGAAAACTCGGTCATTTTTTATTTTTTATATTTGTGATTTAAATCATGATAAGTTATACAGTTCCACCTGCATTTACGACAACACATCAACAACCAACCAAACAAACAAACAGAGCGAAAATCAAGCATTTTCAGTTATTTGAAAAAAAATTGAAAAATAGAAGCAAATAAAAATTAAATTTCTCATTCTTTAAGGTGAAGAAAGGAAATTTAAGAGACTGAACTTTACTTTTTGTGAAGAGAAGTGGTTATCAATGGATTTGAGCAACGGCTGAGATTCAAAACGACGGCATGTCATGCCTCCTCGGTCGGAAAGGATGTGTCATTGCTGATGAATTGAAGTGCTGTGACGACCAGTGTTATCGGACTGTGAGTCACCGGAGGTGCAGGATCAGTGGTTAAATCGGCGGTTCACTGCACCTGTGCAAACTGTGTTCTCTGCATTTCCAGCATATGATGCCTAATAAAACTCAAAATAAAAGAAACAGAAGCTTGGTATTACCTCGATTTGACAAGAAGAAGATGTTCAAGTGTGATTTTGATGAAGAATCAAAGACGAAAGAGGGGAAGGAATCGGATTGGGTGCGATGCGCTGGCAAACAAAATCAAACCGGCCCGGTTACTTGCTCGGTTCGCAGGTCTTCGGTTTAACCGAAAAGTCCGGTCCGGTTCTGATAACAATTCCTTTCCTGTGACTGTCAGTTAGCTGACGAGTCGTTACCTTACTGGATGAGTAGTCGTCGCTTTAGAATTAGTTTTCTTTTGCTGGAGGAGAAAATAAATTTGCATTCAGAGCAGGCTTAACTAATCCAGGCCCATCTGGAATCTTAAAAATATATAAACCATGAGACCCAAGTCCCTACCCATCTCCAACCAAAAAAATAAAATAAATTTGATGGTAGGTAATATATATGTCCTATGGGAAAAAAAAAATATAAATTATATTATTATTCAAACGAAATTCAAGTCCTGAGAAATAGGTATAAAATGTGACGAGGATGCCATAACTTGTCAAAATCATAGTTTGAAGACCCGGCCCGGTTCTGGATTTTGATCGGGTTATCGGGTCGGCCGGGTTATTTTTTTAAATCAAAACGATATTGTTTTAGTAAAAAAATAAAAGTTAACAGATTTACAACCGGATCTTGCCGAGTCAATCAGCTAGATTTTTTCTTTCCTTGTTTTTTTTTAATCCGACCGGGTTCTAGCTTCAAATTAACTAGGTCCTGAACCGAACTGAATTTTGAAACTATGGTCAAAATTATAGCCTACCTTACGGAAGCCAGGCTGAAAATTCCAACAATTAGGGGTTAATAAATTATTGTTTTAGTAAAACTATATTTCCTATCTAGAAAATCAATGTCGTGGCTTTATGGGCACAGACTAACATTAACAGATATTTTTTCCCTTTTAGCTTTGAAACATAGAGTGTTTGGTCGGAAAAATAAATATAAAAGAGATACAAAGTATTTAGTTAAATTGATGAAGATAAATATATAAAATAAATTTGTTTGTAAAATAATTTTTAAATAGGTTTTCGTTTTTACAGACAAGACATGGGACATGTCCCTCTATATTTATTGTTTATGTTTCTTTGACTGTAGAGGTCGTTTCACATTAAGTTTATATTTGATTTTAAAAATAATTGATGTTTATTTTAGTTTTATTTTAATAATTTTAATATGTTAAGTTAAAAATAAAAAAATATTTTGTTATATTTTTTAAAGAAAAATATTTTTAAAAAATATTTTTAATAATTTTAATATGCTATGTTAAAAATAAAAATAAAAATAAAATATTTAGATATATTTTTATGAAAAAAATACTTTAAAAAAGTACTTTATATTACAATATCAAATACATATTTAGAGCAAGTTTAGAAATGTGATAAATATTATTTTTTAAAATATTTTTTAAAAAAATATATCAAAATAATATTTATTTTATTTAAAAAAAAACTAAAACTAAAATAAAATTAGAAAATTTTAATAATATGGCTCGATCACAATGGTAAATAGAGAGATAATAATTAAACGCTAATGTCTGGTTCACTGGTTGAAGCATCCGGTCCGATTAGCTTTTGATTAACACTTTTGAACCGGCTGCCCGGGAGCCATTGAGTCGTTGACAAATCTAAATAAAGTAAAGAAATTTGAAAAATTGAAATTAAGGAAACCCAACGTTTTTAGACATTCCTCCTGCAAGCAAAAAAAAAACCTCGTCTTCCCTCTCGCGTACCGCGTCCAGTCCGAGTTGGAGTCGACGACTCACTCAATCACCTGGTGGAGTTGACCGTGAATCCTCATTAATCACCATTTCTCTCTCTAATTGATGATGACTTCAATGGCGGCGTCAAGTTCCTCTTCCAATCCAATCCTACCTGTCTTCGTATCTTCAATCAGCGAAGAGAGGCAAAGAGAGAAAGAGAGATTAGTTAAAGGAGATGATAAGGTCTTCAGAGGATCTTCAATGACTAAGAGAGGAGCTAATGCCGCTATCTCTTACATGACTTGTGCTGGTATAAACCAATTATCTAACAATTTACAGCGATCAGTTTTTTCTTTATCTTTTTTTAAATTTTTTGTTATTCGATTCGTTTGATATTTTCAAGTGTTGAAATTTTATTATTAAATTAATTACATGTGTTTTTTCTTTTTTCTTTGGAAAGCATATCTGTAATTGTGATTTAAAGCTGAATTATTTTTAGGTTTTTGTTATAGAGAGGATTGTGTTATTAAATTTTGTGAATTGTGGATTTTTTTTGGTGATCAGGAATTGTGTTAATTTGAGGTTTATTGGAGTGATTAAAACTGATATTTTACCGGATTGTGTGTAATTTATAGATGCTATTCCGAAATTTGGATGGCGTATTATGTGTTGATTATTTTGGAGATTTAAATATAACTAATGGCAAAAGTCACACTGATATGTCTGCATAATGTGAAATTCATTTAATATCATGCCTTCTTTTTGGCTTTATTCCACTCGAAAAGCGCAAGGATGAGGGGGGAATGGATTTTTTTTAAATAAGGAGGAGATGAATAATTGAATAGGAAAAAAGGAAATGAAATTTATAGAACAGAAGAATGATAGTTTAATATACAGTCATTTGTGATTTATTTTTTTTGTTTTACATTAAGTCCAGCTCTTTACAGTTTCTGTTGTATGTCTTTTGCAGTGCTTTTGATATTGTTCAATAAAGCAGCTCTTTCTTCTTATAGCTTCCCAAGTGCAAATGTCATAACTTTATTTCAGGTAGATCTTCCTGAGCCAATATGCTGCATTTTATTATTCACCATTTTAGTTAGCATTGTTATGTATTTATGTCTTTCCTACTTGGGGAAATTCCATTATTGTCAATGGCTGTCTTGGCAATGTTATATTCACATTTCACACCATTGTTTTGATTCTTCACAGATGATGTGCTCGAGCTCTTTTTTGTATGTATTGAGACGCTGGAGGATTATCTCTTTCACTGATGGTGGTTCCCTAATTACTTCTGATGTCAAAGCTACTTTTGTACCACTGGAGACATTGATTCACACCCTACCTCTTGCATTTACTTATTTGCTTTACATGGTATGCTAGTGCATAACGTTGAATAGGTTTTCTTTCCTTATTGAACTTTCACTTGTAATTAATTTCTACCCCTTCTGATGTTTCCCTGTTTCCCCTTGAAAGCTAGTTACAATGGAGTCTGTCCGTGGGGTAAATGTTCCCATGTATACCACCCTAAGACGGACAACAGTGGTATTTACAATGATCATGGAGTACATTCTGGCAGGGCAGAGATATGCACCGCCAATTTTTGGAAGGTAATTGGTCCTTTTTTGTAGCTATTCCAGCAAATATTATTTGTGGGAAATTTAAATGGTTATATTCTGCATCCAGTGCTATGACTTTGCCAAAGATTTAAGCTGATTTCTCCATTAAGGTTGTTTACACCTACAAAATCTCCATGGACTTGCATCAGCTTGATTAATGTGTGTATTTCGTGAAGAAGAAGAAGAAGAAGAAAGAGCTTCAAGGAATAGAACAACCATTGACACTGTTGTGCAACATGAAATTGGAATTCTTGAAAAACTTAATATATCAGAAGTGAATATCATCAGCTTAAAATGACTTTTTTTTTCATCTTAACTTCTTCATTCATTTTGATGGTCTTGTTACTATATTGAAAATCTAATTTGATAGTCCTCAAGAAACGTCAATGTAGATTTTGCTACTGGACATAGCCATTATTGCATTGTAATTTTTTTATTTCTTCATTTAACTGAAAAGGTTAAGGATGTTATCAGTGTTGGCTTGATAGTTCTTGGTGCATTTATTGCTGGAGCACGGGACTTGTCATTTGACTTTTATGGCTATGCTGTTGTCTTCGCAGCCAATTTTACAACGGCTATATATCTGGCAACCATAAGCCGTATTGGTAGTACTCACACTTGTTTTTTCCTTTTGGAATTCCTCTTCATTAGCATGACATTTCTCTTTTTATAGTGGCTAACATGTTCTTTTCCTCAGGGAAGTCCAGTGGTCTTAATAGCTTTGGCCTTATGTGGTGCAATGGTAGGTGAAGATATTTAAATTAATTCATTATCTGTTGACTGTTCTAATGTTTGCCTGAACTACTACACATTGAAATTTTTGTCCTTTACCTTAAGATGTCCTTTGTGTTGCTTTTCTTATTACAGGAATTATATGCGGACCAGTTTTGTTGTTTTGGACCTTTATTCGTGGTGATTTGCAGATGACCATGAATTTCCCTTATTTGTTTTCCCCAGGTTTCTTGGTAATTCTTAAAGTTCCATTTTTTCCCTTTTTTTAACCAAGCATGGTAGTTTAGTCCACTGGCATTTTGTAATTCTTAAATGTACATTTAGTGTAACTTCCCTTCTGTTATGACACGTAATTCCCTGTAAAAATAGGTATTGGCTTGATATGTATCTGTAGAAATCTATACTGAATAAGTTAGGAAATGAGTGAAAAAGGTCTACACTTTTTTAGGAACCAGTGGTCATGCGTGTCTTTGCATGAGCCTGTTTTAAAATTTCTTTTTAGTATTGATGGGGATGTTTTGACAACCCACCGCAATTTAGTTCTTACATTTTATTTGGGTGTTAATGAAGTTCAAAGTTCTCCCTCTTGGCCAAGCTTATAAAAGTATAACAATGGTTTTCCAAGCATTATGGAATCTTGTCTTTCTGCCATCACGAATCATTTGAAGCATAAAGCTGTTTTATTCTGTTCCTTTCTTGTTTCGGTGCACTTATTTGTAGAGGGATTTGACAAAAGTGGCGATGTCTTTGTTTCTCTCTTGTGCAGGCTGTATTGCTTTTTTCATGTATCCTGGCTTTCTTCTTGAATTACAGTATCTTCCTGAACACAACTCTCAATTCAGCACTGACACAGACCATTTGTGGTAACTTGAAGGTCAGTTAACTAACCACTCTTCATGTCTTGTTATTCTTTATGCATGGAATTGAGCAACTTGATGATGATAAGAGTTGTTCCTTTCTTGGTTATATTCTAGTGCGCCGAAGATGCCATGTTTCAAATATTGATGAGAGTTGAATATTTGTCCATCTTTGGCACATTTTCAAGTTCTGGAAAAGTTTTTCTGTGGCCATTTAAATTTGTGTGTGATAAATAGAGATGAAAATGGGTTTACATGGGTCGGGTTTCTACTATATCCATACTCTTCCCATTACCTAACAGATATGAAATTTAGATATTCATGACCTGTCCATCTAGTTTCAGGTATCTATATAAATATTTATTATCTTAGTATTATTTATTATTCAATAAAATAAAATGTGTGTGTGTGTGTGTGTGTGTGTGTGTGTATAATATATTGGGTTAGTTTCAGGTCGAATTTGACAATATCCATATTGTACTCATTTCTCATTAGCTAAAGTAACTATTAAAAACAAATCCACCAGATTCAAATGAAATTTCCATCTCTGATTATAAATGTGAAAAAATGAAGGGTATTTCAGCCCCTGTTAACATCATTACAGATTTTGCATTAATTTTGAGGATCTTGGAAATTTTCAAATATTGTCAGCTGCTGGAAATTTTGTCATTTTGAATTGCTTTGAAATGGCAACAATGTTGCCATATAATGAGTTAAAGAAGTAGCAATGAGGAACATCAACTAGATTAACTTCATTAGTTCATTGGTATAATTCCTGAGTTGATGAAACACTTCAAGGGATCTATCACAGCACTGAAGATTCCATCCTTGCAGCATCCATTATGTATACATTTTTTTGATCTTTTGGTTATTATGTTGGTGTAGGATCTATTTACCATTGCACTTGGCTGGGCTATTTTTGGTGGGCTTCCTTTTGATATTGTGAGTTAAAATCTTCTTATATTTGTTCTCTTCATTAACTTTTTTTGTATCTACTATTCTCTACATGTACCTTTTTTTTTTATCAACTGTTCTCTACATGTACTACTAACATCTCTTCTGCATCTGTGATTTCACTCTCTTATTGAATATTATTCTGCTTCCTTACAGTTCAATGTCATTGGGCAATCCCTTGGTTTTGTTGGCTCCGGTTTGTATGCGTACTATAAGCTCATAGGGAGGTAACAATAGAGACTTACTTCCCAGGATGTTCCAGCCTTTTGCAGGTTCTTGGAAGAGATTTAACAATGTTGAGTAGGTTTTTGTTTGGTGGAAGGTCACGGGCTCACAATATATGCATATTCCGGGAACCACCAGCTCCCAACTTGATTACAGTTCATGGCATTGCAGTAGTTTTGGCGGTTATGGGTTAAGAAAATTACTTTTATTTATGATTTTAAAAAATATATTTGGTTAAAACAGTTATGAGATGGATTTTTGCATGTAAAATAAATGAAAACCAAGTTTTAGCTATATGTGCGGTTCGGTGCAAAAAGCTGAAGCTATAACCAAACGGTTTTTTCCTCTGTGATAGAGGCAAAAAAACAGAAGCTACCATGGTTTTTTTGTATTCATCTTAGGGAAACTGACTACAATTTTCAGAGTTATATCTATTCTTTTTTCGGTAACATTGCAAGCAATTTGTTGTATTACATTAGAATATGAATAAAATACTGTCCTAACTAGCCATTTTTCCTTGTAAAAGACATGCATGTTCCAGTGGCTTCAACCTGTAGAAAATGCAGTGTATATGATTGCAATATGTGGTGGTGCTTGACTTCAGAGGATGCCTTGTGTCAGTGAATTTCATCATTGGCAATTTTGCAGTTCATTGGAGCAGCGTTGAAGCAAAAACCAAGTAGCACTTTCGAAGGGACGTGGGATAAGACCAGACTTGTAAACTTCTGCTCTGATTAATTTCTCGTGGAAGAAAACTAGTTATGCAAGCACATCTAATTATATATATGTGCCTAGACTGCTCTAATAATCTCATCTAAAAACAAACTAAAATAAAAAAAAAGTTAATTAAAATAAAACAAAAAAAACTAAGAAAATTAAATTAATTCAAGATCGGGGTAACGAGACTGGTAATTTTCTAAAAAAATCAAATATAATTCTTAATTAATTTAAAATTAAAAAATAAAATTATAAAAATAAAAAAAAATATTTGAAGATAACTCAGGATAATTATATATATAAAACTTGATTAATAAAACTTGACTTGATGGTACAATGAGTCGGTAACTCGGTCAACCTAATTATTAACCTGTTAAACTTTATTTATTTTTAAATAAAAAACAACATTGTAATGCCTCTCCCCTCCACTCCTTCCTCTTGCCCATTACAAACCTCATCAATTTGAGTGGCAAAGAAAGAGATAACCCCTCTTCCCAAAACCCCCTTCTCCATTTCCACACAAAATCTACCAGTTCCACCATCAACAGTCATCACCTCTCACACTCCTAAGGACACTACGACTCCAAATTTTGCGTCTTCAGTCATCAGCCATGGCCAACATGATCATGGGCACCTCCAAACCTCTCATCACCCTCTCATCCTCTTCCCTCCCCACCAACTCCAAGCCCAAACTCCAAATCCCACGACTTTCCTTCCCTAAACTCCTCAAAATCACCAAACCCCAACTCCTGTCTCTCTCCACTTCCACTCTCAAGTCCCTCTCTCTCATTGCAGCCACTTCTTTAACCTTCGCACCACCTTCTTTAGCTGAAGAAATAGAAAAGGCTGCACTCTTTGACTTCAACTTAACACTTCCAATAATCATGGTTGAGTTCTTGGTCCTCATGGTTGCCTTGGACAAAATCTGGTTCAGCCCACTTGGTAATTTCATGGATGAAAGGGATGCATCTATAAAGGAGAAGCTAAGCAGTGTTAAAGATACTTCAGAAGAAGTTAAGCAACTTGAAGAACAGGCTGCTGCTGTTATGAGAGCAGCAAGGGCTGAAATATCGGCTGCGTTGAATAAAATGAAGAAGGAAACACAGGGTGAAGTGGAGCAGAAGTTGGCTGAAGGAAGGAAGAAAATTGAGGCTGAGTTGCAAGAAGCATTGGCTAAATTGGATACTCAGAAAGAGGAGACTATTAAAGCACTTGATTCACAAATTGCTGCTCTTAGCGATGAGATTGTTAAGAAGGTGCTTCCTGTTCAATAAAGTTGTTATCTTGATGGTTTAGTATCTTCTTATATTTTGTGAAATTGGAAATGAATTCCATTTATTAATGTCTATATTTTCTGAAATATACTGATGTTATGCAATGAAAGGAGTGAATTGTAGAAAAAAATTCCCTCTCCTTTATTTCTTGTTGCATAGTTTCTGTTGCTCTTTTCACCCTCCTTATTTTATGGAAATACTGGGTCGAGTTGCTTTGTAAACTGGAATTCTTTGTGAAATAGCAGTATAAAGTTGTGTTTCAGAGATTAGGATCGAGGTTAGAGAGATCTTTAACTCTAAAAGCATAGGTGTGCTATCACTCACAAAAGTATGCAGTTCTGTTTTAGAGATTAGGATAGAGTTTAGAGAGCTCTTTTCCCCTCTCGTGAACACCCTGTTCTGGTCAGTTTGCCTCCAAAACTGATGCCTGTGGATTTCTGTGGTGCCTTATTTCAACTATTCAGCCCCAAGGGTCATCTGGCAATATGTGAACTGCCATTGCTAAACTTGAGAAGGTGATCACAACTTATAGTTTGTAGGAATGGGAGGGGAGAGGTACATAAAGATGACATTAGTTGAAATTATAAAGAAAGATCCAGGCATCACAAAAAAAAATTAGTTTAATTGGTACCAGTATGAATGAAGAATGTAGGTTCTTGTAAACAAGCTGGCTAGCTTAGGATTGAGGCAAGATCAGGCAATGAAAACTGGGTTAACTTGCTGAATCCTTTAATGCAATGTTTCTTAGGTTTGTTCTTGATCATGTTTTAATGAAAATCTGGTGACCGCGTTGAATTGCTCTATAGACTTGAATTCGTAGCCAACTTGCAGTATAAAGTTGTGTTTCAGAGATTAGAATTGAAGTTTATAGAGATCTTCAACATAAAAGGAATAGGTGTGCTATCATTCACAGAAGGATGTAAACTGTATTGTAGCCTCTTTTGACCATCAGGTTTTTTGTCACTTGGCCTCGAAGTCTAAAGGGATGCTTGTGATTTCTTCTTGTGCTTTGTTGCCATTTGCCACTGTTAACCCATAATTTTATCTGACATTATGTGGAATGCCGCAGCTATTTTTAAGCAAATATGTAAGGTAATGAAAACTTGGGGCTTTTAAGAACTGGGAGAGGTAAACCTAGAGTGATGAGGGTTGAGGTGATGAAGAAAAATCCGGCGTTTAGTACATAGCAGACTTCAATGAAGAGGGTATGTGAACAACGGAAAAATTGGGTTAACTTCCCTTGAGAACTGAAATTCAAAGCAAGCTGGCCGTGCTAATTTGTTTTTCCAGGGGTAGAGAGATCTTCAGAACTTAATGCATAGGTATGCCATTCATGAAACTTAAAAGGATACAAGTATCTGGCAGCTTCTTGTGATCATCTGTATCTGTTTTGGTGCCTTGGCCTCTAAAGATGATGATACGATGCCTGTGTTTTGTTTTATGCACACCATTAAACCAACATTTATTTGGCTAAATGCTGATTGCCAATGGTGAAACTGTAACAAATATAAAAGGTAATTTGGAAATATTGATCTTTAGTTCAGGTGTCACAGGGCTTCTAAGAGTATGGTGAATTTGTCTATAATATCTGCTTTCGTTTCTTTCATGCCCTTTTCTTGTCACCAATTTAAAACCAATGGGAATCTATTCAGTTTTCTTTATCCGCAATGGAATAGTAATGCCCCCGGAGAATATCTTTTGCCCATCTTTTTACCTGTCTGCTGATTCTGGGCCATGTCATGTTGGATTCTCCTCCTGTTGTTGTTGTTCCCTTCACCTCACCCTAGTTGTACGGTGACGATGGAGAATGATCCAGAAGTGTGCATCCACCAAGATCGACTCTGGATCATAAGTGGATTTCATCAGCAGCCAATTAAACTATGAATGGATCCGGTTGCATGCACAAGGCACCGTGGTTGTGCCTTTGGGTATATGCTAAAAAGTCATCAATGAAATCCAGAACTTGAAGCCAAGGGTCACTGTCATCCATACCAAACAATCAAAGCAGTCAGCCAGCTACGTGGATGCACCCAAGTTGTGGAAGTGTTCATAAACATGTGGTTGAGAACTGCAAGTAGCAAACTTATTCAAGCTCCGAAAGAGAGTGGATTTGGAACTCCCGCTACGGTGACTAAACACTTGAGTAGAATTAGCCATGATGGTCATGGTTACTTGTGGTTCACAACTAGAGCTTCCTTGAATAAGTTTGCCATTGCCAATAATTGAGGGGTAAGCAAGCGGAGCAAAAGTTGGACTGCTTAACATTTCATTTTCTCAACAAGGGTTGCTTTCATTCTTCGAGGGGATTGGAATTTGGACAAGGATTGCTTGTTGAGTTCGTTTGGCGTGGTGGTATAATCATTGTTTCGTTAAATTTTTTTAAAAGAAATTGCTACAGATTAATTTTTTTATGTGTTTTTAAATCGTTTTAATATGATGATGTTAAAAATAAATTTTTTAAAAAATATATATATTTTAATTCAATTCTAGATAAAAATTACTTTGAAAAATAATATCTATCATCATGCTAAACACCTCTTATAACAACTGTGTTAGTGTTTTTATCATTGGTTTTTATTCTTGAAAATAACTGTATTTTTATTGAGTTATTAATATTCATATAAAAATAATTGTAAATTGATATAAAATAAAGTTAAGTAGACAAAAAAACTTTAAAATCATCAAACAAAAAAATCCTTTAAAAAAAATAAAAGAAGTATTTCCATATAGTATATTAATGGAATTCTATATTATAATTAATAAATTTAATTTAATTCTATACTATTTTTAAAAGATAGGTTTAAAAAAACATTTTTAATTATGGTTTTAAAAAGAACATATTTGATTAAAACTGTTATAAAATAAATTTTTACATAAAAAATATATGAAGAACAAGTTTTCATGAATAAAAATCAAGTTATTTTAGCTTTTATAAAACCAAGATTTGTGATTATTTATGAATTTGGTGCAAAAAACAAAAACTATTTAGCCAATCAAACAAAAATTTTATAAATTAAAAAAATAAAATCTCCCATAACAATATTAAACTTGTAAAAACCAAGGTTAGAGGCTGCTTGCACATGTCTATGGCCTTGTCTTAAACTTGTTTAATTTAATTGCATCTTTCAGTAATGTCTTGCAATAAGGACATTGACTGTTATTTTAGATTTCTATTGCAAATATTTTAGCTTCGTAGCGTCGCCATTTGATTTTTTAATCAAGCTGTGTTAGAACTAATTTGAGTAATTAAATAAAGGTTAGAGCTTATAATCTCGTGGTCAACTCCTACCATGCATTGACTCTTAAGGAACACCACAATAACCCATTTAGAGACTTCGAATCACCGCAAAGAACAAAAACATCGCTTAAATTTTATATATCTTGGCTGGAAATGTTCTTCGTGATATTTACGATGCAAAATTTTATTTAATTATTAATAAAGGTCGGGATGAATTCAAAAGAGATCAAATCCTTGTTATTAGGTTTTTTTTTATAAAAATAGATTCATACGAGAATTTTTTTTGATATAATTCATATTAAAGATATAAATGCTTTAGGATATAAGTGCTTTAATTTTTAAGGAAGAGATTTTCAATATTTTATCTCATCATAATTTTGATATTCAAAATATTAGAAATTAAAGGTATGACAGTGCTAGTAATATACGTGAAGAGTGGAATAACATACAAGTTTTATTCATTAAAAATTGCTCATATACATGTTATGTATATTGTTTAGCTCATCAATTATAATTAGTTACGAGCTACAGAAGTACTTAATGTTCACATTTTTTTTTAGAATTTGATTTTTATTATCAATATTGTTAGTGCTTTTTACAAGTGTTATAATGAATTGTAGGCTTTTAAATCAACTTAAATTAAACATTTAATTGTTATTAGTGAAATTAAAACGAGCAAATTAGCTAATCAAGTAGGTGGTTTGTAGTGACCTGGAGAAAGTAGATAAAGTTCACACTTCAAATCAATTTCCAGTATGATAAAAATATACGAAGCAACTTGCTTGATTCTTTAAAAAATTACTTCAGATGAATCTACTTATTCTTAATGTGGTGATGCAGTTTTTGCGGTTAAATTGCTAATGTCATTTGATTATTGATTTACTTTGTCAAGTCTTGCAACAAAAATCTCAAGATATTTTAAATGCTATTCATTTGGTGTTTACCACAACAAAAGATGATGGTTAAATTTTTTTTTAAAAAGAAGTGATATCATTTTGTAAGTATCAAGACATTGAAGTTTCTAATATGAAAGCTTGTATTTTTAATGTGGGATGATCTCACCGGAAAAAAAAATTAGTAATAGTTGTGCATCATTACCGAGTTGACATGTTTACAGTTACCATTGATCAACAATTGCAAGAGCTAAAAAATAGATTTAATGAACAAGCAATTGAGCTTTTTATGTTAAGCGCAACTTTGGATCCAAAAAATACCTACACATTATTCAGTGTTGAAGATATATGCAGGCTTGTTGATAAAATCTATCATGAAGATTCTTCTTACCAGGAAAAAATTCAGTTGAGATTCCAGTTACAGCATTAGGAGATTAATGTACCCAGTCATCTAGAGTTAGAAATTTTATCATTGATCGCTGATTTATGCCAACGATTGGTAGAAACTGGAAAATCAACAATTCATCCATTAATTTATAGATTGATCATGCTTGTTTTGACTCCTTTTATTTCGACGACAACCACTAAACGAGTTTTTTCAGCAATGAAAATTATTAAAACAAGATTTCGTAATTAAATGGAGGATGATTTTTTTTGTTAAAACAAAAATAATGCTTCGTTTTAGCTAATGTTTCCTAAAAACGTTGTATATTTATATTTGATAGGTACGAAAACCAACAAAATTAAAACAGTGAATCTATTATGAAGATGAAATTAATTTCATAGTTTTGATTTAATTTGATACTGTTCTTAACTTCTTAACCTATATAAAGATTGTTCTATATTTGTAATAAGTTTTTACTTTACTTATATTGTCTATAGTAAATTTTGTATCGTTCTATGTTTTTCTTTGCGTAAAACTAATTAATATGGTGTTTTATGTTTACAATTCATTTATGTTACATTAAAAAAAAAATTATATCTTATTATATTAATTAGTTTTTCTCCCTTCATAAATTATCTTAGTTCTGCTCTGCTTTTTTGAGAAGAACCCAGCTTGGCCGTGAAATCTGCACATTGATTTTCTTGTTGAATGATATGAGTAAACTGAATAGTCTGTCCAACTTGAACACAAAGAGAGACTGTCCTGGATGAGAAAATAATGAGGATGAAAAGAACCTAATGTCAGAGGATAAGCATGGAAGAGCCTTCAATGAACACGGTACAAACTGTATTTTTGAAATTTTTGTTTTTTTATTAAAGTAATTTTTTTATATTTTTAAATTATTTTGAGGTATTAATATCAAAATAATTTTTAAAAATTAAAAAAATATTATTTTAATATATTTTTAAATATAAAACAGTTTGACTATCACAATCTCAAAACCATATACATATGATATACTTTCAAAATACTCTTCAATGAATTCAGCATTATTTATTTATTTGAAAGGAAAAACCCATGACCCAATTACGAATCCAATCCCAAATAAAACCTTTAAATATAAATAAATTATTTTAAACTCGATCATAATTCAATGCTATATAAAAAAAATATGCGTATAATTCATTATAACTCAGATGAATCAACTAAAAAATATATTAAAAGGGGGAGGGGGATTTGGCGGTTGCCACAGATGTGGGACTGAATGGTCATTTAAAGGGGTAATATATATCCCAATCATAATCAAGAGTACTCAAATCCAGGCCCCACATAGAATAGATAGCATGACTAGTGGATCTTCTCCCACTATAATATCTCCACAACATCAACTAAGACATAGACAGAGTCTGGTCCCTCTTATGTCTGCTGTTGGTCTCATAATTTGCTTCTCTTTGCAGACAGCAATTTTGTTTCTCTGGTGCTTTCCCTCCTACTTTCAATATTTCTTTCTTTTTCTCTACTAGATTGTCAATATTATTACTGTTGTTCTTGTTAACAAGTTTACCTTTTTCTAATTCAGTTTGATCAATTCGTCGAAGTTTCTTAGGCTTTTTTAAGCTTTTCTATATATTCTCTTCAGGCCTCTCTTTAATCAGTTCCTCAAGAGTAAGTATTCTTCTTCTTCCTCCTTGTATGTTTTTAAATTTAAGAGTAATTTTGTTAAAGCTAGAAACTTTGCTTGGTTGCTTGGAAACTGTTAAGAATTAATGAGAGAGTCAAAGAATGAATTCTGGGTATCGGGCTTTTTTCATGTTCTTTTGTTGGTCAGGTGAAGCAAAAAGTAAAAGGGTGAAAGCAGGATATTCAAAGGTTAGAACTTTTTTGCCTTTCCTTTACTGGAAGCCAAAAGGGTCCTTAAGAAACTGTTTTGATTCTGAGAAAAAAGAGGTATTTTTTTAGTGATCAATTTGCTAGCAATCATAGACAGCATAAAGTTTGTGAATTTGGTATAAAGTCAGCTACTGGTTGCGTAATCAAAGATATAATTTATGATCCTAAATCTTCTTGTGGTAATTGTTTGATGAGATGTTTGTTGCATTTAGTTGTTTTGTATGTAGGAATATCAAAGACTCTACTGTTTTGAGTTCATACTATTGCTGTTCAATTATTTTTATTTGATGGGTTTTTGTCAAGTTGCCTTCTTTTCTAAATCAACCTGATGTTTTTTTCTGTAGGGAATAGAATGGCCAGCAAAGTTGTTCCTGCTCAACCCGTGACTCCTTTCGAGTTTGAGCTTTATGAGGATCCTGATCACCTTAGAACTGTGATGGCCTCGTCGAACCAGTCAACTCACAGGATTGATCCTGCGAAATTGAAACTTAGACATAGAATTGGGAGGGGACCTTTTGGTGATGTTTGGTTGGCTACTCATCATCAATCCACTGAAGATTACGATGAGTATCATGAAGTGGCTGTCAAGATGTTGCCACCTCTTAAGGAGGAACATATGAGGCTTGTGTTGGATAAGTTTGATGGTTTGTTTTCAAAGTGTCAAGGTGTAGAAAATGTGTGTTTTCTACATGGAATTTCAGTTATGAATGGAAAGGTGAGTGATGCCTTTATGCTTGATATATATTATAATGAGGATACGTTTTCTCAATAATCCTTCGATCTTGAAAGACTAATGCCTGTATGTCATTGTAGATATGCATTGTTATGAAGTTTTATGAGGGATCAATTGGGGACAAAATGGCTCTCCTAAAAGGAGGGAAGCTCACATTACCCGATGTTTTGAGGTGAATTTATTAATTTTTCATTAAAATCCAAGTGATTGAATTGGCGAAGGCAGGCTAGCCTCAGTGCTTACTTATTTCCAGGTATGGGATAGAGTTGGCACAGGGAATTGCAGAGTTGCATGCAAAAGAAATCCTAGTTCTTAACCTTAAACCTTGTAGCTTCCTTCTTAATGAAAATGATCAAGCAGTTCTGGGAGATATTGGTATTCCTTACCTGCTATTCGGAATTCCATTGACAAGCTCAGATATGCCTCGGAGGATTGGAACCCCAAACTACATGGCTCCAGAACAGTGGCAGCCAGAAATAAGAGGTCCAATATCCTTTGAGACTGATTCGTGGGGATTCGGGTGCAGCGTTGTGGAGATGTTGACTGGTGTTCTGCCTTGGTGTGGGAAGTCAATTGAAGAAATTTATGACTCAGTGGTTAGGAAACAAGAGAAACCACATATTCCCGAGGGCCTCCCTCCTCCAGTTGAAAATATTCTTCTTGGCTGCTTTGAATTTGACTTGAGGAGCCGCCCCTTGATGACAGACATATTACGTGTATTCAAAAGGTTGGTCTTATGTTGTATGTTATTCTTTGGCGCATAAATCCTGTTGGGGGTTGGCATGCATATTTTGCTATCTTTTGTAAAATGAAAACGCTATCTTTCATCACTTGCTTCTAGATATCACTTGCTTTGAAAATGCTGTTGAATGTGATAAATTGAGTTGTGGGGCTGTGTGATATGTTTGTCGTTAATTTTTAGATATACAAATGCCCTGTTTGGATTAGCAGCCTGTTGGACATCAAACTATGATTCTATGTGTCCTAGTTCTTTTTTCTTTTCTTTTTTTAATTACCTTTCATCCTCAAATATTTTCAATTTTATTTTTGTACGGAAAATTTTGCTTCCCTTGCCACAATTTAGATGGCACCGTGTTTAGGATAGCAAACTTCTGTGTTGACAGAATCTGTTTTTTCATAAATTTCCATCACTCTGATATGAAGAGGAGACAGGTTCTGTGGGATTCTGTTGTTTCTTGTTCTCACACCTTTGGATTGGACAATCTCTGATGCCACTCCCTCACCCCCTCCCTGATGCTGTTTATTTTATATGTTTGCACACTCATGAAAGTGATCAAATTTCAGAGACCAATTTATGCTTGAGGGAGCAGATTTTTTTCCGAGTCAGTTGACCTTTGCTTTTGTTTTGCTTAGACACCCCTTTTCCATAAATTCACTTTATACATGCTATGGTTGCCACATAACTATTACTTTTCTTGCTCAACCTTCATAGATATTGGCATATTGTTCTAGTGGATATTGCACCACTGTGTCTGGTCTTACATCCTGTTTGAGTTTTTTTTCCCCTTTGAATTGCTATTTTCACCTTCAGTTATAAGGATGATTATCTGCTTCTTATTTTGGTTACTGGAATGGAAGCTCTCTTGTTCACACCTTGTACTTATGTGTGTTTCCTTGCAACACAAATTGCAGCTCGCAGAATGCAGTTTTTGTGGATGGAGGCTGGACAGGGTTTGGCAGCAGAACAATCCTGGAGAAATCCAGTGGTGTTGGTTACACAGAGTGGTTTCTGTCAAAGGATCATCTGCAAGTGGGAGACATGGTGCGTTCCAGGAGGCCACCTAATTCATGCAAACCTGAAAATATGGATGTCCCAGAAGGAACTGTAGTGGGTCTAGAACGCAACCCTGATCGAGATGGTTTTGTTTTGGTGAGTGTTCATGGCATCCATGACCCATTAAGACTTCCTGTCTCAACCTTGGAAAAAGTCTCTTTTGGCCTTGCAGCTGGGGATTGGGTACACCTGAAGGAGGAAAACAATAAGCACTCGCCAGTTGGCATTCTTCATTCCATAAATCGTGAGGGAAGTGTGGCTGTTGGATTTATAGGTGTGGAAACTCTATGGAAAGGAAAATATTCAGAGCTTCAAATGGCTGAATCATACTTTGTTGGTCAGTTTGTGAGACTGAAAACTAATGTTCTTAGCCCTCGATTTGAATGGCCTCGTAAAACAGGTGGGGCCTGGGCTACTGGGAAGATTTGGTGGATCCTACCTAATGGTTGCCTCATTGTCAAGTTCCCTGGAAGATTTACAATTGGACAAGAAAATAGCAGTTTCTTGGCTGATCCAGCTGAAGTGGAAGTAGTTTCTTTTAATACTTGTCCTGGGGTCGTCAAAAAATATCAACACCTTGAGGATTTTCACTGGGCTGTAAGACCTCTTGTGATAGCTTTGGGTATATTTACAGCCATGAAGGTTGGATTCTTCACTGGGAAGAAAATACAGAGATCAAGAGTGAACAGGCCGAGGGGTAATGCAGTGCAAAGTAATGGCCAATACAAGGATGGTCAGACTAGCGGCGATGGTAGCAACCAAGCATGGTTTCCACCATCCGTGAAAAATATCCTTGGTGTTAGCCCTGCTGCTGCCCGGTAGTGGAGCTTTTTTAAGTTCACAAAAACCTGTACATATTCATCTTAACTAATCTATAGCCTGTATAGAACCTTTTTAACGTTCTCTTCCAAGTTGGTAATAGGAACTGGCACTACTGCTGGGGGTTATTTACTTTCAATGGAGTAAAGCCGGTTCTTGATGAATGTAATGCAAAGGTGCATGTATGCTTGTGCAGCATTTACTTTTAGCTTGAATATCTGTTTGAACTTAAGTAACTCCTTTACGAAGAGGATCAAAAGCACCTGTCTTTGCTCAGTATTCCTGTGTTTTCTCCGCATGGCTTGCAAGCTAATGGAAACACAATTAAGACACCCGTTCATGGAAGAAGTCGGTGACCATGCCAGCCATTTAATCCCAAATATAGAATTTAAAAAAGACTCGAAACAAAGAAAACCCAAATTAGGATCATGTTGATGGCATGAGCCAAAACCATACGTGCTTGCAATTACTATGTTGTCCAATAGAGGCTGGTAACCAAGCTAAGACATGTTGCCCAGATTCAATATGCAGCGAATTATAGAGGCAATCTCTTATTTATCGTGTCAAAAACTTTGTAACAGAAACACGCTCTCAGTTTTCTCTTTAGACAAAATCTAGTTAGATGCCTATTTATCAATCTTTTCCTTGCTTGAACAACATCAGTCACACCATTACCAGCATCTTTCAACAGCTATGACTCTGTTTTAACCTCTTTTGAAACATAGTTGTTCTCTAACAGAACAAGGTCAGGATCAGACTTTTTCGTTCTAAGATCACTGCCTCAAAGCTCACTTGCTTATTTAAAAGTTTCTCGACTCGTTTCTGCGTTTTGAGGATCACCGGTGCCTCAACTTCAATTCAGCGGTTCAGTTTCGTTATAGCCAAGTTTCTAATACTTCTCTCACCAATTCCCTCTAGTGCTAAAGAATAAAGCTTCCTCGGATCGTTAGCATCTTCAACTGCTGCTTCCTTCAAGTTTTTCAGTTTCTTTTCTTTTGTATCCCATCGCTCAAGCACTATTTTAAGCTCCTCGTCTTTGATTGTGGGAGCTCTCTGTGCAGCTAGAACTTCCATTTCTTTCACTCTTGAGCTCTATGGTAAACTTGAGTTCAGTTTCAAGCTGCTTAAACTGCAACCTAAAATCATCACATGGTTCACTCAATGGTTGTTGAATTAATTCGATGGTCATGTTGTCAGATTGCCTTTGTTCATTCTCATATGTAATGGAGATAACCAATTTGTTTGTAAGCTGTATGATCCTCTCCACTATAGATTCTGCTTCAGAGACTTTAACCCTTGTATTGTTCAATTCATCTTGCATAATCTGAACATGCTCCTCTTTATCCTTTAGCGTGGTGGCGGCGGCTCGGACAAGTTCTTCGTTACTGCTCATTAGCGTCTTCAGCTCGGTGACCTCTTGGTTTACTTCATCCCCCAAATTCTTCCTCGCGTTAATGAGTTGCAAATCTTTGTTCTCCAGGACAAGCTGAAGAGAAGCATGCTCAGAATTTAACTTCTGGATTTCTAGTTTAGCTTCCACCAATTCTGATTCTTTAACATGAAGAAGATGCTGCATTTCTCCAAATTCAGTATTTTTCTGATGCGGTTCCTGCTGTAGAAAAACGCCCTCTCGATAGCCTGCTCCAGAGACAATCTCTCCTTCTCTAACTCTTTTTGTAACTCTTCTATGAGCTCCTTCTCCGTGGATAAGAGCTCTTTCTCCGTGGATAATTCTCGTTCAAGCTCCTTATTTCGAGCCTCTGTAGCCCTATGCTTGACTCTCACTCTCCACTTCTATTTTGGCATCTGTCAAACTAGTCATGTAAGACACGATACTTTTCCTCCGTTCTTCAAGTTCTGGTAGTTGCCTTTTTAATAGCTGCTCTTGTTCTTCCATTTGCTTTCTAGAGAATGTTAGAGATTTTTGTGAAGAAATCAATTCAGATCTCACATCTGCAAGAAGCTTATTCACTCTTCTAAGATCATCTAAAGCCTTGTTAGTTTCTCGAACTTGTTTAGATGCTTCCTCGCCAATTCATTCAGTTCTTCCAGCATTAGAAACCATTATCTTGTCCGATTCCCCAAACTGGCCTCCGCAACTTCTATCTTCTTTTCCTCAAATTTCCTTAGATTCGTAGGAGTGCCATTTACTTGATGAAGAACGGGGTGTATCATGCAACACTGAGGTTTCATAGAATTAGGAAATTGGTTTCTTTTGATGAACTATTGATTGAGAAAGTCTTTCCTTTTAAGAATGCAAAGCTTGTTACCACAATAAAGTTCAAGTATTGCTTGAACTCGATCAATATCTCAGGTACTTAATGGAAGACACCTCTACTTATTGTTCCAAATGGAGTTTCAGATTATGTTTTTTTCTTTTTTCTTAAATGATGGATATTTGCCAAGATGGAGATTGTTGTAATACACGGCTGATATCGAGTGGAAAACATGTATAGAGAAAGCCGGTTGATGCTCGAAATGTAATTTATTGCTATGTATAATTAATAAATTCGGGGTGCGAGCAGCACCTTGACGATAAAGGGTTATTTTTCTCCCTTAATTAATTTCAACAAGATCAAGAGGGATCACCCTCGGCTTTCCACCGATAAACCTCCCCTGTATATATCCTGCTTCGTCTTAACAACAAATGCCTTCAAATTATTACAGTGATGGAAGGAAAACATCATCTCGACTTGTTCATCAATAATCCTGCGCTTTTAGCTTGGAAGAAGTCGATCATCTCAAGGTTAATACTATAATTTATATTGATGTTTTTATTTACAGGTTAATCTCCCTTGTATGAGAGAGTTCCACCACCAATAAACCAATATTATTGAATTAATCAGGTTAAAAATAGGGTTAATATAGATGGAATATATGCCTAAACATGCTGTAGACTGCCCAGTCCATGTTAGATTTGTTAAAAATGGGATTTTTTCTGCAAAACCATGCATGAATAGTCCCTAAGGTATCCTTTGTTTATATTTATATTTTTTATTTTTATTTTCCTTTTTTTATCTCGATATTATCATTGTTGTCGTCATCATTCCATTATCACCTTCTTCTCATCATCGTTACCATCATTTTACCGCTACTATTAAAAAATATTTTATGGGATAGCATTTTATAAAAAAAATTATTTTTATGTAAAATTATTTTTATTTATAAAATATTTGATGAAAAACAAACTTACCCTAAATTGAAATTCCATGAATGCACTGGATGGAGGCCGAAATGAGAGCCTAAGAGCTCGGCTTAGAAAAAGAAAAGGAAAGCCTCGACCCACGTAAGAATACAGGGAAACATGCAGTAAATGGGCCACGGTGTGGTGAATATGCCACCTTCTTTAGAGCCTAAACTGAGACTTTTTCTCAGCCTGGAAGTCAATAGTTCCATCACCTAATCAAATAAGCTCGTAAATTCGATGTATGAGCAAACTTGCAGATAAACTTTTTTATAAACTTGCAAAGATTTAAAGGATAAACAACTAGACATAAACTAAATTAATTTAATATATGATAAAAAGATATATTCTTTTTTAATAAAAAATTTAATTATTGATGTGGTCCCAAAACATCCAAGTTGTTTGGGGATAAGACTTATTTCTTGAATAATTGATTAATCTTTTGGTTCTGAAAATCTAATTTAATCTCTTTTTGAAGTGTCTGATGGATGTAAAAGGGTCTCCTTTGGTCTGGAAATAAAATATGCAGTTGAGAATCGATCCTGCTCTGCATAAGAATTCATGGTCTATATATAACCCAAGAGTTTCTTTAGGGAAAGGAGGGGCTAAAGATGTAATATTATCCTAATAGTTGGGTAAAATATCTATGACTTATCAGAGTAAAATTAAGCATGAACTCGACACTTAGCTGAGCTTGGAGATATTGAGTCCGACAAATCTGGACTCGGCACTTGACGGAGCCCATAAATAATGAGTTATCACCCTAAACTTTGTTCATTTGTCCAGAAGAAAGAACCCAAGAAAGACAAAAAAAAAAATTAATTGTTAATCCATCAATTATATATGTATTTATATATCAAAGATGAAGTCTAGCTTGTTTATAGACTCATCAAACAACTTAAACAAACTATATTCAAGATGAGATACAAAGTATGAGACTAGTAAATTTTAAATGAATTGAGCTCGGGCTTGAGTCTCTGTTAAAATTAGATGAGTAAATTTGATCACATAAAAACTCGGTTCGGTTCAACTTAGGTCATTTGCAGTCCTAAGTGGAAGCAGTTCACTCATTAAATATATGATTTTATATATTTTTTTAATTATTATTGAAAATTACATACCAAGATATTAAAGTATGAAAAATTAAAAAAAAAATCATTCATAAATCACAATATCATAAGATAAACCCCCCCAAAAAAAATAAAACAAAATGAAATCCAAAATAAAAATCCAAGCATAAAAAATCATATATACATCGAAAAAAAATAAAAATACAAGATTGCATATGGATTGAATGAACCCTGACCTAATCTTAGTAAGTTTAGTTGGGTTTTCCCCTTATAAAAACTTAGGGTGGACAGGACTTGTCTGTTTTTATTATAATTATATTGATAAAAACTCGATCTAGTTAGATCGGGTGACGCTGTCCGATAAGATTTCTATTCTTATGTATATTTGTATAAAAATCTTGCATACTTTGTCTATATATATAGCATTTCTTGTCCAAGAGAATCACATTTCTGAAAAAACTGAGTTCGAATTTCTTGATTGTGATGAAAACTGAGTTCGTATAGATTTGGAGTTTTTGTCTTTTTCCTTCTTATTGAGAGTTTATCCTTTAACACAGAGATTGCTCATGAGTTGATCTCCCAGCCAATACAGCACTCCGTTTGTGCCTGCGGATACCCCTGGTTTTTGACAATCTTCTCTATCAAATCAAAGGGAGGCACAATCAAATGTCTGATTGCAAGTTAATCACAAGGATTATAATCCAGAGGCCAAATCCACCCGTTTTATGACCTCAATTGCGTTTTACATTCATAAACTAGGCGTTAATCTCCTTCTTAATTAATGCCTTGATCCCTGTCTTGTCATTAAGAAGGGAGGGTTAAAAAAGCAACAGTCTCCCTCACTCTTATCCGATATATAAACAAATGATGATTTCTTTTTAATTTCTTCCCTAACAACTTAATCATTAACGAATCTAATATAATATGAGCAGTGGATAGAGAGAAATAATTAGTGAAAACAACAGCTAAAGTACCTGTCTGGTGATCATAAGCTGTAAAGTGAAGGATAAAGTTGCAATAGAGGTCAGGCTCGAGCAGGATGTGACCATGCACAGATGTCATCAACGATAACATGATGGTACGAGGTCCATGGCAAATAAAGTTTAGTAGTAAAAAAAAACAAAGAAAAAACTTGCTGCTTTTCTACTTGGGTCCCAACTGTAGAAAGATTTTGGTTTTGATCTCCCCACATTCGTCAAAAGTTGAGAAGATGGAGATATCTGCTCCCTTGTGTATCTTTTGTGTAGTTTTAGTAAATACTAATCGTGATATATAGTAGTTGTCTTTTCATGAGAAACAATCAATAGTTCCTCGCTTGCGGCTTCAATACGTCTGAAAATAGTAGTTTTAAAATCTGCATCGCACAGCATCCGCGGGACCCGATCAACTCGAAACGTAAACCAGTTTAGATTAAAAAAACTAAAAAAAAAGAATTTATTTAGTTAAACTCGGATGACTTAGTGAAACCCAGTTTAGTTTTTTTTTTTTAAATCCTAATCCCTAATTTCTTCCCCTCTTCAGTCTTCCCTTCAATTCAAGTTTCTTCTTTGTAACCCACATGTAGAAGATTTCTGGATCGTAATTCAAAACACAACCCTCCTATGAAAGAATCGAAAGATAAACAAATGTACAAGAGAGAAAGAAATCGGTGGCTGGTGGTGGCTTGTGGATGGTGATCTGCTGGAGAAAGTGATGGATGCTCTTGGTTGTGTAGAGGGGGGCTGTTGCGTTTTAGATGGAGAGAGAGGAAGGGGAAGAAGGTTGTGGGTGGCTGGTGGCGACTTGTTTTATAGAGGCAGATGGAGATTTGATGGGAGAAAGGCAAATCCATAGGAAGTTGGATGAGCGGGTGGTCGTTTGAAGGTGCTGGGGAGAAGAGATGGTTTGTGGCAACATTTTTTTTAATTATTTTTTACATAATGAATGGATCATGGGTGATGATTTGTTACAACTTGCAACATCACTCTTTCGATATTTTTCAATTCATAGTCCCAATAAACTAATGATGAAAGATTATTATCGTTCCTTTCAGCTAAAATTAAAAAGGAAGATGAATGGTGCGGGATTGCATTGTAGCTCTAAACACATATTATTGTGGATTGTAAAAATAAAATTTATATAGGTATAATGTGTAATTAAAAGGACCATGGAGGGTGTTTTAGTATTTTAACATTGTATTTTTTATTTTTTAATCAAAAAGTTACAGGCATGTGTTCCACACGCCACAGTGAATAGCAGCGCCCGCGCTATTAAGGAGGCGCGTGAGATATTTTTCTGTGGCCAAATATGGCCCTCCATCGTATCATTAGATGCGCAAACGTGCCCTCTTCCACATGGTGCGGTGCGGGTAGACATGTCATGATTGAATTGTCGCAGGTGATCAATTTTTTGCGTTTTTTCTTTCTTTTCTCACTCCTGACAGCTATGGTGCATAATTGTTATTTATTTGTTTGTTGTTTGCTTGGGTCTTGCATAGGTTGTCAGACTTAATCACCTTGGGTCTGGCAATAATGTCAAGCTCAGGGGTCTTGGGTCTAGTAACCATGTTTGGTGCCATACCCAGGCGCAGTCTGGTCTAATTCGCTTCGCTTGGGCCTTGCATAACTGTCATATCCAAGACTCTTAGATCTAGCATGACTACCTGACTCAAGACGTTTATACACTTAGTATTCTTTTTATATATATATTTTTAAAAAATCATATTGACTTGCTGCGGAGCAGAGGCCAATATACTAATATTTATCTCAATTGTATTGTCAATCGGGTTAATTATGTTATTTTGGTTCTCCAACGTATGAGACGTGATTGCATCTACTTGAAGCCAATAGACTAGATCATTACTCGCACTATGCTGCGGATCAGATTTTTTTTAACGTAAAAAAAACTATCTAAGTGTTAATGTTTTTTTAGCAGAAAAAATCAAACTATATATATGGGGATTGACCTAATACGACCTGGTTAACTTATAAAGTTTTAAAAAAGTCTGCACGACCGATAAAAATATAATCTAACTAAAAAAATCAAGACATCTTTTTTTAAATATTAAAACGATAACATATTAGATTATTTCGGATAAATTTGGGCTAACTTTCTAAATTCACTATGCAACTCATGAGACCCCGATAACCTTGTAGAAAGAAAATTTAAAAAAAAAATTCTTAAATATAATTCTCAATCAACCCAATATTGAATGATGAAATTGAAAACAAAATTCAATTAGGAAAATAAGCAAAGTCAACTCGGTAACTTGTCAAACCTGGATCTTGAGATCAGGATAATCTCATAAAAAACAAATCAAAATAATTATAAAACTCAATTTCTAATCAATCTAATGTTGAAGGATAAAATTAAAATAAGATAAAAAAATCACCCAAGTCAACCGGTCAAATTCATGACCTGATTCATGAGATTGGGATAACCTCGTAAAATACAAACCATAAAAAATAATGAAGTATGATTAGCAATCAACCCAATATTAAAGGATAAAATTGAAACAAACATTAACTAAGAAAATAACAAAAAAAACCTTAGTCAACCAGTCTAACCCGTGACTCGGGTCATAAGACCATGATAATCTTATAGAAAGCAAGTAAAAAAAATTATAAAGTTCAATTATCAATCAACTCAATGTTGAATAATGAGATTAAAAAAATATTCAATTAAAAAAATAATAAAAAACCCTAGTCAACCTAACAAGCATATAAAACTCGTGACTTATATCATGAGATTGTGATAACCTCGTAGAAAATAAAAAAAAATTATAAAATTCAATTCTCAACCAACTTAATGTCAAGGTATGAAGTTAGGAAAAAAAATAATCAAAGCTAACACAGTTAACCCGCAAAACTCGCAACTCATATTATAAAATTAGTATAAATTCATAAAAAAACAAATTAAAACAAATTAAATTATGAAAGTCCAGTACCTAATAATTAAATCCAGTGTTAAAAATATATAAAAAAAAACCTAAAATATTTTGATAGCCAAGGTTAAAAAAAAAAACTTGACATTTCAACGTTCACTACTACAACAAAATGGCAAGTGCTTTTGGCATGTGTTGATGATTAATGATATACATGTGATACACTCTTTAAAACAATCTACTTGTCCTTTATACTTTAATATAATAAATAAATGAATATCTTTTTTAAAAAGAAAAGCTATATAATAAATATAATTACTCTTAAAAAGAAAAAAAAAACCTCTCACCACCTTTATTACGTTTTTTTCTCCCCATCAAAAGGTCAAAAAGAGCTACACTCCTGGAATGAAATATATTTCTTCCCATGAAACATTGGTCTGGAATTAATTAAAATTTAATTTGATTTTTTTTAAACAATGATGTTGCTTTAATTTTTTTTTATAAAAATATCATTCCGAATTAACTTATAATATATGTATCTGGATCATAGAGTATATCGGATTTAATAACTTGCTACAACCGGCATCGATTTTAAAAATCAGAAAACTGAGCTTGGATACAATTTTCTTATCATGGCATCGAAAGCTTGATTCACAGGACCAACTGCTCACAAGCATCATATTCTTTTCCTTTCCTTATTTCCATCACAGAAGATCCGTGACTACGAAGCTTGGACCACCAAGATCTTCACGGCTCCGACGTTCTCATCTCTAAACATTATATTTAATACAAAGCCTAAATCTCAAGAACAACAGTACAGCACTCGAAGATTACATGGAACGTTCTGTTCCTTTCATTCTCCTAAACAATTCTCATTTCCACGCTCAAGATTTTGCAGCTCCCGACACGTAGCACGAGAATGATAGAGTGATGGCTTTCCATTCCCCATCTCTCTCTCTCTCTCTCTCTCTCTCTCTCGCACACATGCCATTGACCTTACATCCATGAATAAAAAAGGCAAAAATCTTTCATAATCTCTCGGAGACATCAGGACTGAAGGGTCGGGATCTTGAGCTGTGTTTGGCTTTTGCTGATCCTGGCCGCTGATACGAGCCGTCCAGACACAAAAAAAGAAAGAAAGAACCAAGAGGATATTGTAAATCCAGGAGATGTGAGAGGTAAAGGGTGTTGTTAATGATCATGCTATAATGGGTTTTCTCAGTACAACAGGCGTGCGCATGAACAGTAATCTGGTACCTTGGATTTTATTTTGTAGGTCCATCCTCCATGTCTGCGCCTCCACGCGTTCATGGCTTGCTTTTTTAGCCTCCCTTCTATTTCGAGCCACTTGCTCCTGGGCTAGCTCCGGTTCTCACGTTGTTTTTTTGAAGTATTATTTTATACCAGGTGAAAGGATATTAAATTAATTTTACTGTAATTAAAGTATAATTATCTTGACGTGGCTTTCAGCATGGTCAGATGATTGTAAGATAATTCGGAGAGCACTGGATCTGGTTTGACATGCAGGTTTTCCAATCACTACAGTAAAAAATAATTCACTGGACATGTACAATACATTTGTCGGATTTATCACACTGATTTTATTAGATGGGACTTAAATTTAATTAATTAATTAATTTCCACAATCAATATATATCTTGTCGTTTTATTATAGCTACAATGCCCATCATCATGATTAAGAAAAATAAAAAAAAATCCTAGTGTGTGGTCGATCTCTCAAATAACAGTACAATCGAATCTCTCGAAATCTGAACTAATAAGTTGATAAATCATAAGCATGAGATTTTTATATTTTACCCATCTAGTGAAAAACGAGATTGAGTTTTACCCGAGATAAAAATCTTGTGCTTCGATAGTGATTATTTATAAGAACTCGGAGGGTATTGAAGATGGTGTTGGAACTTGAAAGGTGTTTATTAAATTAATTTATTTTATTTAAAAATATATTAAAATAATTTTTTATATTAATACATCTAAAGTATTAAAATAATACTAAAAAACTATAAACTTAATTTTTTTTAAGTCAAAAACATTTTGAAAAGCACTTAGAAATATAAACATTTCAATCATGTTTGTTTGTTTTTTTGCATTTCAGAAATGTTTTTTTTAAATTGATATTTTTTTGGTATTTTCAGATCATTTTAATATGTTAATATCAAAAAATAATTTAAAAAAATAAAAAAAAAATTATTTTAATGTATTTTCAGGCAAAAAACAATCATTACCGTATTATCAAACATTCTCTAATTTAATGGCAGCCTTCTAACCGGGATAATAATAATAATTTTATTTTTTAATGAAGTTGTCACTAACTTTGCGCCTGGAATCTCAAGTAGCAAAAACCATGCTAATTTTTGTTCCCTTTACACAGTTTTTTCTCACCTCGAATGATGAATGTTGTTCTGGAATGCATATACGCAAAGCAAAGAAAATGCATCTCTTTCAATCAACATCAACCCTTTTCAAGGATAGGTAAATACCATCGACATGGTGTCTTGTCGACGGCAAATATGCAATCCAAATACAAATTTATCTCCATTATTTATTTGATAAAACACTCGAAAAAGTGACAAAAGCATGTATCCAAGAAGAACTAGCTTGTCCCTAGGTTTATCCCACGGGAAGAGGATTGATTGATTACACGAAATGCTAAACAACTCTCAAGTTCTAACACTGAAAAGGCAGCAACTCGTGCTGTGTTTAACATATAATTGCGTGTCAAGTCTTGTTTCAAAGCTAAAATAATCACAAACAATTCCCACAGAATCAATAAAAAGAAACAGGGGAGGAAGGAAAACAAAAGAATTTGTATTTATCGGGTGTGATCTTCACACTCGTAGTTGAAAGTGCAGGAGGGTTTGCCTTGTCTTGCACGGTGACCTCATTCATATCTACCTCTGGGGTCCATTGCAATAAAGTATCAATATATGGTCGATATAGGAAAAGACAATTTTACAGATCTTCATCACACATCTAAATATATATACATGGCACATCATCGTCCACTCCTCGATGATGTATCAATTTTGTCTGGAGACCCAGAACCCGATTCAAATCCCTCCACTCATCACTCCACCTGTAGGGCTAGATCCGAGTCGATCAAGATGGTGCCCAAGGCCATGAAGAGGGAAAACATTAAAGGGACTCAAACCACCCCACTCGGGACCATGGCCTCTGAAATCTCCCAAATCTCCTGCAACTTGATTCTCTGCTAAAATTTAGTAGCCGTCAATTTCCTGTAAATGACGAGAATGGCCCCTGGCCTCGGTTTTGAGAAAAGGGTTTTCAGGTTTGTTCTTATTTTTCTCACCAGGGCAGAGGAAAGCTCACTGTGGAGAATACTATTTGCAGAACACTCACCGTGCATGGCAATGAGATGGTGATGATAGGCGGTGTGATTAGTGAGATTTTTGGGAAACTGGTAACTGGTTAACAGCGAGGATTGTTGCTTTTAATACAATGGCTCCTGCAACATAGAATCTTCCTTTATAGATTTGAAGAAATCGTAGGTTTTCTAGAGGCTATGTAGAGATAGATACTAGATATACTGAAACAGTGTAATCATCGAGGAGGAGAGTATTTTATTAGATTATGTTGAAGGATGTCTCTGTTGCTTGCCCCTCCTAAGTTCTACTCACATTTTATTGCGCGTGTTGCTTGTCATGCCCATGGATCATTAGATTATCATGTATTTTTTTTTTATTAAAGCAGTGCCATTTTATTTTATTTCTAAATCTTATTAATGTTGACGCAGCTAGGTTGTAACCTGGTTCTAAATTGCCTATTATTAAAAAAAATATTAAATTGATATTTTTTTAATATTTTTTAATATTATGATACTATAAATAAAAAAATAAAATATTTATTTTAATATATTTTAAATTGAAATGCAATTTTAAAATGCACTTTATATTACAATCTCAAACATACATTAAACATTGTTGAGATTAGGCTCTAAGTATTTTTTAGATCGACCTCTTAGGTCAAGCTAAGTTGAACAACAATATGATATTTTTACTCGCAAGACCACGATGATTATTTTATCATTTACCAAGAATATATAAGATATGGGTATTTCATTGTAGCACTGGATACAATTTATTGTTGATTGCTACAATAAAATTACTTTTTTGTTATTGGGTGAAAAAAAAAGAAAACCTTAAGGTTTGGGGGGGTGTTTTGATCGTTTTCATTAACTCATTAGTTATTATACGAGTGTTAGGTGGTATGTTAGTTTTTTTAGATTTTTTGTACAATAAAAACATATTTTAATCCTCAATGTCAACAAAATTTAGAGTTGTTGACTGGAAGTTTTTTTTTTTACTTTTCATAAGCTTTTTAAATAGTAAAAATACTTCTTTGTCCGGGGATTAAAAAAACTTGGGCTATTAGCAAAGAGCTTTTTTGGTTTCTACTTTTCTTCATATATATATTGTTAAAATACGTTATTGACATTGAAAAATATAAAAAATAAGGTTTGTATTTTGAGGTACTTTTATACTTTCATATGTTTTTTTTTTAATGAGTAGGGTTAGGACATTTTGATATTTCCATGTTTGCTTTTTAATTTTTTATTTAAGAAAGTTGTTGGCGAGTTCTCGTTGAGGGCCATCTAGTGGATGGCGACCGCGCTATTTGGACGACGCATGCAATACCACAAAGCGTCCAAACATGACCTTTTACCATGTCTTTAGAAGCGTTACCGTATCCTTTTCCTCATGGTGCGGCACATGATGCTATATGATGGTTGGATTGTTATTTTTTTTATTTTTTTCTTTTCTCTCTCATGTTAGATAAAATGCACGATTGTCCTTTTTGTTTTTGTTTTTTTAGTTTCATTCATTGTTTTTTTAATTTTTTATTTAGTTCTTACTCATTTTATAAAAGTTTTATTTGTTTTTAATTTAGTCTTTCAATTATAATTTCTCATGTGTTTTTTTTCATTCATATCCTTATTCTTTTGATTTTTAATTTATTTCCTTGGCCTTCTTATTAAAGTTTTATTAACTTTCAATTTCATCATTCCATGAAAGTTCTTTATTTTTATTTTTTCAATCTCAATGCTTGTATTTTATTTTTTTTATAATAATTTTGTTTATTTTCACTTTAGTTTTTCAATTAAAATATTAGAAATATTTATAACCCGTGGCAAAGCACGGTTTAAATAATTAGTTAGATTTAAAGCTATCCAGCATCTTAGACCTTGTTAAAAGATGATTCATTTCAGTAGATCCGAAATACATTTCTATACATGAACTGTGTGTTTTTTAAGATTTTATTTTTTCTAACCATGACAGATTTAAACTTCGATATCCGTGAATGAAACAAGTTAACAACCCTTCAACAATCATGCAAGCTTTTCAGATGGCTGATCTATCATTGGTTGACTACAGGACTGAAAGACATTAATTCAATGATTTGCTGTGATTCAGGTCAAAAAAAGAGATCTATTTTGATATTCTTCTCCGACGTTTTTTTTGTTTCCTTGTTGCAGCATTGCCAGTCACCAAGAAAATCCGGTGAATAACTGTGGATAGTTGACGTCTTTAAAGCGTAACGAAGGTGTTTTTTTTGACTTCACACAAGGAAACAAATCATCCTGTGAAAAGCAGATTACACCAATAAATCTCTATAGATTTATTAGATTTCGTTTACACGCAAGAGGGACTTTTTTATGTATGAATTTCTTGATGGGTTTGCTACCTATTATGAATTCGAGATTGATGCACTAATTAACTCAGATTTTCCTTCTCATGAAAATCATTCGTTTCACACTCTTTCAAGGAGGAAGCATGTTCTTTAAATACGAATCTAGAATGACTTGAGCAAGGCTTGTTTCACGCGTAATGGGTTGTTGATAAAAGTTTTTTAATTAACATAGTATTTTTTTTTGAATTTTTCAGAAAAATACCAAATAATTTTGATTAGATTAACTTCAAATTAACTTTTTTTTGAAACCCAGTTTGCAATAAAAAGCGAGTCGATTAGATCCTAGATGAACCAACAGAAGCCAGGACATGCTTGATAATAATGGGAGTAACGTCAATGCTTCAAATAATTATTTCCCCCCCTTGCTTCTGCCTTAAGATAAGCAAGAAAACATCATTTATCGAAGAAAATTGATTCCTGAATCATAACTCAGGATACGAATCCAACTTCCTCTTTTCGCCCTGGGAAAAAAATGTTACCTGAAACCACCAATTGATATGTCTCAAAGAATCTCAAGAAGTTGAATCATTGAATGCTTATACAAATTTCATTACATTTTATATGTGTTGAAAAATTATTTCGTATATGTAATAAAGTTAAGTCTTTATTTCATTGTGAAATCATTAAATACTTTCGAAAAAAATCTACTCTATAAGACATCCCAGAGGAAAAAAGAAAAAGAAAAGGAAAAAAAAAGGAAGGGACAAGATGATGGAAGCGTCAAGCAAGCAACTGGAAATGTGGGCTCAAGTTGAGGGTGACCAAGAGTGTTTTGCACGTGCTTTAATAACGCGTGCTAGCCTAGCACAAGAACAGTGCATTGGATTGGCCAACATAAATAGACAAAATAGTTAGTATTTAATACACACTGATCATCTTTTGCTCTCTTAGATTGCATTGATAAGAGAAAGATTTGATCTTTAGCTCAGTTTAGGAGGGAAAAAAGAATTTGTAAAGAATTCCAATTTGGTTAGCAAAATTCCATTTCACAGATACAGAGACAGCAGAGAAGAGAGGCCGTGACTCTTCGAAGTGTTTAGGTGCTTATATTAACACACCCTTTCACAAGCTCTATGACCTCATTTGAGTAGACGAGAATTAAGGAAAGAGGGAGAAAGAGAGAGAGCAGAGAAACAATGTTTGCAGCAGAGAATGGACTCAAAGGTGACCCAAGACTACAAGGCATCTCTGAAGCTATTAGGGTGGTGCCTCACTTCCCTAAACCAGGTCCGATTTCTTTCCTTCTTTCTTTCCGTGTTTTCTTTCTCTTGTTATCAGTGTTTGGTTGCTAAGCTTTTTGTTGTTTGACAGGGATAATGTTTCAGGATATAACAACTTTGTTGCTGGATCACAAGGCTTTTAAGGACACAGTGGATATCTTTGTCGATCGCTATAGAGACATGGGCATTTCTGTTGTTGCTGGTAGCTTGTTAGCCAACCCTCTTTTTTCTTTCCCTCTTCTTCTTCTTTTTTGGCGAGGGCTTGTTTTCAAAAAGTGGTTAATTACCGGGACAAAGGAAGAGGGGATTATGGGAATTAGTGATTTTCTTGTGTTTCATGCCTGGATTTTGGCTTATTTAATTTTCTCATCTGTGGGGTGTTGACTTTGGCCTTTCAAATTGCATAAATAAAAGGCCGTTTCAAGATTTCTTAGTCAAAGTTTTTGGTGGTTTTTTTTGAAGGGTCTTTATCACGTAGGAAATCTAGTACCACCGGGAATTTCTTGGTTAGATGAGAGTTTTTGTTGACTATTCCTCTAGGAAACAAGCTGTTCGATAATGATGTTTCCATTTGGCTCTATTGTTTTTCATGTTGGATGTTTTATTAATTTCTCATGTTGGCAAGTTTTGTGTAGGAGTTGAAGCTAGAGGGTTCATGTTTGGCCCAGCAATTGCTTTAGCTATTGGTGCGAAGTTTGTTCCTTTAAGAAAACCCAGAAAGTTGCCAGGTACTTCCATGTTTAGCTCGGAGCTGCAACTCTGCTTCTGTTTTACTTTTTTTTACATGTTGAGGAAAGGGGTAGCTTGTTTGGGTCCGTCAACTTCAATGCCGTAGGGAGAGCATTTGAGTTTTCATGCAATTTAAATCATCTTTTGAAGTAGATTTCAATTTGAATCTGCAGCTTACTTCTAGTTTTGAATATGGGAATTTCCTTGTGGAACAGTCCTTATAAAATCTCTTTTGGCTGGTAAATTAATGCGTCGTGGTGCGTTCATTCCCCTCTGCTCTCGCAGAAGTGTAAGCAAGAATCTTATTTTTATAGTGTTCCAAAATGCTGGATATGCAGGCGAAGTGATTGCTGAAGCATACGAGCTGGAATATGGAACTGATTGTCTAGAAATGCATGTTGGTGCTGTTGAGCCTGGCGAGCGTGCAATTGTAATAGATGATCTGGTAGCTACAGGAGGGACCTTGTCAGCAGCAATAAGACTCTTGGGTACTAGCTTTCTCCTTCTTGACCCATTAAAACTATTTCTCCTCTCTGATTTTGTTTGCTGAGACCTCGTTTACTCTCTGCTTAACTTATCTCACGCTTGATGTTAATGTTTCCATAGAACGGATGGAAGCTGAAGTGGTTGAGTGTGCATGTGTCATTGGATTGCGGGAGGTCAAGGTAATGGCTTGTCTTCTCCTTGTATTTTGTGTGTTTTTTTTCTCCTACAAATACCTCCATGTTCCGTTTCTTGCCCCGCAAATATGGTAGATTGATCTCTGAACATTGTGTTCGTTGTCAAATGAAATGCCTTTTAGGGACAGTGCAGGCTCAATGGCAAGCCACTTTATATCCTTGTGGAGCCACGCCAGATTGATAATTGTTGTTAAGGACAGGTACTCCTCTTCTGTAACTGTGAAATTATTATAATTAACAAAATTTAGAAGAGACTGAATTCATTTTTAATGTATATATGAATAGACAGGAAAAGCTTGATCTATAATTACTCTGTATTCTCTTATTTTGGCGACTGAATGTTTTCCCCGTCTTTGGAGAAAGATTTTGGCCACCGAACTTTAAGATCGACAATAACACCAATTCTCCAGGAATAAATTTGTTTTTCTCATGACATTTTAGGGCCCTGGCTTCCATGTAGGCTATACTCTTGTTGTTAGCTTTATGTTTTTATCGGCTGGACAAATTTTCAGTCTGCATTTGAACTTGATGAGATCTAATTTAAGAAAATTACAGGTCTTTTGAGTATGAATATGCTCAGGCTGGGGCTGGCTTAGCTGAAAAAGATGACGCTTGAGCCAACGGTGATGATGTGTTGATATGTTTTTCTGCCGAGTTCAGGCTGCCGCTGCTGGGCATGACCCTCACGATGGTCATCCTGTATCATTCTTTTCCTAGTGGGATCTTGAATCATTTTTAGGCTGTTATGACAGTTTTGAGAAAAAGAAAGTCATGAATGAAAAGACTCGTTTAGATATTGTTGATTAATGCTTAAATGATTCGTTGTTCTGGCCCCCCTTTCCAACCCTCCTATGTATGTCTTGGCTTTTCATGTGAGAAATTTGATATGCCTGACTAGCTCATGCCCATTCGTGTGGTGGTCTAGATTAGACGTCTCAAGTTCTTCATTTCGGTGATCCCGTGCTATGAAATGAAAAGGGTTTCCCTTCTAAAAGCTACTTTACCTTTTTCTGTAATCAAATGATTCGACTTCGAAGTTTTCTTTGCACCAAAAAAGGAGATCAGGCCAGCCTGACCGACCTATCATGATTTCGACTCCATAATGCTTTCGAGGTTGGTTCCTTGCCAACACAAGGATATATCCGAAGGACTGGGGTTCGAACTTAGAATCGAAGTTGAGATTCTTTTCTTTTATTTTCCCCAACTTTTAGGTCATTGCCTCACATGATAAAAAATATAAATCATGGAATGAGCCGAAAAGACCAACGCAATGTTTTGATTTGTGAGATGGCTTTGAGAAAGCACGCTGGTTTGTGGTTCATCAGGCCTGGATGTCACCGATCCTGACTTGGTTCTCAGTATGGTGCCCTGCCAAACTGATAGGGTTCGACCCATTTGACCATCCCCGGCCATGATAAGAATCCGGGACAATTTGGGGCAAAATGAACGAATTTTTTTGCATCAATGCGACAGCCAGATTATCCATTTCTCATACTCTAAAACTTTGAGCAGTTCTGAGATGGACATGTATTACATATACTTGATGCTTATTCTCTTTATTCCAGTTAAAAATAATAATAATAATAAAAATACAGCTCTGGAAAGGCAATTTCTTTCAGACAACTCAAATACGTGAAACCACAATTACATCGAGTTAATTTCTGGTTTAGTGAAATGAACTGTGCAAAACAGGTCATCCATTACCTCTAATCCTATTATAGTTTTGAAAGACGCCTATTACTTTTTTTTTAAAAAATTACAATATTTAATATTCGACTATACTTTTTATCTTTCTACATGATTATTACTTGAAGGAGCCCCGTCGTTACTACTCCTAGAGATGCTGCCCATTTTAAGAGCACGTCGCATAGTAGAGTTCACCTGTTTCCTCAACATGGCATTATCAGTGAAGAGATTTGCCAACATATTCCTCAGTTCATCATCGGTTGATCTCAAGTTGTCGTCAGGAGCAGTGATTTTATCATCTTCAAATAATTGTTGTGCCTAACCAATAATTTGGGGGAAAACAATGCAGGTAAGACAGAAAAGGAATCGATGAAACCTACTTTTAAATTCATATTCAACAGGTGCTTCTAATTACTAAATACAGCTTTGATAGTATTAGTAGTAGGAGATCAAGTCTAGGTATCCTTTTAAATAATGACAGAACCTAAAGCTAATGGTTCTACAGTAAAGAGGATTCTGTTTACGGCCCCCCCCCAAAAAAAAGAAAGTAATTGGCAGATTTATTTAGTAATAAGAAACAGATTGGAAATAGAAAGTACCTCCGTTAATAGATGGCCAATTTGATCATCAGATGTGGTCAGCAAATCCAAAGCATCTGCCAGTGAAAAGTCCACAACAAAATTATCTTCTTCACTCAACAAATTAACGTTGCATTCTTGCAGCTGGTCACACAGAATCCTACAATCATGTAGCAGTTTCTTCCGAGCAATTTTCCCATGCTCCTTCATTTCTCTTTCCTCATGAAGAAGTTTCTGTTGGGGGGGGGGGCATAGAATCAGTGGAATATGAAACACTTGTAGTAGTTGGGACCAAAGGCAAAATATCAATCCGAGTAAAAAGATGTTTTGAAATGATGAAAATACAGGAATACGACTGGAAGGCATATAGACATAACAGCAAGTTTTCTGGGACAACTGATGGCAGGAAATCATAGGAAAGTAATATTTAAAGCAAGATATACCTCCTAAATTGATTGGTTAATAATTTAATAAAAAAACAATGTATTTGGCTTGGGACTTGATAACTGACAGAAGCACGCAATGTGTTTGAAATTTGACCTGGACTTGAGGCTAGTTGTGTGAGTTAATATTATATAATGTAGCTCCCCTTAAGATGAGAATTTCTCAAAAAACTTGATATAAAGCAATGGTACAGTAATAGGAGTGCATAAACAACCTCAACTTCAGATTTTTCCTTCAGTGATTGACTAAGCTCCTGCTTTAATGTTGTCTGGGAATTTTTAAGGGATTTAAATTCTTTTGCAAGAAATTTAATATCTGCTTTCGATTTCGCTTCAAGTTCTTCATATCGCTTAGACAGATCCTCAAGTAGCTTTCTAGTAGCATCCAACTCCTCAAGTACCATGTCTTTCTCATGGTCGGTAGATGCCATTTGAAATTCTGTACTTGACTGCTCACCCTGTAATGGTTACATGAATCACAATCTGAATTTAAGTCATTGAAGGACCATCTTTCCCTTGATGTGGGGAATCTCCAAAAGAAACTGAGGAAATAAAAAACAAAAGTGAAACTTTGAAACCAGAATGATGGCTAATATGTAACCTCTTTTGACTTCAATTTCAATTCCATTTCCAATGATTTCCGTCTCAATTCCTCCATATCCCACTGCATTTGGGTGAGCCTTTCCCTCTCAATCAAAATAGCTTGCTGCATATTTTCTTTATTTTTCTGTTTGTTAGTTTCGAGTTCCACCTCCAGATCCTTGACCTGAAGAGACCCAATGAGTAATATAAAAAGAACAACATCAAAAGACATGCCAAAAGTTGAATCTTTGAGAGTTCAATAGCTATTACACTCTTGCATAGAAGTAAAAACCTTAAAACTGTAGTGTACAATGAAGCATGAAGTACAAATTGCACCCATTCAGTTCACAGTTTACAAACATGTGACAAAAAGGTGGCATATGTAAAGCTCATACAATTATGCTCAACATACCTTTGTTGTAAGGTAATCTTTTACGGCTATCTCCTGATTTAATCTTGATATGAGGTCTTCCATGTCTGTTTTAGCTGTGACTAGCCTCCGCTGCATCGTTAATAGAACCCTGTTCATTTTATGACGCTGATCCATGGGAAGTACTATGTGTGCATCACCTGAAAACTGCAGCTCTGCATTACCAACAACTTCTGCAGAGCTCAATACCTCAGCTATTCCTGGAAGGTCAAGAGATCCATCACCAGATGAATTTGGTATCCCAGCGTTTGATAATTCACTTCCTCGTAGAGAACTTCCGTCACTTCCAACACTCTCACTGGACAACTTTCTAACATGACCAAATGCCTTAGCAGGCCCTGGCTCAGAGAAAAGTTCCATCCCATTTCCAGGAAAAAATGAAGCTTTGGATGCATTTCCATTATACACATCTTTCGCTGTGACATTTTTTATATGCACACCATGTGGTCTGTGCCTAGGAAGACCTTCTAGTTGCTCTAGAATAGTCTGTCCCATAAACAGTCCCTCATCAATGTTTGACATGCCATACTTCACAAGTTTTTCCATAGGACTGGTCAGATCTTCATCCAGTGCTAGATCCCCCAAGCCAATTCCAAAATTTTCATCTCTTTCTAACCTAGGTGTTCCAAGATCAGATGTTTCATAAGCAGTATCACTACCATAATCTGATGCGATTGATGAACCAGTAGCAAGAGAACTTAAATTTGGAGGTATCTGAAGCGAGGAAGTTGAACTATCACCGGTGGGACTTGCTTCTGATGACTGCTGATTTACATCTTGGAATGCTGAAAAAAATACAGGAAATGTTAAGCAAGATTTAACTCTTAAAGGGGAAAATAAAAAACCCTTCTGTTTTCAAAAAAGTTGAGATTCGAGTAGATTATGCACTTTTACTTAAACATACAAAGGAGGTAAAATGACACATACAAGATCTCGCAGCAGCTTCTAATTCAAGAAAGGATGCCACTGAAACACTTCTTGATAAATCAATGTCAGACAGCAGTTTTGTCATCCACTGCTCCAAAGAGTACCTTCTCTGCAACAAAACTAAGTCTTTTAAGAATATTGGTCACTTAAATGCAAACAAAATGAAGTTTTCTTATTAACTTCCAAATAAATTAAATAAACTAACTAGCCAAGTCTGAACAAAATCCTCTTTTTCCTACAGTTTTCATTATCTCGCAACTATACCAAAATCCAGCTTAAAACATAAGTGTTTAGATTGCTATAACTGCAAATATATAAAATTATATAGTTTTTGGTTTCCACTTATAATCAGCAACTTAAGCACAGCTAATTCTTCCAAAAGATATTTGTAATGATGTAATCGGCTTATATCAGCAGTTATGGGAATTTGCCTCTGTAGAACGAAGTGGCATTAGTGATAAGCAAAAATCAAGAATAAGTAAAAACAGATATAGTAAAAAAGTCCAAGACACATTATGTACCTCTTCCAAGAGTGCCCTGCTTTTCAAACGCAGAAGTCCCTTGGGTGGGGCTGGTGGGAGATTTTTTCTAGGAAATGCCTTCTTAAGCTGCAAAAGATAGCAAATAGCAAATATAAGAGGTGCAGGACCTAGTTACCATAAAGAATGCCAAATGGCCCTGACTACTTAAGTAATTCAATTGTTCAAGTACCCTGACTTAACAAAGTGGATTAACTAATGTAGCAAAATGGAATAGAAATTTTGTACTTACATCAGTAAATAAATTCATAAAATCATTAAATCTTCTCAACACTCCACGCGTGGTTGTAACCCCTTCTGGTGATTGTAAACCCACCTGAACCCTGTAAAACTGCCCCTTAAGAATGTTAACATAAGATGTTCAAAGCTGGTGCATAGTCATTAACAAGTACACATAAGCGCGGGCACAATATACAGATACAAGAATCCAAACCCAGATAAATTCACTGAGATTCTGGAAAGAATACAGTTACATTTGGCAAATGAATTCAACAAATTACACATTATGCACTTCCCAAACAAAGAAAACTGGATATATTAAGGTAACAAAAAATGCTTTAAACCAAAAAAGTTAAACCTACCGATATAAACTGAAAATAAAATAATTCTTGCACTGATGGAATGAAATATGCAAATAGAAAAACAAGGAATGCTATTAACCTCTTTTACTACAATAGCATGCTTTGGAAACTTCAACTGGTTATTCCCTACAGGAAGGTAAACCATAGTATTGGATGTCCATATTGTTTGAAGCTTCCTAGAAATAGGTAACCAATCTAAATCATTTTACAACAAATCCATGGAGATAGCATAATAACAACATCTAACCCTTGGTATAGATAAACACGGTAGAATCATTCAATTTGAGTACCACTACGGGATCTGAATCTCTTGATTTTGGGACCACAACCCAGGACGGTATAGCGACACAGTAACTCCATCCTGTTCTAGGATCATGAGGCCAAATGGTTTCTCGTGCACTCTGCAAAAAAAAAAAAAGAATTCTTATCCTTTCATGCATTGAAATTTTTTATTGAGCAGAAGACTATAAAAAACCACGTGCATTTTGTTATCACAAAATGACAGGCCAGTTACGGATGCAAAACCTCATTAAAAAAAAAGAAATCAATACATCGGTCATGGAAACAAAAAACAAAAGCTACATAAGGGATGCAAATATACCATTCTCTATGTTGTTCACAACATGACTTGACAAATTCAACAACTTCCAACCATCATTCTATAGATTTTCACATTTCCTATCAAGTCTTCAAGCATCGTTCCTGGTTAAAAACACCATTTTCATTTACAGCCTCTAGACTTGTCGATGCATGCTGCATGGTACTACCAGCAGACGCAAGACTCTCAATTCCAATAATGAAAAATCAAAGAAAAATATACTAATAAACAACCAGAAATCCCATTTATATTTGTTAAATCAGCTCTTACTTAATATGATGCACCGGGTTCTTTAGAATGCGATACAAAACCTACAGAGTTCTCCTGTGATCGCGATACTAAACACGCGATCCTAGGACACACATGACAAATGAAGACAACCAATTAAGCACGTGCCGAATTAAATCACAGAGTTGTTTCAATTGAGATACAATTAATGAGATGATTTGGCATGATGTCACATAGAATGCCAGTCCGGTTCGCCTATATTAACTTCATACCAAGAATCATCACTTTCCATATGCAAAAAACAGCTAAACTAGTTCTAATTAAAACTTAATTATCCTCTTAATCAAACTCAGCGTTGACAAGATCCATCGATCAAATCACAATTCAGCAACTACTTGATCAGTTCATACTGAGATAATACTTAATCACAAAGAATTATAAAAAAAATCCATGGAAGTCTAATTAAGAAAAAAAACAGGCTAAAAAAAAAACTAGTTTTGAAATTAAACGAAGTAATTAAATTAGATTAACAATTTTACCCATTTTCGAGGCGGAGGACTCCAATCCATCCCTAACGGCAGCGGCGAAGTCCCGTCGTGCCTGTGCTTCGGTGGACTCCGCAGCCTCTGCATCTTTCTCTATCTCTATAATTTGTTCTCTCTCGAACAGCTAAGAATCAACAAAGACTGACGCTGTGGAAACTCAAAATTTCAGTGTTCGATAAATATCTTTTTCTCTACAGATAAGATCGGAGAAACCTGAGGAACACTAAACGGAGAGAGATCACCGGTTGGTGATCGTACAGTTTTATTGCATGAATCGGATTTCTTCCCTTTTTTTCTTCCGAGTGGTAAAGGAAGACGACGGCTCACGAGAATTAAGGGAAAGATAGACGTGGCTAGATTGAGCAGAGAGTGAAATGTGACGGGTGAAGAACACACCTGCGGGCTTGCTTGCTTCGATTCTTGTTTTGTTTGTTGCGTCTGTTTTATTTTCTCTCTCTGTTTCGGTGTGGAGAAAGAAAGGAAGGACACAGATGGTATATTAAGGCCACAAAAAAAGACAATTCTACTTTTTTCATTTATTTTATTATTCATCTTATTTTTGTTTTTTCTGTTGGGGCTAATTTATACTTTTATATTTCTTTCCGTTCAACCGTCTCATGGTTACACTAATTCATAGTTATAAAATTTGATCTTTATAATGATTTAAAATCCTGGTTATGAATTGCACAGATTAATCTAAAATAATTTAATTTCAGACTTTTCAGTTGTTTTTTTTTTAATTAAAACATTATTGTTTAAAAAATTAAAAAATTAAACCATAATTTACTTAAATTTGAACCAGATTGATTAATTATGGGTTGATTTATTAATTCAACTGAGTTTAACTATATTATTTTTAATTTTTTTAAAATGAAGAATTTTTTTAAAAGTTTTTTTTTTAAATTAATTTTTTTAAGTTTCTTCTTTGTTTCAAATTTATTTTCTTTAATTTTTTAATATTATTTTGATATGTTAATGTTAAAAATAAATTTTAAAAAATAAAAAAATATTATTTTAATATATTTTTTAAAAAAATTATTATCACAGTATAAAAATTATATTCAAAATAACCAAGTTTTTTTAATTAATCCATAAAATTAGATAAAATTTAATAACAATACGATAATCCTATAATATTGGCTGAGCTTCCACGTATGTAAGATGGTTGGGGTTTTGGGGGTTTTAATGAATTTGTTTTAAATAATGAGGATCCATATTTAGAGACACTGTTTGCAGATAATGATGATTTCACGCTTCACACCAAAAATCTTAAAACCGTCTATGAGGAGTATTAAAGTATTTTTATAATGTCCATATTATTATCAAATTAATTTTTTTAAAAATTTTAAAAATATAATGAAATGATCAAAATCCATTTAAAAAAAAACCTTAAAATTAGTATCAAGGAACAATTTAATATTTTCATTATACTTTTTTTATTATTATCATATCAGATGATAGACAATATCATATCTAATCATATTTAATAAAAAAATACAATAAAAACAAAAATACTTTAAAAGCAAAATAATTAAAACATGTGTCAAGGGATTTTTTCATCTTTTTAGCAATGGTGTTTTTTTCTTGTTATTGTCATGTAAACTCAAGAGCAATTTGATATTTAATTAAATACAAATAAAAAAACACAAGGTATAGGCGAGTGTGGCGCATTTCCAAAATATAAAAATCATCCAAGCGGTGTGTGCAACATCTTCAATTGCCAAAAATATCATTATACAATGTCATCAGAAGTATCGTGTCCTTTTCCTTTTGAAGCAATGCGTATTGCTGGTGACGAAATAATTTGTTATCGGTAAACCTTTATTTGTTTCTCTCCCCTCCTGTAAAAACTACAATTTGACTCTATTTGTCATAAGTGGTTAAACTTCAATTCTTATTCTTTTAACTTCTATTTTTTATCCTTAACCATTTTGGAAAAAAAATTATTAATTATTAATTTCATTCTCCAATACAAATTCATGGTATTATTTTTCCAATTCAGTCATTGTTTTGTTTCTAGGTTTTTGTTTTTGCCCACTTGTAAAAGTTTTGTTTTTTTTCAATCTTATCATTTAATCCAAATTTACGGTATATTATTTTTTTTCAATTTGGTCCTTATTTTTTTTCCTTGATAAAGTTATTTTTTCTTTTTAATTTCACTATTTGATAAATTTTTTATTTATTTTTATGTCAATTTTGATCCTCATTCTTTTTGTTTTCTGGGTTCTCTTGCTAAATTGATTTTTATTTTCAATTTTGATCATCGATCTTTTAATTGCTATTTTTTTATTTTGAATCCTTTTATATAATTGAAATTATTTTTTCAATTTCATCATCCAATATTTAATTGGTTGAGAATTGAGTTTCATAATTTTTTTCAGATAGGGTGCCTTGGATCTAATGACCCATGTCACGAGTTTAAAAAATTAGCTGGATTTAACATTTTTTTTAAAATGTGCTTTATAATTTTCTTTATTTTTTCTCTATCAGGTTATTTCAATTTCATGATTTGGGTTACGAATATGACAGGATATTTCAGGTTGACTCGACTCTGATTACCTGGTTTATAGATTTGTTATGCTAATTTGGGTTGACCATGACCGATTTTAAGTTTTTTTACCCCATTTCATTATACTGGTTTAACGGGTTTTGAATTAAGCTACATCGTTTGATATTTTTTGAATTTTTTTTGAAGTTTTCATGATTATTTAAAAAAAAATATATTGATCTATTTGGTGTTGTTGCCTATTATTTTTATTGTTTTTTTTTTAACACGCTTATGGCTAAATGTTATTTCTTATGCAAAAATAATCAAACCTCACGACGACACAAACACTAAAGTTAGAGCATGCTTGATAGTGTGGTTGTGGTTGCTTTTCAAAGTGCTTTTCACCCAGAAAAACATGCCAATAATATTTTTTTATTTTTAAAAAATTATTTTTGAAATCAGCACATCAAAATAATTTAAAAACATCAAAAATATATTAATTCAAAACAAAACAAAAATTTCAAAATTTTTCGGAAGTGCTTTTAAAAAGCACTCCCAAACAGCCTCCTAATCTCTATATTTTTTATTTATTTTCAAAATCCATCTTTGGATTGTAACGGGAAAAAATAATCTAGAAAGTAGATTCAATTGCCAGTAGCGCCCTCGCATGGCGATATTCCCAAAAGTTACCAACCAAGATTATAAAAAAAATAAAATTTAACTATAATATAAATTTGATTTGAATTGTAAAATTATAAAATCATAAGAAAAATACTTTAATGGATTATATATTAATAATTTCAGTTAAATAATAAATAATAATATAACATAATAAAAATAAAAATAAAATAAATAATACAAATATCCAAACACCTTAAAATATACAATTCAAATAAAAATTCATACATGATTTAAATATCTTAAAAATACAATTATATTCATAGAATTTCATTAACTAAAAACTAACAAATTTAAAACAAACAATTTATTCAAGAATTAATATATGCATCAATAAGGATGTACAGTACAGAGAGTTGGACAAAATACAAAAAAAAAAAACATATATGTATATAGTTAAATTCCTAATTGAATCAAGTTGAGTGAAGTTAAATAAGTTACTAAAACCTTGATTGAATCAACTTGATTTTATTATGTTAATATTTTATATGGTTAAATTAGAAATTCAATTCTAAATTAAACTTTCAAGTTATCACATAATAAAATGTAAAATTAAACTTTCAATTACAAACTATGGAGTGGAGTGTCGAGGAATTCGAACAGGGAGATAGTAAATCTTTTAACTTTTATCAAACTCATAAAATCGATTTGATTTTATTGAGTTTGACCGATTTTAACTGAATTTGATCAATTTTGTGTTTTTAACCTGATTTTACACGATATATACGTGTTAACTCGTAAAATTGTATGATTTTACAAGTCAATTCACAATTTTAACAACAATGATGCCAACGAAAATAATTCTGTTTGTCTTTGTGATTTAATCATGTTTTTTGTATTTTAGTTTTAAATTATTTTTGTAGAGTTTTTGAATTTTTTTAATGTGTTGTTTTTTTAAAAATAAAAAAAATATTATTTTAATACATTTTCAAGCAGAAATCAATTTAAAAAACAGCATCTGTCACACATCTAAATAGACTTTTATTTGGTACAATCAAGGAAGTGTGGTTATAATTGATTTTTCCAAAGACAATGTAATATAATTTTTTTACAAATAAAATGTTTAATATCATGAAATTGTTGAAATATTCTTATGTCAATCACATTCAAAAAAATAAAATAAAAAATTTATTTTATAAGTTTTTATTTTTTATTCAAAGTTTCATTTAGAATGAATTTTTAATGTTATTTAAATTAATTTTTAACTTTTGACTAGAGTCATAAAAATATTTGATTAAAGATATTTTGACTTAAATTATAATTTTTTATAAAATTGAATAAAATTTTAAAATTCTAAACTTTTAATTCTCATATTCTAACTTATGCAGTATATTTTAAAAAAACAATTTGAGATATTTTTATTAAACATACTTTTAACTTAAAATTGTTTATTTATTTATTTTTTAATAAATTATCTATAAACAAACAACTTTTTGAAATTTTGAGCAAACATCAACCTTGCCGGTGGAAAAAAGAGCCGACCATTACATTTTGCAAGATGATTAGGCGAGGAAAGCATAATACTAGAAGGCTGATTGGGCCCTTTAGGTTTGGACAGAGGATATATGGGCTTAGCAATAGTGAAATCCACGAATCTAATGGATTAATACAAACATCTCTAGTAGAATAATTTTTAAAAAATAATATTTACTTGAAAATATATTAAAATAATATTTATTTTTTTATTTTTTAAAAAATTATTTTTAATATTATCATATCAAAACAATTCAAAAAATTAATTTTAATTCAAAAAAATATTAAATTATTAAAAAACTTGACTAGCTAAAAAAATTTAACTTCAAAAAAGGAAAAAAAACCAATGCATTTAGATTATTATTTGAATCTTAGATCTCTCATATTTACTAACTTTACCAACTCACCTACATTAATATAAATTGATTTAATTTAGTTTGAAAGAGTAGATAATTAAATCACACATCCATTTATTAATTTAGATGCGTATAGGAACATGACCGAAACAACATTTCATTAAAAAATAAAAATTAAATCTTATATGGATATTAAAAATACCCATGAGTTGGATTTATATTACTAATTTTTAAGAATTTATATTTAGAAGTAGACCTACAACATGAAATATAGATGCCATGACATCTTTAATATTAGGTCTGTTTTTTATACCTTAGGAATAGAGGGTCATGGTTTTTTCTGGTTGGGTTGCATTGAGCTTATAACCTGAGTTATAGGATTGAAAGGTTAACTCGAGTGATATTGATCCTTTTTTTTTCTTTTTTAACACTAATTTTCTTCTTCAATTTTATTCTTTTATACTTTAGATTTGTGAAGTTGTTGTTCATGTTTTCTTTAAATTTATTTCTATGAGGTTATCTTGGTGGTAATGAGTTTGTCCATTTAGTTAGGGTTTGCTCTAGATTTTTATTGGATTTGATCTTTTTAAATTTGAATTTTTTTCTAGTTTTGTTGTTGATCATTTTTTATTTTGGCATTTAGCTTCATAACTTTCCCCAACATACCTTTTATTTTGTTTTTCCATTCATGCGATCCGAGTTATAAAATTTGATAAGCTAACTCAAGTTTATTGGTATTTTTTATTATTATTTTGCTAATTAATTTGTTTTTTCAAATTAAGTTATACACTGAGTCTAGAACTCGCATGTCTTTTCAGTTTGCTTTTTTATTTTTAATAACGCCTCATGAATAAACGGATTGTCGGTTTGGTAAGTATACTTAAATCAAAATATATCCTTGTTTTTTTTTTCCTTTTAATAAACACTCTTTTCTTATCATGATCATTCTTTTTTTTCTCTGGTCATTTTTTTTTTAGATAAAACAAACTTATTTAATGCAGCCAACTCGAATCACAGTTTTTTTCTTCTTCTTTTTCTTAAAGCACACCAGTGGCCTCTTTTCACTCTTTTTTTTTTTTAATAACGTTAAGATTTCTTTTCCAGACTTGTACTAGTAATTATTTGGACTAGAAATCATAGTTTTTTTGATCGGGTCTTACCAGGTTAAGTGAATCATATCAAGTTTTTTTTTTATTTTTTTAAATTAGGTCTAATTTTAATATCGAATGAGTTAGGTCTTGCATCGACCCATCAAGCTAGGTGATGTTTCAAGCAATATATCTTTGTTTCTGCGTTTGAAAAGCGCTTTTGATTAAAATTTAAATTTTTTTTATTTTTTTATTAACTTCAAATTAATATGTTTTTAGTGTTTTCAAATCATTTTGATGTGCTGATGTCAAAATTAATTTTTAAAAAATAAAAAAACATCATTTATATGTATTTTGACACGAAAAGCTATTTGAAAAGCAACCGCAACCTCACTGTCAAACAAATTATTTAAATATGAATATGAGAGATGGTACAAGCAATGCTTATTGAATTCTGGCTCTTAATAATTAGCCATCAACTGTGCTTGAGGGAAACTAATTGGAGGTCGATCGCAAAGTATTTGATAACTTAATAGGCCTCTCTCCCATAATATATACACTGCTCTTTAATTATTTATGATAATGGTATCTATGAATTTCAGATATATAATAGTATAACCATAATTATATTCAAATGAAAAAACAATAACATCACCTATCTAATATCCATCGGATATATTTTAGATACTTATTATTTTAAAATAATTTAATTGAATAAATAATTTTTAATTTTTAGAATCAATAGCTTTAATAAATTTCATTATATAAAAAGACATTATTAACATATAAATATATCATTAACAATAACCAAATAGGTTGAGAAATAATAAAATATTTCTAAAATATACATGTTCATAATATAATTGAAAAAATTGCATGATACTAAGAAAAAATAAGGATTGTGTATGTGTTATTTATTTATTTAATGTCTCTGTCATTACCTTTTATAAGAATATTATTCAACTTCATAAACTCCTAACAAATCAATATCATACTTTGATCTTCGTTGACAATATATTTAAAGAGTAGTATGATTTTTGTACGTGTATACAACAATAATATATATATTTTTATAGAATAATATAAATTATATTTTAAAATCTGTTAAAAAATAATATAAATCATATCTGAGACATCACCTAATAGTTTAAGCTTTTGGGTTGAATTGGTTCTTTGACATGGTATCAGAGCCTTGATGACCAAGTGATCTCAAGTTTGAATCTCACCATCTCTATTTATTGATAAAAAATTAACATAAGGTAATGTGAGTCTATTCAAGTTTCAAGTCTAAAGGGTTTTCACTTGAGGGGTGTGTTAGAAAATAATATAAATCATATCCTGTGACCTCACCTAATATCTTAAGCTATTGGGTTGATGGTTTTTTGACAAGATCTCATCTAAAAATTTAAGTTATTGAGTTAAGTTGATTGACATGATATCATAGTCTTGATAACTAATCGGTGTTTAAATTTTACTATTTTTATTTATTTGATAAAAATTAAGTAAAATATATATAAATATATTCAAGTTTCTAGCCTATAAAGTTTTTACTTTACAAAATATATTAAATAATAATATTAATCATCTCTTAAACTTCGCATAGTGAATTAAATTATTGGTCCAGTGACTTGAATTATTGGTGCAGTTTATTCTTTCACTACTTTTATATTATATAACTAGTGGTCTCCGATTGAGAGGGTACACCAGATGCATAAAGTTAGCAGGAAGATTTTTTTTTTTTATCTTTTGAGCTTTACTAACCACATATTGCCTGAATTTGCAGGCAGCTCTTGAGTGAATCTGTCAAGTTTCACCATCCCATGATATTGCAATAATCATTCATTTGTGTTTCTACTGTGCTTTTGAGCTTTACTAACCACATATTGCCTGAATTTGCAGGCAGCTCTTGAGTGAATCTGTCAAGCTTCACCATCCCATGATATTGCAATTATCATTCACTTGTGTTTCTACTGTGCCAATTAAATTTGTGCTGCCACTAGTTTACTATTCCAATGATAATCTTCAACATATATCATGGATTTTGTTATAGTTATATTCCTGCCTGAACAACAGGAAGCTTATCGCAAATTCCTGAGGGCATGATCAACAAGTGCCAAATGGGTTATTGAGCTTGGAGTCCATTTGCATTTATTTACTCTCTTCCTTTCCTCTCTGCCTATGAAGTGGTTCATCAGGCGTCTCGTTTATAATGAAGAAATTACAATAACGAGAAGCAATAATTAAGAACAAGATGTCTAATACACGTCCAAACCCAATCGATCAAGTAATGTAAAGTATTACAAAAGAAATTGGGGTTACAATAAACATGAAAAAATACACAAGACCTAGGCAAACAAACTTGCCTGGTTATTGGAACACAACACACAGAATGTAACATTGCCCTTCCTCTAAGACATTAACTGTAAGAAGAAAGCATTAACTAGAAACCCAACAACAAGATCACGTTTTGCAAATACACCGACAAGCTACACAAAACAAATGCAATATGGGCCAGAAATTATATTTTTCATTCACATTTGAAGCCAGGAGGGATAGATTTGCCACATGCACTAACAAGTACGCTTAGAGCAACCGGCACATTCAAGTTAATTCCAAGCACACTAGCTTTAATAGCAGTGCAAAGACACAAGGCAACTTCCAAGTCAGCCAAGCCTTCAAGCAGAGGACAGCACTTTGTATAAGGTGGGCTTCCAACAACAACATTAACAAGTCCAAGGATGTCAGCACAGGCTCCTAACTTCAATGTGTCTCTGGGACAAGTTTGTTCTGTTGGGGGAGTCTTAGGTTGGCAAGGACCGCAAGCACTGGAGAATGTTGAGAAGAAAAGGAGGGATAGGATCAAAATGGTGGCAGTGAGTTTCTCGGAAGCCATGGCTACAGCTAGAGTACTGCTACTGAACCAAGTAGGAATTGTGAGATTTTAGGGGAGGAGTGCCTCTTTAAAAGGAGAATTGTGAGGTGGGAATTGTGAGATTGATTGAGTGGAAGATGGCACAAAGGGTTGATATTGCACAGTTTACATTTTTGTTTGCATATGGTAAAGAAGAAGCATGCTTTTGCTCTAGCTAGTGCTAAGATATTATCAGCGCAATCACTCTTTGATAAGCGTTTTTTACAAGAACAAACAACAAACCCCATTCTGTGTCAAATCTTCCTTTTCCAACATCCTTAAAAAGAGATTTTGATCTCTATTTATCTTCTAATTGTCTTCGACGTATGTATGTATATGGTTTTTCATTTTATAATTATTCTGTATAGGTCACATTATACATTATATAATTTAATCAGTATTAGTGCATTGAAGTCTAAACATATATAGAAACCAAAAATGGTGTGCAGTAGCTTTTGTATTTTTGCTATCACAAAGGAAAACGTTTTTTTTTTAATCAATGTGGGTGTTGGGGTGAGCTTGCGTGTACTTCGACTAATCTCGCGAGCACTGAAGTTAACAACCATGTAAACCTCTAGTGGCCATCATATTAATAACCATATGGCTCAAATCAGGGATTACAGGGGGAATAAACTTTCTAATCCCAAATTTTTACCACTGAACCACCTACTAGGTGGTTAAAAACACTTTTGTTTTTTATACTAAACTCCAAGTATAATTATGTTTCAATAAAATAATCTATTTTTCATTCATGAAAATTTATTTTTTATTTATTTTGTATAAAAAAAATTCTATTTTCAACAATTTTAACCTAACATGTGTTTTCTAAAATTTATTTTTTGAAAAACCACAATAAAAAATAATTTTCAATCTATTATTTTGTTAATCATAACCACAAAACTATCACCTCACCAACCACGTAGAAAGGAGACCAAGAATCCAAATGAACTTGGGCAAAGAATTCAAATGAACTCAGGCAAGTGGCAGTACATCGAGACAATGTTATTTTCTGAATGGAATCCAGGTTGTGATCATGAATCCTTTTTTTGGGGTGTCTGTGTCCCGTAGTATTTTGTCCAGTATTTCCAATAATTGAAGCCCTTATACTACACCAGTTTTAAGTCACGTGAAACCGATAATTTGCAGTCGGACCGGACCGGCCGTCGTTGATTGAAATGCCTGTGCAGATGTCTCTGTCGTCGATGCTGGTTGAACGCCTCTATCGTGTGTACTCTTTGAAGGATTATTCCGAGCTAGCTCTTCCCGATTCGTGTGACCCATTCGGATCCAACTGGTACAATGCTTGTCGATTTAAAGTTAATTTCATTTATTTTTTTTTTAAAAAAAGTTTCTTCGTTACTCTAATTTTGGCCTATTTCATTGTAAAAGAAAAGAAACTCCGAGTTGTCACCATTAATGGATTGTGAATGCATACAAGATCTGCCACAATGAGGCTCATCATGTCTTCGAATAGTTCCAAGCTAATTAAAAAAAAAATATTCCCTATCAGTACCAAGATGCTATTTAAACACTATAAATACATACATACATACACATATATATACATAGATACATACATGCATGCATGCATAAAGCGGTTATGGCAACAAAAACAAAAAAGGCTGAGATGTCAACATCTATTATTTAATAGTGAAAGCATACAGAATGTCACATGCATGGTCATCATATTTGCAACCTTCATGTGCTAGATTTTGTCCATCCATATATCATCTCCAATCTCAAGGCTATTATTTTATATGTATTTGTCTGGTCACCGGTGCCTGGTGGTGATTACGGTGGAGCCACGAATTCCGTTTGAATGGCATATAGCTGTGACATGGTTGATGTCTGGTGGAGGAAACTTCATCTATCTTTTATGTGAGGTAAGAGATTTCAATTTTTATCGTGTTCATCAATGGGCAATTTTTCTTCCTTGTTTTCTTCGAAACATACTTTTTCAGAAAATGATGGATTACCTGTGATTTCCAGCAGAATCAAGAGGCTTTTATTTTTTTTCAACATCCTGCATGTTGAAAATAAAATATTATTTATATAAATCTTTTTTTTTTATTTGCATCCTTATTTTTTTAACACCCTTCTTCTTTTTATTTAATATTATATTTTAATTGGTTCTACATGTACCTCTCGCGATGTTAATAATAAATTCTAATATTAAATTAATACTTGATTTCTAAAATAAAATTTAATTTTATTGATTCAAATCAGTTAAAACTTTAAAAATTAAATTTCAAACTAAATTAAATACTCAATCTATTTTATTTTTAAAAATAACATCGGTATCTCAGCTATCCCACTCTAACTTTGGTTTATTATTATTGTTATTATTATTATTATTTATTAGCACAAATAATTTTTGTTTTATTTTATTAAATACATGAATCAACTTTAGTTTTTTTTTATGTCAAGAAACAATATGCTCTATATGGCACGGGGAATCAAGCTAGTTTGTATGGAATCCGGTTGGTATGTGGATTTGAGGGGAAGAATTGGGGAATTTAATAATTGCGTAATGTTTTTTTATTTGCAGCTATTTTCTCATGTCCAAAGCCTTAGCCTTGGTGTACATTTGCTGTCATCGAACCCCCAATGATGTTGGCTTGGACAGCCTACCCACTTGGAAGATTGATCGAAGCTCGAAAGCCTTGCCTGGCATGGCCTGCTTGGAACTTCGTTAGGGCCAGATGAGTCATGGCTGTTGCTATGACCCAACAATACCTGTTTCCATCATAGGACGGTCTTGTTCAGAAAATTCTTTATTTTTTTTAGATCATTGTACAAAAACAACAATTATTCCTATGAAATGGGATCTCATACCAAAACATATTTTAGAAAGATGTTAAAATGTGGAACCTTAAATGCTACAGAAAACAATAGTTGTTGGGTGTGTTTGGAAAAGCGGTTGAAACCGTATTTTTCAAAAATTTGAATTTGTTTTTGTTAAAATTTTTTTTTATGTTTTCAAATCGTTTTGATGTGTTGATGTAAAATAATTTTTTAAAAATAAAATAATATATTTTTAAATAAAAAACACTTTAAAAACTGCAATAATTATCGCACTCCTAAACACTCTCTTTATCACATGATTCCTCTTACTTCAAAACAGTTTTTTATTTGAGAGTATAAGCATGAGAAATTTCAAAAAAGAAGAGAAAATAAAACTTATGACCCATCAAAATAATAAGAATATTTTTACATAAAATTTATCTTTTCTATTTTTTTTAGAAATAAATTCATAAAATAACTAATAAAATACTACTGATTACTCTCTTAAAATTTAAAATTTTTCAGAATTTATCAGCTTATATATATTCTCTCTCGAGTAAGAGATTGTTTCAAAATGAGGGGAATCAAATGATCAAAACTATTACTTTCTCGAGCATCTAAGGTTCCACATTTTAACGTCTTTTTAAATTTTGTTTCGTCTGTGATCGAATCTCAAGAATAATGATGGTTGGCTCGGAAATAAAGTTGTGCGAAGGATGTCATTTCGAGAGTCATCTCGAATATTTAATCGATATGAAAAGTTCTGGTATCGACTCATTTCAAAATTTTATTTCGGAGTTAGTGTTATAATAAACAAAATTATTTTATACACTCAAAGATATTTATTTTTTATAAATTCATTATCTCATGTTGCCCGCATCACTTAATTATTTAACAATGTAAATATTTACCGCACCGCATAAGAAAACAATATTTTTTTGGGGAACCCCGGCCTGGGGGGGGGGGGGGGCGCCGCCGGGGGGGGGGGGGGGGGGGCCACAGCGCGTAAGGCTATTAAAACAATACATATATTAGACTATATAATTATAAATATATGTAGTCAAATTACTTTAAATATATTCAAAATCATTTAAAAATAAAAGAAAATGTTAATATTCAATAAATATAGAAAGATTTTAGAAAAATCAAATAAGGAATTATAATAAAAATTATACATGATTACGATTGATCAAATGTAATCAATGTTATAAATGAAGTATTGAAGAATTTTAATTAAAAAAGAAATCACTCTTCAATTAATGGAATAGAATTGTTAGGAAATATCTCAATTAGTGGAATGAAATGAAATTGTTGTGATAATGATAATGATGATGTGATGATAAGAACAACACCACCACCACCACCACTGACAATAATAATAATAATTACATAACAACAACAACCATGTCAGATCTATATGTTTGGGCCTGACAACATGTGTTACCCAAGTGTACTTGGGTCTGACAATATCCCTGACCCAAATTTACTTGGATGTGATAAAATATTAGATTCATGTTAGTTGAGTCTAGTAACATGCCAGACCAACGTTACTTGGATTTGACAAACATGTCTTGCCCAAGTTTACTTGAATAACACTAAAAATAATAACAATAATAATAAGCACACTAACAACAACAACAACAACAACCATGTCTGACCTAAGTTTACTTGAGTCTGACAACATGTCAGACCCATGTTACTTGAGTCAGGCAAACATGTTTAGACTTTTGTTATAATAATATAAATGGAAATTGATTGTTATTGTCTTGTGTTCAGTATACACTAGACAAGATGAAGTGAGATTTTATAAAAATTCAATCCGGTCATTAATTATTTTTAATAATTTAATTTAGTCTTTGATAAAATTTCTTAGTCCTCTAATTATATAGTACATATAATTCAATCCCTAAATCAAATTGTCTTTTTTGCAATTAAACCCTTGCGTGTAAATATTTATTTTAATAAAATTGTCAAATCTTAGCCTATCATATTAAGAAAATTAAATGTTTGATAAATAAATTATAAACAACATATATATAATTAAAGAAAATTAAGTCGTATGGTGGTTTTACTGTTGAAATACACACTTTCCTTGAATCATTGTGGATTGGAATATAATTTTTTTAAATTTTTTTTAATTTGATCCTCAATTTTTTATTAGCACAATTGAACCCTCTTGTACCCAAATTAGCATTCAATCACCTTTTTGTTTTGAAGAATGAGCTAGATTGAAATATAAAGGACTAGAGTGAAAAGGTTGGGGAAAATAGAGAGCGACTTTAAATCTCATTTGAAAAGTTTATTTAAGCCCCCCATCTTTTTTAGTTAATAGGTGATTGATCCCTTTAGTTGTTTGAAATTTAATTTTGATACCAAACTTTATTTCCTTCATGTCTCAATTTTTTTTATGAAAGAAGAGAGAGGTTCGCTGGATTTCGGTGTAGAAAGATAAACTCGTCATTGACAACGATTATGACCACCAAAATAGTTGATATCAATAACAATGAGTTCTTTTTTACGAGAGGAGTTTTACCTAGGTGTTTGTTCCCTGTAACTTGCTTGAGGAGGCAAATCTAACCGCAAGAATATTTTCAGGTTCGAGTTAATTTTGATGTTTTGAGCTGTTTTTTGACATCATTGTCATGTTTTTAAAGGTGATTCCAGTGTTTTCTAGATATTTAAAATAAAAAAATCTGTTGAAAATAAATTATTTAGTAAAAAGAAAAAAACTGAGGACCTATTTTTCATACGAACTCTAGTCTTCGAATTCTACATAAAGCAATATCTTTTTTATTTTTTTTCAATAACCTGCGGCGTACCACATGCCAACGGACTAGTAACCTGTTCAATGCCCGTTGAAGGAAACACAAACAGTGATCGACACCCGTCTCATTAAAAGTGCAACAATGGTTGTTGGGTGCCCCTCCGCTCCTCTGGGACGTGTGCTATGAATGATCACAGGCCAGCAATGCATCATAAATAAATACATGAATGTGATATTCTATTTTGTTAATTAGTTAATAAATGTTTATATTATTATCCATTGTAGACCGGTAATGAAAGTCAACTAAATACCTCAAACTTGCAGACACCACATTCCCAGTTGCTTCTGCCTGTACTTTTGTATCAAAACGAATATTAAAATTGAAGAATTACTAATGATATAGCTTTCAATTTAAAAATATAAAAAAATAATTTAAAACTGAAAAACTTAATTTTTTTTCAAAATACTACTTTTCATTTGGAAATATATTCAAAAATATAAATTTTTTAAAAACTATTTTTTTTATTCAAAAAAATCTAAAAATATTAAAATAATATATTAATTTAAAGCAAATAAAAATTAAAAGTTTTTCAAATTTTAAAAACGAAGAATTACATGTCCTTAGCAATATTTACTTTTAATTAATTTATAAAAATTTACTCCATTAAATTGAAGTGACTAGTTGACGTAGTTAAATTTTAATAATATTTTAAATTTTTAATCCAATTCAATGTTATTTTATTTATTTTTATTTTTTTATATTTAAAATAATATTTTTTTTAATATATTCAAGTACATGATGATAGGTAACTTAAGTGTATGTTTGAGAGAGTTTGATGGATGATATGTTTTAAAGTATTTTTTATTTAAAGATGAATTAAAATAAATTTTTATATTTTTTAAAATTTAATTTTAATATAAACATATTAAAATAATTAAAAAATAATAATAAAAATAATTTAAAAAAAATAAAAAAATAATGGTCTAATCAACATCTCTAACCTAATCAGCTTTCAATATAAATTTTAGAGGATATTTAAAAATGTAGTTGTGATTTTTTTTAAAATATTTTTTATTTAAAAATATATCAAAATAATATATTTTTTTAATATTAATGCATCAAAATGATCCGAAAATAATAATAAAATATTAATTTAAAATAAATAAATAAAATAAAACAATTAATTTTTTTAAAAAATACTTTTAAAATACAAAAAGAAACAGTTCCTCATACATAATCGGATCCGAACGGTTGTGACAGGTATTCTCATCGTAAGAATTCTCCCAATTTTTTTAATTAACCTTTCCGCCAAAACTTCCACCCTGTCAATCTGCAATCTCCAGTTTTTACACCATTCCCATCACTTTTCGCTTCTATTTCTTTCCACCCTGTCAATCAATTCAAAAGGAAACTTTTTTCAAAATCCTTAATTAGATCCCCGATGGCGATCCTGTACGCGCTAGTGGCGAGGGGATCCGTGGTGCTAGCGGAGTTTACCTCGACGGCGACAAACGCAAGCGCGATTGCCCGGCAAATATTGGACAAGATACCAGGCAATGATGATATCAACGTCTCTTACTCTCAAGATCGTTATATTTTTCACGTTAAACGCACCGATGGCCTTACCGTTCTCTGTATGGCCGATGAAACCGCCGGCAGTAAGATTTTATTTCATTTCCCTTATTTTTTTTACTTCGATTAAATTTTGATCGATTAGGGTTTTTAAGTGTTTTAATTATGTTGCGTGAGAAATTATTTGGTACTCTCTGTGTAGTCGAGGGTGTCGGGTCTCGGAAAGAATCAGAATTTAAAGAAACATTGGATTCTAGGACTCAAAACTGAAATTAAGTTCATCTCTTCGTCTGGGAATTTCAGACGAATTAGTTTCTCTATGGCTAGGCCCTAAGGACCATTTAATTATCTTTGAGAGCTGCAGAAAAGACTGGATTTTAGAATGGTAGCTGACGCTACTGTGATTGTTGGAGAATGAGTGAAACTTTGCAACTTAGGTGAGGACTGGAAATGAATTGCTTGTAGGAAAGTTATGATGTTGCCGTCAAAAGGAAAGTCATTTATATGCTGGGACTGGGGTGATCGCGTGGTATTACCTTGTTGTGGCTTGGACACGATTACAATTACCGTGTATTGATATTTTAGAGAGAGATGGAAACATGTGATTTTTAGTGCTCGATCGATTACCTGTTTATTTATTTGACAATTAATTGAATGATTTAGGATTGATTTTAAAGTGGGTCCAGGACATCCAGGTCGTAGGATGCTTGGTGTTAGTATAGAAAGTGAATGTACGGGAAAACTCATGGTATTGTTGATGTTATGTACAGGAAGAATTCCCTTTGCGTTTCTCGAGGACATTCATCAGAGATTTGTGAGGACGTATGGTCGTGCAGTTATTACAGCTCAAGCTTATGCCATGAATGATGAGTTCTCAAGAGTTTTGAGCCAGCAAATGGAGTATTTTACTAATGACCCTAATGCAGATAGGATAAATAGACTGAAAGGTGAAATGAGTCAGGTGAGCTTGAATGAATTATGATTGCTATCTCTTGAGGGTGATTGTTATGTAGTTTTCAATCCATAACTGATGTCTGGAATAATGTTTTATTTTAGATTTTGTTTTGTGAAATGTGGTTTCGATCCATTGTGCTGTTTTGTTGCTTTGTGAAAGTGTGGTGTTTTGGTGAAATGACTTATTTGTGGGCTTGAGTTCTACTTTGATATTGAATGATGAATTAATGGTATATAAAGGATATAAACCATTATTATCCTCATTGTTTGAGCAGAATCTTGGTATAATATTGAACAATTATTTTTCTGAATTTCCAGTTGAGGGGTCCTGCCTGAATTATTCGTTTTAAATACACTTGTAATTTCCAAATTTGTGGTGGTTGTATAATAGGTGAGAAATGTCATGATTGAGAACATTGACAAAGTCTTGGAGAGAGGTGATCGCTTGGAATTGCTGGTAGATAAAACAGCTAACATGCAAGGAAACACCTTCCGTTTCAGAAAGCAAGCTCGTCGTTTCAGAAGCACTGTATGGTGGAGAAATGTTAAGCTTACGTATGTTATTTAAATGGAATGTTTTTTTATCTATAACTACATGCACGTGTGTACTGAAGAAGTTTCTTTCAACATTGCCTACTTGAAATTAACATGAGATCTTTAAATGCTTTGCCCACTGACTAAATCATTTGCATCTTGCAGGGTTGCTTTGATTTTATTACTACTAGTGATCATCTATGTTGTGCTGGCTTTTGTATGCCATGGACTTACACTACCTACGTGCCTAAAGTAAGAGCAGCAGTTGAGTGAGATCTGATGTGCTTTGTGCTTGTATTTTTTGTTTATTTTTCTTAGTACAAGGGATTTTCTGTTTGAATTATTTCTCTTCTCAAAGTTGTATTAAATTTTCTTCTTTTGAGCAATGTGAAGTACATGAATTATCCGGGTGTGTTCACACACTGTGTATCAGACTGCCCTTGTGGAAACAAACTGATGCAAGTTGTATGTCTATTTAAGCGTTTGGTTGAGTTAATATTTATGAAGTGCAAATGTTTTGGTGTCCAATTTTGATGACTCTCTTTTCTGCTGAGGTGCTATACATGTTTCTGAATTGTTCCTTTGTCAAAAACGCCCTTCATGGGGTGAGCTGTGCTTGATATTCTTGACGGAACGAGAGGGGAAGGGACCTATTACGTTCCAAGAATTTTGTTTACCTTTTCTTCTCAGATTCCACTCAGAAAGAAGAACCAATCTTAGGATTGTATATAGCATTATTGTCACTAACATTCACTTGCCAATACCCTACAACATAATCTCGAGGAGTCGCTTATGCTTGAAGGATAATGATAGTTTGATATGTGCCCTCACTAAAAAAGGCATGGAATTTCTATATTTCATGGTTTCTACTTGCTTGTTCTCTATTTACTACTGGCGGTCCTAGCTACTGCGTCTGTTTCTGTTCATGGTCTGATAAGGATCATGGTGGCAAATGTGTCGGCATCCTCCCAAGCAATCAAATGGATAAAGGTCCAATATAATTTTTCGAGCAAATCAGAGAACCGAGGTGGTCCTCGCTGCTGCATGTTTGTTTAATAATGCTGGGAGTAAAAACAAACTGATCGAAACGGAATGAAGCTTGTCACATTTTGTCATAGCTAAGAAAGAAACTTGTATAACAAATTGGAAACTCCAAGGTATTTGTCCCCTCATTAAGTAAGACATCTGATAGGGTAAGTTTACTTTTTCCAAGCATTTCCAGACAGTATATGCGCTAACTTTGCATTTTGCTTTCATTATTAACCATTTTAGCAGCATATATTGTGATCTTTATTTGCATTTTCACCCAGCCATCATGGGATTCACCCCTGAGCCTACTTTGACTTAATCCCTAGTTACTAGGAAGAAAAAGTCTTTCGGAGGTAATTTTATGGGTGTAAATTGGAGATGGCCAGCCACATCATAAAGCCGAATGGAAGCTGTACAAAGTGCTTTTGGTGTCTTGCAAGTCGCAAGAAGTTTCCTTGCTCGCCCAATTCAATTAAATTTTCTGTCCTGCCTGCATGCGGATTTTGTTGGGGCAGAAAAAGCTATGTTTATCACTTTGTCTTTTTCTTTTTCTTTTTTCTTTCCTTTCCCTCTCAGCTACATAGTACAGAAGCCTGGTCCTGGAAATGACCAGGACCAGCGTGCCTTTCTGCTTACTGTGAGTAAGTAGTGCTGTTTGCATTATGAACCAAGGCTGTTGAACATGACACAACCATGCTCAACCAGCGCCAAATTGGAAAATAATGAATGCCACAAGGTCAAGAACCCAAAGACATGGGAAACCTCGTGTAAGACGCATCTCTTCCATTAGTAGCATGAGAAGACAGTGACGTAAAACAGACACAGCAACAGATTTTAAAAGAAAAAAACATTTTGAATTTCTAGCTTCTTTCCGCATTAGAATTTACACCAAGCTGTCCTCTACAGGATCGAATTTGTTCGTCAACTCTTCCAATTCGTGCAATGCAGTCTTATAATGACCTGAAGATCGTGCTCCATCCTCCACAACTGGAATGGCACATTTGTACAGATGGGTATACCAGTACATAGGGTTATCCGAGTCAACATCATTGGAATTGTGATCTATAAGACCCCTGCGCTTAAAATCTTTGCCCCAATATCGTGGTAGAATGTAGCGAGAAGGGACTTCTTTGACAATGTATGTTACTATTTATCCATCAACATTCACCTGCTTTGTGTTAAAACAAGAATACATCCCCTCAACTTCAGACTGGAACCTCTTAAAAGATTTATTTTCTGTGCATTTCAGAGAGCTGCGCCTCAAATTTACATCTTGTTTTCAACTCAAAGCTTGAATCTTTGGTCTCCAGATCTTCCATGGCTTCTTTCAAGTGTTTTTGGTGTAGGGAGAGATCATTCTTATCTACAAATTCTTTAAACGATGTATGCTTATGTACATAGCCATCAAAAAAAGGCATCACAGCCCTCATTTTCTTGGATGGGGATCATTCCTGCAAAGACTACGTCCTTTAAGTAGACCGGAACCCGCCTCTGTCTCTCTTCATACAATGTTTGAAGCCATATTTTATCGCCAAGACCATAACGAAAGACAGACAGGACAATAAATAGTCCTACTGCTCCCTACCAACATCAACTACTGCTAAAAGAAAGTTCCAATGGTGGTCGGTTTCTGCAATATTTCAACACAAATAGGATGGATGTCGGACCCTTAATGCCGCCGGTATCCGTTACATTCAGCAACAAATACGATCACCTGATAAAATTCATCTCAAGTTAAATTCTCAATCTACAGAAAGCAAACTCTTTCATATAAGTAAGTTCATCTGACTGAGCACACTAACTACCACCAAATTAATTCTCAATCTACAGAAAGCAAACTCTTTCATACAAGTAAGCTCATCTGACTGAGCAAACTAACTACCACCAATAATGAATTATTAGTATCCCTTACTTGCGTATTTTCCAAACATCATTCGATCTCTTGTAACAAATGTAGCACAAGTTACAAGGATTACATTACAAAACACCCTTAACACTTACGATGCGTACTAGCAATAATGTCAAGCACTACCATCCAATCCTTAGAAAGGACATGTGCTTCACATTTAAGTACATATTTGTTTATTTTTTAAATTTTTTTTGTTTATTTATCATTAAAAAATACAGTCAACAGAAAATACTTTCCGGTCAACGAAAAACATTTACGGAAAATATTTTTCAGTCAAAGAAAAATTTAACTTGATTTTTCCCTTTTGGCTATGTTTGTTTTCTGGAAAGTGGTTTCCGGAAAATCACTTTCCAAATTTTCATGTGTTTGTTTGCCATTAGGAAAGTTGGTAAACGGAAAACACTTTCCAGTCAAAGAAAAATTTGGCTTGGTTTTCAGGAAAGTGTTTTCCTGAAAAATCTGGGCAGAAAACACTTTCCGGAAGTTGTGAAAAATTTAGAAATGTCATTATTTGCTGATTATATCAAATTTGATCCTCAAACTTTTGATTGCTATATATATTTTGTTTTGAATATTTATTTTTTAATTTCATCTCTTAAAATTTAATATTTATATTAACTTTTGTTCTTATTTTTATAATTGCTATTTGCTTTTTTCTTATCATTTTTTTATTGAAATTTTTTATCTATCAAATTTGGTCCTCGTTCTTTTGATTTTACTTATTTTATTTGAAATAATTTATGAAATGTTAATTATTATTATTTTAATTTCTTCATCTTTCAATTTTTTTTATTTTTTATTTGATCTCTATTATTTTGATTATTATTTATTTTATCTAAGATAATTTATGAAATTATATTTTTTTTCAATTTCATTCTCATTCAACTTTTTAATTTGTAAGATTTGTTCCTCATTATTTTAATAAAATTGAAAAAAATAAAATATTAATAAGTTATTTTCCAGCTCATTTTCCATAACATAACCAAAAACTGGAAAGTGTTTTCCAACTTATTTTTCATTACACTACCAAATATCAAAAAATACTTTTCTGGAATTCACTTTTAAAAAAGAAACTACTTTCCAGCAAACAAACAGAGTCTAAAATTCTTGTTGAATATCTCAAAAGTTTGGTACTTTGTACCATAAACAACATAACCCTTTTCATCTCCAATAATATCAATCATAGTTATTAAAATTATATTAACTCGAGATTCATTCAATTTGAGACTTAACTTGAATTATTTTTTTTTAAATTAGTTTAAAATATGATTTTTTCCTCTCTAAAATTTTATAGCTTTACAGGGTTCAAAGTTTTTACTTTCTCTGCGGTTCAACCGATATTATCAATTGAAACCCTGGAAAATAAAAATAGAATTTCTTACATCTAAAATTGAGTCAAGACTTGAAATTGAAGTGGGGATTTTAGAGGATCTTACAATGATTACTGAGTCGGGAAGGAATCGACAATGATTTCATATGTGGGACTGAGTGAGTTTTGTCGGCAGAAAAAAAATTGTGCGTGTAAGAAATCTAAAGCTTCAATTACATAAAGCAAATATTAAAGGATGAATGAGAAAAAAATTGAGATAAGCTTGCATAGAAGAAATTAAATAAAAAATAAAGATTAATTCTCAAGAAAACTAAATGGTGAAAGGATAAAATGAAAAAAAAACTATTTAAAAAAAAAAGCATTAAAAAATACTTAAGTCAACCTGAGTTAACTTGATTAACCTGTAACTTGGGATGTAAGATTTGGATAACCCAAAAAAAAAAAAAGTGAAAAAAATCACGAATCTCAAGGTCATGACGACTAATGAAATTTTAAAAAAATTGAAATTAAATCTGGCTAATCTTTGAAACTTGTGACTTGTGTCATGAGACTGATATTACAACATAGAAGGCAAATAAAAAAAATAATGAAGGAAAATTCCTAATCATCCAAAATTAAAAAACAAAATAAATAATAATCAAAAGAATGATGATCAAATTCGATAAAAAAATTAAATGAAATAAAATATTGAGGGATGAAATTGAAAAAACAAATCAAGAAAATGATTAAAAATAAAAAAAAGAATAAAAAGAATGAGGATGAAATTGGATATAAAAATCATATGAAATAAATTTTGGAGTGATGAAATTGAAAAAAAATCAATAGTTGATTAAAAAACAAAAAAAAATAGCAATAAAAAAATCAAATTTGATACAAAAATTAAATGAAATAAGATGTTGATGGATGAAATTGAAAAAATAATCAATCTAAAGAAACCTCAAAAGCAAAACAAATAATAATAAAAAGAATGAGAACTAAAATTGATATGAATACAAATCGACATAATACATTTAATTTTTAAAAGGGTTGATGCAGAATCCGATGCTAGGGGAAAAATGGGAGGAATAAAAAAAAATCTATTAAAGCCCAATAATTGCTTCGTTGTTCGCTTGTGCCTGACCATCAGTAAGAGAATGATATGATACTTTCAACTCCATTATTAAAGGCAACATTTGATTGTCGGGAGGCACTGTACTTGCTGTTCAAAAAACATGAACGCCTGTTACTCATTGGCAGGTTTGGAAGGTGCCAACCGCTTTTTTTAATTATATTTATATATATTAAAAGACTAAACTGTCTCTCATTCAAATTAATTATAACTAAAAAAACCATAATAAAAATATAAAAATGCACTTAGATGTCAATTTTATTTTATTTTATTTATTAATTTTAAAGGCAATATAATCATCTCACCGCACAATCAAAGCATTAAAAGATCAAAAAGCTCCTAAACCCTGATTTTTTCTAATTTTTTTTAAAGGGTGTTTAAATCATTTCACCATATACCGAAAAATATAAAAAATTAATTTATCCTCAAATCAATATAATAATAATAAATAGAACTCGTGGAAAAAATTGTTTAACCTTTATTAACCATTTAGATATTTTATTTGAGAAGGATAAAATAATTATTTTTATGTGTTTTTACAGGTAATGACTAAGCCCTTTTATTTATTTATTTATTTTTAATTGTAATCACACATGCAAAAGAGATGGATGAAAGGAAGGAAGCTGTTCGATTATATAGGTTTTCGACTAGACATTTCAATCGATTAAAAAAACAACATAAATCTTACATGCAAAGTTAATATATATAAATAACTTCCTTCCTTCCACCAAGCTAAAAAGAGAATTTTAGCTTAATTCTTGAAAATAGTTGATCGAGCTTAGTAAAGTTTTTTATTTGTTTAATTTTTATTTTTAGAAATATTAAAGAGTGTTTTGAGTTCGTGAGTGTGTTTATTAAGGTCCCAAGAGGCGTAGCGTGATGGCAAAGGGTTTGAGATCTGCATAGCAGGTCTCGAGTTCGAGTCAGAGTGTGCACCTCTTGTAAGAACCTGAGACAGTCGGGATTTAAAAAAAAAAGTTGTCCCCAAGGGGTGTAGCGTGATGGCAAAGGGTTTGAGATCTGCACAACAGGTCTCGAGTTCGAGTCAGGGCGTGCACTTCTTGTAAGAGTCTGGAACAACCGGGGTTTTACTTCCTCACCTGGACCCACAAAATGCACTTTCCAGAAAGGTGAGGTTTATTCGAATAAAAAAAAAAGTATTTATTAAGGTTCCTTTAATATTTAAAAGTTGATTTCAAGTGAAATTAAATTGAAAAAAGTATTTTTTTATCCCAAAACTCGAACATTATTTTTTAATGATCATAGAATCTCCACCAAGCGATAGTTCGTTTGCCATGAAGAATGATTGCCGTCTACCATGACAAATGAGTGTCATCGATTATATATATATATATATATATATATATTTTTTTTTTTATATATATATATATATATATATGAGGTATGTTTGAGGTTTTTCATTTTTAGTCGGGCACGTGGACCTGCCCAAGGCAACAAAAGTTGATATTTTTTACTTTTCATTAATTTTTTAATTTAAATTTTAACTAATATCCCCTCTCTTGTTTTTTTTTAAATTATTTAATTTAACTTTTTGAAAAAAATAATTAATCTTTTAAGTTGTTTTTATAATTTTATAATAATTGTTGTAATTTATATTTAAATTTGTTTAGTTTAAATTTTATGTAAATAAGTTGTATTTACATGGTGCATGGACGCGTGAAAATAAAAGTGACCATAATTAACATAAAAAATAAAATAAAAAACATATATAAAATACAAAAGAATAGGTGGAGTAAAATATCTTTTGCTTCTTACAAGAAATATCAACTTTCCTTTTTAATATTTAATTAACATTAATAACTCTTTTTTTTTTATTTATCAATTTATATATATTTTTAATTTATTTTATTAAACATAAACACCATCTTATTTTTTTCAATTAAATTTTTTTAATGATACTGAAAAATACATCCATGAAGCTAATAACCTTTTCTCTCTCTCTCTCTCTCTTTCTTAAAAATAACTTGAAATTTTACTCATATTATAACACAGGTGGTATAGTAAAATAACTAAAAGGTTAAAGATTTCCATTTCCATTTTAATTTCTCAATGCACTCAAAGCGTAGAATAGCAAAGGCCGAATGTTGATAAGCCTTTGTGAATTGTCAATTGGGCTTCCATTTTCATCCCCAATGGCTATCAAAATCACAGAAGTTTGAAATTATTATTAAAATAATTTTTTTTTATTTTTTTAAAATTATTTTTTAATCAACAAATCAAAACGATCTAAAATATATAAAAAATTTAAATTTTAGCAAATAAATTTTTTTAAACTTTTGGGAAAGCCTGTTTAGTTTTGTATTTTAATTTTTTTTAAAATTTTTAATTTGTTTTAAATTAATATTTTAATTTTAATTTTTTTAGATAATTTTGATATGTTGATATCAAAAATATTTTTAAAAATTTATTTTCATGCATTTCCGCGCATGAAAAGTATTTTGAAAAGCAACTGCTATCACATTTTCAAATACCCCCAAGTAAAAAAAATTAAATTGAAGCAAGAATATTAAAAAAATTTATTTTTTTAAAAATACTTTTAAAATATAAAAATAAACAGGATCTAAATTGTATATTTAGAAACGCGCCTTATGCTTGCTATCAAAAATTTTTATATGTCATATATATATATAATTATTTTGATGTAATAATAGTGATAAATTTGAAAAAATTTTAAAATATTATTTAAATATATTTCTAAACAAAAAAAATTTTAAATACAATTATTCTAGCCCTTAGCCATTAAAAAAACCAGTAAGTAAATGCAGAAGAATTAAAAAAAAACTGATTTCTCATAATTTCCAGGAATCCTTGAACGTAAACACAAGTCGTACACGTGGGCCAGTTTGAACAGCCAACAACATAGAATATCTGGATCCTTCCACTCAATGGGCCCCGTTGATGTCCCTCGAAAGCAAATCTTCGATTATAAAAATCTAAACCTTTCTAATTTCAACAAATCCACACCCATAATCCTTCAATCTAGCTCACTTTAATATATAATTAGAAGCGGAAAACTAATAATATAGTCGATTTAAAGAATCTAAAAATATCCCGCCATTTTAAATGTATAATAAATGGAGTGATTTTTTATGGTGTAATTTTGATTAAAATACTTTGATTACCTCAAATAACATTTATTTATATGTTATTTTAAAACAATTGTAAATTCATTTAACATCAATATTAGGGGTGATTATTTTCAATTCGGTTTGATTTTTATAAAAAAAAATGACTAAACCGAATTTTTTTTTAAAAAATATCAAAACTGAACCGAAACCGGTTTAAACCGACAGTTTCGGTTTGTTTTTTAGGACAAAACCGGTTCAAACCGGTTTAACTCGGTTTTTTCAGTTTGGCTCGTTTTTTTCAGTTTTGGTTTGGTTTGGTTTTTTTGGTTTTAGACTTATAAAACCGAAATCGGATCGGTTGGTTTTTTTAAAATTTTAATCAGTTTTTTTCACAGTTAGGTTTTTTTGGTTTTTTTTTGTTTTTCTGGTTTAATTAGTTTTTCAATTTTTTTGTTCATCTTTAATCAATATGCTAATTTATTGATTTGAAATTTAATTTAGACTAAATTAAATCAACTTGGAAATTCGTTAATTCTTATCTTAACCTAGACCGAATTTTATTTTGATTTTGAATAGACTTGAATATTAACATGGTTAAACTAGAGTCAGACTCTTTAGGTTAATTTAAAAGATTATTTTAAGTTTTATTTTATTAAAATAATATTATTTTATTTTATTTTTAAATTAAAACAATATTATTTCAAAGTTACCTAACAAAATAGCAATTCAAGTGCTAGAATAGGTTAAATGGATTAAACATGGAGTTTCGATTTCATAAATATGTTTAATACAAGAGTAGTTAAATATTATTTAAAAAAATTATTTGTAATAATTCTTCAAAACAAATTAAATTGATGTTAAAAAATTATGATAATAGGTTTTGATTTTATTTTATTTTTTCTAAGAAAATCCACAACATACAAGCTCTTTTTTTTTTTTCATGTATTCGAAATCAAGGCAAAACAAAAAAGGAAAATGGCAAATGATACCCAACTCTTGAGAAAAAAAAATACTTTGATAAAATTAGCTCTTTTTACGGGCTACGTGTCCTTACTCCCACGTACGTGCATCATAACCAGGCCCCATGATGTAGACCCCACCTCCAAGTTTTCCTCAATCTCACACAGCGAAACTTGCACCTACGCCACATCGAATCCTGACCCCAAGAAGCCCAAAAAAAAAAAAAAAAAAAAAAACCAAAAAGAGAAAAAAAGAAAAAGAAAAGAGGGCAGGTTAACTACAAGTCCACAAGGAGCTCATTGTCCAGAACAGCCTCCTCCCTTTACCCTCACGCCCACACACCCCTCCTCTCTCTCTCCTTCTCCCTCTCTCTAAATTTTTTGATCAAAACTCTAGAGAGAGAAAAGTAAAAATAAAATAAATACTAAATAACACCAAACACCAAAAACCCCTAACAAACAATGAAACACCACACCACCACCATCGCCACTTCAATGGAAGCGGCAGCCACATCCTCATCCTGCTCCTCATCCGCCCCTACACCTTCCCCCTCCGACCAATCCTCTCTCGCCACATCATCATCCACTACCACAGCAACGCCAACATCAACCACCACAACAATTGACGATATCACCGTGGGGACCACGCGAGACGGAACGAACGGAGCGGCGGCAGAAGCCGTTACCATCGATCGGCGAGGGGAGTGTTCGGCAATCTGCAAATGGACGGTACAGAATTTTCCACGTGTCAAAGCTAGGGCATTATGGAGTAAATATTTTGAGGTAGGCGGTTACGATTGCCGTTTATTAATTTACCCTAAAGGTGACTCTCAAGCTTTGCCTGGCTACATCTCAATCTACCTTCAAATCATGGACCCGCGCGGTACATCATCGTCAAAATGGGATTGTTTTGCCAGCTACCGTTTATCAATTTTTAATCCACTCGATGATTCCAAAACTATACACCGTGATTCATGGCATCGGTTTTCCAGCAAGAAAAAATCACACGGTTGGTGTGATTTTACCCCGGCTTCTACCGTTTTCGATTCCAAATTAGGCTATTTGTTTAATAATGATTGCGTTTTAATCACCGCCGATATTTTGATTTTAAATGAGTCAGTTAGTTTTATCCGCGACAATAGTAGTAGCACTAGTAATAATGAGGTGCAATCGGGGGTTTCTTTATCGATTTCATCGAATTCGGTAGTTGTGGGACCAGTATCGGATGTGTTGAGTGGGAAATTTACGTGGAAAGTGCATAATTTTAGCTTGTTCAAGGAAATGATTAAGACACAGAAGATAATGAGTCAGGTGTTTCCTGCTGGGGAATGTAATTTAAGGATTAGTGTGTATCAGAGTTCAGTGAATGGTACGGATTATTTGTCTATGTGTTTGGAGAGTAAGGATACGGAGAAGACAAGTGTTTCGGATAGGAGTTGTTGGTGTTTGTTTAGAATGTCTGTTTTGAATCAAAAGGCTGGGGGGAGCAATCATGTGCATAGGGATTCATATGGACGGTTTGCGGCAGATAATAAAAGCGGGGATAATACAAGTTTGGGGTGGAATGATTATATGAAGATGGCTGATTTTGTTGGGGCTGAATCAGGGTTTTTGGTTGATGATACTGCCGTTTTTAGCACTTCATTTCATGTGATTAAGGAGTTCAGTAGCTTTTCAAAGAATGGGGGTTTAAATGGAGGGAGGATTGGGGGTGGAGCAAGGAAGTCTGATGGGCATATGGGGAAATTCACTTGGAGGATTGAGAATTTTACGAGGTTGAAGGATCTTTTGAAGAAGAGGAAGATTACTGGTCTTTGCATCAAGAGCAGGAGGTTTCAGATTGGGAACCGGGATTGCCGACTCATTGTTTATCCTCGAGGTATGCAACATTGTCTTTAGTATTATTTAGCTATGAACTTACCGTTGCTCATTTATTTTTATGCTAACAGACTTGGAGTATGCCTTGAATCTATTATGAAAATCCTGCTCTAATTGATGATTTTAAGACAAGTGCAGCTCGTCTCGATATGGATAGTTGAGCAGTAGTTCTTCCTACTTATGTGGACACAGAGAGCTTGCTTGCTATCTTTTTATAATGGTCTGTTATGCTGGATTTATTTGAAGTAGCTTCATTTTTTTTTTATATTAGTGATAAACTCACTTAACTGGATTAAGGTTTTACAAAACACCATGCATCATTGCATACCGCTTATAATTTAACTAGTTAAGTTTTGGTCCTTGGGCTGTGCTAGGAAAGAGAAGGTTTTCTTTGATTGCATGCATCATGTATTTAAGCTAATTGTACAATTGCTAGATATGTAAACCAAATTGACAGTTAACGCCTTCTCTCTGCTCACATGCAAAATGGTTTCAAGTTAATTTGTAAGCCAAACTGCAAGTTTTTTAGGAAAGTGAAGTGATGAGAAATTCCTGTATGCTTGGTGGTATCAGGGCAGTCTCAGCCACCATGCCACCTTTCAGTGTTTCTTGAAGTTACGGATTCACGAAATACTTCTAGCGACTGGAGTTGTTTTGTGAGTCATCGATTGTCAGTTGTGAACCAGAGGATGGAGGAAAAATCTGTCACAAAGGAATCTCAGAATCGCTATTCCAAAGCAGCCAAAGATTGGGGTTGGCGTGAATTTGTGACACTTACAAGCCTGTTTGATCAAGATTCTGGGTTTCTTGTTCAAGATACTGTTGTATTCTCTGCGGAGGTTCTCATCCTGAAAGAAACATCCATAATGCAAGATTTTACTGATCAGGATACCGAGTCAACTAATAGTGCTTCCCAGATTGATGGGGTTGGCAAAAGAAGTTCATTTACATGGAAAGTGGAGAACTTCTTGTCCTTCAAAGAAATAATGGAAACTCGAAAAATATTTAGCAAGTTCTTCCAAGCTGGTGGTTGTGAGCTTCGGATTGGTGAGTAGTTATCTTTGGTCATCTCTCAGCTGAAGTTCTGGTTGCAGCTGCCCTCTTTCTTTATTCAACTTATGGTATGTATTTTTTCCCATGCAGGTGTGTATGAGTCCTTTGACACCATATGCATATACTTAGAGAGTGATCAGTCAGTTGGTAGTGATCCAGATAAAAACTTTTGGGTCAGATACAGAATGGCTGTAGTGAATCAAAAAAATCCTGCCAAGACTGTGTGGAAGGAGTCATCTATTTGTACAAAGACATGGAATAATTCTGTCCTGCAATTCATGAAGGTGTCAGATATGTTGGAAACAGATGCAGGGTTCCTTGTACGAGACACTGTTGTTTTTGTCTGTGAAATATTAGATTGCTGCCCATGGTTCGAGTTTTCAGATTTAGAGGTTAGAATTAGTCTTTCTTCGATCATTTTCTGCTATTTTTATGTACTGAGATTCTTGTATGGTGATATGCCTGTTGGTTCATGTGTCTGCATCATGTTTCTGTGTGATTTTTAACCTTCAACATCATGGGCCAATGGAGAGAACTTTTGTGTCCGAGTTTTTAAAATATTTTTTTTACACCAGCCAGGCATTTTAGATGTCCTATATTTTACACTCTTTTTAAGTTATTTTATCTCAGAATTATAAGAACATTATTTGTTTTGGTTCATTGAGAGGCCCACTAGGCCTTGAACTACATAATGGGGGTAGTTGCACTCCACTCCCTAAACCCCACTGGCTCATCCCACATATTGGTAATTTTGTATGCACCTTTTTTTTGGTGCAACACATCAGGAAAATGCATGTAAGAGTAGTGCATGAAAACAATCATGAATCAATCCACCAGTTCAATGGTTCTGATATTTTTGTGTACCTTTCATGCATGCATTTTTGTGCTATAAAAATTTACTCCTATGCATCTTATTTTCAATAACCAGTACATTTGAACAAATTTGTTGGAGATCAGAAGCAGCATTTTTTATTTTGTTATCATATCTTCTTCATATGATGGCTGAATGTTTATGTTTGTTCTGCCTTCTGTTAGGTTTTGGCATCTGAGGATGATCAGGATGCTTTAACAACTGATCCTGATGAACTCATTGATTCTGATGATAGTGAAGGAATAAGTGGAGATGAAGAAGATATCTTTAGAAACCTTCTTTCCAGAGCTGGGTTTCACCTCACATATGGAGATAATCCTTCGCAGCCCCAGGTTACTTTAAGAGAAAAGCTTTTAATTGATGCTGGTGCCATTGCTGGTTTTCTGACTGGGCTACGTGTTTATCTTGATGACCCTGCTAAAGTAAAGAGGCTGCTTCTTCCAACAAAACTTTCCGGTAGCAATGATGCAAAGAAGGCCACAAAGGCTGATGAATCTTCCCCCAGCTTGATGAACTTGTTGATGGGAGTAAAAGTTTTGCAGCAGGCAATTATAGATTTACTTTTGGACATAATGGTTGAATGTTGCCAACCTTCTGAAGGAAGTTCAAATGATGATTCATCTGATGCACACCCAAAGCCTTCTCTTGATGGCAGTGGTGCGGCCAACCCATTGGAATCTGACAGGGAAAGTGGAGCAACAGAATCCGCTCGGTTTCCTGTACATGAAAGATTGGATTCTGGTCTAGATGATTCTACTAGAGCATCTGCTGTTCAGAGCTCTGACATAAATGGGACTGTTATGCCTGGACAAGCTCTTCCAGGACAGCCTATTCATCCACCCGTAACAACAGCAGGGGGTGCTTCAGGAAATGCTTCACTTCGCTCTAAGGTATGGATTTCCACTGCATAACTGTTTACTTTTCCTGTGTAATATTTTGGTTTATATTAATTACTTGGAGAAGTCGGACTTTCAGACCAAGTGGCCGGAACAATCTGAGGAGCTCTTGGGACTGATTGTCAACTCACTGAGGGCCCTAGATGGAGCTGTTCCACAAGGCTGCCCAGAGCCAAGACGAAGACCGCAATCTGCGCAAAAGATAGCTCTTGTGTTGGATAAAGCTCCTAAGCATCTGCAGCCTGACCTGGTTTCTTTGGTACCCAAATTGGTTGAGCATGCAGAGCATCCTCTGGTTGCTTATGCACTTCTTGAAAGACTTCAAAAGCCTGATGCAGAACCTGCATTGCGGATACCTGTAAGATAACTGTTGAATAGATAGACTTTTATAAAAGACTCCCTCTCTATTTTGACCAACTGCACATACTGTTCTTCTTTAAGTCTATTGCCAGATATTTCATTGTGTGATTTTGATGGTCATTCTTAGGTTTTTGGTGCTCTTAGTCAACTGGAGTGTGGCAGTGATGTGTGGGAGCGTGTTCTATTTCAGTCTTTTGATCTTTTGACTGACTCAAATGATGAACCTCTTGCTGCTACCATTGATTTTATATTCAAAGCCGCATCCCAATGCCAACATCTTCCTGAAGCAGTGCGCATTTCTTTCTCAGAATATCTTCCTCTGTTGTTTGACATGATCTCTTTAATGCTTATTTAAATTTCTCTGTTTTCTTTTGTAGGTCAGATCTGTTCGTAGCAGGCTAAAAATTTTAGGGGCTGATGTGTCCCCTTTTGTCCTGGATTTTTTGAGCAAAACTGTGAATAGCTGGGGAGATGTTGCTGAAACCATACTAAGAGATATTGATTGTGATGATGACCTTGGTGACAGCTGCTCAACATTGCCTTGTGGTCTTTTCTTGTTTGGAGAAAATGCATCTGCTGCTGAAAGGTTGCAGGTGGTGGATGAGCAGACATTCCATTCTAGCAGTCATTTTTCTGACATTTATATTCTGATTGAGATGTTATCCATACCTTGCCTTGCTCTTGAAGCTTCTCAAACATTTGAGAGGGCTGTAGGTCGAGGAGCAATTCTGGCTCAATCTGTAGCAATTGTCTTGGAAAGGCGTCTCGCCCAAAGATTGAATTTTAATGCCAGATTTGTTGCTGAAAATTTTCAGCAGGAAGATGCTATACTAGAGGGAGAAGCCAGTGAACAGCTGCGAGTTCAACGGGATGATTTCTCTGTTGTTCTTGGTCTTGCTGAGAGACTGGCCCTTTCTAGAGACCTTTGTGTGAAGGGATTTGTTAAGATGCTGTACACGATACTATTTAAATGGTATGCAAATGAGTCCTGTAGAGGGAGAATGCTAAAGAGACTTGTTGATCATGCCACCAGTACTACAGATAATAGTCGTGATGTAGATCTAGATTTGGATATATTGGCTATTTTAGTTTGCGAGGAGCAAGAGATTGTTAAACCTGTTCTGAGCATGATGCGGGAGGTTGCTGAACTTGCAAATGTTGACCGGGCTGCTCTTTGGCACCAGCTATGTGCTAGTGAAGATGAAATTATCCGTATGCGTGATGAGAGGAAAGCAGAAATTTCCAATATGGCTCGGGAGAAGGCAAATCTATCTCAAAAATTGAGTGACTCCGAGGCCACTAACAATAGGCTAAAGGTACCTGATATAATCCAGTTAATTAACATGTAGGAATTTTTTATGTGGAATTTATTAATGTTGATAATACTGTTGAAATGACAGTCTGAAATGAGGGCTGAGATGGATCGCTTCGCTCGGGAGAAGAAGGAACTTTCTGAACAGATACATGAAGTTGAGAGTCAGCTTGAATGGGTACGTTCAGAGAGAGATGATGAAATTATCAAGCTTACAGTTGAGAAGAAAGTTCTTCAAGACCGTCTTCATGATGCTGAGACACAACTCTCCCATTTGAAGTCCCGAAAACGGGATGAATTGAAGGTAGGACCATGAGATATGTTTTCCTTTATGAATGCTCTCGTTTTTTTACCACATCAATCCATTACTTCTTGTTTGTTATCTGAAGGTGAAATACTAACTTAGCCAACAGCTCATCTAGTTGTTTCTGGCTCGCTGTTTGGGATTTCTGGGGAGAAGGGGAAGGGAGGGGGATTAAGGAAAGGGATGGAAAGAGAATACTCTTTCCTTGTTTTGATTTATCAGTATGGAAATGCAAGTTAAAGAATATTTCTTTGTTTGGTTAGAGAATGGGAGAGAACGGTAACTATTTTCAAATTACTTTTATGTCCGCAGGGTATATTTTGCTAAATTAGTTAAAAGGTTATGATTGGAAGTTTGGGTCTGAAAGTTTTAAAGTTATTACCTCGCTTCCACTACTCCCAGATTAGGGGGAGACTTTTTACAAGAATGGAGGGAGTGGTAGTTAATAATATCCTGCCCCACCATTCACCTCTTTCCACAATGTACTGTAATTCCCTTAGAATCTTGGAACATCTTTTTTTGTAAATTTCAATTCCTGCAGTGAAAAAATGGAACTCCTCTGCCGTGCCAAGTCTTATCATATTTCTTTCTTATGGAGGAATGTTTCGGAAATAAGAGAGTTGGTTGATATTTGTAAGCAACATTGTGGATGTATATGGTTGAGATATTCCTGTAGAATTTGCTTCTTTGTCCTCGAGATAGGTGGATGGATTATGCTATTTTTTTAGAAGATTCTTTTGGTTGAGGTTGCAGCGTTATTCATGGAAACAATTTTAGCTGTTTACACACATTCTTCTCCCTTAAATGCTGACTGATGTTGTGCTGCAAATATTAAATGCAGAGAGTAGTAAAAGAGAAAAATGCTCTCGCTGAGAGGCTGAAGAGTGCTGAAGCTGCACGAAAAAGATTTGATGAAGAACTGAAACGACATGCAACAGAGAATGTGACCAGGGAAGAAATCCGTCAGTCATTGGAGGACGAGGTTCGGAGGTTGACACAAACAGTTGGGCAAACGGAAGGAGAGAAGAGGGAGAAGGAAGAGCAGGTTGCTAGGTGTGAAGCATATATTGATGGGATGGAATCAAAGTTGCAGGCCTGTCAGGTTTGTGCTTTTACATAGTCGGTGCCTCTTCTGAGTATTTTATCATCACAGTCATGTCTAATCATGTGTTCATATCAAAAGCCTTGGTCATGATACTTGATCAAGCTTGCAGTTCCATTTTTTGTCTTGAGTATCAAAACCATCACCTTAAATTTTTTTTCAACAGGCTTGTCTTAATTTGCTATTTGAACTCTTGCATGCAATGTCCGTGCTTTAGGTGATGGACTTGTTTTTCCTTGAACAATTTGGGTAAACTTCATTAAAAATGGGATTTCTTTTTTGGTGGATGGTCTTTGCATGTGCATGATTTGTTGACTGCAATAGAAGAGCCGCAACATAACCTAATGAAGGGTCGGCCTATGTTTTCTTTTGTTTGTTCTTTCAATAAAGCCTAGTATGTCTGCTTCAGGCAGCATCATCTCGGAATGATATAAGCTCTGTACTGATTAATCATTTGTAAGCATACATGAAATCTTAATGGTAGACTTGTTATTTTTCCACGTTGTGTGAATTAGAAGCAGCAGTGTCAGATTAATTCTCAACCCTTTCATTTTTCAGCAATATATCCACACCCTTGAAGCTTCTCTTCAAGAAGAAATGACCCGACACGCCCCTCTTTATGGAGCCGGATTGGAAGCTCTATCGATGCAAGAGTTAGAGACAATATCACGAATTCATGAGGAAGGTCTCAGGCAGATTCATGTCCTCCAACAGCGCAAGGGGAGTCCAGCCAGTCCTCATGTGAGCCCCCACACCTTACCCCACAATCATGGGATGTATCCTGCTGCTCCACCTTCAATGGCGGTGGGATTGCCTCCACTGATTTCAAATGGTGTTGGGATCCACAGCAACGGGCACATAAATGGAGCAGTTGGTCCATGGTTTAACCATACATAAATTTTGCAATCACAGACTCGATAATGTCAAATGTTGGCATTTGTTCTCCATACAGAGCCTGGTGACATCCCGATATGAAGGGATGTTGTCTTCGAGTTATTTCCTGGCATTTTAACTGGTACAACTGTTGGAACACTGAAAAAGAAAAGAAAACAAAAAGTGAATAAAATACTACATCTCATGTGGAGGGGGATAGCCGGCGGCGGCGGGGAGCGAGTCCAATACGACTGACAGTTGCAAATGCCATACTTATTTCGCTTTTTTTTCCATAAAAAAGTTAATTGCAAAGCTCTTGAAAAGTTTTGTTGGTTGTGCTCAGTGTTCACCTCTCATTAGGGCGTTCTCCCATCCCTTCCGTGTTGAAAAATATGCTATAACGTGACGGTCCAATCGCCTGACAAAGCAGTTTGATTTTGGGTAGCTTTCTTTCCATGATCTGGAGTGCTATTAGGGTTCCCAGCCTGGTCTCCTGCCTATTGGTTCACGTTAGGTCTTTATCCTAGAAAACATGATATAAATCTTCCAACAAAGGCCTGTAACGATGAACATTTACAAACATCAAGAGATAAATGAACCGATTTGATATTTTGGTTCTCCCCGGAATGTGTTGAGATGCAGCATTTGATATTTTGGTTCTCCCCGGAATGTGTTGAGATGCAGCAGTTGACTGGACATTTAGGGGTAAAGTACTGTTTCGATGCGGGCCGTGAAAGCGGTATCAAATCGAAGCAAATTTTGAATACTAGATATGACCTCAAAATAACAGGGGTCAAGTTACGTGATTTAGCGGTATCCCACTTCTCTTCCTGAAAGTACCAAATCTCTCCGCCTCAGCCGACATGTTCAAGAAGAGAAGACCATACAACGATATTTCCTTCGATTAGAAGAAAGGACTCGGCCAGGTCATCATAAGACTACCACCATCCTTGGCTTTAATCATAGGATTGATCAAACAACGTTATCTTTGACTCTGCCAACTTGCCGTGATGAGATACCCTAGAAAATTAACACGCTTTGACAATCAAGACACCTGTTTCTCTTCCATGTGCAAATCTTGTGACATCACAGCTGATTGAAAAAATTAGGCATCGGACATTTCTCTCTCTATTTTTGGACATGAGTTGAGCAGATTCGGCATCTAAAAAGAGAAAATCCAATGCCTCAAATTGGTCACCGAATCATATAATTACAGTTACGTCATTTTCACCCATGTCAAGAATTTTGTTCTTGGTGCGAATACCCCATTTTTTGGGGCGGGTGAATTTCCATGAACTTGCTACAGCTTTCCTTGAAGTTCACTCGGATTTACAAGCAAGATTCCTCTTAAATTTAAGCTCCAAAACCTAAGAAATCAATATTGAACCAAAACAATTTGTATCTGTGAGTATAGCGAGCTCGATATTTAGGATGATAAATTACTACATGATTAGCGTAAATCAAATTAATAACAAATATAATGGATCTAGTCCACATAATAATCTTTCCAAGAATCTAATCTTCCATCCTTTATCTCTAAACCCTAGTCAAACCTCTTGATTCACGGGCTGCTCTAACGTATCCCTGTGCACTTACTATAACAATGATAACTCCATAGCTTATAGAGTATCTTGAAAGCAAGTTTTACCCGGGTGAACTGGGTAGTAGTGCCTGGCCACAGCCAGCCAGCCAGCCAGCTATCTCACGTATCTGAATGACGTGTTTTTGGCCATTGTGCCAGCGAGAAGATCAGAGAGCTAGGAGGAGCAATTTTGCTTACTAATTACTTGTTTTATTATAATGGGATTAATTACTATCCACTCGATAAAGGATGGCGCCAAAGACATAGGGAAGCATGTGGATATGATTGTGAGACATGGAGGCGAAGAAAAGAGGACAAAATCAATACAAACGTGGCCGATAAATATTTTTTGACTTTTGTACATTTACCCTTTTCTTCTAATAAATTTCTTCCACAAGTGTTTAACATTCTATTTAAGCTAATCAAGATTCATTCACAAACCTCAAAATAGTAACAACATTCTTCTTCCCTCTTTTCTCCCATATATATTGAAGAAGGGATCCCACTTTTTCTCGATATAAATCTTCTTCATAGTCAATACCATCCTTTCTTCTTCAAGAGGGAGATTGACCTCTTCTTGATTCTTATCTCTCTCTTCTGGGCATTTCTGCCTCATAAGCTCGGCCACTGTACCACTACAGTATAATATCAATGTAAGCTACTGTACTTTAACTTCCTCTTCGATCTCTTAGCTTCTCCTTTTGCAACTACATTTTAAGGAATCATACGATATTTTTTTCTTACAAAGAAGAAATACTTGAACCCGAGACTTTCAAAAGAAGAAATCACACGAATATCATCGACTAAGCTTGATTATATGTTTGTGCACGAACCTAGCTTTTTGATATATTTACCATAATTAACTTGCATTGCGATTTTAATTGAAGTAATTCGCTATATATAGCCCCTAGTAATTGCCAGAAAATAAAGATTTGCCAAGAAGAAAGGGGGGCTTCAGGCTAAATTAACAACAACCAATGTATGCTAGTATAGTAGTGGTCTCCACCAGCTATGTAAATGGTTGCAATGGCTTCAAGCATTTTAAGATATGAAATATTGGTAACCGGAAGGTGAAGACAATCTTACCTTCATATTTTTGGACCATCCTTTTTTTTTTCCCCTAGCATTGATGAGTTGTTAAGCAGCTGCAATTTTCTGTTACTGTGCCTAAATTAGCAATCATTCGCTAGTTTTATGATGCATTGCTAAATAAACAAGTTTTTTCAAAGGCTAGTAAACTTTCTCAAACTCTGATGATTTGGGAGTCTTAGTTTTTACGTTTTCGATCCTTCTTGATATGCAGAATGAAGAATGTTTGCTGGCCTTACTTTGATCCTGATTTTGATAGTCTGCCTGAGAGGATATTTGGGCCCACGTAAGTGATTTATCTTTCAATATAGAAACCTTGAATTCATAATCAAACCTATGATAATCACCATAGCTGCAGGCTCCTGAAGCCATCATATATTGTTCATCATGGCATTGCAGTTGTAGAGTTTGTATTGATAATGAAAGCATGGAAGATTGCACAGTTGTGAAGGTTGACAGCGTAAATAAGCAGGGCCTCCTCCTGGAGGTTGTGCAAGTTCTGACAGACTTGAATCTCACCATCTCAAAAGGCTATATTTCTTCCGATGCTGGGTGGTTCATGGATGGTAAGTATTTTATGCATTCTATTCACAACATTTTGTTGGGCCTTATGATCAATCCATGTTGATGAACGATTGATTTGCGCATTGATCATGCAGTTTTTCATGTTAAAGATGAGCATGGCAAGAAACTTAGAGATCAAAATGTTATCAACTATATCCAGCAGGTAATCAAACTTTGATCTTTCATCAAGCTAGTGCGATTAGCGTGATTGTTATTGTAATTAATTTAACGAAGAATTACCACCCAACCTAAAAACTTTAATTTGCAGGCTATAGGGACAACAAGGGAGAGTACCCCAAGCCCTCCTAATGCAAGAGCATATACCAACAATATTTTCGAAGCCGACCATTCAAGCGAGCACACGGCCATTGAAATGTCAGGAACCGACAGGCCTGGCCTCTTCTCCGAGATATCAGCTGCCTTGGCAGACCTTCAATGCAACATTGTGGAAGTCCATGCTTGGAGCCACAATGCTCGATTAGCATGTGTCGCTTATATTTCCGATCCATCGTCCCACACACCAATTGAAGACCCTCACCGCCTCGCCTCCATCGAGGATCATCTAACCACAGTGCTCCGCGCCAACACAGTGCGAAGCGCTGGTGAACAATCCCAAATCAACAATCGAGAAGTGAAGACCGGGGGCTTTCTTGGAGGGGAAGGCACCGTAAGCAATGTAGAGAGGAGGTTGCATCAACTCATGCTTTCGGTAAGAGATTTTGATGGGCCTAGCAGAAGCTCATCCTCAACGGGAACCGGATTGAATAACAACAAAGGAGGGTCAAAGATGGTGGTTTCGATCGAGAACTGTGACCAAAAGGAGTATTCAATTGTTAACATAGAGTGCAAGGATCGGCGAAGGCTCATGTTCGATACCATATGCACACTTACCGATATGCAATATGTGATTTTCCATGCTTCGGTTAGCTCTGATCATGATGGCCGTGCATTTCAAGTAAGTTGGAATAAAAACATTCAAATAATATATTATGCCGCAATCGTATTTCTCAATGAACTAATCAACCACAAATATTTGTTGCTACAGGAATACTTCATTAGACACAACGATGGATATGCACTTCACACAGAGAGTGAGAAAGAGCGAGTAATTAAATGCTTAGAGGCTGCCATAGAGCGTCGGGTTAGTGAGGTGAGCCCTCGTTTAAAAAAAAAATATAAAAAATTATTACATGGATCTAGAATCATATGATTTTCAATGGTCAAATTTGTTTATATTTGCTGTTTGGGCGCAGGGTGTTCTGCTGAAGTTACGTGCAGAAAATAGATTAGGGCTACTATCGGACATAACTCGAGTTCTCCGAGAAAATGGACTGGCCGTCGTTCGAGCAGATGTAGCAACAGACGGAGAGAAAGCAGTGAATGCTTTCTATGTAAGAGACATCTCAGGGAATGAAGTAGATATGGGATTCATCAAGTCAATGAAGAAAGAAATGGGTCTAACTGATCTTGAAGTGATCAAGAATGATACGTCGACGACGACGTCGCCGACGAGGACGATCACAAATATTAGCCCACATGAAAGGCATCGTTTCTCTTTTGGAGACTTGCTCAAATCTCAAATTGAACGATTTTCTCACAACTTCGTTGCAATAAATTAAGTGATCATGATGTAAATATTAACGTTTTAGTTCATTAATGAAATATTTATCATTTTATTGGTAGCTAGGACTTTGTACAAATATTAATTAATTAATTAATTAATTAATTGTTAATTTTATAAAGATATTTAGGCAGAGTTAATAAACTACAAGTGGGACTGTTTAATAATCACTTGAATCCACTGTAATGGTATATATCAATTTGGTTACAAAATAATTCTTCAAAAAAATATTTGTAGCTCATTTTTTTCATGTTTCCTTTATTATTATTATTATTATCTATAGTTTAAATCATATTATTACACTATCCAATCTTATTGGTTCAATCAAATCATTTTTTTTCTTTTTTATAAATAATCTTTATTTAAACATTTTATTTTTTATACTTAAATTATTTTGACCGGCCTACAGCACAGCTCGGGTCACCGTAGATCTAGGAGGCTCTAAAGCATCAACACAGAGTATAATGGGCTGGACTTAAGCCCATCAGGCAAAATACGGGCCCAGATCACCATTCAAATTAAGAAGCACAATCAGTCCACTTCAAATATCCATTATGAACACCATCACGCATCCTAGATGGCACTAACATTCCTGTACAAATTAATGGTACGATAGCCATGTTTAAAATATGTAGGGCAGCACTAACATCATTTGGTCATGAAAAAAAAAATATTACTGTTGTCAATGGGGAACTCAAATGTACTGTTTTACACTTGCCCTTTTTTTGTATTTTATGTATAGGATTAGCATGTATATATTGGATATTAAAACATACCTAAACAAGTCTTAAATTTAATCTCCGAAGCCAAATGGAGTGTAAAATCATGTGGAACACATCAAATCTCTTAGCAGGCTGGTTCAACGCAAAATGCTTCCTAATAGCTCTTAAACCCTCCTTGAGCCGCCTATATTTCTCTTCTGGAACAGAAATCAGTACCTCCTTCAATCTTGGTATCTCTGATACATTCACCTGTATTGCAAAGGCCTCCCATCTCAAGACATCACTGAATGGGAGCACATAATGGTCCGATAAAATAACAGGCACACATTCAGCGTAAATGGCCTCAACAATTCTTGGACTAGCCACTTCATGACCACTTGGACACAGACAAAACTTGGACCGGAGCATAAATGAATAGTAGTCCAGGTCTTTAGGGAGGTACTCATGGACTTGAAGATCAGGGTCGCGGCCTTTCCAGTGGTCTAGGAGGATGGGGCGGATTGGGCCATGAAGCCCACCGGAAAAGAATGCAAGGTAGGGGCGTGGGCTGGTGGCTGGTGGAGGCGAGATGAGTTTGGGGGGTACATTGCCACCATAGAGGTGAATTTCAGGAAGGCTTACGTCCTTTCGAGGGCTGAAACCCTCTGAGCTATTGGCGTTGCACAGGACACGTATTGATGTATTGTAAACGAAAGGATTGCCGTGGGAAGCATGGGGACCCTGTGAAGTCATCAGAACACTCAATTACTTCAAGTCAGGGGCATATTATATATACTAGTCATTAATTTGGAGATGCAACGCGATGTTTAATGTGAAATTACTCACCCAATCATGACAGGAAAGCATGAAGTGATCGGCTCCTTGAGTTCTATTCCAGAAGGGGTATTTGCTCGATACCACTCTCACATAATCAGCCACAAATTGTTTCATTGCAGTGTGATCGTAGGTGAGAGGCTTATACAGATACTTGACCATCCATGTGACACTGAAAGGCATAAAGTAAACATGAGCTCGTCGAGGATCCCTTGTTTTAAACCTCTTGGCTCCATGCTCCATCTCGTGTATGAACCTCCCCTCTACTGTGTATATGTCTTTGCATGGCCCGTCGTGGACAATTGGGAGCTCTCCTTCTGAGTACACGTGGACCTTGAATCTCTTCTCCATCTCCATGTAACTTCTGCAATGTTTGAAATGATTAATTTAAAGGTATACATATTCACATGTATACAAATCATATGCTGGTCGACTTGGCAGAGAAGTTGAAAGAGAGAGATGCCATTTAGTTATCTGTTATGATGGTACAGTTAGGATAATGACCTTGATGTTGACAATATAATGCAATTAAAAGAACCCAGAATCGCACATTTTTGGCTAGCCACTGAGAACCTAGATCAATCAATTAATTGTATGTATATATTAACCCATGCAAAATCACCATCAAGTAGCAACCCTGACACATGACCTCAACACGCCTGTAAATCTCAGCTAAAAGTTTGAATGATCACTGACGAATTACAACAGCACTGATTTTAGATATTACTGGTTGAGGCAACAGGTCAAATAAAGAAAAGATTACGCTAAAACTGAGAATAACAAAAGCAAATCCCTATCAGCTGGTTGACAAAAGACGAAGGTCATGGAACGAGGCTCACCACCGAACCATGTAGTTAGCTTCATGGTGTTGAATGAAACAAAAAACATCTGGACAATTTGGTTCTACTTGCGAACCCGTTGACCTTAATTAATAAAACTAGTCTCGATCCTAAACTGGGTTCATGTAAAAGATTTCTCAACCCACAATTGTTTGCGTATGGCACTGCGAACCATGATTTTATTCTCTTTAAAAACACGCATATTTTTTTTTTCTATATCTAAGAAAAGAGAGTAGCAATGTGATCATTAACTGGCTAGAACACTTCTATTCGGCGGTCTCAAGTCCACTCAACCATTTTATGCAGAGTGACCATAATGAGTACAACTTGAGGATGTCATGTATGTTCAGCTTGCCAGCTACTGCCTGCCGTATACCTAGTAGTCTGTTCTTTTCAGCTAAGAGCAAGAAAGGACCACTTGGCAATTTTTCCCTTTCATAACCCACTAACCATAAAAAGCAGCAGCATCCATCTCGACAATGTCGATTACAATAGAGAAACAAAAGCCGCTTTTTGCCAGAGTAACAGTAGTTATTATGATCCACATTATATCATACGATTGAGTACAATTATGTATGCCAAGGAGAAATGAGTGAATTTTGAGTGCGCTTTTTTCACACATATGCGGACACACACCATGCTTCACTTTATCACTTAATAAGAATTTTCTCCATTTTTCCACAATCGCACAAAGAACAGAGTTTCCGTACAAGCCAAGCAGTTTATAAAGTCTCAAAGCTCTAATTTATTATATATTTTTATTATTATTTAGGTTTTTTTTTTCAAGTTTTGTAATTAATTAAGATTTTTTGGATTTCATTTCCAGCGTGTGTGTGTGTGTGTGTGTATAACAGATGCATGTTTACTTAATTTGAAGAATTACCAAATGATTATGTTTCTACATTAATTTATATTCAATAGCTTGCACATTTTAGTTTCAAATATAGTTATAAGACCAAGCTCCAAGGCTTACCAAAAAAACAAGAATTTGGTTGTCGAGTCATTACATTGACTTTCATTTCATTGAATTATTTAAAATTAATTATTTTTATTAAAATAATAACATTTTATCAAGTCGAAAATATTTAACTAGATTAATATCTTATTTAATTTAACTAAAACCCCAACCTATATTAGTTTTCAAATGTCAAGTTTCTCATATCAACTAGTTAATCCAGCACATATCTAATTAACAACTATAGTTTGAAAATTTATTCTACTATATAGAAACATGCGATTTACATGTTTTAGCACATCATGATATATAGTTTTTAATTTATGAATTAATTACTGATTTGAATAAAATAACTTCCATATCAAAAACTAAATAAATTGATATCACTATTATTAGGACCGAAATAAACCGGTGAACTAGCTAGCAAGGATTTTGGTTCATTGGTTGAACCATTAGCTCACACTTATAGCTTCTTCTTTTTTTTACAATTATATACACTTGTCAGGAATTTATTAGATTTTGCATAATATTGAACATAAGAAAAAAATATGCTATTATTTTATTATAAAATAGATACATAAAAATTAAACTCTTTCAAGCTCCATTGCTTGGACAGAAAGACCAAAAATGGTTATTGTCCAGTTAACTTATTCAAGTTTAACTAGCCGGTCAGGTTTGATCCGGTTAAATTTGATGTGATTTAAATAGCTAGGTGTTTAAAGTCTAATAATGATTAATATTTTATTTTTATCATTTTTCGAAAAAAAAAAAAAGAATTCTGTTTCTTCTGGCGGTGTTGAGTAATTGGAAGCTACTAACAGTAATTAAACCGACTTACTGATAAAATGCTCTTGCATTAAGATAAACAGTACCGGCGACGTCGTTTTCATCACCGTCAGCGACGATCCTCGAAATATTTCCAGTTAACGAAGCTGCCTTTCTAATCGTAGCTCGAGCTCTTGCAAGTCCGTGCTCCATCTCTTCTTCTTCTTTGCTCAACTTCACATTTTTCTTCTTCTTCTTCACATTTTTCTAATCATCATGCACATTTAATCAATCAAGATCAGTTAAGAGAAGAGAGAGAGAGAGAGAGAGAGAGAGAGAGAGCGAGAGAGAGAGAGTTGAGTTACTTACAGTTACAGCGAGTGTGGTGTTGTTAGACGGAGCAGCAGAATTGTGAACGGTGAGGATTGGATCATCGTGATGATGATCAGAGCTGGTACTGATTGATATTGCTTTTGTTTGTAACTCAACGATTGGAACTGAGAAAACTGTTGTGTATTCAAATTTAGGTGAAGAATTAACAGAGAAGAAATTGTTATTTATGTAACCAAACAGGAGCAAAACGGAAAGGAATAGCAGTAAAGAAATCAATGCAGATGAATTGGTTTCCATTTTTAACCAGCATGAGAGTTGATTCCTCTATCTCTCTCTCTCTTCACCTCCGCATATCTGATAGATAGCAAGTATATAGAAAAACAGAGAGAGAAAACGTGAGGGAGAAAAACGGTTTGTGGAAAGGGAGAGAGAGAGAGAGAGAAGAAATCAAAATGCGGGGTGCACACAGAGAGAGTTTGTTTGGGATTTGGTGTCTTACAGAGTGAGAGTGAATGAAAGCGTGAGCAATGATATATATATATATACATATGGACAAAGGTAATATTTTATATTAGGATAGTTTTAAAATGTTTTTTTATATATATTAAAAAAAATTAAAAAAAAATATTTTTAATAATAACATATTAAAAAATTTAAATATATATATTATTTATTTATTTATTTTTTTTTTTTCTACAGGGCAGTAGTTATTACAAGACATATTACATAAAGGCGGAAAAAAAGAAGAGTCAAAGAGCCAGAGAGGAATGAGTGATTTTTCAGTGCTCAGTGGACACACACTTATATATACACACCTGCTCCATGCTTCAGTTACAAGAATTCTTTCGCATTGTAAATACACCACAGAAGTTCGTATCGTAGAAGCAAAGCATATATGAATTGATCAAAAGGCTTAAAAAGCTCCAATCTTTTAGTAATAATATTATTATTATCTTGAAAAGCATTAATTCCTCATTGAAGTTTCAGTTTTCAAATAATTAATCTAATCATGGAATCTAATGATTTTTCTTAATTTATCTACAAAATTAATCATATATGATATAATATTAAATACGATATATTGGTATCAATGAGAGAAACACATTAATGTTGTGTCTTGCATAATTATGATGATTATGATTAATTAAAGCTGGTAATTATTGCCTTAATTGTTTGCCAATAAGGGATTGGAAATGAAATTTTTGTATATTCAAATTTAGGAGAGAAATAGAGCTCGATTCTTAATTATTAAAAGATAAAAAAACATATAAACATAAATAAAACTGATATTATTGATGAAATCATAGGAGTTAAATCTCATCTGCGGGTCAAACTGAGAAATTACTAATACAACTTAAATTAGATTTTAAATTAAATAAAAAAAAATATTGATTTAATGAAACTCGGTTCATCTAACTAAATTTTTAATTATTTGATTGATTTAGTCAAACCCGGTTAAGATCTAACCAGATTAATTTTATTTCAGTATTAATTTTGGTTTTTAAAATTTTAATTATATTTAAATAAAAAAATTAATGCTTGATTTTTCAAAATCAAGCATCAATTGAATGCTGAAACCTTTTTCAACATTGCAAGAAATCTTTATGAAATTAATCAAAATAAATTATAAAATTTAAATTTTAAATAAATTACATGTGAACTTGGAAGGATCACATTAAAAATAAATCTTAAAAACAAATAAATAAACTAGAAAAACATTGAGCGAATCCACGTTACATTCCTTTAAGGACTATTGTGAAAAACTTTTATTTTTTTTAATTTAATTTTTAATATAGAGAGGTTTTGGACCTGGGCTTAATCTGGCCTTGTGCTTTTTTTTTTGGGTTCCTTTTGCGCTAATTTAACCTGCTGTGCGGTGGCTTTCTAAATGGTTGGGCTTTGGCTCTTATAAAGAAATTCATTTAATGATGAAAAAGATTTATGTAATAATTTTTTTTTTAGTTTAATGTGGGTGTCCGAGTCAATTTGTACGCACCTCAACTAATCCCATGGGCCCTGAAGTTAATGATTATGTAAGCCTCCAGTGGCCATCATATGAGTAATCACAGGGTTCGAACGTGAGATCACAAAAGAAGCAAATTTCTTGGTTTCAGGTTCTTATCGCTAGATAACTACCTAGATAGTTTACGTAATAATTATTTATCATGAATTGGGTGGGGGTGAGTTTTTTTTTCTTGTGGGAGTATACGTGTCTCGAGCTTGAGTCTTGTATCGATCAATTGCTAATATAAAAAATGGGGAGATGATTTATTATATCTTCTTTAATTAATCGAAAATATACATGTAGTTATTTATACCAAATTAATGAGAGTTAAACCCTTTGGCTAGATTCTTGTTTTATATTTCTCCAAAATCTCATCGGAAAAAGATGCTTCGATGATGAAAAGTTAGTCGGTAAAAGAAGCTTCCCTAATAAAATCTCGTTGGGAAAGAGTCTACGGCGACAAAATGTCATCAGGAAACATATAATTCAAGGCTGGCACCGGAGATGAACTTGCTCTTTCACAACGAATTCTCGTCGATAAAGTAATTATCTTCACCGAACAAAAAGTCAAGAAAATCCTCGACGACGGCCACCTTTGTCGGGAAAAGACAAACTTTGCTTGATAAATTATCATCGGGAAAAGGCTTTACCAGACAAAATTAAGGTGATACTTTTTCGGACGAAAACTTTCGTAATTCATAGGGTATAATTCATAACTCATATTGAAGCTTAGCTTAAAACGAGATTAATGGTAATTATGAAAGAGATTAAGGCTGTGCAATTTGATCCCATGTGAAGGCACTGAAAAGAAAAAAGTTCTCGTGCATTTCCTCCCACCGAACTTTCTTTTGATGGGTAATTACACAATATTGTGAATCAAAGAGAATAAAAATTAATCATAGGAAAACCTACAGAGCAGCAAACCATGGGCCCAGAGAATTACTGAAATAATTAGAGAATTAATAAATAAGGGCATTAATTATGCATATATAGTAATTAATTTGGCTAGGTATACAAGAGTACGATCCATGGCATTGTAGTTTCTACATTATACAATAGCATTATATATATATATATATTTGTGTGTGTATGAAGCTATAATCTAAATCACGAAATTTCTTATCTTGGAAGCCTGATATTAAGCCTCCGGAGCCACACAGAATGCATCACCATATGCACCACATCGAAGGGCTTAGCTGGTCGATGGAGCTTGAAATGTTGCTGCACTTGAAGAACCCTCTTTTGCTTCTCCAAATACTCCTCCACAGGAATGCTTTGTAAAATTGTCTTGATTTCTGGGATCCCTGAAACCGGGATATGAACGGAAAACTTGCTCCAGTCAAGAACATCACTGAAAGGTAGAACATAATAGTCTGAAATGATCACTGGAACACAGCCTGAATAGATTGCCTCGACTACCCTAGGGCTTGCAACTTCCCATCCACTAGGACACAGGCAATACCTGCTCTTACTCATTTGCTCGGTGTAATTTAGGGTTTCAGGGAGGTATTTGTAAACTTGAATGTCATTGTCCTTTTCTTTCCAATGTTTGAATAATATCTTTCTTACACTCCCATGGCTACCCCCGGCAAAGAAGGCAAGGATCGAACGATTGTTATCACAAGGCTGGAGGATGTGTTCTGGTTCTAACTTTCCACGCGGGAGCTTAAATTCAGGCAAGGAGACATCCCTCGCTGGTTTGAACCCTTCGGAGGAATTGGCATTGCATAGAACTCTAATGAAGTTCCTGTACAGATCAGGGTTTGCAGCAGAAACATCTGGTGCCTGATACATCAAATGAAAGAGATCAGTTAAGAAGTTGAATTTGTCAGCATTATTCTTCTTCTCCCCACTCTTTTTAAAGTAGATAGATCCTTGCAGCCAGTGAGGGGTTACCATTAACAGTTTGTGCATAGCTATTAGGGCATGGATTAAATTGAAACACTGCTACAAAACATTTTTTAAACTCAATATCTCCCAAACATTAATTTTTTAGCATAATTAAAATATATATTTTTCGTATAAAATCCATATTAAAGCTCTTAAACTTCACTAAGCCAGATATCAAGTTATTCTAAATGTTGGGTTTTAACTAATTATCGCAAAACTCTCAAAAAATCAAGAGTAAAGAAAGAACAGGGATATACCCAATCGTGACAGGAAATCATAAAATGGTCAGCTCCACTGCTTCTATTCCAGTACGGATACTTGCTGGAAATGAGGCCAATGTAGTCCTCAGCAATGTCCTGGATTTGCTTACGAGAGTAGGTGACATAAGGTCTATAGATGAAATGAAGGATACTGGCGATGCTAACTGGGACGAAAAATGCAAGTGCCTCGTCAGGATTTTTAGCTGAAAGTTGGCTCTTGCCACTTTCCAGTTCGTCAATGATTTGCCCCTCGATGGAGTAAATATCATTCATTGGGCCTCTGTGAAAAAGTGGTTGCTCTCCTTCCCTGTATGTCCACACTCTAAATCTCTTCTCCATCTCAATGTGGCTCCTAATATATAAAAGAATAAACTTTATTGATAGAAGAAAATAAATATTAAAAACAAAAACTCATAACAAGATTGATTGAAATTAAATCGTGATATATATATTATTCTTGTACTAAAATAATCATGCCCATTTTTTTGTGTTTTTTCTCTCTAATTTTACAAGTTGTTATTTTGATTAACTTTTTTTAATCACAATTAATGAAGAGAATTATAACTATGTAATTACATAATATAATACCTCAAGAAGGTAATATTACTTTACCCAATTAATTAATGTCAACTAAATCTGCTTCAATTATCTCCTTATTAATTTCTGCTTTTCTTAAATGCTAAAATAGTAGAATGGGGGACCGTCTCCAAGCTCAATCCACAAGGCTACAAAAGATTATGATTTATTATATAGGGGAAGTGAGAGCTGCTCTAAGTTCATAAATATTACTTATGGATCAAAAGTTTTCAAACTCCTCGCGAAATACCAAAAAGTTAAGTATGGTTGCTGCACAAAAGTACACATTGCAGTCTGTGAAGATCAGAGCTTGCCTGGAATGTGCAAACACAATATTGACCTAGGATTACATAGACAAACCACAACATTCACCATGCCATGCTAGCTGTTACACTCCATCTAGGCCTTAATATGGTAATCTTACTGAATCAAAGCCGTATAATTTTGAAAGTGGAAATTATTTACGATGATCCCGGACCTAATTAATTCTTATGATCTCAGTTCAACACGACCTGTTAATCCTAATTTCCATGGAGTTTAGGCAAGTAATGCCAACCAAATCCATTATTATCGATCACTAACCAAAATTACATGTGCTAATACGCAACTTAAAGGACTTGGCATTAATTACTAGCTAGTATATATAATTTCAACTTTCAAATGAAAAATGAGTCTAAAATATTGTAAATCATGGCGATAGATGAACTTAACTGATGAAAGGCGTAAGGGTTTATGTAGATGGATCCTCTAGGGACAAAGCTCTCTTTCTTATAAGATGTGTAATTACGCATTCGAGTCGCCTTTCTTATTGCTGTTCTTGCTCTTGCCAGCCCTTCTTCCATTGTTTCAATCCGGCTCTTCTTGTGCAGCTCCTTTTGCACCTGTTTGATCAAACTTTCTGTCAGCAAACAATCGAAACAGAAGTCCCATTTCACCCTATAACCTTTATAGTGTTAAAGGGTTGGCTTACGCTGTTGCTACAATTAGTTGTGTTGTAGAAGTGATCATCTTTAACTACACTAGGAATAGGGGAAATCATTTCTGAAGTATTTGAGAGATTATTCGATAGAGAAGCAGAAGTTTTGGTGGAGAAACTGTTGAATGAATAGAAAAGGAGAACGAGGAGGATTAAAGGGCATAGTATGCAAGGGGTGGAATAAACGAGATCAGCCATGGCAGAGAGAGGTAGTAATGTTAGTGCATCTCTTTAGGGTTTCGAGATCATGAAGAATTTGAACTGGATAGAGATCTTTCGAGCCTGATCTATATTCACGTACGACAATCTAGCTAGTTGCGTAGGATAGGCTTTTAGAGTTGGCTGTGTTTAGCTCTTCTTTTCTCCAGGAGTGGATTAATAGTATGATTAGCCCCTTAATTACTCTTCATTTTTTTTTTAATATGGCCCGGCCCCTCTCCTTTTTTTTGTATTTAATTTGTCTCTTAATCTAGGAAAATTCTTATTTAATTAATTATCACTCGAGGATTTGGATTGGCTTATTATTATTATTATTATTATTATACAAAAGGGACTTATATATATATATATATATATATTCATGAAATCAAGTATCATAAAAGTAGAAACAGATCAAAGTAATGTTAGAGTTGAAAACCAAAACATCTAGTAAATGCACTGCCTTGGCTACATTATAATAAATCGGGTCTTTATGGGGAGCTAGTGGTCATGGAGTGTGGTTATTAAGGTCCAAGATTATGCTATAGCTAGTATTTTATGACTTTTTTGCTCATGAATGGTAAGTGCTGAGTGAAAAATATTTCTCTCAATTTTATTTTCTTGTCAATGGAATAAAATAAAAAAGGAGAACCCAGTGGTCCATGCCGTGGAAATTAGAAAGTAATCTCAATTCAAGAATCTATTTTTATTAAATCCAGCTTGATTTTGCAGGTTAACTGAATTAGTCGATTAGAAATCTAGTTTAGGTTAGTTTATTACCAGAAAATTAATAAGTATAAATAAAAATATTAACAAAATGTTTCCATCAATAAATTACAATGAATTTTATCGACTAAAATATTTTCTCAGTATATACCGATGGAATTACAATAAAAAAATAATTAAAACAAAATAAAAAAAATAATGACGTGTCATTTATACTACTGAAATTACTGAAAATATTAATATTGTCAATAAAATCCATCCTTAAACTTGTTGCTAAACTGTTTATTTTTTTTAATATTGTTCATTATATTAATTACTAATGAAAAATTTTGTTTGTAAATATAAAAATTCTGGTAGTGATTTTTTTATTAAAAATAAAATATGAAAAGATATAACATATGTAATCAAACCTGGATGAACCCATACCCTGAGCAAAAAATATTTTGTTACTTTTAAAAACTATTTTTTTTCAAAATTAATATCATTTTAACCTTAAAAAATCTTATAACAACCCGCCCAAATCTAAGTTCAAAAACTTTGCACCGGGAAAGCATGGCCATTGATTGTGTGAAATTTCATACTTCTAATTAACCAACGCTCATCTAAACTTTTCTCTTATTATTTTAATTATACCTATTACACAATTAACTATAAACCTAATATACTTCAAAATAGAATCAACCAAATTTACTCTCCTTTGTTTTTTATTTGGAGATTTTATTAATGGATTATAAGTTAAAAAAGAGCAACACCTCTCTTGTTCTTTTTTTCATGAATTCAAATTATGTTTCTATTGGAGCTGTATTTGTTTTCCAGAAATTAATTTTTAAAAAAGCACTTTTTAAATTTTCTTGTGTTTATTCGCTATTAAAAAAGTTGGTCAACAGAAAACACTTTCTGAAAATTATGAAAAATTTAGAAATGTCATATTATTTATTGATTATATCAAATTTGATCCTCAAACTTTTGATTGCTATATATATTTTGTTTTGAAATTTTGTTTTTTAATTCCATCCCTTAGAATTTAATTTTTATATTAATTTTAGTCCTTATTTTTATAATTATTATTTGCTTTTCCCTTATCATTTTTTAATTGAAATTTTTTATCTATCAAATTTGATCCTCATTCTTTTGATTGTTACTTATTTTATTTAAAATAATTTATGAAATGTTAATTATTATTATTTTAATTTCTTCATTTTTTAATTTTTTTAATTTTTTAGATTTGATCTCTATTATTTTGATTATTATTTATTTTATTTGAGATAATTTATGAAATTATATTTTTTTTCAATTTCATTCCATTCAACCCTTTTAATTTGTAAAATTTGTTCCTCATTATTTTAATAAACTTGAAAAAAATAAAACATTAATAAGTTATTTTCCAACTCATTTTCCATGATTTAACCAAACATTGAAAAGTGTTTTCCAACTTATTTTCCATTACACTATCAAACATCGAAAAATAATTTACTTTTCCAGAATTCACTTTAAAAAAAAAACTATTTTCCAGTAAATAAACAGACCTAAATATGATCTATAGCTTAGTAACTGTTGTATTTGTATTGATATGGGTGATTAAGAGTAATAGTCTTTTTTTTTTAATTTTCAGAAAAAGCCTTGAACATGATGGAGCTTGTTATTTCCTTAAAATATTTTAGATGATTCTAATATATTAATATAAAAAAATATTATTTAGATATATTTTTATTTTCGATCAAAAACACCAGAAGACATAATTTGTGATGTATCTATATTTTAAACTCAAGCAAGCATTGATTTTCCAATATTACACGCCGTGGTGTGGCTGAGAAACCAATGAGAATTAAACAAAACAACTGGAGAGAATAACTCTCTCTTTATACAAACCACATAGAATAGCACAAAACTCTAGTTGTGGGGGTGGCATAGGCTGAGCCAAAAAGAGCGAGGTTAGGAGGATGCCAAAGCTAACGAAGAGAATCAGTGAAGTGCAATGAGGCTGCAGACTACAACTGTTTCTCAGAATTAAGGAAAACAAAATTGAAGTAGGGGGTTCACACATTTGGACCGAAGCTATAGGCAATTTCGATGAAATGAAGCTTCAAAGGGAGGAGGGTGGCTGGGGGGGATTACGGAGAGAAAGCCATCGGAGGAAAAGCCTCTATCTCGGCAGATCGAAGAAAGGCAATTCTTCTAACCCTTAAGAATCCCTAGTTTCTCCAAAGATTCCTTTATGTCCTCGGCGTTGCATCCCCCGGCTTGGACAAAGTTGGGATTGTCAAACGGCGCAACATCTTCCAGAGGATAGCTTCTGTTAGCATGGAGCTTGAGAGAACTGCTGCCTACTCCCTTCAGTACAACAGTCTTATGGAGCCCACCTAGTAACCCTTCATAATCCGTGTCTCCGCATTCTCCTGTGAAGATCACAATATTTGACAAGTCCGTGCCCCATCGGACATATAGGTACCTGAAGAAAAATCAAGAGCTTATATGGTAATTTGCCCTATGGGTTGCAAGAAGTTCAGAAGTTTACACCGAGCTTCATTTTACTACCAGATTTGGCTTCGCATAGGTTAAAAGTCTCGATCACAAGCTCGTGGAATAAAAAGGAATTATCAGGCATCATTGTAACTCAGAAATAAGTGAGCATTATTATTTCTAGACATATTCATTTCACCAATTCAACTGCAGCACTGGCAACCAAAAGAGTTGACAGAAACAAATAGCTTTCTTTCAACAAGATGAAAAATTCTATTGATGATATAATATATGTAATCAACCTGGCAATTTCTAAACTGAGTAGTCAGATTAGAGGACCTCCAGGAACAAGTTTCTGAAATGGTCATAATGTGTAATTGGGGTGTGTGTGTGTCTATATATATATAAATAAAATAGAAGGCATACCTCAGCGCCTGGGATCTAGAAGCCAGCACAGGGATCACGTTTATTTTGGCGCCTTGTTGACAATAAATTACATGGCATCGAAGAGCCTGAATTCTCATCAATTTCCGAAGTTCCTTAACAGGGGGAATCTGTAAAGACAGAGTATGTTCTAAGTAATAGTTGACGACGAGTACAAACACACAAAAAAGCAAAGCAGAACTTGAATGCAGAGTCGAATCATAACCAGGGACATTAGGCAAAGGAGTTCTCGGATTTCAAAACATAATTACCAATGATAAGTCTTTCACTTTCAATGCAAAGCAATATGAAGACGACCTGGGTTCATCTTCCTCAACAATCTTTCCTTGTCCATTTTTATCATTAACAGAAATAGCCCAACGAACCAAAGTCTTCCTCAAACCTTCTCCGCCCCAGCGGTATTCAATCTGTGAATGATAGTCCAAGTCCAGTACAAATGGAAGTCCAGAATCATCAGAGCTTGAAGATGGATAGTAGAGATTGCTACCACTGTTACAAATAAATGCATCAAAATCCAATGGGTTCAAGCCCCCTGAATTCAGAAGAGAATTTATCTCAGATATGGTCATGGCTGTTGATAAAATGAATCCTATCAACCCAGCAGAATTTTCATTTGCCACCTCAACAACCATCTTGAGGATTTTAAGAAAATCTGAAGTCATATCGCAATCAACAGCAATGACAAAAATGTGCTTCCTCCTCCTCAGAGATGGGAATTTACTACTGCTAGTATTGTTATCTGCTCTCTCTTTAGCTCCATCCTTCCGTAAGCCTCCTCCGGCACCTTTTGATACTGTCAAAACAGCGTTTTCTAACTTGTACTTTCCATCAACAGCATTGTCCTCATTATCTAAAGAATTATCAAGATTGCCACTTCCATTTTTTTCCCCGTCCAATGATAGCTTCAAGTTTAAAGATAAATCCTGTATGTCTCTCAAAGAATCGCCAGGTGAATCTGATTCTGAATTTTGAAATCCTTCTTCAATTTTCTGCCACTGAGGCTGCCTGGGTTTGCAACTGACTATCCGAGCTAGGTATGCTTTACAATGCTCTGGCCATGAGAAAAGGTGGATATTTTTCAGTCCGTTCTGTCTACATCTTGCCCACAGCTGCTTATCCGAAACAAGCTTGAGAAGAGCATCAGCAATGGACTGTTGGTCGTGAGGATCAACTAGCAGTCCATTGTCAAGCACCTGCAATCAATTTGTTGTCAGTATCCATAAGCTAGCAGGAATCTTCAAACTCACAGCAGTTTTGATGAATAGCCAAGAAAATCATCCTAAGATTGGAAGGGTTCAACTATGTACACACCCGATGAATGTCCACAGGACCACCATTTTTTGTGGCAACAATAGGCAAACCATAAGCTGCTGCCTGTTCAGCAAGGAGACACGTTAAATTTTTAAGAACTATTGTATTCTAAAATGAAGATAGCAGGTGATAAATAAAGAGAAACACCTCTATCAAAGTAAGTCCAAATGGCTCAATGAAAGCTGGATTAATGAACACACCCTGAAAGGGAAAAAGAATTGCCAGGATAAGAAGTCGAGAAAAGGATCAGAACTTCCTTGACAGACTGAAATCAACCATATTGTTAAATGCAAACTACGGTGTCATTTCAACACAATTCCATTTGATGAAATGTGACATCCTATTGCAAGATCAATTTGGTAAAATATGATTTATAATTATACCTTTGTTTTGGCTGCAAGACGGTAAATGTCAGGAACATCAGATTGCTTATGGTGTTTAGGGTAAGCGACTTGACCATATAGATCATATTTATCAACAAGCTTGATAACGGAAAGAAGATAAGAGGCATTTGCGCCTGACATTTCATCAATATCATCACGGTTTCCCATTATTAATGTCTGCAAAAACAGAAAACAACAAAAGATTATTTACAACTTGCATATAAAACAAATTTTGATGAGAAAGAAGGGAATCAAGAACCATTTCAACAGAGTCCAGTTATTGAAATGCATGCAATAGACATAGAAGTTCAAAGACTAGCGTACAAGGTTGGCAAGCTCCCTTAGCGGGCGGCATTCTCCAAATGCTTTGACTAAAGTAGTAATATTCTTTTTTGGGTCTGGCCTTGCAAGAGCTAGTATCATAGGCTTCCGGGGATTGGAAAAGAAACGCATTATCTGGTGATTTGAAACTGCAGTCAGTATCAAGTTTAAAATCCCTACTAGAATGAATACAAGGAATAATCAATCAGTGACATGTAAAATCATTCAACTGTCAAAAACCAAAGCAAATATGAGAAAAGAATAACTATCACCTCTGACCAAATTGGTGGATCAGGAGACGCAGGATGATCTTTGTTTTTTTCTTCTTCTCCATCAGAATCTCCATCGTGTGGAGTGATATGATGAAACTCCATTCCAGGAGGAATCACCTGGACATCATTGACATATTAAGATATGGATTAGTTTTGCTACAGAATACCGTTAGCATAACGATATCACAACAACCAACTTCGATTTGAGGCTAACGGGAGCCTCACAGGTTTAATGAAGGAACTAACAACAACATGTTGATGCTTACAACAGTTCGAGGCATGAACCTGCCATGACAGCTCACTCCTCGTTTGATCCTTGCTCTAAGTTTGCGCTCTAGTACTGGATCAAAGCCATCATACAGGCGCCATTGCTCTTCTATCTCCTGTTTAGTGCTAGTTATAATAATCTCCGAGGCATCAAGAGTTAACTCTTCAGCCTCTATCCGCCGCATTATTTTGTACGTTGCATTTACTTCTTCCCTCGACTGCCGTCCCTGTTTCATAAGTTGTTCAAGCTTGTCTCGTCCAAGTGAGTGTCCAGTAAAAACCATAGGAACATTTAGAGCTCCAGAGAGAAGAGCAGCAGAGTCACCAGCATCAGCATAATGTCCATGAATTGCAACAGGCCAGACTGGATTTCCACCACCAATTTGCTCTCCCAAAACATTAGACATCTGCATAATATGACTTAGTGCACCATCTACAAATTCTGGAATGTAAGGCCAAAGGAGTTCCTTTCTTATGTACTTGTCCTTCGGGCCAAATGGTATTCGAATAATGTAAGCACCGCTACTCTCACCGAGCTCCCCTGTTGAATTCTCAGAGCTTATTAGATTCAGCATCTCTGTTGGCTCACCATAACTCCAATCCACATCTGGAGCCGATACTTGTCTTGTCAGCAAATCAACCCGATAAACCCCTGGCATTGTCCCCAGGGCCCTCGCAAGCTCCACTACATACTTGACCTGTATAAAACGGTAAATTCAAGACCTCCCCATAAGTAAAGTGGTGCTTCATGATTGAAATGATGGTCTAGAATAAGTACTTTCCACATAACAATAAGAATTTGAACAGAGATGCAAAAAGGAAAGGGCAAGGAGTTACCTGGCCACCTGTATCTGAATCACGACCAAGCTCCATGTTTTCACCGCGTATCAAGCCATGAAGACTGCAAAACCGCTTGTTAGAAATAATTTTATGAACCATTATGAATTTCAAGCAAGTTGTAAATTCTATATATTCAAATATTGAGATCAACTTTTAGTTCACAGGTATAAACAAAGTCAATATGAATAATAAGCATGCAAATAACCCATTATAATGTCAGGTCAATGACAAAAAAATTTGGCCATGCCTTATAAGCACAATGTAAAGTTTCTTTTCTTTGTGCTGGTTAGCCCAATTCTCCATCACATCAACAGAACTTATTCTAGGCATTCTTCCTCTAACACTCCCACCATGTGCTGAAAGGTCACCAGGGACGTCTCCTTTCTCTCCTTCTGACAGATCTTCCGACATATCAGCAGTTGCCTCTTTGCGACCTCTTTCACGTTCAAGGTGGCGTTTCGCTATCCTTTGAGCTTCCTCGCCCTCGAGCTAATAAAAAAAGTCCAAGTAAAAATGTAAAGAAAAGGGAAAATATACAGCCCAAATATAACTAAACATTCTTGCCCCCATAGCATGATTTGAACCTTAGTCATACAAAATTCAAACAATTAACTGCGAACCAGTTACAACTTAAAAAGCATCCCCATTATGAACCATATTTCCAACTAAACATATTAAAACAAATAAACAAAAAATAAAACTCCGCGTGATTCATTCAATTGTTGTTAAAGATTCGCAAAATGCAGTCGCTATTCTACGAAATCACAAATCCCAAAAGTGCATGTCAATCGAACATGAGTTCAAGCTCACCACACAATCCCATGCATAGCTACGATTTTTTCTTAATACTTTTTTTTATTAGACTTAGCGTGTTTAAAATTGTAATAATTTTTATAATTATAGTTTGTAAAAGCATGTTTGAAAAAACTATAAATTATAACGTTTTTTAATTAAGGTTTAGATGGAAAACTATATGGTGTGAATGATTTACTAAATACCTTCAAACTATAATTAAAACAAATTATAATTTTGACATCTTGTAGTGTATTTCCAAACAGATTCTTGAACACTCCGATCAGTTTAGTAAAAATTTTAGCCTTATTAGGCATTGCATTACAATTTAACCGTGTTTTTAAAAATTTTATTAGCTTTAATTTTTTTGTATTTTTTGAATTATTTTAATGTTCTATATCAAAAATAAATCTTAAAATATATATAAAAAAATATTTTAATACATTTACAATTAAAAAAAAATTTTACCGGGCATTTGTCACAGTAGTAACTACAAATCTCAACTGTGCATGTTTAAGTGGGATCCACAACCAAAACATGATTGACACGCATGCTGGACCGGGTTTGATTTGTCTTTTTACTCCATCAATTAAATTACTCAATGATAATTATCACACTATAATTAAACACTAACTAATATATATATATATACAAATACAAACACCATAAACTAATTTCATTAAACACATTAAAAAGGTGTTAATTATTAGTTTATGGTGTTTGATTTGTTTTGATAATTATCATTGAGTAATTATATATATAACTAAAATTATATATATATATATATATAAAAACCTGCTTCTTCTTGCGAGCCAAATTCCAAATCCTCCAGCACATATTTTCCAATCTAGTATTTCTCTCTTGCGTACTCCTCATCGCCGCAGCCTATCAAAAACAATTCACATTCAAGATTACAAAAATAACATTGAATTCACCCAATCAAATGAAATAAAAGACACGGTGTCGTGTCGTGTCGCCTCGATCGTCTTACACGAAGCCAGGAACGATGGAGATCAGTCTCGTCGAAGCCAGTAATAACTTCCTCAACAAAATACCGAGTAGGACTAAAACGACCTCGCTCCCTAAGCAACAAAGACGATTTTGCATCGACGATTCCTGGATCAACGTCCAGTATCGCTTCTAAGTAACTATTTATCCAGTCATTTCCCGCCATTTCTGCACAAACCGAAGAAGAAGAAGGTGGTTCTTATTTTTCTTGAGAGATCAAAAGGAAACGGTTATCATCACTTTTGTGTGTGTTCTGTGGAGAGAGTAAGGAAGTAATACGGTGGTGCGATTTTTATAGTGTTTGATTTTTATTTTTATTTAAAAAAAAAGAGGAATAATTAATGGAGTAAAGAGAATTTCTTAATTTTGATAAAAGCTTTTTTCAGATTTGAGAGAGAGAGAGACCCGGGCGTGAGGCTATGAGGTGGCGTTGTTTGAGGAAGTTGGCGAGGTCTCTGGAAAAAGGTCGTGTCGGTTTGGAACTTGTTCGATTTTAAGCTTTATGAATTAGGTACCACAAAGTTCGTCCTCTTGATATGATGGGTATTTTACATCACTCCTCGAAGTATATTATCTTGCAATTTTACCATTTAAGGATCCATGTTCCAGCAATAAAGTTTCCATTTACATTGTGTTGTGCTGTGAAGGGTATGGTTGTCTTGAAAAAAAAATATTTTTAAGAGAAATGAGTTATTTTTTATTATTTGGATGTATAAATAAAAATATTTTCCTGTAAAATAAATTATTTTTTATTTATAGTTTTTAAATTATAGTAGTAATACAACAAAAGTTATAATATTTGTTATAAAAATAGTAATAATGATGATGGTTATAATAATAATATCCATAATTGTAATAATATTAGTCATAATGGTGGTTGTTACTGGATAATAATGGCATCGATATTAATAAAATGATTATTATTTAAATAAAGGAATTGATATTCGACCGTGTTAAATAATAAAAAAATAAAAATAAAAAAGATATAAGGGTTTCATTGATGCTATATAATATAAATTAACAAATTACTTAAAAAAATAACTTAACTTAAATATAAAGATTATTTAAGAGACTATATATAAACTAAAAAAATTAAAAAATTATTCTATCTTTAATAAATAATAATAAAATAACTCCATTTTTCTTAACAGAGCAAACATACATGATGGAAATAAGATGGCATCGGTGCTCTTGATCACGCTTTAGTTGGGCTATATTTTTAGGCATCAAATTAATTATTAACGTAGCAAGAAGAAGAATAGGTTTTAGATCTAGTCGATGATTTTTCTAGTTTAAGATTTGAATTTGGAGTTTTGACAATTTATTAAATTCAAATCAATATTATTTTAAAAAAAAAAGTTATTTTAGTAAAAAATCAAAATTGAGTTTTTGACCGAGTTTTGACCAAGGTTCGTCGGGTTAACCAGGTCATATTAGGTTTTTTTTTCTGTTTTCTTTAACCCGACTTGATTCCAATCTCAAAATAACCGAGTTTTAGATCCATCCATCAAACCGGCCAGGTTTTAAACCCATGTGACATGTAAAAGGAATGTCTCTAGTGCATAGATTTGCATGCCAGAAAGTAGAGAACAAAGAACAAATTGTGCACAACGTGGACTGTCTAGAGTGCTTGATTTATTGTCAACTTTTATTCGTACTTGGCATGAATATATATTTATTATGACTGATCTCATCTAGCTAAGCTAATCAAGCTATCTCTTCTCTTTATCTTAGAGTCAATTAACCTATCAAAATTCACCAAATGCCTTGATTCTTTGAAGATAGTTATTAATCTAATCCTGCAGATTCCCAGGTGGAAAGATGCTAAGCAAAAGCAAGCCATGCAAAATGTTCTGTACTTCATTAATTACAAAATGATATTCTCTATTATATGTTTGGCTATATCATTTCAAAAAATTATTTTAATTTAAAAATTTTAATTATTAATTAGATAAAATTTTAAAATATAATTTATATTATTCTCAAATATTTAATATATTTAATTTATTCAACCACAACAATAATCTCGAGTAGTTAATTCTTATATATTAATTGGCTCGTTTGAAATGATCAATTGAAGACTCAAATAATGAATCAGACACGAAAATCTTTCCTCGTAAGTTCCCGAGTCTGAGGTGGTGGAATCCATTTAACCTAATTCGGGAGATAATTTTAGCTTGATGCACACAAAATGCATGATACCTGATTCCATTTGATTGTTAGAGAAGGAAGGAAGAAAAAAGATTAAGGTAGCTAAGATACTGGAATGGTGGGCTTCTACATATCATTTTTGTAAGATTAAGGTTATATTTATTTTTCATTTTTAAAAGTGTATTTTTGTTTAAAAGTTATTTTTATTTTTTTTAATTAATATTCTTTAGTGTTTTTAGATCATTTTGATGTATTGATGTCAAAAATAATTTTTAAAAATAAAAATATAATATTTAAAATGACTTTAAAAAAAAATAACTGCTACTATATTTTCAATAAGAATCTTAAAACAACTAAAATTCTCTTTTTTTTTTTTTTTTAGGTTTGAAGGATTTGTTTGATTAATGTATGATTTGAGGGTTTTATTTATCATTTGTTTGTGCTTATGTCAATTATTTAAAATTATCCAATCAATAACTTGTTAATAACATTTTGTGTTTATAAAAATGACTTAATTAAAATTAATAGTTATTATTATCTAATTAATAAATTAATTAATAGGGTATGACATGAACAAACAATATTTTACATCCAATGTAAAAATCATTCATCTTGTGTGGAAATTATACCCATTATCACCGAAGTTCAGAAGTAGCAAAAGAATATTTTCGCTGTTTTGATTTTGGAAAGGAGGGTTGTATGGCATATTTGGTATTGCATGTGGGGTACAATATTTTTAAAATATTTTTTATTTAAAAATATATTATATTAATTTTTTTATTTTTAATATTATTATGTAAAAAGACCTAAAAAATAATTAATTTAATATTTTTTTAAATGAAATATACACTTAAAACATATTAAGAAACTTTATATTTTAAAATATTTTTTATTTAAAAATATATTAAAATAATATTTTTAAAAAATTAATTTTAATATAATATATTAAAGCGATTGAAAAATATCTTTAAAAATTAATTTAAAAAATTATTTTACAAAAAAGAAAAAAAACAATGCGGAATTAAAATGCCAAATAACTCCTCGAAAACAGAAGAATTGTCGTCATCCCCCAGGCTCATTCCTTAATCGCGTGACAGAACAACCCCCAAGTGTCATGGACTTCCACAATGTTCTCCATGTTGTCGTGGGTGTCCATGCACGCTTTTTTTTTCCTAAAAGGAAGACGAGATCTGATACGGCAACGTACGTGGCGTGCAGATGACTACCAATGTCTCGGTCACTGTGCATACGTGGCTGGAAGACAGGTATTATAGTTGGCTGAAAAGTTAAGATTTAGATGCTGACCAAAAGAATCAGTTCCCACATGAACTCATTTTCTATTAAAATATACCACCTGAGTTTTTTTTATAATTAGATACTTTATTGTTTAATTATTGTTTTGAATTAGAAACGACAAAAACTTGGGAAAAGAGAGAGAGAGAGAGGTTTTCTTTATGTTTTTATTTTTATTTTAAAATAATAAAAAATTATTCTAAAACTATATCATAACATATTTATTTTTATATTTCATCTTTATTTTTTTAATTAAATATGTTTATATATTTATTTATTTTTTAATTAGACCAATTTTGCAAAATCCTCTCTCTCTCTCTCTCTCTCTATATATATATATATATAAAGAAGAAACATAAAGAAGAGGAACAAATTACTTTATTCTTTACAGAAGGGAAACTTAAACCAAAAGATTACTGATTAATCGATGCCAATTTAACTAAGACAGCACAGCTATCTAGTTTTCTTCATCTTCACACGCCCCCTACGTTCCCATCGCAAAAAACCAACATTCTTTGATCAAACACCAACAACATGGCTTGAAAATCCACGCTGAAGCTAAAAAAGAGAGAAAAAAGAAACCTGAAACTGATACAAGGGACAGAAACACTGAAACAATGTCTTTCTTTATTGGTATGATTATAGGAATCTCTGTTGGGATTGTTCTCATCGTAGCATTTGCTAAGTACGAGAATATCAGATCCATGCGTCGTTCTCAATTGGTAAATCCCATCTGATTCCTTGGTTTCATTAATGATTCATGGTGGATTGTTTTTTTTTTATGTTTGCGTTAATGTTTGTGTTTTTCTAGGCTAAGACAGTGGCAGCATTTGCAAGAATGACAGTCCAGGATTCAAGAAAAATTCTTCCTGATGAGTTTTATCCACCTTGGGTTGTCTTTTCACAGAGGCAGAAGTTAAGTTACTGTACATGATATGAACAGTAATCCAACCATTGGATTTATGAGTTTCATCACTAGGATCCGCATGTTTTTTTTTTTTTAATGGGATTGATTTAGAGATTTTTTATCATGGTTCTGATATTGGTTTGTTCATGAATTGCAGTTAACTTGGCTTAATGCTCAACTTGACAAGATTTGGCCTTATGTTGACGAGGTAATAAGTTTGATTAATTTCCCTTTTTCATGGTGGATTTCTTGCTACATTTGGGTAATTAGTAATATTGAGCTGCGAGTTTCTGTGGTTTCTGGTTATACAATGGCATAGGCAGCATCAGACCTGATAAGAAGCAATGTTGAGCCAATTCTTGAACAATATACGCCAGCTATATTTTCATCTGTGAAGTTTTCCAAGTTGACCCTTGGCACTGTGGCTCCACAATTTACAGGTTAGTTTGATTGATTACAAAATCGGTTCAAGTCCTTGGTGATTTTTCTTTTTCCAAAATGTTGGCAATCATGGGATCAATAATGACAGAGAATTTATGGTTAGAAATCGAGAAAGAATCCTTCTTTCCCCCTTTTGTTAGTCATTTGAGTAATTGAGTTCCTGGGCATGCAAAGGAACAGAGTGATGATATGTGCGAGTTGTGGATGTCTTATAGGAGTTTGCATTATTGAAGAGGAAAGTGGAGACAAGGGTATCACCATGGAATTGGAGATGCAGTGGGATGGCAATCCAAATATTGTACTTGATATCAATACAAGAGTTGGTGTGGCACTACCCATCCAGGTAATCTTCGACTTGGTGCTCGGTTTTCGTAGAGTATTCTACCGACCTCGTAATGTACCTTGTAATGTATATGTGAAAGAACCATCTTAACCTAAAAGCTTAAGCTTTTAAGAAGTTAAGATGGTTCTTTGATATTAGTATCAGAATCTTGTTAACTAAGCGGTCACGAGTTCGAATCTCACCACCCTCATTCTATTTGATAGAAATTAAGTATAAGGTAATGTGAACGTGTACAAGTTTCAAGTCCAAAAGGTTTTCACTTGAAAGGGGTGTTAGAGAATAATATAACATCATATCTTAAGACCTTGTCTAAAAGCTTAAACTATTGGGTTAAGTCGTTCTTTTACAATATATGTGTGGTAAAGTTTCACCGACATTGATTTAAGAATCATGCTTTTCCTTAATTGAAGTTAACTAAAGCATTGATTTCTAGTATCTTAAGATATAAATAGAATAAAACTTTGTAAGTGCAGACTGCAGACAGATTCTTTCTTTTGATAAAGAAGACTGATACTAATTTCAGCTCCCTTTTCTTTTCTTTCTTTCTTTTTTGGCTTTGATACAGCAATCAAGCCCCTTTGTCACATTGTTTCTGCTGAGATATAGTGATTTTACTATGTTAAACATTCTTTTGTAATTCTGGGGAATTTATTCCTAGTTTGAGAGCTGGTATCTGCCAAGAAAGCTTATCTGTTTCACCCTTTATGTCATGTTTGTTGTCTAATTAACTCACACGATATATACAAAATCTGTCTAAGTTAGTGCACATTTAGTGGAAGATCTTCATTATTATTTATATATCTTTTCCTGTTTAACTTCATCTAGGTGAAAAATATTGGATTCACTGGGGTTTTCAGGTTAATCTTCAAGCCACTAGCCGAAGACTTTCCTGGTTTTGGAGCTGTTTCTTATTCCTTGAGAGAAAAGGTGAGTTTTATCTAGTTACTTTTTAACCATCTTAAAATTATCAAAATCAACATTCTGGAAGGGAAAAAGAAATATTCTGAAGGCAATGCTGATTACATACATGAACTTTTTCCATGCACAAGTGCACAAACTTAAATGCTTATATATGAAATCTCATTCTGAAAGTAGATGAAGTATATGTAGTAACAAACATTTATGTATAAATATGTATAAAACCATATCCAAATATGCTCTGGATAACATGAACATGGAATTCTTTGAATTCAATATATAAATTTTATTATGACTGCAGAAAAAGCTGGATTTTACGCTTAAAGTTGTTGGTGGTGAGATATCAGCAATCCCAGGCCTTTCTGATGCTATTGAGGTTTGAACAAATTTTATTTCCTGGTTCTTTGCTTCATCTCTCACGTACTTGCATGCATTTCTCAAGGATTGTCTTGTGGCTTTAAGACCACATTACTTGATCAAAATTGATGCCACACCTTATGGAGGGTGATTAATCCTGATTAGATCACAAATTTTTCGACCCGGAATTTCTCATCTCGTACAAAGTATTGTAGGTGATTAAACATTAATTTGAAATACTCTTCCAGAACTGTACTTTTCATTATTTATTTGGTTCCTAGGACTATGGCTGTGAATGATCGTGGGTCTAACGAAACTGCTGTATTGTTATGTTCAGGAAACCATAAAGGATGCTATTGAAGATTCTATAACATGGCCAGTTCGGAAAATTGTATCAATATTACCTGGGGATTATAGGTGCGCTAATTCTATCTAGAATTCTAGATTATCATCTATTGTGATCCTTTTGCAATATTTCAATTCCCATAATGCCTGCCAATTATTTAGTTATGATCGAGGTACAATTTGCCAAAATCTTCAGACCTGTAATCCATATTGAGATAGGTAGGCTTGAGTTTCACTCGCTTCCTGAGTTTCGTGCACAGGCTAGACCAACTCCTTATCCTTTATTGTTCTATCCATGTCTGATTATGGGACTTTTGTTTTCGTTTAGTCTAAATCCATGTTGATCGGAAATAGATATGTTGGTTTGAGGCTGGACTGAGATTGAGATATAAGAGCATCTTAGGCTCATCTCAACCCAGCCTGACTTCGATCCCTATCTCATGATCACAATAGTGCTTATTCTGTATCACCACAGTGTACTAATCCATTATATGTTCCAGAAGTTCACTGATAATTTTAAATTTGTATTTCTGATATAAAATGCTTCCTTCTTCATTGAACACACTGTCTCTCTATGTATCGAGCCCCAACAAAGTTACAATTCCTGAATGCATCCAGCTGATTCACACTAAGAAGTAAATTTTTGGATTTCTGATGAAACTGCAATTATTAATGATTACTTCATGTTTTAGCGACCTGGAGTTGAAGCCCGTTGGAACTTTAGACGTGAAGCTTGTGCAGGCCAAGGACTTGACAAATAAAGACATTGTCGGAAAATCTGATCCTTTTGCTGTCTTATTTATACGTCCACTACGTAGCAGAATGAAAACCAGCAAAACAATTGTAAGACAGCTTCCCATATTTCACCACTTAGGTTTTCTTTGTTTAGATCAGCCATAACTCTTACGATAATTTCAGAGCAACCAATTGAATCCCATATGGAATGAACACTTTGAGTTCGTAGTTGAAGATGCATCAACTCAACACTTGACTGTAAGAGTCTTCGATGATGAAGGAGTTCAGGCTGCTGAACTCATTGGTTGTGCTCTAGTGGCACTGAAGGATCTTGAGCCTGGTAAAGTGAAGGATGTATGGTTGAAACTAGTCAAAGATTTAGAGATCCAGAGAGATAACAAGAACAGGGGTCAGGTAAGAATCTAGTATGCCAATTGAAATCTCCCATCCTCGTCACTGGTTTCAAGTATGTTAGAATGATATATCGATATCGAGTGCGTAGGAGATCATACTACGACTAAACTATTGTGCAATTTCTTACGAATTCAGAAGGGGATTAGAAACGATTTTTTTCAATTGATTTGAAAACCTAATATGATGATATTTCCCACAGTCAGTTTTTTTCCTGCTTTTGTTACAGATTTTTCTCTGTTCAAAAGCAATGGATGAACTTGCAGTTGTTAATGAGTGCCATCTTCTTTTTTTCATCAGGTGCACTTGGAGCTTTTGTACTGTCCGTATGGCACAGAGAGCAGTTTCAAAAATCCTTTTAACCCTGATTTTCAATTGACCACTTTAGAGAAGGCCATTAGGAGTGGCACTGATGGAACAGGTGATCCTAATTCTGGAAGAACATCTCCAAAGAAAAATGTCATCGTGAGAGGAGTACTATCAGTTACTGTTATAGCTGCAGAAAACTTGCCGGCAACTGACTTGAATGGAAAGGCCGACCCCTATGTTGTCCTTATAATGAAGAAATCTGAGAAAAAAGCCAAGACTAGAGTGAGTTCGAGGTTTCTGATTAACATGATCACCACCATGTTCCTTTTTTATTTTTTTCGTTTGTTTCTTATCATTCACTCATTTTATCACTTGTTCAAAGAATCTGGCACATCGAAAGTGCAATTTTGGCTAACTAGATCTCTATTGATTATAACAAAGAAGAGTCTTCTAAAGTTCTATTTTGCAGGCAAGACCATGCTTATACGTTCCATAACCTCATCCACTTATGCTTTCACAGGTCCTAACTAAGAACCTAAATCCAGTTTGGAATCAAACATTTGAATTTGTTGTGGAGGATGCAATACACGATATGTTAATTGCAGAAGTCTGGGACCATGACACTTTTGGCAAGGTAATGCTTCCACACCAAGTGCATTATATTGCTCATTGTCATATAATTGTCTTGCTGAGCTTTTGTTTATGTAGGTATTTAGGCATTGTTTTGTGTGCGGGCACGCACTTTTTTTTTCAAAGTTTTGCAAGGAATCTGCATTATTCTTGCAAGATTGTTAATAGTCTTTCAATATCATTCTAATTTCGACGAACTGTATGAATCTTTCAGGATAAAATGGGAAGATGCATAATGACGCTCACCAGGGTTCTATTAGAAGGAGAATTTCAAGACAGCTTTCCACTAGACGGTGCTAAATCAGGAAAGCTGCTTCTGCATCTCCAGTGGACACCGCAGCTAAAGTTTCGTGATTCTTGATCTGCAACTAAAAGGGTATCTTTTCAAGGTTTTCCATGCAGATATTCTTGCCTGTTTTTCTCCTTGCACGCAAGTGCTAGAAGCCAATGCTACGATTTTCCTCGATGCTGTGTTTTAAAGGATATTAAAGATTAATGTAAAGGAAAGAAGAGGAAGAGGAAGAGGATGAGGAAAGTCCAGCTATTCTTTTCTTCATGTCTAACCATTTTTACCCTTTTTTTCCCTTTATTGGATTACATTCTGTGATATGTTTAAATTCAGAATACATGTATGTGTATATATGCAATGGACGCTGATGATATTTGCAGATAAGTTTTAGTCTTTCTTGGTAACAATCTTTAAGAGATGGATTAAATGCTCCACATCCTCCTTGTTCTTTCTCATTTCTTCATTTGCTTCAACTTTAATCGACTCTGATTCAATAGTGAAGTGTACAAGCTTCTGCTTCAATTCATCATGCTCTGTCAGTATTCAATATTACAGGTTAATTAGTTTATGAATGCTGAAGACTGTTTCAAATGAAATTGCTTTGATATCCTCTTCTATAAGGGTAATATCTGATGAGAGCAACTCTATATCTTAAAAAAAAAAAAAAAAGCTTTTCTGATTTTGTCAAATGCTAGAGGGACTCAAAATTTAAAACATAATCTGATTTGAGAAGAAGGAAGCTTAAGCATAATATTTTATGGACAAGAAAACAATTGAACCAAGGTATTAAACCAAGGGTACTAGTTATGTCATTCATACGTTTATAAATAAATAAATCTAATATACTCCTTGAACTGAAATCTCTGCCCTTTTCCAGCTGGAATTTGATGGATTGCACCAGAATTTAACAGATATCCCTTGTCTAGACCTGAACTAGAAGCACAACTAGCAAGATTTAACATGGAAGAACATTTTTGAGAATATCCGCGACGCAACTCAATGTAAGATGGTGAAGCTAGTGGTTTTTGAGCAAGAGAGCTTGCATTTGCAAATGTGTTCTGATTACTCATGGAAACAGGTACAATATTGAACGGTTGCAATGGAGGTGAATTTCTCCACTGTGGAAGCGGACCTGCAAGAAGTAGCGTTTGAAAGAGAGGGCGTGCTTCCATTAGAGCCTGCAACAGCTTTCCCTTTTGAGGCAGGACTTTTCCTTTTACAAAATTTTCAATTACAGCATCAGCCGGATGGATCATGGCCACTGCTGGAGGCACTAAACCTGCTGATATAGAGCCTTTATACTCTTGAACAAAGGTGTTGCTCACAAGCCTCGTATGACTTGAGTCTGCCAAGTTATTGTTAGAGAAATCTGGTGAAGTAATTGTATCAAAGAAGGGATCCACAGGAGCCATGTGATTGGTGATTGTATGTTTCAGATAAACTGTTAGATTCAATTATGCTCGAGTTTCCTATCACAGAAACTACAAGGGGGTTTTCGGATTGTTCTTGAGGATGAATAGGCAGGGATGCAGCCATAAGTTCAGAAAGTACAAGATTGTTGAGTAGTTTTTGCAGTTGACTTTTGGCCTCATCTCTTTCTTGGGAAGCAACCTTTAGCATATTGGTTAAATGCTCCACATCCTCCTTGTGCTTTCTCATTTCTTCTTTTGCTTCAACTTTCAGTGACTCTAATTCAATGGTGGCATGCACAAGCTTCTGCTTCAATTCATCAATGCTCTGTCAATATTCAATACAGATTAATTAGTTTGAGAAAGGGATAATAACATGTTATTACATCCTTAATATCATGCAGTATTTTCATGATTATAGGGTAACAGAACGAAAATAGAAGCCTTCGTTTCAAGGAGACACGAGAATGAACACCAATACCTTTGCATCAATATATGGGACATGTGGACAGAAATTCCAAGTAAATTCGGGAAAAAGATTAATCCAAGTTAATAAAAAAAAATTACATAAAATTAAATTGAATTTTAATCGGGATTGATCTAAATCGAACCAAACCGAGTCAAATCAAATTTACTCCGAGTTAACTTTTTTTACACCCAACCCGCAAAAGACAAGCTAACTAAATCCTTAGCTAGTTCAGATTTAATAACAATAGTGACATAACTTGAGATGAAATACGAAAATTACATCAAACACACAAGCACAATTCTGTGCTCAGTAGCGAAGCCACAGGCTGGGGCAATTCTAAAAGTATTTGCTAGCTAACGAAATAGTCCTTAATATTGTAAAGTATTTGACACTTGCCCCTTAATTTACAACTCTCTACGTAGTATTCAATTTCTTTTGAAACCCACGCAGCCTTTTAATTAGGGTATTACTTAAAACAACGCAAAAACTAGTAATTGGCTCCTCTTAATCCATGGTTAATTATTATATTTTCCTTTTATGTAATCGTTTTATTTGAATTTATCCGGATTTAGCTTGCACACAAACGTTGTTTGTTCCTCGTTTTTGTGGATTAGTATGTCGAGTTTCCTTAAATACTTCTTTTTTTAATAAAAACCAAATTTATCTCTGGCGGCTTGTGTGGGTCAATGCAAGAGATCAGTGGAAGTTTTATATACAGTTGCAACGCATCATGTATCATATAGTTTCTCCATTTTTCATTGCTTGGTGATGGAAATATATGGCTGATGATCCTGGGAAAATTTCTTTGTATCTGGGCTTTCTTCGAGAATAGTGATAGGTTGGACGGTGAGTGTTATTTGCAAAATAGTCATCTAGTTTAGGACTTTTCAGGCTAATATAATGTAAGAAAAGAATATTAAAAAAATAAATACTTTTCAATTGTGTTGTTGAGATGAAAAAATCCTTTTTTCTCTCCACTCATTAAACCTGTAAATATATAGCTTACTTGGAAGAAATTTGGTGCCACTCGCCATGAAAGGGTGGCTTGCCACTCACCATGAAAGATATGATAGTTCTAGCTGACGTTGTAGCTTATACAGCTCGTGATAGCTCAGGAAAAAAAGAAGCCATAATGAATGATAAAAAAAGAGAGAGAGAAAATTGTGAGCTTGTTGGGCTCTAAAAATCAGCTATATATTTACAGGATAAGTTTTAAGCCCTGTAATATTGTCAAGGTTATAAAAAGAATTCAAGGAATGAAAGGATAAAGTTCGACATTAATTGCTAGCAGTGTGAATTGTGCGCGTGATAATATATGGATTTGATTAAGTTTTTGAATTAAAGATATTGTTAGTGGACATACCTAGAAAACAAAAGGATGTTCATTTGTGGACTAACTTAGCTCATAGATGACCTACTTAGCACACAGAGCTGAGCTGATAAGAGTTTTGCAGGATCTGATGCTCTTCTTTGGATTCATCTGCTGATAAAGTTCTTTAGATAAGAAAAGAAATGAATCTGAGCAATGAAAATAGCACTTCATTATATGATGATTTACAATGGAGTCGAGAACGATAGTGACCAACAATGTGTCATTATTGAGCTAAGAAATCAAGGAATATTTCAGGAAATGAAACTTGACAAACTAATTCCTTAAAATGATATATCCGATGCTGGCAAATTCAACAAATGGCCGTTTACTATAAATGCAGGACGTAGTGATCCCAAATATTTCTGCGAACAGCACAGGTTGCTAGCATCCCCCGATCTTGATAATATAGTAGTGCAAAATATTACTGCTCTGCCACGGCATGCACAAAGTGCACAAATTTATGAAACCTTTCTATCCAAAATCTTCAGCAACTAGCATTTTCCCTAGCCTTGAGATGTCTCCTTCTATGCAGATTGCTTGCCCTGCATGACAATTCATTAAGAGCTCTAAATCGAATCATGTTCATGAAAGAAGTTATGGAAATCGGATAGCCAATGATGTGCAACCATCGCTTTGAAGCATATGCTATTAATATTCTGTTACTCAAAGGCAGATCATTACGTTATTCTACTGGCATCATGTTTATGAATAGAGTTACAAACTTGCATGTACATTGTTTAATTGGTTTTTAGGGTGTTTATTTTTTTCAACTTAGAAAGCAAATAAAAAACACAAAGCATACTGGAGCCGCATATTGCACTTATGAATGAATCAATCACTTGTATTATACAAGACTTTTGCATCAGTTTTGTTGCTCATCTGATATTTGATATCTTAGAAAAAACTTCCTCTATCTTCATTAGAAACTTTACCTTCCCTCAAAAATTGCGAGTACACAATGCCAACTTCCCAATGCAACTATAATACTTGTCTGATGCTTGAGAAATACCACCATGACTAAACACTAGCATCTAGCATTCTTGAACAAAAGGAAGGCAAAGAGATCACACTTACCAGTATTGGTTATGGAATATCACAGAATCAGTTGTTTCTGGCTTTCCGTCATCATTTCGGTTCCATTGGTAGAATGCATGTGTTCTGTTCCTAATCTCCAAGGTAGAATGGCCATAACTAGCTTCTCTGAATGCGGAATAATCTGGTTGTGGGTCGACGAACCTAATTATAAATTTCAACAGTTAATAGGTAACCCATATTTGCATTATTTAGATTTTCCTAAGCTTAAACAATTAGATTTGCCTCACCTTCCAACAAGACCTTCCTGATTTCCCCCATCCCCAACAGTTAGGTACACAGGCGCTGATTTGTCAGGAACAGGATAACGGTCACCAGTTGTCACGTTATAATGTATGTTCGAGATACGATACTGGAAATCAAGAATACCTCAATGAGAAAAGGAAACACTTGATAAATTCAAAAATGGTGCATAAAACGATATATACAGCACCATTAGGATCAGAATAAGAGGGGTTGCAACTCCAAGGCACTTTCAGGAGAATCATGCATCATGAACATGACTTCTTAGAATATGAATAGCAGGGGTGGGCTAAAATTGTTTCTTTAACCATGCGGCTGGGTTGGGTCTCAACTATAGGAGCTGCATGCCAGTTTGCAATCTCCAAGGAGCTACTTAAAAAAGTAGCAGCTCCTCTTTTCCAATGAAAACTTTGTAAATGAATGTTCTTCGGGATTCAGTGAAGTTTCAAGAGAATGATCTTATGGGAATTCCATTTAGTGGAAGAGGAAGGTACAAATATACAAATTGATTAGCTACATACCTATATGATGATGTATTGATAGGTCTATAAGGCATAAAAAAGAGGAAAGTACGTACTGATCTTTCATATGCATGAACATGACCAGCAAAAATGAAGTCGACTTTGGATCTAACAAACCAGCTTTCAAAGACTGCACGCATGCTTTCACCTTCCATATAGTGGGCTGCATTGCTGTTGTAGATGGGCACGTGCATGACAACAATGAGCCAAGGTGTCTTCTCCCTGTTGACTCTTTTCAATTCTTCTCCAAGCCACATCCATTGAGGAGTGTATTTTACTGATTAAAAAATATTTGCAAATTCATTACGACCAGAAAACATTCGACTTATAGTAACATCAAATAGTCTTTTGAAATATGAACTAAGAATAGAAATCATTAAAATGTCAATAACAGTTGCCATTGCATCTACTTTGGTAAGAAACCAGCAAATTTTAAGCAGATAGTGTCATCTAAGTTTTGGAATAGACTAGCTACTTCCTGCCAAAACATAGTGAATTAAGGATTACCAAATGGAGAATAGCTGGAGAGGACAATGATGTGAGCAGATGCACGGCGTATAGCATACCAAAGAGGATTGGTGCTTTTTGAGGCTGTATGAGGGGTGGCAAATCTATGCAGAAATGATTTAAATGGAAGGACTTCCTCCTGGAACAAGAGGATTTGTGTGTGAGTTGACAAGCATTAAAGCAAAGAGGATACATTAACAACAAAAATGCCAAAGATTAGACATGTGTTGAAACTAGAGCATTAATAAAACTAGAAACAATAGATCAATGGCAGGAGCATAAAAACTAGAAAAGAAAACATAAGGTGAAGAAGTTTAAGGTTACCATTTCTGGCATGTACTCTATCTCATGATTCCCAGCTGACCAAATCCATGGTTGATATGCAGCACTTTGCTCGACAAAACGGCCCCATGAATCCCATCTAATACCAACATCATCATATTGATATCTATCAGCATAAGAGAGATCACCAGCAAACAAAACACTCTGTCCCCCACTCTTCATGTAATGCTCGAGAGTGGAAAGAGAATTATATGTTTGACCCAAATCACCTAAAAATATACAAAAACCAATACATAGTGAGGAAAATATAAAAACATGTGGTCCAAAACTAAGAAACATGTTCTTCCAACCACCGCATTCCATTGTCAGTATCGTATTACCTGATATTGAAACAATGGACTGTTGGTTGAAAAATATCTTGCTAAAGCAAAATACAATAGGTATTCAGAAACAAAATTCAACTTAGTTATTCTTAAAAGGCAGCAAAATATCTTACCAATAATTCCAAATGTGTAGGAAGCATCTGGATCAATCTCTGGAGGTGTTTGAAACCAAAACACACGAGAGGAGTCACCTTCTCCGATCTTGTAGTAATACTTGGAATCATACTAAAAAGACAGAAATGTTAATCCCCAAAACTGAGACCATTCAAAAAGAGAAACAAAATCATAGTTCAATTGAATATTTTACCTCAAGCCCATCAACAAGACAGTGATGGATGTAGCCAGACTTATATTTGTAAAAGGTGTAGTTAGTAACAGTGCCCTCAGCACTAAAATCATAACTTTTCTCTGAAGTGCCATATTTCACGGTATTAGAACCCGGTTCATCAGGCGTAACCCAAGAGATTATTACAGCCTTCCCATCATAATCACCTTGAGTGATGTGGACCTAACAATCAACAACCTAATCAGGTCATAATTAACTTCAACAAAAAAAAAAAGGGTTTCAACTAAAATTCAGTAAAATGTGCAAGACTCACTTGCTGTGGAGCATTATAACCTTTTGGAATTGCAAAAACTTCATTGTCAAGAGGGATATCCGCCGCTGGCCATTGCGTACGAACAAAAGTGCTCGTTAAACCCGCATTCCCATTTTCCACATAGCTCAAGACTAAAACTAATATAATTACAAATCGAAACAATTGCAACCGCAATAATCTAGAAGCCAGCAGCATATTCTTTGCAAGAGCAATCCCTGGGAAACACAACCTAATAAATCCAGTAAGTACAACTACAGCAAAGAAAACATATAGACTAATAGTAAGACTAAACTAACCCGAATTGGGAAGTGCAAATCATCATTAAAAAAAATTGAACTCTTTGACCCTTAATTAGTTTGGCTTCTTTCTTCTCTTTTTTTCTCTAGGAAGCAACTTCCTTGCATTTCAGATCTACCCACCATGACTATTTTGCACTGCATTAACCTCTATGGTTTACAAATTTTGATTCATGAATCAAATCAAGAAAACTCTGCAATTGTTACTTCAATATAAAATCAATTACAAGCTTTCATTCTTAACTTGTAACGATGAGAAAGCCGTAGAAAAAAAAATCCACAATCTATAAAGTTTTTTGCAAGCAATCTTTAAGAAAATAAAATCAAAAGGTTGCAGAAATAAACACGAGTCCTACTTACGGTATCGAAGCAGAGATGAGTCAGAAAGCTTTGAAAGACAGGAGGGGTACCAGAATCAATGACGAATACCAGAACGGAACGGAAGAGAGACAAAGACAGAGGTTGTGATGACAGACGCTGTTGTAGATCTTTGACAGTTATAAACGGCGACTTTTTCTAAGAAGTAGGATGCCAGCAAACAGTTAGAGCAGTTGTCGTTTTCAAAGTTTCCAGAGCAATATGCTAAGGTATAGAGATTCACCAATCCGCTATTGCCATGTTCGTGATAAGTAATTGCATTAGATTAATTGCGTGAAGCCGAATAATTCCCTTTTTTTTTTCCTGTTTTTTCTAGACGTCGATAAAATCAATATATATATAATATTCAAAAACATTTGTAAAATATCTGTAAAATATTTAAAAAATTATCTTGTATAATTTATCATGAAAAATGATAGTTTTTTTTTTAATCTCTACTAAATATCCATATCTAAATTTATAGTTTATATACTTGTAAAAAAAATAAAAATAAAAATTATCTCAATTAAATTATGATTCAACTGAACTAAAACATCTTGATTGGGTTATAATCTAACTAAACCCAAGTTGAATCTCGGTTGAGTTACCCAACCAAATTTTATTGTAATTTTTTTTAATTGTATTATCAAATAGTATCAGAAAAAATAATAAAAATAAGAACAAGTATATCATATACTGAGAATATCCTAACTCTATGAATCAAGATATGTAAGAATCCAGCATCCTTCATTTTTATGAGCCACGTGTTTAACTAGTGAGTCTCTATTAATAAGTAGTCATTGAGTCTTAATTGCATGCTTATCCGAGGCTCATCTTACTTGAATAAATTAAAAAAAAAAAAAGGATGAATCAACCTTCATATATTTTGAATATAAAAAATCCAACAAAATAAAAAAAATCTCCCTCCAAGCACAATTTCTCTCTTTTTGAACATTATTTTCTCTCCTAAAAAATTTCTTCTTCATATCTTACCCAAATCAAAACCAAAATCTTAATAATTACTGCCTTAACACCAGAAAAAAATTAATTAGGCTGTATTTGATCTATTTGCCTCACTTTTAAAAAAAAATTAATGTGAGTGTCCGAGTCAGTTTGTATGTACTTAAACTAATTTTATAGTCCTAAAATTAACAATCATATAATTCTTTAATAATACTTAAATTTATAAAACTCAAACTAATAATTCAGCAAATCTAGAACATGAAGTTAAGCTACAAGTCTTATACTTTAGTTTTTTACTCACCTCTTAATATGGTAAGAAAAGGTGAAGAGGATGGTGGAGTTCCAAGTATTACGTCTAGAAGGAGAGCAAGGTTCCGTTTAAATTTTCAGTGGTTTAGGTTTTCCACAAGAGGATGCCTCCAGAACCAGTCAATCTTCATCATGACTTCTGTAATACTCACCAAGTCTTTGCTGTACAGTAGTGAGTTTAATTTCTTGCATTATTTTTCTCTCATTTCTTTTCTAGACTGTGGATGCGAGAATAAGTTTATTGAGATAGTGATAGTTTTTATGTTTTAAAAATATTTTTAAAAAAATTGAAGTTATTTATTTGTTTTAAATTAATTTTTTATATATTTTTAAATTATTTTGATATTCTAATATCAAAATTATTTTTTTCAAAAAATATATATATTATTTTAAAACATAACCACTATTAAATACTTTTCTTGAAAATGAAGGCTTTCTTAAATAATTTATATCTTGATACCATGTTTGTTTTAAAAAAATTTTTGGGGAAAAAAAAAAAAAAAAAAGAAAGAGGGGGGGGGTAAGACACAAAAGTATTAAAAGGATATTTTGGAATGTGATAGATGTTATTTTTTAAAGTATTTTTTATATAAAAATATATTAAAATAATATATTTTTTATTTTAAAAAATTATTTTTAATATTAAAATTTAATAAAAATATTAAAAAATATTAATAAAAATAATGTTATCAAAAGATTTTTAAAATGTGAAAATGAACAAACCGCTAGAGCAATAAATATCTTGGAAAGTCTTATCGGTTCTCAAGTTTGGAGCTATGTTGGGGGTGTATAGGGTTTTATATATATATATATATATATATATATATATATATAGAGAGAGAGAGAGAGAGAGAGAGAGACATTCACATTTGTAAATGGATGTGTCATCTAATGAAAAATGTCACACCACATGGTTAATGATGAAAACTAAATTAAAAATGGGTTTATTTTGAGGTTAAGTTTTTAGAATTTTTTTTTTAATATAAAATATTTATATATATTAAAAAAATTATAAGTAAATACAAAATTAATTTTATAGAATAGACATATTTTGATATTAAACTTAAAACTTTCTAAAAATAATAAACCCAGAAAAAAAAAACAAAAATATCTTAGTATTTATAAAGTGTGAAATTAAAGTTAGGCTCTGGAAATACTCAAGCTTTTAGATGAGAGATATCTTAAGTTGGGAGATATCTTAAGTAAAATGAGCTTTAGATTTAAAATCGTATATATGTTGGGTATATATGTTGGTTAGGATTGAATTTGAGTTTATTGTAAAGTAATTTTTTAGATTATAAGAAATTTTTTTTTAGCCACCCTATAATAATTTTGGGTTTGGGTTTGGAATTAAAATTTGTTTGCTGGTGTAAAATTATATATGTCAATCATGTTTTTATCCAGTTAAGCCCATGCAATAACTTCCATGGGTATTTTCTACGAACATAAATAGTTTTTTCAGCTAGAAAAACTTTAAATATATAACCAAAACATTCAGGTTTAATTCTAGATTTATGTGTGCTAATCAAAATTAATAAAGATATCAAAATTAATTATTTAACTTTTTAATTTCTAAAACTCATTATATAAAAAGGGGTAAATAAAGAGTTTGACATAAGATTTTTTTTCCTTTTATATTTTACATATTTTTTTTCATTTTATTTTTAGTATTTTTCTTTTTATTTTAAGTTTTGATTTTCTTTCCAAGTCTAGAATATATCGATAAACTAAACAATTTATATTTTATCACAAATCTAATATATTAACACTAACCAACTAAATAAATTATAATGACAATTCTATAAATAATCAGATATTTTATACTAACTTCTTTTTTAGGGTATTAAGTGTCAAATATTTTATAAAGTTCAAGATATAAAATTTATTTTTTAAAATTGTAAAGGATAATCTCGATTTGAAGCATACAACAGTGGATTTTTTGTTACTATCCCCGAATAAAATTATATAAAATGTATATATCATCAAGTAAGAATTATTGTATTTTACATTTGTGTTTTGTGGTTATTAATCTAATTTATAAGTGAAGTGATGTGATAGATTTATTTTATTTAATAAATTTTATCATCCACAAGGCGTGGAGCAGGTCACAAAACTTCATGTGATAAAAAAAAATAATTCGATAGGCATGTCGAATAATTACAGGCACATGCTTCCTCAGAGTGATGTTACACTGGAACCCAGTATAAGATGTGTTGCCCACCTTCTATTTAACAAAAATAACACTAATTCACACGAATGACGCGTACGCACCATACTCACTTTTTTTTTTATAAAAATATTTTAAAAAAATTTATTTTTTTATTTTTTTACTTTAAATTAATATTTTTTGGTATTTTTAAATTATTTTGATGTACTGATATAAAAAATAATTTTTTAAAAAAATTTTATTTTGATTCATTTCCGAATGAAAAGCACTTTGAAAAACAACTACAACCATACTTCTAAACAAACTAAGATCTAGATCACCGGTTTGAATTCTATAAATTTTAAAATTATTGAAGATTTATATAGTCGTTAATTTTAGAATTTATAAAATTAATTAAAATACCTATAAATTAATACGAATATTCACGTTAGTCTTCAATAAAAAAAACGACTATACCTTACACGAAAAAAATTGGAGTATCAAATTAAAAAAAAAACATATTTTGTTATTTAAAGCATTCTTGTGGATAAGCATGCTTCAAGTATTTTGTATTGAATTATAATTATAATTATAATTCCTTCTCTCTACGTATACCTACCATGCGTGTAATTAATTTGTTTTCGGATTATGGGCTCCACCTTCCTTTCAAAGAAGCCCTACCAATTCCATGATGGTTACTTTGAAAGTTGTTTTTGGTTTAGTTTTTGGGGTTGAGGTCGTGGTTGGGTATAATTTAATTATGTATTAATTATACATAAAGCTCAACCATAAAAGTTAATATTTTTTGTTTTTCATAGCTTTTTAGTGGATTTCACACTCAAACCTCAACCTCCACCTCTAACTCAAACACCCTCTTATCATCAGCTTTCATGTGAGTAATAGCTGTCGGTTTAGAGAAGAGTCTAGTAGCGGTGTTGTTCTATAAAAAAAAATTATTTAAAATTATTTTTTTATATATTTTTAAATTATTTTAATATGATAATATTAAAAATAATTTTTAAAAACTAAAAAAATTATTATATATTACGAGACGCTGTAATGAGAAGGAGAATTTCTCGCCCAGGCAAGAAAAGTGAGGTGGAAATAGGATGGAGTTGGTTTTTCATAAAGAATGATTGGACGGTGCATGTTCATCAAGGTGAGGTTGTGACACGTCGTCAACTAAGGGGATGCGAGCTAGCTTTCAGTGCAAGAATATCAATATTTGGGTAGAAATTAAAAAAAAAAAAAAACTAAAAGGGAATGAGGTTTTCTGATATTATTATTTTTCCCTTCCTGGCTAAAAAATTTGGAATTGGTAGTGGGTGTATTAAGGTAGTTATATTTTTTTATATTGAATTGACTAAAATATTCCTTCGAAGAAAAAAAAAATTGAAATGGTGTGGGGAACATGTTTGACTTTTTTTTTTTAATATCACGGTAAAATAACTACATTACATTTAATTTTAAATTTGATATTTAGTAAAAAAAAATACTTAATATTAAAAAGTTGTTAACACTTTTTTTTTTTACACAAACACACGTGGCTATATTTGTGTTTTTTAGACAACATTGTTTGGTGGCCAAATATCAGTTTTCATGATAGTGTTTTAATCTTCAGGACAACCTCTTCATTGTTGGACAACACTTCTGACTAACATTTTTCTGGTTTGATTTCGACAACTTTTTTTATCTTTTCTCTCTCCTACTCTATTTATATGCATGGCCATGCAAAGTTTTAAAGTATCCTTTCAAGTTTTTTTTTTTTTTTTGTTAGATTTTGTTTTTATTTTTTTATTTCTATTTTGTTTTGATTTTTGTTATTTTTTAGTATTTTTATTAACATCCCTCAACATTTTATTTTATTTTATTTTTATTTTAAATTTGATTATTGTTATTTGTTTTGTTTTAGATCCTTTTTTATTCAGACTTTCTTTTTCAATTTCATCCCTTTATATTTTGCTGGTTAGGAATTTGACTTCGTGATTTTTTAAGTTTGCCTTCTGCGAGATGATTTCAGCCTTGGAGCCTGGGTCACAGGTTTGAAAGGTTTGGTCGGGCTGACCTAAGTCTTTTTTAGGTTATTTTTTACAATTTTTTTTATTACATCCATTTAATATGTTATTCCGATCTCATGTATTGCGTCGCATGTTTCGCAACTTAACCCGTGTTGACTCGAGCCATGTTTGTTTTGTTTGATTTATTTGTTGTTATCTCAAACCAAGTTTGTTTTATTTGATGTCGTTTTTAGTTTTTTTTCCTATCAGATTTTATCCTCATTCTTTGTAGGCTTGCTTTTTAATTCTTTTTGTTGGTTTTTTTTTTGTTTAAATTGGTCCATTTAGTATTGTTATTTATTCTTATATCATATAATTAAATTATACCGATTATTTTTTTTCAGTTGAATCTATGCCCCCAAGTGAGCGTTCGCCCAAGCAGTTTTTTTTAGCCGATAAAAAAAAATTTTGTCCGCATAACTCAAACCCACAAATCTTAACCAAGCAGAAACAAAAGCACTGGAAGATTGAGTTTGTTGTTCAATCAAATTTGAATTTCAAAGGAAAATCCTACTTCATATGCTATAGGATTTAATTAACCGGGGAATTCATATTAGGAAAATTTTTAATTGTGATTTTTTTTTCTTGGGAGGCTCAAATTGTTCTATAAAAAATTGTTTCTTTCAATTCAGTTTATTTTTCCTTTATATTCAACCCTATTTCAACTCAATAAATTATCCAATTATCCTTATAATTTCTAAATTGTTACGTTTTGGGTCACGAAGTGAACCCAATTAAATTATTTTTATTAAAATAATATATATATTTTTTTTCTCAATGTTGCTACAAGCAAGTTAGGGATTATGTTTGAACAAGTTAAACATGTCAATAAAAATCTGGTCGAGTCAAAATCTTATCTAATTCAACTAAAAATTTAGATTAAATGAAACTCTAGCTCTTAAAGTTTTTAAATTAACCTATTAGACCTAATCGAGTTTAATATAATATAACTTAAGTTGTTTGCCCTATGACAGTTAAAATGGATGTTTACTTTTTAGTTATCCAAGCTGTGCTTAAGGCATTGTGTACAAATAAAATTATTAAAAAAATCTTAATTTTAATGCATAATGTTTTTTACTATATTATAAAAAAAAAGTGAATTGAAATTTGATTTGTGAAAACTTAATTAAGGATATTTTTACCCAAAAAAAAAAAGGCATTGTCAATATCAAATATAGAGGTCAACTATTATATATATACACACATATTTTTCACTCAATCTTTACATGAATGTGTGTTTGAGATTATAATAGGGTGATCAAAAAAACCAAAACACTAATTAAACTGAGAAAACAGGAAAAAAAAATCTGAAAAAACCAAACCGTGAAAAAAACCAATTAAAATTTTGAAAAAACGACAGGTTTGATTTTAGAAGACTGAAATAAAAAAAAACGAATTGAACCCAAACTGAAAAAAAACCCAGAAAAAACCGAGTCAAACCGGTTTGAACTGGTTTTTGTCATAAAAAGCCGAACCGAACTGAAATCGATCGGTTTGAACCGATTTTGGTTTTTTTAAAAATAATCGGTTTGGTTACTGTTTTTTGATAAAAACCGAACCGAACCGAAAATGATCATCCCTATATTATAGTACATGGTGTCTTTTAAAAAAAATTTATTTTTAAATAAACACATCAAAATTATTATAAAATACTAAAAAAAAATAATTTTATTTTATTTTAAGTTAAAATCACTCCAAACCGGCCGTAAATCTCTCTCTCTCTCTATATATATATATATAAAAGGCTATTAACGCCAGCGCAAGCTACGTTTCCAAGCATATAGAGGTATCTCGTTCTTTAAAACAAGGCTAATGGATCCCGCAAAACAAGCATAAGCCAGAATATACCCCCAATGCACTATGAAAATGGATGATACATTCAGCAGCATCAACACCGCTGTAGCTTTATCTTCTTCCTTTTTTCGGTATTTAAAATATAACTTTTATTTGATTTACTAATTACATTTCACAGTAAATCCACTAATTTAGTAATAATCTATGCAGTGAACGTGTCTCGTTAATCTAAAACCATTGATAGACCTCAATGGGCTCTAATCTCAACGAACCATTATTTTGAAAACAAGATGGAACACTTTAAAATTAAATTAATTTTGTTTTTTTTTGTGTTTTAAAAATATTTTTAAAAATTTTAATTTTTTATATATATTTTTTAAATTAATATATTTTTGGTATTTTTAGATTATTTTGATATGTTAATATAAAAAATAATTTTAAAAAAATAAAAAAATATTATTTTAATATATTTTTGAGGGGAAAACATTTTGAAAAATAATCACAACTACACTTTCAGATAAATGAGGTGTTTCACTTAGAATCTTCAATGATTATCTCTTAGAGCGTGTTTGGTAGTGTGGTTGCGGTTACTTTTCAAATAGCTTTTCGTGTCAAAATACATTTTAATGATTTTTTTTATTTTTTAAAAATCATTTTTGATATCAGCACATCAAAACGATCCAAAAAATACAAACCGCATTCAATTTTAGCAAAAAAAAATTCAAAATTTGATAAAACATAATTACAAACGCAATACCAAACAGATCCTTACACATCAAATTTAATGACCAATAACTATTTTTGTGTGGACGGCTATGACAACAATAATATCTACTATAATGTCTATAATTAAAAATAATTGTGTTGAAAATATTCAAAAAATAGATAATTTTAGAGAGTGATTGTCTATCGAGTGCGTTGTACGTGTACCTCACAAAAAAAGCATGTAATACATTTCTTCATGAGTTGTTGCGCCACTTACTTTAGATGTAAAAAATTGATTGAAAAATACCTGACGGTACAAATAAAAACCACCAATAAAAAATAGTTAAAGATAATAACCACCAAAACTTTAAAAGAAAAAAATAATAATATCTAACAAATTAAACGTCTTTCTCTCTACCTTTGCTCCCTCCCTTTTTTTTTTTTTTTCCCCAAGCTAATTCTCTCTTAATTTGCAAGAATCTCTTCCTTTGTTTTTTGTTTCTTAACTCGCAATTTACACCGGCCGCCTGGTTAAGCATCGAAGCACAGGCCTGCCAAGCCTGAGAGAGAGATATAACATCACCCTTGACCTTCCGTTTTTCTTGCAAGATTTTTTATAGTCATTAACTACAGTTAATTATACCTACGAACGTTGTCGGTGACCAGTACATACCCAAATTAAGATCTGAGAAATTTTGCAGATCTCTGAAATTCTTTGGCTGTTTTCTTTATCTGGGTTTTTGTTAAATCTGTGAAACATTCATGGGTTGGAGATATAGAGCTGGTTTGTTCTTGATAGCTGCTGTTGTTATTATATGGGTCACCTCTGCTGAAGTTACCCAGGTAATTTTAACTTCGTTTTTTTCCACATATTTTTCCTTTTTTTTTGCTGGGAATTGAATTGCGTATGTGTTTTGGTTAAATTTGTGAGTCGTTGATTAGATGTGTATATGCGCATTATGTTCATGGTATCTCAGGGTTTATGCAATTGGACCAGTTGTTGAAACTTGAAATCAGCATTTGCTTTTGTTTTGTTTTGCCTGAGATGCTATGGCTGTTTTTTCTTTTGTTGTTACTGGAATTGTTGTTGTGAAACAAATACATTTTTGTTTTAAAAATTCAATTTTGAGATTGCTTAATTATAATGCTAAGCTGTATTGATTCACCCTTTTACATTTGATGGGTGGTTTGGGAGTTTTTTCGGTGAAAGATTCTTTGGTTTACAAAGAAATGAGGTGAAAAGAAGGGGAACGCCGAATTTTGTAGAAAATAAAAATTATCAGGCAAATAATTGTAGGTTATTTAGTCGAGCTGGTGATGGAAAGAGCGGAAGTGATGTATGTGAAGATAATAGAAAACAACACAGATCTGTAATAACATGATTACTATCTTTCTTTACTGTAGGTGGATAACCGTAGGAATTATGTTCGTGCTAGTGTTTGCTAGAGAATACTTGAAATTTTATTGAAATTTATGGAAACAAAACTCTAAATGATAAGGTTTTTGTGCATTTTAGTTTTTTGCCCTAATGAATGATGTATTGGTATAAAAATGTATTGCCCTTGCCCATCAGGATATCTTTGCAGATTATAAGCAACCATTTGCAGTGACATATCTTGGAGCTTCTCTTATGGTGGTTTACCTCCCATTGGCATTCCTTAAAGACTGGATATGTAATCTGCTAAAACGACGGACTTCTAAAAGTGGTAATGATGCAGCCAACATAAATGGGTCATCCGATGAATTTAGCTCTCCTTTAAGTCACAAAATCTTTGAACTGGAACTTCAGGGAACTTTGACGAAAAAAGGCAGTGAACTGGACCTTACATCTTCAGAAGAAGGAAGGCCTTTAGTTTCTAGACACAAGGATGATTTGAATGTTCTGAAACATGAAAAAGAGCTCACAGCCAGAGAAATTGCTATGTGTGGTTTTTATATTGCCCCTATCTGGTTTGTAACAGAGGTAAGGCTTCTTCAGGATTATCTTTTCCTTTATGCCTTTTGGCACTATAACAATCCATTTAATGCATCTAATATTGATCAAGGGAAAATACCAACATTGCTTTAAAATGCATGTACAAAACGAAGATAAGAATGTTTCTGTATTGCTTGTCCATGTATGTATGCTAGGTTCACTCTTCTTTTTTGTAAAGGCTTTCAGTTCATAAAATTAACAGGAATTCAAGAAGGTTCTTAGTTAACCTCTTTTGTTGTGGGCAGTACCTATCAAATGCTGCACTAGCACGAACGAGTGTTGCGAGTACTACAGTTTTGTCATCAACTTCTGGACTTTTTACTCTTTTCATTGGTGCATTTTTGGGTCAAGATTCTTTAAATGCAGCAAAGGTGATAGCTGTCCTGGTGAGCATGGCTGGTGTTGCCATGACTACTTTGGGAAAAACGTGGGCTGCTGATGACTCACAACTAAGTGCTTCTGCGTAAGTCCACTGCTCTGTATTTGTTGGTTATGCTGCCTTACTTTTAGCTTCCCTATCTGTCAGCATAAAGCGAAATAAGGACATCATTAGTGCTGTTCAATGTGCCCTTATAAGGTACCTTTCTAGTAATGCACCAAAAGACTTTCCAATTCAGGTTCCCAGTTCATTTTTTCTAAAGTATGAACAGAAAAGTGATAGTTAAGGTTTGTTTGTCTTCTGAGGTGAATTGAAAATATTATAGAGCACTGAGTCAAATAGTCTACTGATACTTCAACACATATGATGCAAATACCGTGGTTGCTCTACGTGCAGTAGCATCTTATGCAGGATTATAACTTCATCAAATTTGAAATGTTTTATTTGAGCAGCAATTATTTAATAATCTTGCTCTCTGTACTTCATTTGTGGGCATTGATGGTTGATATTTGTGTTTAGAAATGGCAAACGCTCTCTTGTTGGGGATCTTTTTGGGCTTCTCTCAGCCATGTCATACGGACTATTTACAGGTTGGCTTCACTTGATTGCTTCATATATTTTGTCCCAATATACATAGGTGGTCATTGTTCTAATGTAATTCTGCCAAATTAGTGTTAGTGTTTCACTTTTCAATCGCTGCTGCAGTTCTTCTTAAAAAGTTTGCTGGAGAAGAAGGAGAAAGGGTTGATGTGCAAAAGTTGTTCGGATATATAGGATTGTTTACTCTAGTAGCTCTGTGGTGGCTTGGTAAGATGTGTTATTTGTTCAATGTCCTTTTATTGGGTGAAGTTACAATGCATAAGACCAGCTAGAATCATGGGATCATAGCTTTCTAGGATGTGATTTGATGATTTAGGCACAGAATACTAGTCATTTGCGGAGTCATCATTCAACCTCAGATAGACTTGCTAGTTCAACTAAGAAACTTTATTTTTGTCATTACAGACCTGGAGTTTAGATATTGATATTCTTAAAGCAATCTTGTCTTCCTTCTCAATTTGTGTGGTGATGGCTCTGTTCTGCATTTGGTTTCCGTTTCAAGCCTTGATTCAATCTTTTTTTTTTATTTTTATATTGATGTTTTGATGTGCAATAAATCTGAATTAAAAACAATTTATCATTTTGATTTCATCGTTCTCTTTTCCTCTTGGGTTTTCTTTGCCTGGATGTATCATATCCTAACTGACTGAATCATTGTTTTCTGTTGGTCTGTCAGTTTGGCCATTGACAGCCTTGGGAATTGAACCCAAGTTTACAATCCCTCACTCTGCTAAACTGGATGAAATAGTTCTTGCCAATGGCTTTGTTGGAAGTGTCCTCTCTGACTACTTTTGGTACATGAAAGCAACCCGTCTTTATATCACTGCTTCATATTCATCATTCTAGCCTCTCATGCTAAAGTTGCTTTGCTCCTGCTAGGGCGTTATGTGTTGTATGGACAACTCCATTGGTGGCCACCTTGGGCATGTCCCTCACCATCCCTCTTGCTATGCTAGCTGATATGGTGATTCATGGCCGTCATTATTCAGCAATTTACATCCTTGGTTCTGTTCAGGTAATGAATTCCATTATCATAAAAGTGCTTCCGAGTTAAGTTTCTTCGACATCATGGAAAAAGATTAGTATTCATTATATCTGCCACAAATTAAAGTACTGAGATTTAGCTAATGTCTGTGTCATTTTCTTCTCCTTCCATCTTACGATGAAAAGGGTGGAAAGCTGCTACTAGTTTAGTAACAACTGTCTGGTCATCACTCCCATGCATATAAAATCTTTTGTTACAAAGTGATGATGGCATTTGGGTATTGCTTGATTAAATGACCCGTTGCCTTGTTTTTTAGACAGGAGCTGGAGTTTGTTAGTTGTGTCTTTGCGGAATAAATGACAGTGTAATCCTATCAATTTGATGTTCTTTTGTCATGTGCTGCAGGTTTTTGCTGGGTTCGTGATAGCTAATCTTTCTAATTGGTTCTCGAAAAAGTTAGGGTTATAGCATTCAGTGAAATCATGGCCTAAAGCAATCCTGCTTTTTTCTCAGGGCCTTTCTTCTCCAGTTTGATTGATCCTCGATATGTGTTGTTGTTACACAAATGTATCGTCATCGCATGTGTAAATGTAAACCACAGGTTTTGTATTTTGGGATGATCATGTCTGCTGGAGGGAGGTGCCCTAATTGTAAAACACATTTTTGTTCGAAGGAAAAAATAGTCTGTTTTTTTTTTTTTTTTTACTTTGCAACCAATATTTTAAATATTAAACTTTTTATTTTGTATGCAGATCTGATCAAATACTGAATAACATACCATAAAATATTTTGAAAACCAAAGAATCCATTAACTGCAAAGATGTTGGGTGCACGCCACCGCTTGTTAGAGGGTCACCTAGAGGATTGGGTACATCGTTAATTCTTTTTTCTCTCTTGGTCGGTGGTGAGGCAAACGGAGGCATATGGAGGGAGATTTGACAACTTTAAGATTCATCCCTCTTCTCTTCTCTCTCCTTTTCATGTAGTTGTTGTCGTTGATGGTAATGTTGTTGATGACATTGTGAGGTGGTGATATTGTGTTCGGCGTGACTCTGGTGGCTAACATTGAAATAGGTCGTTGTTGATGAGGCTCATGTTTTGTTGGCGTTACGAGCTAGTGATACTGTGATTGGCGGCATGATCGTGGTGGCTGCCGTTGATAGAGGTGGTCACCGATAAGAATTTAAGTTAATAGGCAGGTTGAAAAATATCAAATCTTAGGATGCTCGGTGTAATTTTTTTTAATATAGTTCGTTACATGTCGAAGTTAATTTGTAGGTTCAAGTCTCGAGAGTATAGTTGTTAAAATCAATTTTGGTTTAACAGATTAATTAGAATTTAGAGCTTGTCCTGGTTTCGAGTTGAAATGGACAAAACAATAATCCTACTAAATTTGTTCGGCTCAACAAGGTTTTTAATCATCTTATTGACATGGTTGAGTTTGGTTAGTTAGCGAGTAAAATATTATAGTTTTAATAATAATAGTTGTTTTAACTTAACTGATGAGGTTCTAGATTTATTTTCTAGAAATCACCCGTTTGAGTGTTAAAATTTTTGAACAAAATTTCTTCGTAGTTTGGCTGGGTAGAATTAGTTGAGATATATTCAAGGTGATTCAGACATTTATAATAATAATAATAATAATAATGATTGGTTGGATTTATTCATAGACTCGGAGCCGATCGGTTCCTAGAAGCTCAAAAGTGATTTATGTGTTCAAATCTAGCCTCGAGCTTGGGGACCCTTGCCCTTGCCCCCTGCCTGGGTTCAAATCTCAGGTTGTCTACCGTTCGGATTGCCCGTCAATTCCATTATAGTAGTAGCCTCGGAAAGGTAATGCAATTGAGACTGTCCTTTCGAGAATGGATGGTGCTAAGAGCAGGCCCCGACCTGCTGCCTAATAGTGACCATGTTAGGTGCTCCTTCTCATGCCCTGGAACTCCATCAAAAATTTATGCTGATTATATTTTTTTAATTATTCCTTTAATATTAAATGCATTCCAATAAAAAAACAACTCCATCTCTTCTTTGTTATCCTTTTAATTTTTTATATCAAGCATTGGATTATTATTACACTATTTCAATCTATATTTATGTAAACAGTAATGAAATCACTCAATCCTTTTATATATTGTCAATGTGTTCTTGTAATTGTAAAGGTCGACTGTAAAAATCGGCAATTAGACTGAAACGAGGAGGTTTTTCTTTTTTAATTGAAGGGTCATGTATTATTTTCAAATTAATTTAAAGAGGTGTTTGTTTTTATAGTTAAAATATACTTTTAAAAAATTTTGAATTTTTTTGTTTCAAATTAATTTTTTGTTTTTTTAGATGATTTGAGTTACTTATGTTAAAAATAAATTTCAAATAATAAAAAAATTATTTTAATATATTTTTAAATAAAAAACTTTTTCTGTAATTCAAACATATAAATGAATAAATTCATTTCTTTAATCTAGATCGGATGATTTACATAGAAACTTGAGAGAAAAATTAACAACAAAACGCAATTATTAATAATTGTAGCATCATGGCTGGTTTTTTACATCTTTTTTTTCACCAAATCGGAGTGGATTTAATTATAATATGAAAAGAATAATATAAAACCCAGAAAAAAGAAAAAAATGTTTTTTTGCCTGTACTTCCCCAGCTCACTTGTGCAGTCGTACTAATATTTTGGGCTAAAATGGCTTTGTAACTTTCTTGGTTTAATGCCATGGCACTATGGGCTTGGGCCCACATTGATAGAAAACTTCTTTTTTGCAAATATTAAAAACAAAAACCGGTAAAAATAAGGATTATTGTCTAATTAGTAATTACATCAGAACAAATGAACAATAAACCACACAAAATTTATTTATTTTTCTAAAAGGACTGAATCTAGTTTTTGTCAGCTGCTGGAGGCTTGAAGCTTTCTCTGATTTTAAGCTGCTATCATGGCATCGTTTGTAAGATCGAAACCGGTGATTCTCCTCCTCGTCGTTCAACTATGCCTCTCTCTTCTCTCTCCATCCCTCGCAATTTCATCTGGGTACGGTTTCTCTTTTTTTTTTCTTTTTTTTTTACGTTGATTGCTTATTTGGATATTAATTAAGTTATTGTTTTCATTATTACCAGGTCTTCTGGTGATGGTTACGCAATCAACGGTAGAGTGAAGATCCCAGGTAATTATTTTGTGCAATTTACGTGTTTCTTCCATGTTAAGTTTTTCTTGTTATGTTCATTAAACTCAGTACTCCAGTCAATAATTTTATTTTTAAGATGGTGTCTTTTTCTTGGTCTGTTTGGTAAAAAAAATATCGGGTTTGTTGAGACCTTTTGTGGGCCATTTTTAGGATGCCCAAATTAGTTCTAAATCCTATTGCTCTTGTTTTGAGAAATGTGTAAACTCTACGGTAGAAAAGAGTTGTTTGTTGTTTTATGAGGGTATTAATGGGTGATGGATTTTGATGTTGGGATCTTGGTCGGGGATTCGGGTGAATTTAATTGTTCCAGTCCACCCTTGGTGAATTGTTGTTAATCTTAGTTCGATTGTGAGAAAGAATTCTGTTTTTGTTGGGAAAGGTGAGAGTAAACCGATGCATAGCATAAGGTCATGATAGTGATTTCTTTAGAAGTAGAAGTCCAGCCTCTGTCTGCGAAGTAGAATTTGCAAAATAAACTATATCACTATGATTTGTCACTAATGTTGGTAATGTATATAATGTGAAACTATGACACGGATTAGTTAGCCAGAGCAAGATCCAATAATATTCTGCCTCGGCGAAGATAGTATCAAATTATCAATAGATTGTTGATTTGTGGCTTATTTTTGTCTAGAACAGCATGAACGAGTATATTTTGTTTTGTGTACTTCTTACATCTATGTTTCTTATTTGTATCCTTTTTTCTTTTTTAGTTCATCTTAGATTTTTCCTCAATTTGTTAAGCAGGTATTGATGCAAAAGGACTTGGAGGTCATGGAAAGATATCCAATGTCAAAGTTATACTAAATGGTGGCCAACATGTTACTTTTCTGAGGCCTGATGGATATTTTTCATTGTATCCTACTGTTTTTTCCTTCTTCTATGCATGGTTCTGTTCGAACTTGACTCGGTGATAGCTTTGGCATGCTTTTTTTAAATAGTATGATTCAATTATTCATATGCCCTTTTAGTAATTTAATCAAATCAATTATTTGAAAACCATACCCATTTCCATTGGTTGTAGGTTTTTGGGGGTATTTGTGCTGAGGGTTTGACCGAGTAACTTTATTCACATGTAAACTTTGATGTTATAGCATTAAGGGGATGCTAATAAGCACTCTCTATTTACTTCATTCCTTGACTTGTCTATTAAAAGTCATAATGTGCCAGCGGGGACCCATTTAATTGAGGTGGTTGCTACCGGCTATTTCTTTTCTCCAGTAAGTCTTTCAATCTGTAAAATTTGATTAGTGAATTATCATGTAGTATTATATTCCCACTATTGAATATATTTAAAACATTTAGGTCCGAGTCGATGTTAGTGCTAGATTCCCGGGTAAGGTTCAGGCAACACTAACGGAGAAAAGGAGGAGTCTGAGTGAAATGGTATTAGAGCCATTAAAGGAAGAGCAGTATTATGAGGTTGATCCTTCTCTCTCTATTCATCTTGATATAGTTATCTAAGGAAATACTAACCTACCTTTTCGCCAAATATCTTATTCTCTTGCAGATTAGGGAGCCCTTCTCCATAATGTCTGTTGTCAAGAGTCCGATGGGTCTCATGATGGGATTTATGGTGTTGGTTATGTTTGTGATGCCAAAATTAATGGAAAACATGGGTAAAGTACTCTTATTCACAAATTGCATGGCTTCGAGGAATTGCACTAGACTTGATAGTTGACTTGGCTCATAGATTTGATTTTTTGAATGCATATTGTCACTTGAGGGGTTTATGAGGCAAAGTACTGCCTAATAATTCAATGTTTTGACCGGCAGAAGAACATGATTTTTACTCCGCTGCATCCATTATCCACTAATTTGCTGTAACTGGTTCAGGAAGTCATGGAGAATTGTGTTCCTATTCTGGAATTTTAGGATTTTAAATAGCCATTTATATGGCTAGTACCTTTTCACATGCATTGATTCTTTTCATTTTCATATTTGATATTCTTGACACATTCAGCCATAGACATTACTTTCCCGTGCAAATTATCAAGAAAATCTTATTTGAGTATTTCTAGCAAGTGAAATGACATGGTTTTACCATTTCTCAATCTTTAATTTGTGACCTCTTCAGCTCCAAGAATTTGTTTTAATTATTTTCTGCAATTATTGGCCTCATGTGATTTGCAAACATGTAGCTTTCACATGCAAGATTCCTTGGACAAGCCTTTTTTCACATGCCCATTTGCCTTCAACCTTGTATCAACGAGTTTGACAACTTGCTGTTTATGTGACTGGTGACATGAACCTGGACTTCCATTACACATGTTTTTATATCTTTTTGGAGCTTGTCTTTTCATGTATTATATGACCAAATGCACATTTGAAGATTAGTGGAGCTTTCCACAACATTATGCCAGACTTGGTAACTCGACTTATAGATGACATGTTATTCTGCTGTTTTTTTTCTTTCCTTACTAACCATATTAATTTGTTTATGTTTGACAACAGATCCTGAAGAAATGAAGAGAGCACAAGAAGAAATGAGAAACCAAGGAGTTCCATCCCTAGCAAGTATGTTGCCAGGAGCTGCAAGGAGCAATAATTAGAGGTGAAATGCGATCCTTCTATTCGAATTAGGCTCATCCATTTCTTATTCAGAAGCTAAAAGAAGTAATATAACATTATTGCTATCCTCGGTCATATCTTCACTCCAATCTGGTAGTTGGGAGATGCTAGTTTTACTTTGTTGACAATGCTGATGGATGAATTTACTTGGAAAACACTAAATTGTGTAACACTGACATCATTACTCACGAGTTTGTTTGCTTGACGGATAGACAAAGCCAAAGCCCTAATTTCCATGTGCTGTGTCTCTGACATGTTGATTCTTAAACTCGAAGCTTCTTGCAAAGAACCAAGTTAAAAGAAGTTATTCCATCGGACTCGGATGATGTAAGTGATCTGTGTGGGCTGTTCTATCATCTTTTTAAACAGGGTGGTTGTTACAATAGTCTTCATTCTTTTGTTATCTGCTCACCCAATTCAGTCATTGAAAATAATTAAATTTGACTGAAATCATGGTAACTTGAAGTCGTGGAAGAAAAAACCCAGTAAACAGCTTCTATGTTCAGTTCATTTTTTTTCTCTCCTTGTTTTGATCAAAACTATGAGTTGACTGGATTTGATGAAGTTAGGTGATCAACAAAAGTTGTTGCTAGAATAATCATGAGGAAAATAATTAATTAATCTTTTGACGATCAGTGCTATGCTTAATTTGATATTTCTCTATTCCAAAATATATCCTTTTATTCCTTGTCAATCACACATATTATCTATTTTTTTATATATTTCTTAAAATAAAATCAAGTAACAAATAGATATCAATTACAAGGATTAATTAATTATTTTCAAAACTAAATAGATTGTTTAATTTAATTTGTAAATTTATAAAAACTAATTTATAATTTCCTTGGTAATAAAATCCTACGTGTTATGAATGTTGTGCTTTTGATTTGAGATAATCTTAAAGTAGAAAAAAACACATGAAGGCTAATTTAAAAAAAATAAATGCTAAATGATGTAATTAAAAATAAATCAATTTTATTGAAGGATAACTTAAAAAAAAGATTAAAGTTAATTTTTATTAATTTTTAAAACTCGTGACTCCACTAACCCTGTAAAAGGTTAAAAAAAAATCTTCTATAAAAAATGTATTGAGGGATGAAATTACACAAACAAATGCAATTAAAAAGGATTCTAAATAAAATAAATAACAATAAAAAAAATTAAATTTAATATAAAAATAAATTGAAATCAAATACTATGGATGCAATTGAAAAGAAACTCAATTAGTAAAAGGATAAAAAAAAATAAAAGAATGAAAATCAAATCTTATATAAAAATTAAATATGAAAATCAAATCTTATATAAAAATTAAATAAACCAAATGATGATGGATTAATTGAAAAAAAAATTAAAAGAATATAAAAAATATAATAAATAGCAATTAATATCGAATGATGGATCTTTTTATTTTTAAATTTAAAAAAATTTAATATTGAACCATGAATTCAAAAAAAAAAAAGAATGTTGATTTGCATTAGCTTCTCAAACATATAGTCTGGGTCATTAGACTAGAAGTATCACACACAGAAAAATAATGAAGTCCAATCTCAAGCAAATCCAATACTAAAAGGTAAAATCAGGGGGAAAAAATCATTTAGGACAACTAAATGTTAAAATAAAATGTGGTAATGAAAAATACAAAGGTTAAAATAAAAATAAAAAATAAATTAGAGGATAACTATAAATTTTTGATTAAAGAGTTAAACTGAAAATAAAAATAACTTTAACAAAAGAAAAAAAAATTAAAAAAATAAGAACCAAATTAGAAAAAAATAATACACTATAAACTTGGATTAGATGATAAAATTCAAAATCAATAAATTTTTTATAAAAAAACTAAGAAAAAAATAAAAATCAAATGAATAATGATGAAATTGATAAAAATAATATATGATAAAATTAAATTAAAAGTAAATAAAATTTTCATGAAATAACCAAAAATTTAAATTTAAATTTAAAAGAATAAATAATAATAGTGAAATATCAATATCAAAGCGTAATTGACTTTTGAAGTAAAAACATTTTTTTTCTTTGAAGCAAAAAACAATTAAATTTTCTGAGAAGCATTTTTGCACCGAAAACAAACAATGCCCAAGTAACAGAAAGAATCTTCTACATTAATCCTAGATTTACAACTCTTTCCACTCATTTAAACTTAATACAAAAGGTAACAGCAAGAAGTGGATTAAGAAAATATTTTAGTAAAAATAAAAAAACTCCATTTTTTATTATGACAAATACTCCTGTTTCTACAAATATGAAATTGACTTAATCTTACTGGTGAATTGACTTTTTAGTACTATCACTACTCTACAGCCTCTCCCATCCGATAATTTCCCTAACGGCTTCCGCCATCTAAATTCAAAGCAAAGCTATTCGCTGTTACTTCTTTAAACACTCCTCCTCCTCCTCCTCCTCCTCCTCCATTGTTAAATAATAATAATCATCCCGACAGAACCAACCAACATACCAATTCCTCCGTCAAATCGCATAGTTCTTTACCTGTTAATATACGATCCACTCACTTACGCATACGTACAAACATACGGTATCTCTCTCACCCTGGACATGGAGAGCAGTATACCGTTATCGACAAAACCAGAGCGGCGATGGAGATCGAAGCCGTTACAGACCTCTAAAACTTCTCTTTTCCTAGCTTTCTTCTCTTGCTTCGCTTGGCTCTACGTTGCTGGCCGGTTTGTTTGTTTCCCTCATTTCTTCATTTATTTCTCAATATCAGATTCATCAAAAAACAAATGCTGCTATAATTATTGAGAATTTGTGGATTTAATTATACTAATTTTGAATTTTATTGATGGAATTTGGAAAATATTCGATATGAGCATTTATTAGGACGTGTTTGGCAAAGAAAAAAAATGGATATAATTTGTAATTGCGAATGTCTTAGCGATAATTTATTGAGATCGTGGTGATTAGAGTACTATAGTAAATAATTTAATTTGAAAATCCAACAAATCAATTTTCTTTTCACCCAGCACTCATAAAACCAATACAATCTATTTTTTAAGAGAAGTATTCAATACAATTTAATTGGATTTTACTTTACATCCAACTCCTAGAAATAAATTTATTATTATAAAGAAACTAATTTGAACTTAAAATGAAGTGAACAGGCTTACGACAAGGATCAAGAATACCTTGATATTAAAATAAATATTAAAGAATATAAATAGAAATGAAGATTCCCAAGTTACTTTTTTTTTCTAAGATAGTTCTATAATTATTAGTTCTTAAAAAAAGTTTTGAGATAATTAGGTCTTAATTAAATCAATTTAAATCAATCACGTGTATTAAAATCAGATTTTGTTATACATTAACCGATCATGTTTATTATTAGATTTTATCAAGATAATTAGGTCATTAAAACCTACCAACTTAACTGAATTTTATTGAACAAATATCTTAACTAAAAACTTGATTTGAATTAAAATTCAGAAATTAGATTTTATAAATCAAATCCAGTAGGATTGTGTGTTTGATATTATACTTCAATTTAGTTTTTAAAGTGTTTTTCAAAATGTATTTTGTATGAGAAAATATTAAATTAATATTTGTTAAAATATTTTAATAATTTTAATGTTAAAAAATATAAAAATATAAAATATTATTTAAATATATTTTTAATTAAAAATTACTTTAAAAAATCACTACCATAAACACAAACCACTATTTTTCACTTTCTTTCTTAAGCACTGCACAAAAAATGGTAAAATCCAACGAATCTTTGGAGGCAGGGCAAAAATGAATTGGAAAGCAAATAGTGTCAGCCTCAAACAACACCACAACCCCGCGTTGCCTTACATTATTCAGGTGGCGCGTTACTCCACTCCCCAAAATTGGCAAGTATAGCGACTAACATAGCATTTCTCTCGAATCACGTCGCCTTTCTTCTTCTCAGAGAATGAACACGAAACCCCGGGATAGAAGGGGAAAAAAGGGGTAAACTATATTTTAGCCCTTATAGGTTCAGAAATACTTTACTTTGGACCCTGTTCTCTAAACGTTTCAAAATTATCACTTGGATTGGAGGATAAAATTCAAAATTAATAAAATTTTTACAAAAAAAACCAAGAAAAAAATAAAAATAAAATAAGAATTAAATTGGTAAAAATAATATACAATAAAATTAAATTAAATAACTAAATTGAAAATAAATAAAACTATCAAGAAAAAAAATTAAAAAAAATTAAAATATCAACAATAAAATGTTAATTTACTTTTGAAGTAAAAACACTTTTTTTTCTTTAAAGTAAAATATAATTAATTTTTTAAAAAATATTTTCCATTAGAAAAACGATGCCGAAGTATAGAAAGAATCTTCTACATTAATCCTAGATTTACACTCATTTAAACTTAATACAAAAAGTAACAACAAGAAGTGGATTAAGAAAATATTTTAGTAAGGAAAAAAAACATTTTCCATTTTTTATTATGACAAATTCTCATATTTTCTACAAATATGAAATCTTACTGGTGAATTGACTTTTCAGTACTATCACTACTCTACAGCCTCTCCCATCCGATAATTTCCCTAACGGCTTCCACTATCTAAATTCAAAAGCAAAACTATTCACTGTTACTTCTTTAAACACTCCTCCTCCTCCTCCATTGTTAAATAATAATAATCATCCCGACAGAACCAACCAACATACCAATTCCTCCGTCAAATCCAATAGGTCTTCTTTACCTGTTAATATACGATCCGCTTACTTACGCATACGTATAAACATACGGTATCTCTCTCACCTTGGACATGGAGAGCAGTATACCGTTATCGACAAAACCAGAGCGGCGATGGAGATCGAAGCCGTTACAGATCTCTAAACCTTCTCTTTTCCTAGCTTTCTTCTCTTGCTTCGCTTGGCTCTACGTTGCTGGCCGGTTTGTTTGTTTCCCTCATTTCTTCATTTATTTCTCAATATCAGATTCATAAAAAAAAAAAATTAATGCTGTTATAATTATTGAGAATTTGTGGATTTAATTATACTAATTTTGAATTTTATTGATGGAATTTGGAAAATATTCGATATGAGCATTTATTAGGACGTGTTTGGCAAAGAAAAAAATGGATATAATTTGTAATTGCGAATGTCTTAGCGATAATTTATTGAGATCGTGGTGATTAGAGTTATATAGTAAATAAATTAATTTTAATCAAGAATTATGGATTTTGTTCTGTTTGGCTATGGTTTAGGTTATGGCAAGACGCAGAGAACAGAACATTACTTTCTAATCTTCTACAGAGAAATGTAGCTCAGGTTCATGTATCGATCCCTTTTTTATTATTTATTTATTTATTCATAAGAGAAATGAAAAATTATATTAATTTTTGTGATGCTTCGCATGTTTGTTTCCAGGTACCGAAGTTGCTTACAGTCGAAGATAAGCTGGTTGTGCTAGGATGCAAGTATGTTTTTCTGTCTTCTTTATTTATTTGTTTGTTTATTTCGAATTTTTCAAAATTGAATTTTGTTTTATTGTGATATGAATTGGTGTTGTTGATGGTGATTAATTAATTGTAGGGATTTGGAGAGGAGGATAGTGGAGGCAGAAATGGAATTGACGTTGGCTAAGAGTCAAGGGTACATAAAAAGTCGGCTGTCACAAAATGAGTCTTCGTCGGGTAAAAAGTTTCTTGCAGTCATTGGTATATATACTGGATTTGGTAGTCACTTGAAGCGGAAGGTGTTTAGAGGGTCTTGGATGCCAAGAGGTTAGTTGATGTTTGATAGATAATATTATTTTCTCTTTTGAATAATTGTTAAGGTTGCAAATTTTGTTTGGTTTTGTATACTGTGTTGGGTTTTTTTATTCCATTGATTTTCATCCAATAAAGCAACAAATAATGGCATTATACTTTGACTTTGAAAGACTGGAATATTTACTTGACGATTCCCTTTTATGTAATGATTTCCTCTGTTTTTTTACAAACCTTCGTTGTCATCCTGTTCTCCTTCTTTTTGATTGAAGTTTGTGGCAATTTAGTGGCTGTTGTTCCTTACATTGCTATCTTCCCTTCCTTGTCGAATACTTAGTTATTATCATAGATCTCACTTACCCTTGCTGGCTTAACATCTTGATTCTTGATTTCCTACATGATGCAGCAAATAAAGAACAAACTCAAAGCACATAAAAGAAAGCATGGATAAAAAAAATTAATTAGACTCTTAAACCAAGAGACATGAAATTGGAAATATCTAAAATGAATGTTATATACCAAATATGGCCAATCTAAATGTAAGAAATTCTAGTTAGAATATTTTATAATTAGGAAGGTAATAAACCCAATAAATAAAATCCCCATTCTTCTTATTGTGATTTTCTGCTTGCATCCCTGTATCCAGAATGTTGTTACTTGTGACATTGTCATGCCACATAGTATGTCTATCATTGTTTTTGTTGGTTTCACAATGTGAATGATAGTCATATATACTTTACTTCTTGAAAAGTAAGTGACCAGCATTATTGTTTCTTTTGTAGGTGATGCCTTAAAAAAACTTGAGGAAAGAGGAGTAGTGATCCGTTTTGTGATTGGTCGCAGGTTTTCCCTTGCACTGTAGTCTTATTGTATTATTTGCGTATGATTTATTATTTTTTCTATGAATCAATTTGCTTGGTTTGATTTCAATTTCGCTACCAGTATTATGGTTGAGGTAGCTACTAATGCCTTGGATTTTATGATAACTTTTAAACTGGCAGTGCTAATCGAGGGGATAGCTTAGATCGAAATATCAATGGTGAAAATCGTTCAACAAAGGATTTCTTGATTCTTGTACGTGATGCAATGCAAATTTGTATTTCATAGCTTATCTTTTTAAATGTGCACATGCACATTTTCTAGTATTATGTACTTTCAGTAGTTATGAATATTGGCACTGACCTTTCAAAGTTTTATCCTTTCCTTATTTGATGTCCTGGATTCAAGTTAAAGCCTTTTCCTGTTCATATTCACTAGATATTCCTTAGATTTTGAACTTAACTCTGGATGCAAAAAGCTCACTTGCTTTCTTCAAATCAAATGTATTTGCATGGTGTTCCTCTTCTCACTGGTTACTTGGATTCTTCTGGATGGAGTTTAAGTGCATTTATCATTAATTTTGTTTCAGGAAGGTCATGAGGAGGCTCAAGAAGAATTGCCCAAGAAAGTGAAGTCCTTCTTTAGCACTGCTGTGCAAACATGGGATGCGGAATTTTATGTAAAAGCTGATAACAATATTAACCTTGATCTTGGTATAGCTCAATGTCTTATCTGGTTATTTGAACATACACGAAGGATATTCAACTTTTATTCATTAAAACTTCTTTTCATTGTTGTTTGCTGTGTTTTCTTGTGTAGAGGGATTAATTGAACTTCTTGAACATCGTCGCAGTCAAGCTAGTGCTTACATTGGCTGTATGAAATCTGGAGAAGTTGTAACTGAAGAGTACGTGTTTTATCTAATATTATTTCTCACTAATTATGTTTCACTACCTAGATACTTTGCAGATATCTAAATATGCGGTATAACTGCTTTATAGATTGATTAAGTATTTAATGGAAATTTTGGGCTTTCCTTCCCCATATATTTGGAATAATCAAATTCATACTACACGGCATTATTCTCCTAACTTATCCACCATCATGTTTCAGTGCTGTCATTCTGATCTGCTTGGTAGAATTTATGCAAAGTTAATATATCATTTCCATCAAGAGCGTTTGCCTAGTTTGGAAAGCATGAAAGATACATACCTGCGTTGTTCCATTTTTCTGTTGCATTTATAATGACTTATTGATCCAACAATTACGACGCATGTGTGCATTTCTTTCATACTTTCATCTGGGCAAAGTCAACAATTTGCCCATTCTTACTTTTAAGTCATGTGAAAATTTGTTATTTTTTTCTAAAGCAGCTTGAGGTTCCTAGCTTTTCTCAGCCCTGGAACATTTCAATTTTGAGGTTATTGGAATTTACTTCAAGGATATATAAACATTTGTTGTTTTTCAGGGGAAGCCCATGGTATGAACCTGAATGGTGGAAATTTGGAGATGAAAAATCGTAAGTGGCTGAACTTGTGAATGACAACACAATAAGATGTTTCCTATATATGTATTACTGATAATTTTGGTTGATAACTGCGCCATCACTTTATGGTTTTGAAGACTGCTTGAATGGCCAGAAATTGGATAAACATCAATCTCTTATCATTTCAGGTACTTCCGACATGCGGCTGGTTCACTTCTTATACTCTCCAAAAACTTAGCTCGGTATATTGACATAAACAGGTTGGTTATAAATTCTATAACTGGGAAAGCTTTAGGATGAAATCATGTTTAAAATTTTAGTGGTGAGGATGGACTTGGGTTTGTTCAGGACTTGGGGGTTGCAGCTCATTGCAATTTGGTACATGATAGGAACTCTAGGATTAATATTAGACCGTATAGTTCTACTACATTAGCAGTCCGAAACCCTCAATCCTCTCTTTGTATGATGGTCATTGAGCCATATGTGAAGTGGATAGAAGTCTCCCAGCATGCTTTTCTGAAGTATAAGAACCAGACTTCAGATGGTGTTAATTGCAAGTAAGCTATTTAGTTCTTATTAGAAGTCCTGGTGATTGAGTAGCCCATCTTTGTGTTATTCACATGTGCAGAATTTTACTTCAGGTACTGTAAGATCATACAATTTCATCACTCTCCACGTGAGCTACAAACTAATCCAGGTTACTTATTACGTGCAGCGCATCTCTAAAGACTTATGCTCATGACGATACATCAGTGGGATCCTGGATGATGGGTCTCCAAGCAACCTATATAGATGACAATCGTCTTTGCTGCAGTAGCATTAAACAAGGTAAGCTTTTCATAAGATGGCCTTTTGATAGAAATGGACATATTTTTCTCAAGCTTTTACTCTTTTTTTCTTGTTCTTAGAGCTGTTCTTTTCTTTTCCTTTCTGAGTTGATAGCTATCGTCTCTAGACTTGATAGCTTGAAAGGCATGTATTAGAAAAGAGAGAGAACCACACTTGTAATTATCATAGTGGTACTTCTTTTCTTCCACGCATGAAAGTTTCATTAAAGTGTTGGGCTCTTTTTAATCCACTCTCCCACTCCTCCCCCCTTAGTGAATTTGAATTGAACCTTTTCAAGCTACCTCTAATATACCAGTTTACCTTACAACCTGCGCTAACCGCAAACATGTCGCTGTTCATTTGCAGACAAGGTTTGTTCCCAGGCTTGATTAGGGTTCCATACAGGTTAAACTTGCTTTTACAGTTGTTTATCGGCACATTCAGCAACACATGTTCATGCTGAGCTCCCATGTTCACCAAGACCTCCGTAGCATTCACCGGATAATTCTTTGTAGGTGCAGAGATTAGCCACATTCTTTTAGGATTAACACAAGCAAAGTGCATATCAGCGCCGCAGTTTGTGAACGCATCATTTTTTTCTACTTATAGATGATTGTGCTGTATTCCGTCCCCTCCAAGAGATTGCTTCGTAGTTAACGAGCAAATGGTTTAGTTGAACAGCGACGCTGAACTAAAGTAAAATTGAGCGTCTTTTTTGTAATCTTTCCTTCAATTTATTTGATTGCAAATAGTTTTAATCAAAATATTTAGATGATGCCACGCACGTCATATATATTTTCTGAAAATAAATGAGATAGCAGAATGCATACTCTGGAGCTTAAGTTATTTTTGTAGCCTTTAAATTATTTTATCTTTTTTATTTGCTTTCAATGTAAACCATATTTTTTATAAAAAAAAGATAAATCTTAATTTTATATCATATATTTTTTAAATATAAATGACTTATATAATATATAATTTGAATCATTTAATTGAAGTAGAAGATTTGATCTCACAAATTATTTTAAAATAGATTCATTTGATCAAATTTCAAAAATTAAGGGACTATAAAGATCTGTACCTGCAAAGGAAACGCAGCGGCATTGGCATGCTCTCGAGACTCAACTTCACCATTCCATTGTGCTTGAAAAAGATAAAAGAAAAGAAAACCTTTCCTTCAGCTCAACAGGCAGAAAGGGAGAACTTCTACGCAGGCAGCTAATCCAACAATTACTCCTGTTTTTACATAAAAGATCCATTCACGAGTGCTATAAAAACTAGCAGTGGCAACAGATGTGCAAGACACTGTTTTCTAACAGGATTTGAGGAGTTCCTTTCTGCCGCAACGTGTAACCTACTACAATTGCACAAAATACCAAGCAAGAAGTCCAGGAAGCAAACCTCTAGTATTTGAAAAGCTTTAACCTAACAATGTTGCGCATGTGTACAAGAGGAAATAGCCTTTACAGGGAGGGTAAAATACAACAGTTCTTCCTCTGAACTCTCATCATCATCCCAGGCATGCAAAAAAGGAGTCAAAATCTCCAGATGCCATTGACCATGTAGCGATCAAACCACGCGAGAGCTGAGGGGACAGGTTGCCCTGGCTTTGCATATCATTGCACGCAAGTAAACAAGAGGTAAAAAATAACAACTCTAATCTTACACATGGTAAGCAACTTTGAGGAACTCAGAGCATTTTTGCTTAAAACGTCTATTGTTGACTCTCTTCTTACCTCGATCTTATTTTAATGCGTCGATTGAAGGGGTTTCGGTAGCTTTTTGAACCCTAAGCCTTTTTGTCCTGAAATCAAAAGAGAACTTAACACGGTCAAGCATATCAACCAAAAAGAAATAGAAAAGAAAAGAGCATAGCATGCGATAAAGAGATCAAATATATATCTCTATTATAGGCTACAGCATTGCCCTTCAAGAACAAAGTCAACTTTGTTGCCCAGGATACCTGCAAGAAATACCTACAAGTAGACCCATATACACAATAATATCAGATTCCTAAAGCAAAACACAAATGAGAAGGCACAACGTGTGATTTTGATAGCTCAAGTTATCGTGCATTTCGTTCTTTCACATGAACAGCACAAGAGGAACAGATCATAGTGCATTTTGGGCAGGTGGTAGCACAGCAAATGAATGACGACAATAACCTGATGACAATTCTAGTTTGGTTTAATTTCAGATCAAAAGGGGCCAACAGTTTTTTTTTCTTCTTCTAATTTCTACATGATAAACAAAGTCCCTAGAATTGCATGTTAGAGGTGAGATTCATATGGCATTAGCATGTCTCCCTTCACAAGTCACCTCTCCTTTCTAGTAATTTTAATACCAATCATACCGCGATGCTGGGGCAATTAAGTTATATGCTTGTGGGTATTAGGCACCAACCTATACAAAAAATCAAATCTCCAAAAGGTAAATGTTTAGCAAGTTCCTACTGGGTACAAGCTTTCCAGTCCTAAATAAATTTTCTTTCTAAAAGGGGAAAACATGGGGAGCTAGAAGTAAACTGTAAGATGACTTCTCAGTGCAAAAGATGTATCAATTAATGTCATTACCTCGAGGAAGTGATGTATTTCTCAATTTCCAGTTTCTGTTCATCAGCATATACTAACCATTTTTCACTTGGTGCAACAGAATTCCATGTACCCATATCTGTACAAGAAAAATAAATGATGATATGCAGCATGTGTACTTCATATACACAAATGAAAACAAACCAAGCATCCTGACCTTGAAGCAGAATATCTGATTGACCATTGTAGCCATTTAGTTTCCAGAAAGCTCGGCCATCAACGTCCAGAAGGACAGGCTCTGTTCTGACAGCATTGGATAATAATCCCTCTGATCATTGCAGGTAAAGGTTAAATATATATATGTTTGCAAATTATAAATTAATTTGCATGTACGATCAAAAAAGAACAATAGATTAATGCAAAGAACTGATATAAAAAATCCTACTAGCAAGCACATGATAGATGTTTCAAAAAATATAATTTGATCTCAGATTCTTCAGTTTCCTGTAAATGTCTTTCTTCTCAAAATTTAAGGGCATTCTCTTCGACAGGTCAGATAATTCTTATCTAGTAGCCTTCAACAAAAGTTGGTCATGTGTATAGATGGAAAGAAAAACCAAGAACATTATCCCTTGTCTGATCTTGATTTTGGCACCAAATTTCAATGGCCAGAATAACAATTATTTAGTATAGAGCAACAAACCCAAAAGACTGTCAAACCACTTAAGCCCACTGTATATCTAACAGTATTTGATAAAATCAAAGCAAACATTTTTATGCAATCACGTTAACTTCAAAGGGTATATTTTGCAATCACATTAACTTCAAAAGTGGAAATGCACTTACTCTTCAGTGCCATGGCCTCCAGCATTTCTGAGTGGGCCTGTGCAGCTTCACTTTTTATTCGTGAAACCATTTCTTTATGGTTAGAAACAGAAATGGGAGCGCCATTTTTCTCAATAATAGCTTTGGCCACCTCGTCTAGCATCTTCTGTTTCAATTTTTTCTCCTGTTCCAAACAAATAAGAGAAAATAATTAATTTGCAAATAAAGGATGGATTCACTGACATCACTGAAAAGCCAACATTGCGATTTACAATGACTATGACCTTATCCTTTGCTGCAACAACTTTTTCTTTGGCTTCCTTCTGCCTTTCAAGAAATTTAGAGTTTTCATCATCAATCCAACTGCGCAACTCTCTGGAAAACATGGTTATAAACAATCAAAATAAGATAGTAAAATGTCTTGTCAAGACAGATTGATAATTGTAGAACCAAATGTATAGGACCCATTTCCTCATTCTGTTTTTGTCGCTTACTTGGTATTGAGAGCTTCATCACATATAAGATTCAAGAGTCTAAGCTTTTCTGAGCTGTTTAACTTATCATATCCTTCATCACCCCAGTCAAAACAATTAGAGGGAAGTTCTTTTGATAAGAAATGGCATTTCGAGACAGATTTCCTGAGAGCTTGAAACCATGAGTTTTCATTTGTTGTAGTTAGGGTTGGAGATCTGAACAAGAAATCACAAAATTATCATTCTTCTGTCCCCACACGAAGCAAAAGTGGTTGAGAATAATTAGACAACGTAATAGATTACATACTCTTCTCCTATATCCTTTTGAATCAGAGACAGTAGCTGAATATGAATCTGGGCTAGATGATAGGATTGCAACCGACGCCCTCTTCGTCCATTTATTATTTCCCTGAGTGCAATTTCAGCTTGCCCCTTCTTCAGACCAAGAACCTAATCAGGGGGGAAGAACAAAGACAGTCAACAAAGTCATGAATAACGAACAGGGAAGATGGAAACAAACTACAGCACGGTGGCAACAATTATCATCCATTTACATAATTAAACTTGGTGGAAAATGTCACAATGCTTCATTTGGTTCAATAGTAATAAAAGACTTGTTCATACCTTACCAAAACTAGCACAAAATTCCAAGAATTGCAATGCATTACCAACAGTCTCGGGAGGTAACTCAATGCCTGCTACAGCCGTTAAGCAGGTTCCCTGAGGCAATTGAATGTCCACGTCAATTTCTTTGTTCTGAAGTTTCATGGTACGCCTCTCATTGGCTGTCTTTGATTTGGTTTGAAATTCTGCAGGAAACTTGTCAACTTTGCATGAGTCTCCAGCCATCTTGGTCTCCGTTTGAATTTTATCACTTCTAAAGCCACAAACTATTCCACCATTACAATTTGCACCAAGTAAAACTTCATTCTGGGAAACCTCTTGAGGTTGTGTCTTAGTCCTCTTTTTCTCAACAAAAGCATCTTCATTCTTTCCATTTTTCAATTCTTTCTTAGAAATTTCCTGAGGATGTGCCTTAGTCTTCCTTTTCTTTTCAGAAACATCTTCATCCTTCTTGTTTTCCTTCACTTTGTCCTTGGAAAGTTCCATGGACTTTGTCTTGGACTTCTTTTCCTTTGCAACATCACCTTTATCTTTTTCATTGGTCTTCATTTCATTTTCATAAACATCTTCAGTAATTAGAGGCTTCTTATAACCACCCTTCATACTGTCATTCCTAACTTTCCCTAATCCTTCCCTTTTTGTTTTCTTCTGACTACTCTCCTCCAAACTAATTTCAGCACCCCTGTTACCATTACCAACTTCCTTCAGTCCTTTCCGTTTTGTTTTCTTAGATTTCTTCTCGGCAGAGATGGGTGTTAAATTCTGAGGATGCAGATTCGTATCAATGTTTCCATCAAAAGAATTTTCCTTCCCTGGTTTCCATGGAGAAGCGACTGTAGACTCCTGTTAAAGCATCAATTGACGTATACGTATGGCAAATCAGAAATCCCATGGATGAAGCAGCCTAATAATCATAACAAAGGACCATCATTAGCAAACACTTCCAAACCTTATATGACGACGCACTCTTTGACGAAACATCATTGGCTTTCACATCCTTGTTGTGATTCAAATTTTCAGAACCTTTAATCTGCAGCAGTTCTGAGACAGAACAATACCCATTTTCCTTGGCTGTGTAGACAAGTATTCCAGTGGGCTTGTGGCCTCGTTTCTTCCTGGAAAAACTTTATTCTATTAGATTCACCAAGAAGACTAGTTATATTCAATAATATCATCACTAAACTTCAAACATGATGTACAAGTCAAACATTGATGTACTTACATGCAGAAGCTACAGTTGCAAATGCCCCTACACTTGGGACACTGCCAGTCATCCAACAATGCTACATCTTCTGCTTTCTCTCCGTATCTAAAACACCACCAACCAAAATGTATTGAGAAAAAACTTAAATGCAAAAACCTCCTTAATTGTTTGACAAAGTTTGTTATGCGAGAATTGCGTCACCAAGCTAACCTGTTTAATAGGCATTTGTGGCAGAACTTGAGAGTACATAGTTTGTTTCCTTTCTGAATTGCACATGCTGCCGCAAAATCCATTGTTTTTTGGCGGCACTTCGATGATTTTAAACAAACAAGGACAAAGAAAGATATCAATCACAAAGAGAACAGACATGGAAAAAAGATTAATGAGCCCGTCAATTGTACTACCACCTCCAATTTAGAGATAATAACATTACCAAACCACTTTCTTGATTCGCTTTCGTGTGAAACAACAAAATTAATGCAACTGACCAAAACAAGTGCTCTTAACATCATTAAGAAAAGATCCCGAATTCCACTTTCATTTTGCCTTCCCACATTCTATCATCAACCAACAGAATCGCAAGGAGATACAAGGCAAAAAAGAGCATAATTGAGCATATACAATAACTACGAGACAAATAAATCATGAATATACTAACTAAGAGATGAATAAATCACAAAAGCAATTATGGGTCATTGTTAAATGAGCCGAAAACTAAAAAAGGGACTTGAAACTGAGAATTCTTTAGCTTTCCTCCATCTTCACATTAACCAAACAGAAAACCATGGTAGGGTTTACTTGTTGTCTAGAATTCTATCAACAAAAAATCGTGAGAGTAAATTCATGGCTTCTCTTCAAATAACCAAAACTAGGAGCTAAAACTCGAAACTTAGGGTTCTTTCATTTTCTTGCATTTCCCGTCAGCCAGACAGAAAAACACAAAGGGTTTACGTATTATCTAAAATTCTATCAACGGAGAAATCATACAAAGTAGATTCATGGGTTCTCTTCGAATCAACCCAACAAAAAAAAGACAATCAAGAACTGAAACTTGGAGCTTAGATTTCTTTCATGTTCTACTTTCTAGCATGCTCTCATCAACCAAACAAAGAAAACAAAGGTTCACTTATTATAATCTAAAATTGTATCAAAAGAATCACTCGTTACTTGATGACAAGTCTTCCCATTATCAGAATCATAGATCCTCCCTCCAACAACACGAACTCCAGGACGTTTTGACCGACTCCTCTTCTCTACAACCTCTTTTTCTTTCAACGCAACAGGACTTGAAGTAACTGCCATGCTTGCAAGACTATTCTTTGTGAGACAAGAACAGGACAGGTTACTGGTTATTATAGACCTCTACAGAAGAAAGGTTCTTTCTTGCTTTGCTTTAGAGTTTGGAGATTCGCGCTTTGATTATCTCTCTCTGGTTGTGGCGGGAGATATATTTTGATGTGTATTTTGGTTTTGGAGGGATGAAGGAGCGCCAAGTTGAAATTTTTTGAGGGTTTCCTTGTCTTTCTCTCTTCTTTTTTGCCTGTCTGATGATTCATTTCTTATTACAGGACAAGGCATGAAGAAGTTGGAAGATCATTGATTTTGGTTTTTCGTGTGGAGTCATTATTGTTAAATTCCAACCACCTTAGTGGATCGACCTTGCCTTTGGTATGAGCCAAGATAAAAAAAATAAATAAATAAATAAATATTGATTTGGTTTAATTTGGTCTCAATTTATCTTATCAAAAAAAATTAATAAAAAAATAAAATAAGATTATTTTAATTAGCTTGAGAAAATCGAATTAATTCATAACTTAATTCTTGAGTTGAATTTTAGATTCCGTGATTATTATAGATTATTAACAAGAGCTAAAACTCATTGAAAAAACATTGTTCACCGTGTTCGGGAGTAATGTTCTCTAGAATAGTGCAATGCCGTATCATTTCCATAAAAAATCTTTAGAATAGCGATTGGGAGTAGTTTAGTCTTTGCCCGTAGGATATTGTCGTATAGTTTGGGGGTAATAAAGTTTTTTTTTAAATTTTAAAAGCATGATAAAATAATTAAAATATCTTTGAAATTTTTTTTTGAGGGTGTTTGTTTTTGTAGTTGCTTTTGTTTTTTAAGCAAACCACATGAAAAATTGTTTGGTAAAATATAAAACACGATTTATTATTTGTGGGACCTAGTAAATTTTATGTTTAAAATACAGGTTAATCAAAAGCAGCTCCAAGTTGCTTCTCTTCTTATATGTCGTATATGCAATTCACTCTGCATTGTTTGCTTTTATGAAGCGAAGTGTAGAATGAATTAATTCATTCTGCACACAAAAGTGAATTGTAAATAAATTTATTTTTTTGTGTTTTATTCGAAAAGCTAGTATTTAACAATATTTAATGATATTTCATAAATTAGAAGGAGATCACATGATGGCATAACATTTGCAGAATTTAATCGTAATTCCAATTTTGATCATGATGATATTTTACATGATTTTGTTGCACGCTTAAAAAACCATGAAAATTATAGTCCTTGTCGGATGAATTTCGCAAGTGATGGAATTATACGTAATTTAATGAAACAATAAAAAATAATTTATATAAAGTATTATCTATTTCATGACGTGATAGTAGTGGTTAAATCTACAGTGTTTAAATTAAAAACTATCAATATTAATATATATATATATATATAGTTATTTTATAACTTCAATTTAAAAAGCATTATTAACCAACCATATTAAATTATTTTTTGCTCAACCTCAATTTCAACCATAGTTTTAACTAAGCATATATAAATATCAAACCAATCTTAACCAAAAATACTTTTTATAAAAAACAACTTTTTTCAAACCACGGTCACAAAAACTACCACAATATCAAACACACTTTGAGTGGAAAAGAAGACAATTTAGTATTTTAGTAAATATAAAAATAAAATATGGTTGGCGTGTGTGAGACACGCCGGCAAGTGAGAGACACCAAAGTTATTCGAGCGACGCATGCAACGTCTCCTGCCAACCAAAATCTATTTTTCACCATGTCATTGTATGCATCGTCATAACCGCTTCCTTGTGAGACGGTGTGTGTGGTCAGGGTCAGTGTAGTTCATGGCCGACAATCCTCTTTTCTTCCCCCCAATTTTTCCCTTCTCCCCTTGAAAATCCCACTCTCCATGCAGAATTTTAGAGTTGTCCATGGTGTTTTGAGATCTTGATGTTGATTCCTGTTATCTTGATTTCTTTTTTTTATTATTTTTTATATGTTTTCAACCACATCCTTTATTCCTAACCTGTGATGTGTTATTTTTTTCAACGTGGTTCTCATTCTCTTGATTGATTTTTTCTTTTTGAGTGTTTTTGTTAACTAGTTTTTCTTTTCAATTTTATCGCTCAATTAATTTGTTTTTCAATTTTAATCCTTTTTTTTTTTACTTTTCACCCTATCATTTTTGTTGATTTGATTTTTCTTTTCAATCTCACCCTTCCATCAAAAATTAAAATTATTTTTTATTTTTTATTTTGATTCTTATTCTTTTAATTTTTTTTATCTTGAATCTTTTTTTATAATTGAAATTACACTTTCAATTTCACAATTCAACATTTATTTGACTAAAAATTTGACTTTTTGGTATTTTCATACTAGATGCTTCCAATCTAATAACTCGAGTTGATAATTTTTCTATGCATTTTCTTTTTAACTTTCATTTTTTGACAATGTTTTATTTTAAATGGGCTTTGACATTTTCTTTGTTTTATTTTCAACAAGATTATTCATACCTGATGACACGGGCTTCAAATCTAGCAAACTAACTCAGTTTGGCTCAACTTTTTTTATCCAAGCTACATGTTGATAACAACAACGAGGTTGGATTGGGTTTTTTTTTATCATTTTTTTACCTAGATTTATGATTTTGTATTTAATAGAATATGAATTGTGCCACATTGTTTTTCTTGTTTTAAAAAAAAAGTATTCCCCCCCAAGCTATTGTTATCATTTTTATTAAAAAAAACATATAATATAATTAAAATGAAACTATATTATTTGAACTAATCAGGTTTATAACCCAACCTTTACATTTTTTTTTCCCTTTAAAATATATTTTCAGAACCTGAATATTATTTCTATAAAAAAAAAACCCTCACAACCTACCACGAATCCGTAGTGAGTCTTGTACTGATCGAGCTTGAACGTTTTATTACTTAGATATGTCTATATGAAGTAACCATCACCTGGCATTCCGAGTCCTGACATGTCAAGTTTTAACGATGCAAAACTTTATAATTTATTTGTATTTCTTGCACTTATAGTGTTTGAAAATGTAAATAAAATTATTATTTATTTATAAATAAATAATTATTTTTTTATTTTTTAAAAATTACTTTAAAATCATTACATCAAAATAATCTAAAAATATATAAAAATTAATTTTAAATAAAAAAATGAAATCCCAGCAAACCAATGTTTATGCTGCACTCCAAAACAAGAGTTCAATACTGTTATTTTAATTATTTTCTATTTTTTTCCACTAAAGCATTGCGGTTGAAAACGTTTTAGAAAAAAATTAAAATTTATTTTTTCTTTAAAATTAATATATTTTTGATATTTTTAGATCATTTTGATATACTAATATTAAAAATAATTTTTTAAAAATAAAAAATATTATTTTAATGTGTTTTGAAATAAAAAACACTTTAAAAAATAACTACTATCACATTTTCAAACATCCTCGCATCTTTATAAACTAACTTTTACACTTTTTAAAAACATGATAATTACTCCTATGATGATCCATCCCTGTTTCTTAATCTCGAGCCAGACATCACCTAAGATAAAATTTGTGAATCAAGACTAAATCTAGCTTTTCGACTATTTAAATGGCATGCCATTCCATGAAGTTAAAAAAGCCGAGTAATTTCATTGAAAAATCATGTCGAATGTATGTTCTGAAAAATTACCACTACTTGCATTTACCATAATATTTAGAGAACGTTGGGGAAATCATAGTTCTTAAAAATTTATTTATTTTTTGTTAAAAATTTATTTTTTTTATATGTTTTGGATCGTTTTGATGCGCTGATCTTAAAAATAATTTTAAAAAATAAAAAATATTATTTTAATGTATTTTAGCACGAAATATATTTTAAAAAACAACCGTAACCACATTCCCAAACAGATTTAATTGAGATTTTTTGTGAGTTTACTTACCTTGCATTATTTAGCTCCAGTTTTAAAGTGCCGTCCAAGCAAAGATTTATATATATATAAAAATTATATATATTTTTTTATTATTTTTGAATTGTCGAGGTTAGAAGCAAATTTTTAAAAATAAAAAATATTATTTAATATATTTCTAAGTAAAAGATACATTAAAAAATTATTATTGTTACATTTTCAAATAATAATATTATTATTATTCTTAAATAGAGTTAATTCAAGTTAATTTTTCTATTAGTGACCCGAACCCTACCAGTGATAGAATTTCATGACCATGCAATAGACATGATCCCTAGTGATTTCGATCATGAGAAATAAAATCCTAACGAGCATGGGATAATCCTCCGGCGAGATGTTTTTATCGCCCCGGTAGCGGAGTGACAGGAGGAAATCCAAAGACTATTAGTATATGTATTGGAAGAAAGTTGTGTTTTTCAATATAAGATAACAAAAAATATAAGATAATATATTTATATTTTTAATGTGAGATAAAAAAATATTTCAAAATAATTTTTTAAACTTCATCATTTTTAATATATATAGTTTATATATATTGATTGTTTTTAAAATTTTTTTACGTCGGATATCAAAACCTCAAGATTTTTTAATTTACATACATTGATTGTATTTTTAAATCATTTTAACGTGCTAATATTAAAAATAAATTTAAAAAAATAAAAAATATTGTTAATTTATAGAGGTTAATTTAATTAATTTATAAAACTAGTGGGATCACACAATGTATTTACTCTAAAATAAATAGAATATTCAAGGGCAATCTCATAAAATCCATTTAATTTTCATGAACTCTTAATCACATATTTTCTTAGTTTTCGAGTCACAAAACTATCGGATATTCAATAATCACCGGAAAGTCAAGCTATTTTTATTTTTCTTAATAAAAAATCATCTGAAATAATCATTTAAATGATGTAAAACTTACTTGTCAGATCAAAACTATATAAAAACTTTTACAGCTTTGACATTTTTTTTTATAATATTCAATATTCAATTACCTGACGAGAAACATTGTAATAAATTAATATCATAAATGACTTAATTAATAATTAAAAGTTTAAAACAAAGTTAAGGAAGCCATGAGAATCCACTGGAACGGAGATGATCTAATCAAGATGAAAAATAGAATGGGGACCAAATCAAACTTATCCATATAGATTGGGGATATTGTTGAGGTTTGCCTTTACGATTTAAGACAGAAGCTGAAAGAGAAGACCCATTGAAACAGAGCAACAGAGAGAGGAGCACATGGGCAGTCTTTACAGATACTACAAACCCCTGACCTCAATCTGCTTCTCTCCACCGCCAGCAAAATCTTACCTCCTCCATTCAATCAAAATCAAAACCCATTTTTCTCCCACCAAGAAGACAAGACTACACCGTTTCTTCACCTCTCTAACATCATCATCACAGCCCTCAATCAAAACCAACGGTGGAGATGCCTCTGCTGCAAGTCAATCATCAGAATTGTGGCTATACAACACAATGAGTAGAAAAAAAGAGCTATTTAAGCCAAAAGTTGAGGGTAAAGTTGGAATGTATGTTTGTGGTGTCACTGCTTATGATTTGAGCCATATTGGCCATGCTCGTGTATATGTTACCTTTGATGTTTTATTAAGGTTTGTTCAGTTTCTTTTTTCTCTTTATAAGCTGTAAGAATCCATGTTTAGATGGTTCCTGACAAGGGTTTTTTCTGGTGGCTGGTAATTAGGCAGGTATCTAAAGCATTTGGGGTATGATGTTCATTATGTTCGAAATTTCACCGATGTTGATGATAAGGTTAGTTGGTCTCTTTGCTCTTTCTTGTTTTGTTTTTTGTCTTGTTAAGGTTGTAATTAAATTTGGTTTATTTCAACTACATTAAAATGATTGCATGACGGGGCAATCTGGATTGCGCTTGAGGGGTATGAATAATAGTTTCCCTAAGTAAATCACACAATTTTGATGCAGGGGAGATAAACTGCCCTACATTTGAATGCGCAATGATGACTAATATGGCAGTTTGCAGTGTTTCTCTATTGAAAATGTTGTTTTGAGGATTCTTTTTGTTTATAATGTGGTTTGGTGGATAGGGGATCTGATGTTATTTTGGTGCAAGAGTTTGGTTGCCAACTGCTTTTCGATATTGGTATGACAGGATAAGCTGAGTTGCAATTTTCGAATTCTGTAGATAATTGCTCGAGCGAATGAATTAGGAGAGGATCCGATCAGTTTGAGTAAACGGTACTGTGAAGAATTCCTTCATGATATGGTGTATCTTCATTGCCTTCCACCTTCTGTCGAGCCACGTGTGTCAGATCACATGCCCCAAATAATTGATATGATTGAGCGGGTAATTTGTTGATCCTGCTTGAATTTGAATCTCTTTATGAGGTGAAATGGTCCACTCAGTATCTATTCTCTCTCGTTCATATGCATTTCTTTGATACTTTGAATAGTGATTTCTTGACATGCCATCTTACCAGATTCTTGAGAATGGATATGCCTACAGAATTGATGGGGATGTCTACTTTTCTGTTGACAAATTACCTGAATACGGGCGATTGTCTGGACGAAAATTAGAAGATAATCGAGCTGGTGAACGAGTTGCTGTGGACTCGAGAAAGAAAAACCCTGCTGATTTTGCATTGTGGAAGGTAAGTGTCTGCAAGACACTGATAATGATGAGTACTTGATGTGAGACATGAAATTATCTAAGATGGTTATATTTGCTGATGCTGCTGTGCTATTGAATCCCCTCACCTCCTAGCATATGTTTTTTTCTTCTGGGCCTGGCTTCGGTACTGTCTAATTGTAGTACCGTGTTGTTCTTGATTCAAGCCATGTGCATGGAAACACATAGTAGAAGAGTGCTTGTTTCTGGTGTTAAAGTGCTGGGCTGGGTTTCCAAATCCTGCACAACAAAAAAAACCATGGTAAAATCTAGTTGACATAGCTGTGTGAATCAAAGGTGGTTGGCATCTTGATGTAGCGCACATCTAGATACTGGACCTGTTTCATTATATATCTAATTTCCTGCAAAAAGTTCAACTCTGTATGTGGCACGTCTTGGAACTCAACCTGTCCATTCATATTGGCTAATTAATTGTGTTACACTTTTTTTGGCAGTCTGCGAAGGAGGGTGAGCCCTTTTGGGACAGTCCATGGGGTCCTGGAAGACCTGGGTGGCATATCGAGTGCAGTGCCATGAGTGCTGCTTATCTTGGTCACTCTTTTGACATACATGGTGGTGGAATGGACCTTGTGTTTCCCCATCATGAAAACGAAATTGCTCAGAGCTGTGCTGCATGCAGAGATAGCAATATAAGCTACTGGGTACACAATGGTTTTGTCACTATTGACTCAGAGAAAATGTCCAAATCCTTAGGAAACTTCTTCACAATTAGGCAGGTAAAGGATTCCATATTGGATGATATTTTGTGTTATTGTAGTTTATGATTCTACTGCCTGTACTCTAGTACTGGAACTATCATCCAAGTTTACATGATTCTTACTAGCATTTTATCTTTATCCAGGTTATAAATCTTTACCATCCATTAGCTTTGAGACTTTTCCTGTTGGGGACCCACTATAGATCCCCAGTCAACTACTCTGATGTGCAGCTTGAAAGTGCTTCAGAACGTATATTTTACATCTATCAGGTACCACAACGCCCCCCCCCCCCCGCGGGGCATTTGCTTGCTCTGGTTTCATGTGCAATCTTGTTGTTGTTATTTTTTTAATCTTTGCTTCCATGATAGAAAGATGCTACAATCTGGAGACAGAATACTTTCAGTTCTTTAATAAATGGCAAGCATATAAGTTTTTCAATCAACTTTTGGTTTCTACTGCTTAATATATTTGCCCATGGTTTCACATCCTAGACAAAAAAGGAGAAATTTTTAACCTAGAAGTCTTTTGTATTTTATTTCATTGAAGAAATATTTTCAGTTTTTTTATTTCGTGTGATTATTTGGTTGCAGACGCTACATGATTGTGAAAGTATTCTCAGCCAGCATCGTGTGGCATTTGAGAAGGATGCTATCCCGCCTGACACTATAAATGACATCAATAAGTTTCATGATACACTTGTCACCTCGATGTCAGATGATCTTCACACTCCTGTTCTTTTGTCTGCACTATCTGACCCATTAAAAATCATTAATGATATGCTACACACTCGAAAGGTAATGAGATTCAGACAAATGTTTATTTTTATGGATATTAGTTACTTTGATTGTACATAGGTGTGTCAGCTGTAGATAGCTTTAGTAGGCGGTATAAGTTTTTGGGGGTTTCAATTTAGTTATCTCTCTCCCTCTAACCTCTGTGTTGCTTATTATTGAATGAATGATCCATTCAGGGAAAGAAACAAATAAAGCGAATAGAGTCAATTGCTGCTCTGGAAAAGATGGTCAGAAATGCTCTTATGGTCTTAGGGTTGATGCCCCCAACTTACGATGAGGTAGCTTACTGTTAGAATATCACTAATGCATTGCCGATTTAGATATGCAGACTACAAAACCCCTTCCCCTCTCCCAATTATAACACGTATAAGATCCATGTCATTCTCAAATTGCTGCACCAGCATGCATCTATTTTCCTCCAATATTGTTTTTCATCTGTTCTCCTGTTACTCCCAGAAAGCTTTTTGATTGCCTGCCTGCCCATTTATGCAATTATCCCCATCAGTTTTTCTTTTAGCTGTTTAGTGTCTCTCAGAGTGAATCTTAGTTTTGTGCGTGCCAATAAAAGCTCTTTGGTTTTTTTTTTTTTTTATAATCTTTCCCCTTCTAGCTATGATTTACTAAACCGTTTCCTGCTGCAGGCTCTGCAGCAATTGAGGGAAAAGGCACTGATGCGTGCAAAGCTGACAGAAGATCAAATATTGCAAAAAATCAAGGAAAGGACTGTAGCAAGAAAGGACAAAGACTATGAAAAATCAGATGCTATTAGGAAGGATTTAGCTGCTTTGGGCATTGCTCTTATGGATAGTCCAGATGGCACAAGTTGGAGACCAGCCATTCCGCTTGCTTTGCAAGAGCAGCAAGTTGCTTCAACTTGAATGGCTCGTGGAATTTCACTCTCTTGTCTTTTCTGCCTTGATAGTTTCCAAGAATTAGTTTTTTTCTTGTTTTCCCTGTCTACCAACATCAGGAAATTTGTTTTGGGATATTGGAACGAGGGATAAAGCCCTATGACATGGCTATTCTATGCTATAATGTGGGCATGGACAAAAGATTGACTAGAAATTTCAGTCCATGAAGCAAAAATTTTGGCAACCATACGTGTAATATACATTCTTTAAAACAGTTATAGGCTTGTAGAATCGTGGCTGAATGAGGCGAGTTTCGTCGATGAAGTCTGTATCTGTCAATAATGGCCCTGGTACATATGCTTGCTCATGTATTAACAAGATTAAGCTTATTTTATTTTTTAAAATTCCATGTTAGTTGCATTTCCACATCATAGAGCTCAAACTTTTTGCTCCAATATGTTGAATCTTATTACTATACATGAAAAAAGAACAAGTGATCAATTTTCAATCTACATACTCACAAGCAGGAACAGTGGAATTAGCAATGTGAGCAAATACAATAGAGAAAGGGGCAACAGTTATTGGATCGGACTGGCTGGTTTCAATTGGTTCCAAAGGAGGGACACTCCCAGATGAATTTACAGAAAGTATGTTCCCATTTAGGAGCACTGTTTGACTGTGTAAATCACCATTCAGGGCCGTTAAATGATATTCCTCTCTTGTACTGACATCGATATTTGAACCCCTAGACATCCCAGAAAACTTTGTTTGATTTTGTTGTTGCGTTCCCAAAGTTCCATTGCTGGTAACATTTTCAGTTGAAACATGGACTTTAACAGTAGTGTTTCCGTCGAGATTGATCAACAGCAATGTAATTCCTTTCTGTAATGGCAAGAACAGGTTGCGTTAGCCAAGCAGATATATGAAATTTTGTTACTAATCAAGTTTTAGGAATCTTCTTACCGATGCTTTTGCACAGTGAGCATAAGCGCGTATGTTGTTAGTCCCAGAGAAAGTTGTTGACAGAACATTTCTTCCCATCAAACGGTGCCACAGAAGAGCACTGATGGATCAAAGTAACAATATTAACAATAATATTAACAGCAAAACCATTTAGTTTACTTCTTGGGTTCAGGATTTACCTGTAATAATCAGGATTAGGGACAAAGGTGCCAGTGTTAAGAAGGCCATAATTTCCACCAATCAATGTCTGTCTACAAAATGTTTTTGTGTCATATGACGATGCCATGCCTAGCTGGTCCAAGTACCTGTTGGTAAATGGAAAACCAGTTCAATCGATGTCCACGCTTTCAAGTCCAAACAAAGAAAACCACATAAAATACAGCAAATGTGTGAACTAGCTTACCAGAAACTAAACACAAATGCATTTGTGACAAGATTATGGCCACTGTTGTAAGCACCTCCTGCCTCACCAACCCAAGCAACAGCTGGAGTCCCTGAAGTCTTCAAAATCCCCTGAAGACTTCTGAATGGTTGGGAACCTCCGTCGAGGTATGATGGATTCAATATCTTATCAATTAGGTGATCATCAAAACCTACACGCAAGAAACAAGTAAAAAACATGCTTCTCCAGTAAGCAGTATGGGGGCTGCAAGGAACAGAACAGTCCTGAAGCCGAAAAATATTTGAACTAGATTGCTGCAGCACCAGAATATTTCTCTAGATTGCTGGTTTATTTACCTGGACCAAGGTTATAAATGTGGTGGGTGACTACTTGAAGAGATCTAGGTGTTTTGTTTATAAATTGTGTGAACCAGTTTGCATCAAAGAACCCTCCTGGTGCTAGGACTAGTGGCTTAACTTCAAAACCTGCATAAATAGTTTGCACTATCATCTGCAGATTGTTTATGTCAGATGCATATTGATCTGCTGCGACTTTTGTTCCAACTCCACTCCCACTTACTTCATTTCCTGAAAATTACGAAGAGTTTCATGTAAGAAAAAAAAGTTACTTCCATTACTAATGCCACTGGCAGCTACAGCAGACATTTACAAGAAGTTACGAACTACTGTTAAGAATTAAATTTAGGATATTTCAAGTTGCTAAAAGGAAACATATAGTTCTTACCAAGCTCCCAACCGTGAATGTTGTACCCCTTGTTAACAGAATATCGCATGAGAAATTCAGCATCACTTGAATTCCAAGCACCTACAGCAGAACCATCTGCCGCTGTTGTCCTGCCACTCAACGCATTTAACCCGAAAAGAACAACAGCCCTGTATTTCAAAATCAAAATATAACACTTCAATATTGATTCATCATATTAATCCAACTATTGTGGAAACTAAGAACATAAACTAAACACATTTTTAACTAATTTCATGAGAACACTACAGCTAGTTACCCGGCTTGTTTGAAGAAGTTGTTCAATTCATCCCACCGAGACATTGGCAAGCAACCTTGGGAAAAGCCGAACATTTCTGGACTACTTTTGACAAATGTTGGACAAGGTTCACCTAGTCTTTCATATGTGACTTTATCTTGTAAAGTGCCCCCCATTCTGATTTTCAGAGGAGAAAAGGCTGCAACTCAATCAAGACTATGTTATAACTTATCCATGAATTATGAGTAAAATTTGGTAAATGAGTCTCACCTTTGATTGCATTCAACAATATTGGGTTGGTAAGATCCTGAAAAAAATTGGAAAAAGAAAGAAAGAGAAGCAAAAAGAAATATATTAAGTCCATATCTGATGATCTTACTTGAAAAAAAAAAAAACAAAAAGAAAAGTAAAAGAGACAAGGAAAATAACACACACACACAGACAGAGAGAAAGTCCACAGCCTACCTTACTCTATATTAACAATTGCTTTCTTTATCACATTCTTTCATATTTTACTGTCACTATTAATATTTAGCCTCTTCTAATAAATGTCAACTTCTACTTGTCTGGTTTTCTTTGGAAGGCTTAGAGAGTCAAATTTTTATGTAAAATAGTTGTGCTATTGTGCTTTACTTTCAGCTTGCCATGGCAGATTTGAGAATATGCAGCTTCCCGAAAGGTGATTGTATGTGTGAAGGATTTATAGGACAGTAATTGCCAACAAAAAAACTGAGAAGAACCATATATTAATGATAAATATATATACACAGTTTCACACAAGCATTCGCTTTTCAATGATGTTGTGGTTGCATAGCTGCAACCACGAACCTCTCATGCAAGCTACAAGTAAAGCATAGCTAGCACATCTATGTGGGCGTTAAACTTGATTACTGTGATGGATTATGAACTTAGAAATGGATTTAGGAAAGAATTAATTGATGGACCACAGTTTATCTGCTAGTTGGATTCTTAGTTATAATTGTCTGAAGTATATCTAGAAAGCAGACAAGTTGACATGGAACAGAGAACAAAGAGAATATTTGACAAAAAAAAGAAAGAAAGGAATAGTAAAAACTCAAGCTATGCTGCAATTCTCACAAACTACATGACAAGCTTACCAGGTTAAGAAAAGAAGCTTTGCCCCAGCTACAAGTTCCATAGTCACATTTATCGGGAGGCCACCAGTCCAAAGTAGCACAAATAAAATCATGGTCTGCTGTCCCAATTGGAGCTGTTCCATTGATAAAAACAGTGCCTTCAACAATATTTCTAGGCCCTCCTGTTCTCTGTGAAGCCGCAGATTTTGAGCTTGCACCCAGCCAGTAGAAACAAGCACAGAAAACGCAAACAGTGAACAAACTGCCCATCTGATAAAAACAATGCCTTGTGTTTGTCTCTTTATCAGCATTTAAGGTCGCCATGCAAGTGTCAGAATTATGCAATATAAAAGGAAACTATCGCTGGTTTGACAGAACAGTATCTGATAGAAAAGAGTCGCCAGAAACAGACCAGGTTAGGCCAAATGAAACTATCAAACCAGATACAATATTTGCAAGTTTTGGCTTGGAAACTAGAGCAGGAATAAACCTCCATCAAACCATTTCATTATAACGAGAAAAGGTAAGGTCCCAACAAAACCTTCACCTTTGTTTTTATAGAGATCAGACACTGGCTGCCTTCCCCGCCAAGGTCAACCATGGACATATATACTATACATGGTTTCTGAATATACAAGGAGGATGCATCAACAATTAGACTAGTGCATCCACTATAAATTTATATAAGGTGTCCTCTTTAACCAATATTTTTTGTGATAATATATATTATCATTTTCCACTGGGACAAAAAATGATAAAAATATTTGGCTAACGCAATTGCACTTTCAGTTCATGGGATTTTCCTTCGAGCCTGCAAAGGTGGGTACTGGGAATGGCATACTTGTCAAAAGGCTTCTTCTTTTTATTTATCCCATGTTTGGTTACAGATGTTGGCATGCCAAAAAGAATATCAAAACATGCCCTCTCATTTCTCATCATCCAAACACATGACGTAGTTTACTCGGAGCTCTTGAGACCTCACCATGAGCGTGATATTGACTCCAAGCCAAAAAAAAAAAAAAAAAAGACAAAAAGAATACTCAGTAAGCAAATTAGAAGGCAGGTAGGGATATTTAGGGAACGCATAGGGAAGGGTGGATGTGGAGCATATAATGAAGAAGTGTGGATTACGTTTTGCCTTATCTCTAAAAGTCTTTCACTCTCTAGACAATAGCTACCCATCTAACTTGTGGAATATCTTTAAGCTCTTATGTTTATATTTAAAATAAATATTTCTATTTTATTCATTATCATCAAATAATAAATTTAGATATCTATATCCTTCTCGAATATCCATTTAGACATGACACTATTTATCATTTAATATAAAATAAAATATAATACATATGTTAAATTACTAAATTGTAAATGTTATATGTATATATTGCTATATATATAATTCATTTATTTTATTTTAATATAATATACACATGCATTTATATATATAATACTGATATTTATATTTTATATTTTGGATCATGTTTTGGGACGAATTTAACAATATTTATTCATAATCTATTATTTAGATTATAATATAAGACATCAATATTTAACCCAAAATAATAATTATTAATTTTTTTTAATATTTTCTTAATCTAATCAGATGATTATCTATTAGTTTCAAATTAAATTACTATTTGATAAAAAAAAATTTAGAGTGAAGATGGTGGCAATATTTTTTTCTCTTGATTGCTTCTACTTTTTTTAAAAGTGAAGTATTACTTTAATGTTTTTTTATAGAAAGTATTTGAAAATACACTATTTGATAAAAAAATAAATTTATTTTTTATTTAAAATTAATAATTTTTATGTATTTTCATCGTTTTAATATGTTAATGTTAAAAATAATTTTTTTTAAAATTTTTTTTAATATATTTTTAAATAAAAAATATTTTAAAAAACAATAACTAACCCAATAACAACCAATAATAAATGATAAATATATTAATAATAATAACAACGTTGAATTTCAACCAAAATTATTCTATGGAGCATGATTGAGTCAACTATTTTTTTATCAAGGTGGTACATAAAGCTATATCAAGATTGGATACGAGATTAGACAATGGTTGACTTGATTTAATATTTTATTATATTGTATTTTTTTTTTACAATAAAAATATATAATTTTTTTTCTTGTAATTTTATGTTTTTGTAGTTTTATTTAAGGATTTTGCTTTGTAGTTTTTGTAATTTATGGATGAACACTTCTCAAATTGTTTTTTTTTAAATTTATTTAGCATGTAATCTTATGTTTCTGCTGATCATTTTTTTTAAAATAAATCAGGTTGAGTGCTCAATAAATAATTAAATACCACTCGAGTGGACAAGGTTCTCCACTCGAAGATGGAGGAGGGCAAGAGCATATCTCATCCGACCTATATCACCGTTCGTCATATTCTCTCGACTACTTGTACTGTTTTTGACTAACCCACAATGAGAATATTGGAGTCTTGAAAGCTTGGCTCGTTTTGTAACTTTAAATCTATGCAGAGGTTGCGAAAAAGAATTCCTTTATGAATAGATTAAACAAGGCATGGATGATTTATATAAAATTGGATCATAAACTTAATTTCGGTGAGAAAATTCATATGATTTACATAAAATTAGAGGGGAAAAAATACGAAAAAGATAAAAATATGTTTAGTTAAAAAACCAAAATAAATATATAAAATAAATATATATTTGGAATAATTTTAAAGTAAATTTTTATATTTTTAAAATAAAATTCCTTACTATCTTCATCTTTTCAATCCCAAAATAATAATTAAATTCTAGCAAGAAATATTAAGTAATCGTTTTATTTTGAGATTGCACTATAATCCAATGATGCTTTTCACTCTTATAACTTTACTATATGCAAAATATTTTTTTTATTTAGAAATACATTATAAACTTGCAATGCTTGCTTAATTTTCTTCGTACAAGGCTAATTAACCAGTGATCATGGAAGCAATTTGGGTGTGTATTTTGTTAAATTACGTTGACAATGATTTGTCTAGTTGTTGCAGGGGTTTGAACCTTAACCTTGATCCTAAATTCATCGAGGTTTTAAGAGGTTATGATAAAAAATGTCTTCCAAGAATCATGTGATGATAATCTTAGCCTCGTATATTCTCTCTTTTTGACTTTTGTTAAGATGAGAAGGCTCAAATCCAAGTCCTATAATCGACCACGAAATTTTCCAGTCTAAAACTGAAGTTCTAGTGCAAAACAAGCCGCAATGGAAAGTAAAGATCTTAAATGATCGTATATGCACTCGATTCCAAATCAAACTGGCCTGTGATGGATTCCAAGCTGTTGAAGATAGTGCCTCTTCCATCTTGTCAGTAGGGGATGATGGATGTCACGTTAACCATGAGCAGCCACTGTACAGAATATCCTTTTTCATGCCAATTTACTCTGAAATCGCATGTTCGTGAGGACTGGGTTTCGGAGCTTGGAGGCCTGTGGCTGTGTAGTGAGGTATGCTATGTATTTAGTTCTAGCTCAAGGAATGCTATTTCAACCATTTGTGTTTGCTGTCAATGCAATCACATGTCTTTGATTCTTGAACCACACTATTGGCGCCATTGTCTAACATTCTTATATTTTGATAGATCTAATCATCAATTATTTTAGCTTCTTGATCTGGTATGCTTGAATGGGCGTTCATTGATTAAAATGTTCTAACTTCTAATAAGTTGATGGTAAAGGCATTGCAATGAAGAATAATTGAACAGTGCACAGTGAATCCGGCTACAATTGTAGCTGAGGGCGATTCTGAAGCATTTGCAGCCTGCAGGATCCCAAGATTCTACTCTTGAACGCGGGTGAATCACAGTATAACAGGGAAATATGCAACAGTAAAAACAACTGAATTCTTAAACATTAGAAATACCAATATGTGCCCGCACACTTGCCACAATCTTTTCGACCAGGATGCAGATAAGACACTCAATCCTCCCAGCTTACGCTCCCTGTTAACCCAAACTCCTAATCTAACAAGAGAAAATAAAACAAAATAAGAGAAAAAGAGGAAAATGATTTTGGCCTCATTTCCTCTTCTTAGATGGTGGCTGGGGAATATCTTCCTCATCCTCCTCTTCATCCTCGTCTTCATCCTCCTCGTCATCATCGTCGTCTTCATCTTCCTCGTCATCATCGTCTTCTTCATCATCATCATCACTACCACCATCACCATTGGCTTCAGGCTCATCCTCCGGATCCTCCGGATCCTCACCATCCTCTCCTTTGTCAGGCACATCCTCATCATCGCCTTCCTCATCATCGTCCTGATCATCTTGGCCATCCTCATCGTCTTCATCATCCTCGGTATCACTGGCATCTTGATTATCAGGATCAGGTTTCTTCCTTACATGAAGCCCAGTAAATGGAAACCTGCAGCTCAAAGAAAGTTATTAACTTATCCAATACTACAGTACATAAACAACAACCTGGACAAATAGATCAGATCACAAACCCTCGACTTGTGCCTGACTCTTCTGGGATGTCACTGGATCTGTTAGGCAAAGAACCTATCTGGTAACAAAAGACAGCAAAATTTCTGCTCAATTAAGAGACCAGTTGGAAGAAACAAATTGTCTCCCACGAGCACCGTGAGAAAAAATCAATGGAACCCAAGCATTTCTCATGCAGCACATACTTTTTTAAACAAACAAATCTGCCAAGCCATGAATGAGGAAGGTTGAATTCATTTCAATGATAACTGTTATGCACAAAAGAGAGTAGCATTCTCAAAATGTGTATGTGAATCACTCTAGCCATCAATCTCCTTAAGTTAGATCATTTACTTTCAAAGGGCTTCTGCTCTAATTCTATTCCTATATATATCATGGTTGCCAGTTTAACAAAGTTGTGGTTTACTTTTCTGAAGGGGAAAAAGAAAAATCCATGTCAAAATTTATTTAACCAACGCCCTACAAGGAAAAACAGCAAGCAAGCCATATGCACAGAGGAAGAGCAAAAGAGGCACCAATCAGACAAATACCATGAAAGCAAAATAAACAAAGAACAAAAACTCACTCCAAACCCTAGCAAAAATAGCACCTCTAAAGTAACATAACACAAACCCCACAGCCAAAAAATAAAATAAAATAAACTCCTTTAGACACAACAAACAAAACCCACATATAATTACCCCAATTTTACTATAAAAAAACTAGACAAACAAGAATACACACACACAAACACAGAACAAAAATAGTAAAACCCTAACTTTCTCATAAAAAAATAAATACTGTACAAAACAGATCCACAAATTCAAAGTATTGTCCTTGCTCATAATTAAAATCATAAACATGTACAAAACCAAAGAAAGCTTCATGCTTTTGAAACGCTTAAGCTGTAATGCTTAAATTATGCAAAGTAACAGAGACATTGTACCATGAAAAGTGACAAAGCAAGTGCCTTCCAAGCAGCAATGGCTGTTTCAAGTACCACGGCTTCAATGAGAGAAGAGAGGAAGCCCTCCAAAACGACAGCGTTTGAGCAAACAAGACCCTCCATTTTCTGCAAAAAAAAAACACAAAAATATAGAGTAAAAGAAACCCAATTGAGAGAATTTGTGTTTTTTTGAGAGATTAAAAAAAAAGAGAGAGAATTAGGGTTTTGAAATGGGGTTTAAGTCAGGGTTTTGAAGGATGGATTTACTATAGCCGTGGAGATTTTCTGGAGTGTGTTGGATATGGATTGTTTGACTGTTTGGTGATGTAGTAAAAATGAAAGAAAAACTGAACCGTTGACTCCGCTGGATCTAGGGCGTGTGTCAGATGACAATCTAGACTGTTTTATTTTCTAATTTTTTTCATGGTCAGGATTAATTTGAAGTTGAGTAAACGCCTAAAGGGCCCAAAGAAAAAGAAAAATAATATATATATAGAGGAATTTTTTTTGTTTGTCGTCGTCGTCTTACATTAATTTTTGGATAGGGTTACTATATGAATTATTAATTTCATTACATATTTTTGTACAAGTTTTATTTGTAGATTAATTATTCTTTATTTTTAGTATAATTATGAAATACATTATCCTGACATGATGAAAATTTATTGAAATATTAATTTTAAATTGTTAAACTTCAAATTAATTCAAATAAAAAAATATATTAATTGAAGCCTTCAGAGTTTTAATACAATATTATATTTTTTTGTAATAAATATTTTATTGGCAGATAATATTTGGAAGAAGAAAAAATCTTTAACTAGAAAAGAAATGTGGTATGGCTAAAACTATTTTGAAGATATTGATTTTGGTGTTAGGTATAAAAAAGACAAAAAAATAAAATACAATAATCACAAAACAAGAGTTTCTATTAGTTATATTTATAGATATAAATGTAATGCTAAAATTTAATATTATTATTTGTAAAAAATCTAATTATCATCATTTATGAAAAATATAATTAGTAATTAATATTTTGGTCAATCTAAATAATAAAAATAAATTCTTGAGTGGGATAAACAATCTATGAAGAGGTCAATATATTATTTTGGTCAATCTAAATAATAAAAAAAAGGTCACCTCTTCAGCATTTGGGCTTTTATATCAGTTATTATGATTTTTTACAAACAAATAAGATCAATCATTTTCGTTTTATTCCAAGCAAACTATCATCAACTCTCTAATACTTTTGACAGCCCATGCTGTTCCTCTAGGACGAAGACTCGAAAAAATTTAGTGTAGAGTAATGTGCATGGATCTGCTGGTGTATAAGGTTAGTGTAGTGGTATGAAATTGTTTGATAGTTGTGTTTTGTAGTGGTGATGGTAGATAGTTTAATGGTGGTGGTTGGAGGCGATAGTGGTTGATAGTGTGGTGGAGGTGGTTAATGATGACATTGGTTGATGGTTTGATGGTGGTGGCTGGTGGCAGGTGGCGGGTGGCGCTCCAATATAAGATTTTTATTTCTTTTGCATGGTTGGTTTTTGTATTGTGGCAACGGCCGCTTGTAGATTGTGAGCATGGCCAAAAATGAAGCTCTACCATTAGTGCTAAAAGGAAGATCTATTAATCTTGAGAGGTATAACTTAACCAGTCAGATTTTAAATTTATTTTTTAAAGGTTACCAGTTCAAGTTCTACAAGTCTTAAGACCACTAGAGACTTACATAATCGTTAACTTCAAAACTCATGAGATTAGTCGAAATACCTGTAAACTGATCTAAATATCAACATTTTAAAAAAAAAAAAAGACTATTACACTATCTATTAATGTTTGATTGATAAGTGGTTGTAATTAAAACAAATCCTCCACTAGTACATGAATTCTTCAATATAATTAACTTGTCCACGAATCAGGAAGAAAAATCTTAATGTTAGAAAAGAATGTCAAGAGGTTATAAATAGGTTTAAAAAAATGTAATAAAAAAATCTTTTAGATTGCTATTTTTGTTTTGGGACTTTTTTTTTTTGAATTATTTTTTTTTAATATTTTTTTAATTTTAGATTAGTTAAAAATTAAGGGTCGTGATTTCCACTGGTTGAGTTATATTACCTTATGATTTAAGTCATGAATTTAAAAATGTTAACCTGATTGAAATCCACCTTTCCCCACCTTGTTTTTACACAAATTTTTATTTTTAATTTTATTCTTTAATACTTTACATTTTATCCTTTTTATTTCTGTAAAAATTATCTCAGTCTCATGAATGAGTTGTAGGTTTGCCAGGTATATTCGGGTTGACTTGAATGAGTTTTTTTAATTTTTTTCTTACCGTACTTAATTAGATTGAAATATATCTTCGATATTTTTTTCTTTTAATAAACAATTTTTCATATATAATCACTCTCTTTTTTTCTTTTTTTTTCCATTTGACACCGTTACTTGTTTTTTATCATCTTATTAAGAAAGACAAGTTTATTCAACCTAGTTAGATTTATAAACCGATTTATGATATTTTTTTATTTTATTTTTTGAAACACATTTGCAGGCTTTTGATATTTTCTTAACACTGATTTTTTTTTTCCCTAACTCGTAGAGTAGTGTTAGCCACGGGACTAGTTTTTCCTCTAGATTTTTTACCCCATGGGTTTGATCATTATTATTTAGTTTCTAAAAAAAAGCCAATTAGAAATTGTCACATTTAGTAAATGGTTTTAAAATTAAGAAATATCTTCAAAATCATGGCAGGATAGATTTCACAATTTTGATGCTTTTACTAAATAAAAATAATGTGAATGTGATAAGATACGGTAGTATTTTATTTTATTTTATTTTTAATATCATCACATTAAAATTATTAAAAAAATATTAATTTAATATTTTTTTCAAATTAGATATACTTTTAAAACTCCACCTAAACATAATTTCCAATGCAAAAACAAACAGAATTAACATTAATCAAAATATAACTCTTGCTTAAAGTAAAATTTTAACTCAATCACTCAAATCTATAATAAGCTATTTAAAATTCTTAGAATTAAATTAATTCACGGGTTAAATCATTTTGAGAGTGTTGATTTGAATTACAAATATAATTTAAATTAGAAAAAATTACCAAAAACAAATCAGAAGGAGACCCTCTAGTTTGCTCAAGGAATTCGATTTTAATGGACATTAAAGATTATTTTCCAAAATTACCCCTCTTTCTTATAAAAATGACCAAGAGGTAAAGGACTGTAAAGTTATCTAGACAGCAACCAGACCGAACCACTTGACTATAATTCAAGGCAATGAAGATAACTCGGTAATGGATTTTCACTTTGTCAGTTATATTATCATGTTTTGTTCGCTGTTATATGCTCCTCACTATTCACAATTTTTTGAGTTATTTTAAACAATATAACTAAATTTAACTTTATGGTTTAATATTTTATATTATTTATTGATTTTTGAAGTCAAACGTTAATTCCACAAAAAACATCCAACAATTCCTTTTGTCCATAGTTGGGAACATGAAGTGCTTGTTATGGCAATGCCGGTTCCATTGCTCATCTAGATCCGATCAGAACGACTACTGGTTTAACCTAGACCTGTTAATAAAGACCATAGCTTACTACAAAAGCTTACCTAGTTTTGAAATAAATTGCTGTCACTTATTCATTCTATATGAAACATATGCATGAAAGAAAGCTTGCTATAAAATGCTTACCAGGTTTCCTACATATTACATATAAGTTGCTTCTTAAACTGATTAAAATGAAACAAAGATATTGGAATTTGTTCAGTCCATGTTCTGGGGTTTATCTAAGGGGACAGCTGGAGGCGCGGGTGGCATGCTACTTGATGCTCCATTTTCGGCAGGTGGGGGCATGCCCCATTTGCCCTCAGATTCAAGAGGCTCGAAAACTTGAATACTTCCATCTGTTAGGCCGATGGCAAACTGATTAGGTTCTTGGGGATGTGCAGCAACTGCTAGTGGATATACTGAAGAACTGCAGAAAATGAGTGAGAGAGTTATATTAGATCATACAACTAAGACAAGCAAGAAGCGAATCTGCTCATATCCAAACGCCACAAGCAGCAGTCAAGGAGGTTGTAAGTTAAGTGGGAAAATCCCAATCAATTGCTTAAGTTATCATGCTAAACAAGCAGCAGTGGGAGCAAAATTTAATGTAAATGAAGATCAACAGAAATGTGATTCATATTGATGATGCAAGTTTGTTGAAAAGACTGTTATCTACAAACACTTTGATAAAGAAACAAAAATAGTAGTACCCGACATCTGATTGAAGGTAGGCATTTGGATTAATCTGGCATCTCACTTGAAGATTTGATGCACCAAATATGCGCAAAGTTCCATCCACGAAGCTGGCATAAACCAACTGGCTATCACAAGAGAATGTTGCATGGGAGATAGGTGCTGAAAATTCTCCAATGTTCCACTGTAAATTTACCATAAAAGGTCAAAAATTTTGAAAAGAAAAATGGAGAAGGTAGAAGGGAACTGCTGAACCATGACTGTTCCCTTTAAGCACCATCTGCCACCACCCTCATGTTTGCCTATCAATCACTGTGTACTATAGAAGGAGGTCCTTTCAGTCCCCCAAAGAAATTGAGATTATTAAAAACCCACCAGTTTCACTTATGGTGGAACACCATAGCACCCTATATGAACCAGTTCTTTTTTTTTCTTAGAACAAGTACACTGGTATTTAAGCTGCAGGGCTTTAGCTAAAACAATATGAATGGGAAAAATCAAAAGGAATTCACATTTGGAGTGCTTTAACAGTTGAGATTAAAATACCTGTTTTAAGCATTCAAGTTTTGTTGTTTCATAAATGGCGAGCAGAGTCTCATGTACAACAAGCAAATGGATTTGATCTTGGTGAAACTGGACTTGGGTGCCTGACATTACTGGAGGTGTCCTTCCAGCTGGAATCTGCAACACACAATTCTTCTTCCTTTCCCACCTATCAGTGCTCCACACTATAACCTGGGAAATGGTCACCATATTCGTTAAGATGCATATTGTAGATAGCACATTAAAGCAGATGAGACCCTACTATATTTTCTTGAATAGGATGTTGTCACCCTATCCTATGGCTGGGGCAGGATGAAATCTATCCTTTTCCAACGAGCAAATGCCCAGAAGCAACAGATAATACAGATACGAAGGTGGTTAGCATGCCATGATTCAATGATGAGAGTGCATAGAATTGGTAGTGTAGACATGGTATAAGAGATAAAATACCAACCTGAGCATCTGCACCTGAGGAAACAAGGGTATTCAGCACGTTAGAGAAGGCAAGACCAGCGATTCTCTTAGAGTGACCCATAAGTTTGCTCTTGACCTGCAAGAAGAAAGGAAATGATCAAATCCTCGTTTTGTTTTCCAAATGGAACTCACAGGGACTATCAACTAACATCTTATCATACCTCATCCACACGAACATTATATATGTGTATTGTGGAATCATCCATTCCCACTGCAACAATATTGTTATCTTGAGGATGAAACGCAAGATACGTCGCTGCAGGTGGTGAAGGCATGAATGCTGTCATAGTCTGCAGTTGCCAATAAAACTTGTAAATAGCAGCCCAAATGAGGTAGTGGTTTGAAACGGTACCAAACAAAATTCAAAGCCACTTTTCCATATGTAAGAAAATAATTTTAAGAAAAAAGTACAGAGAGGAATTATGATCTTGTTTCAAAAATTACCTTGAATGTCATTGTGTTGAACAAGGAAATTTTCCCTCCAGATGCTGACATGATGTAGGAATCATTCTTGGACAAAGCGAAACACGGCACAGCCTCTTCTGTTCTAGCATCAGCTAGATCATTAGTCATTAATACGCCAGATCCTGGTTGCACCAATTGAGGGGCAGCCTTGGTTGTTGCCTGGACCATGAAACAAAAATGTTGCTAAGGTAATGAATTCAGATTTTTAAGTGATGAACAAGTTTATGGTGTAACTTGAACCAACTTTCATCTTAGACAGAAAAACATTCGGAAGAAATATGGGAACCTTATACCTTCCCACTCGAATTAAGGTCATTTCGAGGCCACTTCCAAAGTAGATGAATAGCATTTAATGCAAGTGCCAAGATGGCAGTGCCTGAATTTGTGTAGACCAACCTCGCAATCTGCAATTTGATAGAGGAAAACCCAATAAGAACCTTTATTCTCAGGAAATTTGATGACAATGAACTATTCATAGATATTTTAGAAAAAACTTAAAACTATGTTCACAACTTCCTGCTAGACACGCACACATGTATAACACAATTGTACTTGTTATCCTGTGCTCCATTGCTAAAAGACTGCAACATGGGGAAGATATCAAAGATTGATTGCTGGTACAAAATGCTTGATGATGTAGAGACATGTAAACAAAGATGGTATCTGATGTCTTAAAGTGCACTCTTCTGGTTTGATACAGCCTGCTGAAATTTAAAGGTTTCTCATATCTAATTTGAAGACTTAAAATTTCTCCTGTGCTCAAGGCCAAGCTATACGTAAATAAAAATTTGGCCAACAATATACAAGCCAAGTGGCCCATTTTTACCTTATCTGTTTTAATGCGAGTGGAGAGCCTCAATGACTGAAGCTTGGAAGGATCATTAATCTCAGTGAGCTTCCATATCTTTGGTGGGTGTACTTCTTCAGGCACCTTTGTTTTTACACCTTCTGAGCTTCTAGAGTCACCATTCTATCAATTGCATCCATTGTATTTAGTTTGCATATCCAGCCAAGAAATGGAAGTGAAAGACAAAATTACTGACCTTTATTGGTGCCTCAGATGCAATTCCAACTCTCGAGGCAACCAGTGAATGGCTTTCAAATGTGCGCATCAAACAGAGACCATCAACTGTCGCCAAGATTTTGATTCTATTATCATTAGCAGAAACAGCCAACAGGTTCCCTCCTTTATTGAATCGAATACGTGGACTTGTCTTTGGATCAAAGAAATAAGAAAATAAAACCAAGTTAAACCCATAGTATGTTTGCACAAAAACATGCGATTGACTGTGGTTTAAGAACAGGAAAACTTACTGGTAGGCCTCCCTCTGCATCAATGGTTGTCAAAAGAGAAGGACTATCCATATCCCAGAATTTGATCAAGTAGTCATCGCCGACAGCCAAGAATCTATTCTTGGTAGTATCAAATTGAACAACACCCAAAGAACGCTTGTGAAAGCCTTGGTAGGTTCTCTTTATAGTACCTTCATTTTCATTCCATTCCACCATGTGTGACTCCCCATCTTGATTAGTCCCGCATGAAAATAGCCTAAATGTGTTCAGTGAAGAGACTGAATTTTCAGTTTGTCCTTAAAATATAAGATTAAAGTGGTATTGCAGTTATAATAACCTACCTTTTCCCATCAGCGCTATATGCCATCGTGGAGCATGATCGACCAGGAGCATCATAATCAACCCTAGACCCCATCATGTCATACAACCACGCCTTTATTTTTCCATCCACTGATGTCGAAAAGACAAACTAGGGCATAAAAACATGAGACAATCAGCAAACCGTGTGAAAAGCCAGAGGAAGCAAAACTATGGCACATGTCAGCAGAAAACGAGTATCCAACTTGAGTTCTTACATGAACAGTTTCCCTAGAATGGGGGCAGACAGAATGAACAGGAGCTTCATGACCTTTGAACGTATACAATTCGGCACCAGTGGCCACTTCCCACACCTAAAATTTGAAAAACTTAGTATGTACACTGAGAACGCTGAATAACAATGTCACTAACAATATGATAACAAGCTGACCCTGATGGTCTTGTCGTCACCACAAGTAATGACCGCTGGTTGCTTGGGATTGCAAAATGCTAGGTCATTTACACTTCCAATATGAGCATCAATCTGGTAAAAAAGACAAATTATTTTCCTTGGAAACAATATAACAAAGTTGTGAACAAGGTAAACACAAACATGACTTACCTCTATATGATGCCGAATACCATGTCCATCATAATAAGTGTATATCTGTACTATATGCTTAGAATATGCAACCCCTGTTTGGTTGAATAATAACAGACTTTAATCATTGAAAACTCAAGTCATAAGAAACTGTTTGGTTTGTCATTTTCGAATCTTACCAAATAAAGAACCATCAGGACTCCATAATACGCGTTTAACTGAAACAGACGGGTCCTTCATTATAGATGCCTGAATTTGACCAAGATCAATATGGAATTAAGACACTCTGATGACTGAACTACAACCTTACCAAATAATAAATTAGTTTGAAAGGAGCATACCTTCAATACCATTGAACTTGCTCCAATATCCCATACCTGAAAACTTTTTGACTCCAACTTCTCCCTAGAACTAACTTCCCACAAAGTAATGTCCCCGATACCAGTTCCAACTGAAAAGTCACCATACAAATATCAAGTAGCATGCAGCTATTGGAAAAATAAATAAATAAAGTTTCCCTAGATTAAAGAGTCAAGAAACCTGAACTAACCCAGAAGTAGAGTCTGTTGGATAGGATGGAAGTCCATGCTTGTGGGAACTGAGCCTTGATTTAATGTCCGTGCCACAGTCTTGGGCAACTCTTCGGTCATGTTAAAGGCCAAGCCATAATGATTTTGACCAGAACTATTTCCTGCCAACATTACCTGCAGGAAAAATACCGAACAAAGTATGTCGTTTTGAAAGGAAACCAGCTATCAAAACCGTGTTTGTGTAGTTAGGGTTCAAACAACTTACCCTTTCCAAAGCCCCAGAAACTCTTGGTCTTGACACATCAGAATCCCCATGACCTTTTGGCGCTACACCTGACACTTAAATGATGTTAAGAACTAATAATCTTACAGCCATTCCAAAAAAAAAAAGCACGTACATAAATATACAATTTTCACTCATAATAGTACAAAGAATCTGTTCCGTGCACATTATAACCTGGATTTGGACCGATGAAATTTAATCCTCCTCCAAGAACTATGGGGTGGGTTACAGTTGCAGGATTGGAAATCCATGTTGTTAAAGGTGTTTGAAATGGTATTGGAGCTGGTGCTGGTGCTGGTGCTGGTGCTGGTGCAGGCTGGAATGACTGGTAGAAAGAAAATAATCGAGCAATGTAAGGAAATTCTGGTCAGCAACAGCGGGGCATGATTGAAACAAAAGGAACCTAGTCATGTACCCCATTTGCAACTACTGAGAGAAAACCTTCAGACTTTGGTGCAGAAGCTATGAGGTGATTGCTCGCTGCTAGTTGGGGATATGCATGATTAGCATTTCTACAACTGTGATCAACAAAGAGGGTTCTTATATCAGGATTTTGCCCTGGATTACCACAAAGGGAATGCTGCCAATTCAAGCTGTCATAATGCATACCAAAGATCAGTTTATCCTCTGAGAACAAGGTTTGCTAGAAATTACAAAGAATAAGATTGCAGCAATCATATTCATTTGAATGGAAGAATAAAAACGAAGGAAATAACATGTTAAAAGCCACATATCAATTGGAAATAATAAGTGCATAGCAACCATTAAAGGCAGAAGAAAATCTCTCAGTCATTCTATTAAAATCCTACTGACCTTTGGTTGATAAGCATTCGTAATCTTGAATTTTTTATGTTAGGATACTGCAATTTGTCACGGAAAAGGGGATTTGACTCCATAAGCTTTTTCAGCTCAAGCAACATAATTGCTCTTGCTGACTTTGTATCTCTATAATTCGAGAGTTGATCATTTTCCCTGCATAAAGGTCCGATTACAGCTCAGTCACCGGCTAAGATTAAAAACCTTAACCCATCTTGTTCAACTATACATACCTGAAATTATCCAATGTAAGCAGCTGAGTAATTTCTTTGAACAAGTCTTCATTAAAAGAGGCAAAAACTTTGAGATCCTTCATAAGGATATCTACAGCCTTGGTCCGATCAAGCCTATCAAATAAAAGCATTTAAGAGCAGCAAATGCAATAAAAATGCAAACCACGAGACTGACTCGATAACAAACTGCCTGAAGTAGATCATGAAAACTAAACACGTATAAGATTCACAAGCTTACTTATCCAATGCTTCCAGATACTTTTGCTTGCGAATTTCAAAAAATATCTTCATCGAATATCGGTTATCATCCACTTTGGTAAACCCAGAAAGATACTTCTCAACCTCATCCCAGTCGCCACCCAACACAAGCTCCTCAAAGTACTTTGCATTAAAGAACAACCCTGATTCCTGCTCCAGCCTAATCGAAAAAAGAAACAAATCCTTTTTTGTAAACAAATAAATAACTCAACCGGAAACCAGGTATTGACAAGAAATTTTTTACTTGTGAGCAGTTTCTTTGAACTTTTCTTCATCAAGAAACTGCAAAATTAAAAAGATAAGGTCTCGGCTGAGCGAAGACGTCATTACAGCAGCCAGTTCTGATCTACAAAACAACCAAAAATCAACCATTATGAACAAAAAACAATATAGATTACATAATCAAATTAAACTACACACATAAAATGAAAAAAAAAAGAAGAAGAAGCAAACAGAAAAGCAAGGAAATGGCCTCATTTTCAGTCCCAAGAAAAGTTCCCGGCATTACTTAAGAAAAAGAATAGAATTTACATCAGAGTTTAACAGAGAAGCAAAGCGAAAACTCAAAAGAATTTGAGGTTACCAAGCATAAAAACCTCAAGAACATCAAAGATCAAGAAAGAATTGCATGCTTTTTAAGCAAAAAACAACTGTGAAAGTTGGAGAAAATTAGGGTTTTCACTGATTAGAAACAGTAAAGTAGCTTTGACCCAATAAAATTAAATTAAAGATGCTCTAAAATAGACTAAAGAGTTCAGACCGAAAAAAAAGAAACAAAAGGGAACTATTTATCATACTAATAAAGGTAAAAACATGGCATAAATTCACCTTTAAAACAGAAAGAACTGAAGGAAACAGAGCACTCTAGCTCTCTAAAACAAACTCTCTCCCCCCCCCTCTCTCTCTCTATCTCTGAGCTCTAATTCCTATAAGATGCTGCTTCTTTGAGTTTTGAAGTGACTAAAGCAAGGTGAAATATATATAATAATGGCGGTATCCTCGAGGTATAAGCACTAGTACTTATCACGACTTGTTATTGATAAGATATATAGATTATATAAGGCACAGAAGTGGGTACCCCTAGAGAAACCTCAGCCGACAAATGTCTTCACTTTGTCAAAAGTAGACAGCGACGGTTGTGGTGCGTGTATCTGCCCTTGCCCGCATTTTTGAGCAAGTGAATAACACTCTCTTGCGGGGGGAAATCGTTGTTTTTCAATCATTTGCCAAATTTTAGAGATTGTTTGTGGTGAGTTTTTGTTTTTGTGTTATAATTTATTTTTGAAGTGTTTTAAATTTTATTTTATTTAAAATTTATTAAATTAATATATAATTTTTTTCATGTTTTTATATAATTTTGATATATTGGTATAAAAAATAAAAAAATATTTTAATATATTTTTAATTAAAAAATATTATGCACCACAATATTTTATTGGTTTTTTTAATTATTTATAAAATTGGAGATTTTTTATTGGTGCTCTTTAATAACATGCTTTCAGTAGTTAACAAGCATGGTAAGCTTTTTGCTGTGCGGTGAATTATTGGAGTTTTTTTAATTTTGTTTGATATATCATTTGCCAAATTTAGACAGTATTTACTGTGAAAAATAATTTCTTACTGTTTTTCAATTATAGTGATGCCATAAATGATTTACCAATTGAAGTGGCACCGTCTAACATTTACTATAAATTGCTAAATAAGATGGAAATTATTTGAAAATAAAATCTATATGACTGGCGTGCATATGTTGGGTGATGTGCATTTAGCTCTTTGTTCTTTCAGGAAAAAACAAAATTGAGTGAGATAAAATTTGACCTCAGATTGATATTGAAATAAAATTTAAACAGAATAAAAACACAGCTCCACGACTTTGGAATGTGAATTTTTTTAATAGAATTAATTTAAAAAACACCTTGTTAATTAAAATCAAACAAATAATGATGAGAATAAATATTTATAGACAGAGATTGTGATTATTCATACCTCGATCTAAAATAAAAGCATTATTCATACCCGATCGGGTGTGGATTTTAAAAACCCGAATCCAACTCGATCAGGTTTCAAGTATCCATAACCTAACTATATTACAGTACATAACCATAAAAATAAATATGAATAGATTTGTTGTTACTTGTTAAGATCTTATTTGTTTTTGTGTTTCAGAAGTGTTTTTGAAAAAAAACTAAATTTTTTTTTTCGTTGGAGTGGTTGTGTTATTGCTGAAGAAGAAAGTGAGAGGGAGCAATATAGAAGTTGGATAGGAGAGGAGACTCGAGAGACCTAGAGATGAGAGTGTGTGAAAAAAACCCTGAATTTTCTATTTATATATACTTGGTGTAAATATAATTTTTTCAAATTTTAAAGTTATTTATATAGTTTGGATCAGGTTCGGGTAAGGTAGGACAATATCCATACATTACCTAAACCTGACTTTTTGACTTCGAGTATTACCTGGACCCGACCTGAACCTTAACAAGCAAAAAAAAACTCATATCTAGTTGGATTAGTTTTTATCGGGCTTGGGTAAAATTATCATCCCTGCAAATAAGTATGTTTTTTCTGTGTTAATAGTTAAGCCTTATAGAAAATTTAAAATCCATTAATAGATTTTATAATTTATAATATGGACATATCTTTAAATTGAAGAAGAATTAGATTATATTTAAAAAAAAATTAACAAGGTATCTTTGGTATTATTTGTATTCACATAAGATTTAAGTCATTTTTAGTCAAAGTTAAGATTAGATTGATATATTCACTAAAAATTGTTTTCCTACGACATGGTCTAGAATTGCAATATTTTACGATAACATTAGGATTGAATTCAATGGCCAATTAAATGACTTAAAAAAAAAATAATATAGCTTTGTAAAAGTTTTGAGAAAATGACATAGGTTAAAAAAATATTTGAAAAATAACACAGTTTGAACACAATCATATTTCTAAATATTAGTTTTATAAACAACATTGTTTAGTTAAAAATTAAAAAAAATACATGTCCTATGTAAATTAATTAACATGTACAAAAATCAACCTAAAATTTTATGAAAATTCAATAGTCAAAAGATGAGATTTAAGATACAACGATAAAAAATAAGATGATAGATAAATTGATGTGTCAATGAAGATAAATTGAGAAAGAAAAAGAAGGGAAATAAATAATAGATTATTGGAGACATATTGAAACTCTATTTTTGACATATTTGGTACTGTTAGAAATATTTTAATGAGACAATTCTAATCACACCATGAAAGACCACTAGATAAGATAGTAATTAGTCAAATTTTTTGTTTGGTATTAAGTTGGGTTAAAGTATTTTAAGGTATAGTTAACCCTCAACAAAATTGATAATCAATGATCATGTTTGATGGTCTTTTAAAATACAATTAAAATTATTTATTTGAGATTTTTTTAGTGATATAATGTGTCTAAAATGAAGTAATAGTGTATTTTTGATAACCCATTATTTCTCTTCTTTATTTTTCTTCAATCACTTTTTTCCCATGACACATAAAGTTATCTCTGATATTATTTCTTAATCATTGCATATTAAAAATAATTTTTTATTTTTTTTTCCAAATTTGTTACAGAACTTTGATAAAATGGTAAAATATCCCGATTAAATTAAATTTTTAAAGATAGAAAAAAAAAAAAAGAGTTGATGATGCTACGCTAACAAGAAAATGCACGTGTCACGTGTGCAGACGCGCTCGAGGGTGCCGTAGAGTGAGAGAATACAAAAGGGAACACCTTGGTCAGTGCATGTATGACTCTATCTGACGTAACGACAAATTAAAAGCCATTATACTGTCCAAAGTGTCCTCTGGTGGCTGACGTGACGACTCATAATTCTGCTCGTACGCATAATTCTTGCTTCCTTGACAGTTCGAGGTTCAGAACTTTCCTGCCTCCTTGTGTTTCTAACTACCTGTCAGCTTGAAAAGATGGCACGTGGTTCGCATAAAAACGAAAGTCTTAAAGAATTGTCTTATTTGCAAATCTTTTTTTTTTCTTAAAAAAAAGAAAATATAAGATGAATTTTTCAAATTTGTAAACGTGACATATTTTTAAAAATCATCCTTTTAATTGAAAAAATAATAATGGTATATTTCATAGTTATTAAATCTAGTATTATTTAATGAATCAATCATGCAACTTGTTGATTTTAAATATAATTTAGGTCGGATATTATTTGAAATTAATTTTATTTTTTATAATAGATATCACAAAACTTGAATGAAAATCAATTTTAATAATAATTTTATTATTTTTATTCAATAATTTTATTTAAATTGATATATTTTAGAGGTAAGTAAAAAAAATGAAAACATGATTAAACTGAGAAAATAAAAAAAATAATTAAAAAAACCGATCGGTTCGGTTTTGGTTTTATAATTCCGAAACCAAAAAATCTGAACCGAAAAAAACCAGAAAAAAACCCAGCCAAACTGAGTCAAACCAGTTGGTTTGAATCGGTTTCGGTTTTTTAATCAATTTGATTATTTTTTTATATAAAAACTAAACCGAACCAAAAAAATAACTAAAAAAACCGACCAGTTCGGTTTTGGTTTTATAAGCTTAAAACCGAAAAATCCGAACAAAAAAAACCAGAAAAAACCGAGTCAAACTGAATCAAACTAGTTGATTTGAATCGATTTTAATTTAATTTTAGTTTTTTTAATCAATTTAATTATTTTTTTATATAAAAACTAAACTGAATAAAAAATAATTCATTCTAATATATTCTACAATTTATTTGAAAAAATGTTAGCGGCGAAATGTGGAGGCTGGCTCCATTGTAAAGAAGCAAAAGTTGTGGTAGGTGCCGTCCAGATAATTTCCCTTTTCCTTTGTGAGTCAACAAAAGATAAACCTCTGACCTCCTTTATCCCTCTATTGTTAAATCATCCGGAAAGGTGTGGGGGAGTTAATTTGAGATTCGATTGATTTCCCGACTTGATTCATCCATGTAAAATAAAAGATCGATAAAATATAAAAATAGCTAAACCCAGTTTATTCACCAGATTGATCTATGACTTGTACAACCCGATAAAATTTAATAGAAAATATTTTTTCAAATATATTTTTTTTCTATATATATATATATATAATCTGTAATTATTTATTAATATTTTTCAAAGTTCATTATATAAATATTAAAAAATTATTTTGTTTTTTAATATGAGATTTAAAATTCTCTAATATATATATTCTATATTTACAAGAAAAAAAATTATTTTTTTAACGTGAGATAAAAAAATCTTTTTTAATTTAAATACTGCAACTTAAAAAGATAACATAATATCTTTTAAATGTGGGATAAAAAATATTTTAATGAAGAATATATATAGTCTATATTCTTATGAATTGTTTTTCAATTTTTTTTATATAAAATATTAAAACTTTAAATATATATATTTTTAATTTTTTTAAATTGATCTAGATTAACCTATATAATTCAGGACCCAATTTCTTTCCCGAGTCAACTCCAGATGAGATTTGATAAATATAATTTAAATTATTTCTGTGTTGAGAGGAAGTTATCCTTTATCACCGCAACGTGAAATTTAGTAAATCAATAATGTTTTAATGAATTCAAAATTTCCTCTTAAAGGATGAATGTTATATATATATAAAAACTAAATGGTTTTTAATTCGCTGCAAAATCTAATTTTTTGGAAAATAATTAATGATATTCTATTAATTATTCTTTTAAGTTCATGTCCAAGAAAAAGACAAATAAAAATAAAATAAAAAATAAAACTCATGACCCATTAAAACTGATAAAAATATATTCACCTAAATTTTTTCTTTTCTAATTGTATTTATTTTTTTAAAAAATGAACTTAAAAAATAATTAATAAAATATTACTAATCAAAACACTATAAAATCAGTCAAACTCGGTTAAAATTGGTAAAATCGGACCGATTTTACGAGTTTGACCGATTGTGACCAAGTTTGACCGATTTCGAGTTTTAACCCGCAAAAATTAAAAAAATTACTATCTCCCTGTCCGAGTCCCCTGACACTCCACTACATAGTCCCCACTCCTCAGTCTCCTCTTTCCCTGTTGCCTAAATCTCAAATTTTTAATTTTAGCAGATTAACACCAGCATTAGAGGATCTTGGGTATGAGAAAGTCTTATACTGTATTTTAGACCATGAAGGCATGATCGGAGGATCGAAACCATGGGTAGATAGAGATAGATGGTGAGGAATCAAATGAGTAAAATAAGAGATGGGAATACTTATATAGAGAGAAATATTGTATTTTAAACTAACCATTTATTAACTATAAAAATAGACGACAAAGACTTAGAGAGAACTTGAAATACATGTCTTGCTTGGTGGGATATTTGAATATTATTTCTAGGACTTGCTACTAACATAAAAAAGGTTGAAAGTGAGGTGGCATGAGATTAAATTGATGTCATTTTATACGTTTTTGTTCTCGTTGTCACGAGTTCACTGTATTGATCTCTATTAATTTTTTTTTTGAAGTTGGTGATATACCTTAGAATGTTGTATCATCTCACTAGTTGCTTGCAGTGTGTTTCAAGACCTGTCTTCTATAAAATATTTTGAAACTCTATCAATAAAACATAGTTGTTCAATCTTATTTTTTTTTTCTTTTCGTATTTTTAAGTTATTAAAACCATGTATATATTTTTATTTGAATCATGTATTTTAAGGTGTTTGGATATTTGTATTGTTTATTTCACTTTTTATTTTAATTGTGTTATATTATTATTTATTATTTGACTGAAATTGTCAATGTATAATTAGTTAAAATATTTTTCTTGTGATTTTACGATTTTACGATCCGAATTTATATTGTATATTTCGTGTCGTGTCAAAAAAGTATTTTTGACAACCTTGGTTTTTAATTCGCTACAAAATCTAATTTCTTTTTATAATATTTGGAAAATAATTAGTGATATTCTACTAATTATTCTTTTAAGTTCATGTCAAAGAAAAAGACAAATAAAAATAAAATAAAAATTAAAACTCATGACCCATTAAAAATGATAAAAATATATTCATCTAAATTTTTTATTTTCTAATTGTATTTTTTTTAAATGAACTTAAAAAATAATTAATAAAATATTACTAATCAGAACAGTATAAAAATTCTCCGAGTCTATGCTTGAGCTAATTTCTTTTTGCGAGGAAGGGCACTTTTCTTGAGATTTCTTTACGATTAATAATCACAAATAAATTCGGATCTTAATGTGAAAATAGGAATAGATCAACTGCTGTTTTAGGAAAATTGCAAAAATAAATAATAATTAATTTTCACCTCCAATGAGAGAATTATTAGTGGCTTTCAATTCTTTGATTTTCGACCTTCTAATCTTACTAAAAAAAAATTATTATTGAAGTCATCACAAGAGTTATGAATTCAATTTATTTCATCTCTTCATTTGTTCATTCCTAATGTAAAATTGACTGTGTGTAAGTAACATGATACACGATATTTTTTAAAAATATTTTTTAATAGAAAATATTATATATATATATATATGATATTAATACATTAAAACCATACAAAAAATCTAAAAATAATATAAATTTAATTTTTTAAAATAAAAAGAAATAAATTAAAATCACTTTAAAATATAGAAGTTATCATAGTAGCAAACAAACTCTAAAAATATTTAATATAAATCTTAGTTAATTTGAGATGAGACTAAGTGGTTGATTAATTTTAAATCATGCTCATGTAACTTTTATAATTTAAATCTTATTTTCAATCTCAGCTTCAATTTTGTGTGCAAGTTAATTTTGATAAATGATTTTTTTTTAGTTTAATGTAGGTGTTCGATCCAACTCATGTGTATCTCGATTAATTCCACGGGTCCTAAAATTAACGATCATGTAAACCTCCAGTGATCATCATATGAGCAACTACAGAACTTGAATCTGAGACCACATAAGGAACAAACTTCTTAATCCCAAGATCTTACCATTTCAAAGTCTTGTATTATATGAAGAAAAATATGATAAATTTATTCCGAACTCATGTTGACAGTTGAAAGCTGTGTTTGGACATTGGCCCATCGATTTCTAGTTAATCGTGGGCTCGAGACCCAGAAAAGCTCCATGCATGTGGAAGCTGGAACTTGACGGGAAAGCCTATGGTTGTGGAAGAAAAGTTGGTCTGTCAAATCTCAAATCGAGACAAATCCCGACTTCTGATGCCAACAGCTGGAAAACTCAATTATCCTTTTCATCTCAAGGTTTTGCTCCTTCAAAGAATGAATAACGATGCTGATAGGGAAATCTTCGTAAACTGCACCACAATACATGGATTTTAAAAAATTTTAATTAATATTTTTTATTTTTAATATATTTATGTTAAAAATAAATTTTAAAAAAATTAATGAAAAATATTATTTTAATACAGATAATATGGTATCATTATTTATTTTTTAAAATATTATTTTAATACATTAAAATGATGCTGTATTCACGGGAAAATACAAGAAAAAAAAAACAGTGTGGACTTGATTATTTTTTTTCAATCTTTCTAATGGTTTTTTATTAATCTTTCTAGTGTAGACATTATTTTTTTTTATTAATCTTTCTAGTGATTTTGGACCCACCACCACCTCACCTCGACCAATGATGATCACAAGGAGGGTGAAGGAAGAGATTCCAACTTGCATGTTTTTTTTTTAGTTTTTTACACTTTTCCTTGCCTTATTTTTTGTGTTATTCTTCTTCTTTTTATACTTCAATTTTCCTTGTAAAAATCTAGAGCTTAGGTTTCTTTGCTGAGAGATAATTGAATCATTATATTTTAGTTCAAGCGTCTTAATTTGGAGGTGCATCTAAATTAAAAAGGTGATGTTACAATAACAAAAGATCTATTATTTTAAGGTGTTTTAGTAAGTAAATACTTCTTTTATTTTAATTTAAGTATAATTAATTTGATTACCTGAATGCATGCTAGGACTTTGATTTTATATTAATTACAAGTTTGAATATGTGTTTAATATGTATGCTAGATTTATTATTATTATTATATTTGTGTTGAAAGTATAGTTTTGAAATCTAGGCTGACCCGGGACCCGGCGGACTCGGGCCTAGGACCGGGTCTAAGTAAAAACCCGCTGGGAATTTGGCTCGGCGGGTCAACCCGGGTAAACCTAGCTGAGACCTGACCTTTTTACACACACACACACGTGAAAGACATTGGCCTTTTACAATTAAAACCACACTACAAATTAAATTATCTTCATAGTTCAAAATAGGCACATCAAAAATCCCATCTTTAACGCTAACTTTAGGAGATAAAGTAAAAAACAAAGGCTTTAAACTATTTTCACTACTTCTTACATATTGGGTATCGCCCCTTTTGTAGTAAGTCAATGGAGATGAATCAGAGCCGTTGATTCAATTGTTGCCGATCAATATAAGCTGTGAGATTCCAGGAGAGGATAAGAGGAGCTAGAGGTGACCTGACTCGGTTGAGAAAATCTAGTCTGATTCACGGGTTTAAGAGATAAAAAGAGCTGTGATTTGAGGAGACTTGGTGAATTGGATTGGGGAGTTGAGGATTGCAACTCGAAGGAGGTGAGTTGGGAGTACGGGGTTGGGGATTGTGAAAGAGAGGAAACGAGAGGGGATTATGGTTTTGAAGGTTTTTATGTCAAGGGCCATTGAGTCTGGCTTTAGAAAGAAGAGGGGGAGAGGGAAAGAAAGGGAAATCACTGATTTTTTCAATTTGCTGATTTCAAATTAGGATAGAGGGAAGGAAGGAAAAAAAAGAAGGATGGAAGGTGATGTCAATTTTAGCTGCGAGAAAAATTAAATAAAACATAATTATTTAATTTGCTGAAAAAAGACGTCGGACAAAACAACTTGGAAGCAAAGGGCACAAACTCGGTTTTTTTGGGTTGACCCGGGTCAACCCATCTAATTTGTGACCTGATTATTATACTGGGTCGATCACCAGATTGAATTTAAAAACTATGGTTGAAAGCATATTTATCTTGAGTTTTATATTAATTGTTTATAGATTTAAACATCATGCACATTAGGCTTTCCTTTAATAATTTTTTATGTTTCTTTAATTATAGATTAAATATTATTTTTATTAGTCTAATATATTTATAAATTTTGAACTATATAGACAACAATGGAGGTTATAGGAAAAGATGACAGCAATGGCTTATCTCCACCTGCCAACATGGGCATAGGCTACTACTAAAAATCGATGGTTCCCTGAGTTCCCTCTGACAATTTTCCACATAGAATTTCCGAGGTGCGGTTATGGTTTCAAGGTTCTTGGCTGGGATCTCTCTTTAGTGTTTTCTGGCTCTTTTTCTTTGTTGTTTTGTGTAGGATTCTTTGTCGTACGGACAAAAATCTTTTTTTTTTTTTTTCATATAGTATTAGAATTTTTATTGAATATCATATATTTTTATTATTTGCACATGCAGTAATAATATGAAGCAGGTTCGAAATTGTGATGATAATTGTTTTTTAAAATATTTTTTGTATTTTTAATATTATCATATTAAAATAATCTAAAATTAAAAGAAAATAATTTAAAATAAAAAATAAAATAAAATTCAAAAACACCTTTTAAATATAAAAACAAAATTCTAATTTCCAATTGTAAAGCTGTAATAACTTGGGCCGAAACGATTCAATAAGTATTCGGCTCGAGTAAAGAGACGACGAGGCCTCAGGTTAAGTTTAGTAACCAGCAGGCTCATGTTGTTGGGCCAAAATGACCTTTCTAGACAGACCTAGAACGCTTGCACAGATCTTAAACTGAAAATTATGCTCTGTGTATAATTTTCAAATTTACTTTCCTAAGCCTGGCTGTAAGTAATCCATTAAAGTCCATGTTTTTTCCCCTCGACTCACTTTTGTTTTACAGCCCAGATGAAAAATATAGCAAATCTCACCTGTTTAGTTCGGATTTGTTAGGGCAGTGCAGTATTGATATCGGTTTAAAATATTTTTTATTAAAAAATTTATTAATTTTTTTATTTAAAAAAATATTTTTAACATCAAAACAATATAAAAAAATTCATTTTAAATAAAAAAATTTAAAATTTTAAGAAAATGGTTTTTACCATGTACCAAACATACCCTAAAAAAAAAAAAAGAGGAAGAAGAAAGTGATGACCTCGTTGAGCATGAGCTTCGATTTGAGGATGGGAAAAAACAACATAGTTGTTAAGTAGGACCTACCTTGTGACCTTAGTTTGATTTGACTTAGACTTTAAATTGGTTAGAAAAAGATATTTAGAATTTTAGATGCTAAAAACTTGATTTACAACTCGGCAAAACCTAGTTGATATGATCAATTTCAATATTTTTTTTTATAAAAAAACAATATTATCTTAATAAAAATAATTAATTTATGTTAATTTAATGATTTAATGATTTAAGTTATTTTTAAGATTTATTTTTATTTAAGTTTAATAATTTTCATTAAAAAAAACACAAATTAGTTTAACTATCAAAATTTAACAAGATTACTTGATTTGAAGATTGAATGATATAAGTCGTTTTCAGCATCTATTTTTATTTAAGTTTAATAATTTTTATAAAAAAACACAAATCAATTTAATCATTAAAATCTAACAAGAATATGTGGAGATACTTTCAATACTATAATTTAAAATTTAAATTCATAAAAAATCACAATAAAATATTTTTTTTTCTTATAAACACACTATTTTAGACGTTGTGGGTAATATATGTGAGATCCATTAAAAAAAATATTGATTATCAAAACTTGACAAGAAAATATCTTTATGTCTAGAGATCTTCCCTTAGTTTCTGTAGGATGACATCAAATATAAAATGATGATTGAGTGTTAAATTTTGCCGCAATAACATAAATTCTTTTATATAATGGAGAGTTTTATGCCTTGGAGAAGTAGAGATATTGCGAATGTGTTGTCGATGCGGTGGATTCCAGCTTACAAATTCAAGGCCTGCCGACAACCAAGATCTTGACAGATGTAGATTTGCCTCTTAAGGTTAGTTTGGCTTGGTCTGTAAAACAGAGGAAGGGTAAGCATAGACAAGTTTAGGAAAGGGGTCAACCGGTGTTTTAAAAAAAAATATTTTTTTATATATATTTTAGATAATTTTGATGTATTAATTTTAAAAATAATTTTTTAAAAATAAAAAAATATTATTTTAATATATTTTAATACAAAAAACACTTTAAAAAATAATCATAATTATACTTTCAGTTTGGGCTGTTTGGGACCATGAAATTATTTTCCGACTATAATGTCCTTGTACAGTTATTTATATTATTTTGTCCCTCTATTATAATTTCTTAGCTTTTTATTTTTAGGGTTTTTATAAATAGGATGATAGTTGTTTTTTAAAATATATTTTTTAAAAAATATATTAAAAAAATATTTTTAATATCAATATATCATAATAATTTAAAAATATAAAAAAATTAATTAAAAAAATATTCAATTTTTTATAAACAACATCTGATACACGACATATGCTATGCTAGTAGAGTGGCATATGTTAAAAAAAATTATTTTCCTGTAGGATTGATCCCATTTTTTTTAAGACTTAAAATAATATTGTTTTTTTTTTTAATTAAAAACAATCATCTGGTTAAGGTCGGGTGGTAACCGGTTCAAGACCAGGTTTTTTTTCACTTGAGACCGGTTCGGGCCTGGGTTTTTTAGGTCCGGGTTTACCCTACGAGCCAGTCGGTGTTTTACAATTAAGCATGGGATGCCGAGGCTTTTTTTTCTTGGAGGAAGTTTCTGGCACAACATGAAGAATTTGCATAACGTGTCTAAAACCGGACGTGGCACTCTCTGAATGAACGATACTTGTCTTTCAATGGACCCCACTACATTTTCTATAACAACTGTCTTATCACATATCATCTAAGAGGACTTATCAGTTATCAAATTATGTACTTATCATCTCGTACACATCGCCAGTCTTGTGCTATTTAGCACACGACATTTTCGACGCAGGGTGTGAATTCAGCTTTTAAAGTAAAGAAAACACAGAGAAAGAGACCCTTTTGTTTTTTGAAGCTAAAAGTCATGGTCACTCACTGATCTTTCTCTCTGTCAATCTAATTTACTTGTTTTTCTTCACTTATCTGGTGAGCTTACACATAACTTTGCTCATTTCTCTGGTTTTCTTTGATGCCCATCTCTTATATCTTGAAAAGTTTGCTAATTTTCATCTTGTTAAGTGATGTTTAGCTTTAGTTTTAGTGATCTTTAGTTAAAAGGTACTGTCTTGATTAGTTAAGAACCCAGAATTTCTTGATTGATTTACTGTTTTCTGTTTGAAAATCATCAAATTTCTTTGCTTAATTTATTCTTAATTTGATGGAGACAGGAGAGAGAGTTGTCTGTAACTGAGCAGATGATCATCTTTATCATTTTGGTTTGTCTTGGGCTCATGCCCACTGGATCAAAACTCAAATCTTTTGTTTGGTGTCCTAGAAAATTATATTTTTTGAGTAAAGAGTTATGGGGTTTTGTTTTTGTTCACTTTTTGTGTATGGATGGTTCATATTAAATTCTCAGCTAGAACTTGGAAAGTTTGATTTAGTATCTTCTTGATGATTTAAATAAGCTAGCATTATTGCTTATCTTATTTATCATTTTAATTTAACAAATTCAGTGTTTTGAATTCATTTAGAGGTTCAGGTGACAATGGCTGCTCTCTGTAAAGATCTTGTCCTGTTAATCTCACAGTTCTTAGACGAGGAAGGGTTCAAAGAAACTGCTCGCATGTATGTTACTTTCTCCTTCTCTCTCTAACACAGACAATCTTGGGAATCTCAGACCCTTTCAGATGAATTATGCAATTTTTTTACGAATCGTTTGATTGTGTGTAACCTTTTATTTCTCCTTTCATCATCGGCCCAGGCTTGAGCGTGAAAGTGGTTACTACTTCAGCATGAAGTTTTTTGAGGACATGATACGCAGTGGCAACTGGGATGAGGCTGAGAGATATCTTTCTTGTTTCACAAAATTAGATGACAACAGATACTCGACAAAGATCTATTTTGAAATTAGGAAGCAGAAATTCCTTGAGGTGTTGGACAAGTAAGGCTGCTTCTTTCTTTCACAATCACTGTGCACGCATTATGTATGTCACATCGATTCTACTTATAATTTGTTAATTGATTTTACAGCAATGAACGTTCCAAGGCTTTAGACATCCTTATGAAGGATTTGAAAGCTTTTGCCCCAGACAACGAGGAGCTATTAAAGGAAATGACTTTGCTTTTGACATTAAATAATATAAGGTATGAATCTATGGTATATATGTTTTTGTTGTTGTTGTTATTATTATTATTATTATTATTCACATTCCATAGTTGCAGCATGTTAAGCTTAATACAAGAAGATTAATTTCTCTCGTTGTTGAACAGGGACCATGAGTCACTCTCTATGTATAGTGATGCAGAGTCGGCAAGAAAAGTTATGATGGTTGAGCTTAAGAAAGTTATTGAAGCAAATCCCCTTTTGCGTGACAAATTGGAATTTCCAAACATTGCAAATCATAGGCTACGGCGTCTCATAAACCAAAGGTTCCTTTTTTCTTTTCCTTCATTTAATTCTCAATTTCACATCACAACTCGAATACACCAAGCCACAAACTGAATGCAGGCTCTGGGTATGCACATAGAGCACATGCAAGTACGTGCACTTTTATAAGCACATATGCATGTTGGATTCTCTTCAGAATTTCTAGACATGTCTATTTGTCATTCAGATAAAACTGATTTTTGCATTTAATCTGACAGTCTGAATTGGCAGCATATGCATTGTGCATATCCGCAGCCAAATCCTGATATAAGAACCCTTTTTGTGGATCACATCTGTGTACCAATACCGTCGGATGATCATTTATTTTCAGCAGCAAGTGATAGCAATCCACTGGTATGACACAAGAAGAACAATGATCGTTCTTATTTTATTTTCCCCTTTCCAATAATGGATTCAAGTATAGTTCCTAACCAACCCAGCTTGATTATCCTTTTAACAGTATTCGTACATAATCCTTCTAATGAGCTTCAGTGTTATTGTCTAGCCTTCTCAAACAACATCAATGCTAGTTTCAACTTCCTCAGCCTCAAATTCTACTTCATCTTCTGAGGCCCACTCTTCAATTTCAAGTGAAGCTTTGTCTCTTGGAGTTCCAACAAACATAGGTAATGGTTTGTGATTCTCTCATTAATATTTCTTTGATCTTCTGTGAAAGCAGTTTTATTGTGGTTGTAGAAAAAAAACTCCTTTTATCACTAACTATCCATTCCATGTTTGTTGCAGCTATGATAGAGGTTTTGGAGGATAATACTACTGTAAATGACAGCGGTATTCCTAAAAACAGAATTGTAAACCTAAAAAGGCCTTCCAATGAGGCAAGCTTAATTTTTCATTTCTTTTTGTTGAAACATTGGTAAATATCAATAATAATTTTTTTTCTGAAGTCATCGATTTCATGTGTGCAGGAAATATCCACATGCATGCAGGAAATATCAGATGCCTCTCTTCCTGATCAAAGCTCTGTTAACATTTCTGATGATTTGCCAAAGAATGTTTTTAGGATATTAAATGAGGGGTCATCTCCAACAAGCATGGATTTTCATCCTGAAAAACAGACTGTTCTTCTAGGTTTATTCATAAGGATATATATTTTTTCTTCAATATTTTGGGACAAGCACCCTATTTAAACTGATTGTTTACTCATGGAAACTGATGGTTTGATACTTCAGTTGGAACCACTGTGGGGGACATTGGATTGTGGGAAGTTAGTTCAGGGGAAAGTTTGCTTTCAAGGAATTTTAAGGTTTGGGATATTGCAGCATGTTCGATGATGTTCAAGGTTCGTCACCTTCTATACCATGCTTCCATTAAACAATCATGGTTCTGAATATGAATGATCTTGCATATATCCAGGCAACTTTGCTTAAGGATCCTAGTGTTTCTGTTAATCGTGTTGCTTGGAGCCCAGAAGGTGGTTTGTTTGGTAAGTTTTTAAAGATAATGGAAGACAAGGGGAAATAATATCCTGTCATTCGGAATATGTTTGTTCATTAATTTAACCTTATATTTTTTAAACAGGGGTTGCTTATTCAAAACACTTGGTGCAAATATATTCTTATAATGAAGCCAAAGATGCGCGGCAGCAATTGGAGGTAGCTTTCTAGCATATTATGTTCTTCACTAAATTTTTGGCTTTGCTGTTCATTCTTTGGATATTTATCATATCAAGCTTATTCTTTAACTTATTTCTTATATCTAGATTGATGCTCATGTTGGTGGTGTAAATGACCTCACCTTCTCTGCCCCTGAGAAACAACTTTTGGTCATTACCTGTGGTGATGACAAGATCGTTAAGGTTGGTTTATTTTACTTCAGAATTAGACATAGATTTTTCTCTGTCTTGGAAAGAAAGTGATGATATTTTTCTGATCACCATTGAAGGCATGGGATGCGACTGACGGTGTCAAAATGTATACTTTTGAGGGCCATGATGCTCCTGTTTATTCTCTCTGTCCCTATAGCAAGGGAAATGTTCATGTGAGTATCGCTATTGGTTCTTTTATACTTGTGGCGACATTGATTGTTTCAGACTGATGATAATTCCACCTCTACTCTTTTCTTTTTCTGCTTCAGTTTGTCTTTGCAACATCAGTGAATGGGAACATAAAAGTTTGGCTGTATGATAATTTAGGAGCCCGAGTAGATTATGATGCTCCTGGCCTGGGGTGTACATCAATGGCTTATAGTGGTGATAGAAGGTTTCATTTTCTCGGTCTGAATTGCCTTTTCAATGTTTCACATGCTGGTTATATTTGAAGGGTAAATCATGTCGCAATCAAAAACTTTGTAGGCTTTTCTCATGCGGGACCAGCAGAAGTGGAGAGTCATTTCTTGTTGAATGGGATGACTCTGAAGGTGCCATAAAAAGAACCTATCTAGGATTGCAAAAGAATTCTTCACGTGTAGTGCAGTTCGATATAATGAAGAACCAGGTTTTAGCTGCTGGTGACGAGCATGTGATCAAAATTTGGGATATGAACAAAATTGAGCTTTTCACAACCATTGATGCAGAGGGAGGCTTACCAGTAAGTTCCATATGACTGGTAATTTTGATTGAATTAAAATCAAATATTCCACTTACAAAGAATAGTGGTCTCAGTTTCTCATATAATTCCTTTCACCCCTGATGTGAAGGCAAACCCATGTGTTCGATTTAACAAGGAAGGCACGCTGTTGGCTGTTTCTGCAAATGACAACAAGATCAAAATCTTGGCAAAAGATGGCAGTCTTCAGTCACTGCATACAACAGAAAATTGCTTGGATGATGATTTTAGAGTTTTCTCTGATACTCTTAAGAAGGTGGGCATATTTAATACAGTCATGACTAGCAATAGAATATAGATCTCTTTCTGATGCTTTTAATTTTTGTTCAGCTTGTAAGTGAAGCAATTTCAAAAGATGACTGTTCTCAAGATGCAGATGAAGCTGTTGCAAAAGTGGGTAACTCTTGGTTTTGTCAGAGATTCATGCTATATCTTATATGACATGATGAGTTGTTTTTTACTTAATACAGTAGTATCTTTTGGTAGGACTTGTCATGACTCTGGAAATTACTTTGAAGTTTGGGGTACTAAGCAATGTTTTAATCTTCTACAGAATGGAAACCTGAAGGCAGTGAAATCTAAAATTACTGGAAAAGACACTATGTCAAAGAGTGGGAGGCTCATTGAATTAAACAGCCCTTCTCAGTGCCAGATTCTGCGACTTCCTTCTCATATGAAAGCAAACAAGGTTGGACTGTACTGTGTTGTAGCTGCTATTCATTTATTTTTCCTTTTGATTTTTTGTTAGCTCCTTCTGCCTCACGTCTTTGAAGTCCTGCAGATGTAGACACATTTTCAAATGTTTTGACTATGATCATAGATTGTTTTTTATTTCTCCTTTGGGTTTCTAGGTAGTTTTAAGTTTCTTGCTGGTTCTTGCTTTGCAAATTGATAACTCTCTGTGCAGTGGATGTGAAGGATGAGATTTCTCAACACATGTGTCCAAATTTGAAAACTGGAAGGCTTCAAAACCCATCTGAAATTATTATATTATATGTTCAAAAGCAACACATTTTTGTTTTTGGAGATACCGATTCAATTGCTTGAGGATCTGAGCGACTCAAATGTTATATATATATATATGCTGAAAAATTCCAATATACCATGTAAGGATGATAAGTTTCTCAGTAGCTTTTGTCTTTCACAAATGCAGATATCAAGGCTCATTTACAACAATGCAGGTAACTCCATTTTGGCATTAACATCAAATGCCACTCATTTATATTGGAAATGGCCACAGAATGACTTTGACTTGAGTGACACGGTGAGCAAAACTAGAGATTCAAACCATTTCTATTTTGCATTTGAAATTATTCTTTTAAATTTAGTGTTAACTGCTGTTAATAATGCTATTGCAATGAAATCTTAATGGCAGGCAGCTGCAAAAGTTTCCCCTCAACTATGGCAACCCAGGAGCTACTCAGGGCTGATGACAAATGACCTTACAGGCAGCAACCCTGAAGAGACAGTTCCCTGCTTTGCCCTGTCCAGGAATGATTCATATCTTATGTCATCATCCGGAGGGAGAATCTCTCTGTATAATTTGCTGAAATTCAAGGTATCATGAGCTTCCATTTGCAGTCTACAAATTTATGACGTTCTAAATGATCCATGCACATTTTTATTAGCCCTATGTGATCTTGTTTGTCATGTATACTTTGATATCTTTACATATTCAAATCGACTACAAATCTTCCAATTACTTGTCATAATTTCTGAATTGTACTAAGTTTATGTGGTTTAAATTATTGTTTATGAAATTCAAATACTTTCCATAGGTGGTTTTCTCACTTTTTATTGAACATCATCTTATGAATATAAAATACCATCTTTTACATGCAAAGTTTTCAAATCTTTTGATTTGTTCACGTGTTTTGGTAGTTTACAAGCATGTTTAATTGAACATTCTTAAACTTAATAGACGATGCTGTCCATCATGCAACCACCACCTGCAGCAACTTGCATTGCTTTCCACCCTCAAGATAACAACATACTCGCTATAGGGAGAGACAATTCCACAATTCTAATATATAATGTCCGTTCAGCTAAGGTACGCATTTCTCCTGATGCGATCCAGTGCTTTACTCGAGCAAAACCAAGCTTTATCATCTCCTTAATACTCGCAGGTCATTACCATACTTGAGGGTCATTCTAAGAGAGTCTCTGGTCTAGCCTTCTCTAATGACCTGAATTTACTTGTTTCTTCTGGAGCAGATGCTCAGGTTAGTGTTGAATTATACGAGATATGTATAATGCTGAATTTCCTTGATGATGATTTCGAAGTCATTTCCAAGAGTAAATGTGTTTATTTAATTGATACCTTGACCTGTCATTTGTCTGAAGTGCTCCTGTACAATCATGTTCTTTATTCTTCTGCAGATTTTTGTCTGGAATGTTGAAGGGTGGTACAAACAGAGGAGCACATTCTTGCAGATTCCCAATGGAAGAATACCTTTTTCATTATCAACAGATAACCACATCCAGTTTCATCAGAATCAGACAGAATTCCTTTCTGTACATGAGACTCACCTGGCAATTTATGAAACCAGAAAATTAGAGTGTGTGAAGCAGGTTCTCTCTCTCTCTCTCTCTCTCTCTCTCTCTCTCTCAATCTCAAGAAGGTGTATTCCAGTAATTCAACTCACCTGACAATTTATTTTTATGTTTACAGTGGATTCCAGGAGATTTCGCAGCACCAATTTCCCATGCAACATTCTCATGCGATGGCCAGATGGTGTATGCCAGCTTTCTGGATGGACTTGTCTCTATATTTGATGCCTCAGATTTTCAGTTATATTGTCAGATTAATCCAACTGCCTACCTTTTCCCCACTTCAAGGTAAAGCGCACTCATGAAACAAATTAGAGACAGAGAAGCTGTCCAATCTCATACATATATAGTTGTGTTTATTTCAAGTTCTATCAAGTATCTGATCCGGTAACTAGTTAATGATACCATCTTGTGCTTTTTTTTTGTGGCTGTAGTTTGGGAGTGTATCCGATTGCCATTGCCGCACATCCTCAGGAACCAAACCAATTTGCAGTGGGACTGACAGATGGTGGTGTTATAGTCTTTGAGCCTCCGATTTCTGCTGGTAAATGGAGTATGTTGACAGCCGATGAAAATGGATCAGCAAGTAAATTACCTGCCGAATCCGAGGCAAATTATTGATAATCCAGTTTCAGCTTATGAAAACTGTGTTTTAAATTAGCAAACATTGAAACATTGGCCGGCCATCTGTAAGTGTATTTCTGTATCTTTATGTAACGAATACCAAAGAGTCGTTTATGGTATCATCCAATAAGATATGCCTTAGTCTGTAAAAATAAAATGCATTGCCATTAGTGTTTAGAGCTTTTGCCACGGAGAGTAGTGGCTGCATGCAGTCACTGATCCTAGCCGTCCACAGAAACAATGCCTGGTGTTTCTGACAAATCATGCACCTGCATGATGGCATGCAGAACTGTGATCAGCTACTGCTTGCAGCCGTAACTGTCCTCTGCTAAATCCTCTCCTCTAATCGTTGTGCTTGTGCATGATCGTACGCAAAGGGAAAGAACTCTTCCCGTCTTCTGTTTTATTTTTCCAGCCATATTCGTCAAGATAAACTTATCTAAAGCCATGCTATGTCTATGAAGTCAAATATAGTCAAAATGAACGAGACTTTGAAAGCCAACAATTCTCCGATCTTGAACCATCTTCTCGCCAAAGGAACCTGATGGATATGGAGAGATTGCTCGACAACCTACAGCGTCCATATCTGTATTGCTATTCACTGGCTGGGCAGGCCTTCTACTTCCAAACTATTCATCGCAGCGTCTGAATTTCCAAGAACTGTTATTGATTCGGTTACAAGAGGAAATGGGTATTAAAGATGTCGAGCATCTCATCTAGGGATGGTAATGGATACCCTGGATCGGATTTTATATTATCTATATTTAAACTCATATCTAAAATAACTATCATAATGTAGCTCGAACTCGATGGGATATGGATTCTTCATACTCGAACCTGATTGAAAGCTATAATACACATAATTTTTTAAAAATTTCAAAGTTAGTTATTTATTTCAGATTTAGATCGTAAAGCAATATGCATACCTAACTCAAGACTTCTTTCTTTCAAGTTTTAACTGAACTCAATTAGTTCTAAAAATTTTCTACTTTCTACGCATTCAAGTTAGTTCAGGTCGGTTTCAATTGGATTCAGGTAGTCTCACCTTCCACCAGCGTACACTTGGCTCTTATTAAGAGTATCACGGAAGTCTGAAGTTACTACCCGCTCTCTTCTACTCTCCTGACCACCAGAACTATCATTTCTTACTCGGATTTTTATTCTTATCCTAGCCTATTTCGGTCAAGAGCTATGCTACCTTGGTTAGCCTTTTCCAGTACACGACAATGGTGGCACATCCCTGCCGGTGCCACCCCAAAGCAATTGAATTCTCATAAGCACTCACCTGTTGACATTAAAATTTTGAAATGGAGTCCGGAACAACAAACAAGGAAAGGGGAATCAGGCTTCACTGTTAACTTCACTCTATAAACAGGAAATGCATAGCAAGATGGATTCTTGCAAATGCGAGTTCAAATTTAGACAACACATTCAATTCAAAGAAGTTTAAATTGTTAATTGCTTCCACACGAGTAAATTTGAAATGCTCAATATTCCAGATTCAAGTCAATTGCCTCCACACAAGTAAATTGGAAATGCTACATATCCCAACTTCAAGCATCCACCTTCGCCGCTGCAGATGCATAGCTGACACTGCTGTCTCTCATTGTTTTGCATTGACTAGACTGCTCATACCGGAGGAACTTGATCTTTATCTTTGTCGAGCAATTACTCGACATCTGAAAGTATCATAGATGTCAAACAAAATGGCAAAATAGAAACTAAAAGTCCTGAAATAATATATCCAGAAGTTTTTAACAGCGTTTTAAAACGAAATTTCTTGTTGGTGTGATAGGTGTGAGCAATTGTCATGAATTATTCAATAAAATAGAAGTAGAACATGGCTGGCAGAAATTCCTTAAAGAAAATGGAAGAAAAGGCTGTAAAGACACTGCAAACATCTTATGGTGCTGAAATCAAGCCATTTCAGTAACTTTAAGAGATTTGGGCACTTACATGCAAGAAAACACTAATTGGATGCCTTCCACAGATGGTGTTGTCATACTCCGACAAGTATTGTTTAAATGCATCTGCATTCCCTGTTTCAATTATGTCCATGCCCATCTTGTCCAATGCCTCAATAGATTTGTGTATGGGCCCACATTTCTTGTCATAGTGTGTGTAATGGAACCTAATAAAGGAAACACAGGTCAAGATTGCTTGATGAGATGGTTAAATACATAAGGTGAACCAAATACATTTCAACAGAACCACAACACGATATTGTGCATGGTTGTGACTTGTGAGTAAACAATCAGCACAAATTGTTGAATATCATGCTTTACAGAGATACAGATACAAAAATGGACAACATACAGTGATAATCAAATACCATATATTTTTTTTCTCTAATTCATTAACTGAACAAAATATAGATCCATTCATCTTAAAGATTAGAAGACCCCTTCGCATAATGTATTCAGCGGGCTCAGATGCATCTGACATTCAATCAAGTTCTTCAAAGAAATTCTCAGACATACAATAGAAGCAAATTGAACAATAGATCTTGCAAGGCTTTGAGGAAAGCATTGCTAACATTAGTTTAAAAAAGAAAATCAACCCTCCAATTTTGATTACGAGGAAAAAGAAAAGGAAATCTAACACATGTTACTCCGTATTGTCCATAGTACAAGTGTATGCGTGGGATGGAAGCAAATTAAAGAGTCATCCCCATCGTAGACCTCCTCTATAAATTCAAAGACATTTAGAAGGAGAAAAGTACCATGAAACCATCATTATAATGGAACATACCGAGAACCCCAGTGACAAAAATCTGAAGAGACAGAAAAGAAGTTAGTTGGATCATCAACATATTTTGCCAACAAGCGGCCATACATGGCCTCACTATCAGTATTAAGAGCTCCAACCAAAATGGGTACAACTTTCACTGGGTGCCTGCAATCCATGAACAAATAAATAAACAAAACACAGAAAAATGAATCAGTAAAGTTGAGCCACAAACAAAACCAACATAGTGAAATTCTCTATGCAGCAGAAATTACCCTTCAAATATTTTAACAAGATACGGCAAGTGCATTTCCATGCTATGTTCAGCCTCATCAACCCGAAGATCCATCAACTCAAATTTTCCTGTGGCTTTAAGTTCCTCAATGACTGAAAAGGATCCAAAATGAACATAATTAGTTCAATCACATGGACCAATAGAACATCAAACCAACAGTGAAAGCTAAAACGAACTAATCCATTTCAATGATGATTCAAAACTTGCATTCCAACGTAATAAAAAACCAAACTGTGCAGGTACAGTACCTTCCAAATCAATAGGTAAGTCCCCTATGGGCGTTTTGTTAACTGTAGCCGTTGAAAGAGCACATTTTGGTGTATAGTAATGGTGTGACGGACCAAGAAGGAATACCCGTGTGCTAAAAAAAAACAAAACAAAACAAAATTCTCGCTTATCATCAACAAAAAATCATTACTTTCCCCATCAGAATCACTCTCCTCAAAATGCGATACCCAGAAACATAAACACTACCACTGTATCACATTTCCACACAATCACACCACATTATAACAAAACTTATTTATATAGATGTGTGTGTATAAACAAAAATTAAATAAATAATCCAAAAATAAATAAAATAGAAAATAAACTCTCTGACTAACATGTTAGTAGGGTCAATATTTCCAAAAGCATAAGCAGCAGCACGGCCCGAATAAGAGTAACCTGCATGTCTAAAATCTCCATTTTGCCATTCAAAATAAAATAATAAAAGAAAAACAAGTTAATTATAAAAAAAAGAAAAAAAAACAATCAATTGAGCAAAATTAAGGGAATGATAGTAATATACGGAGCAATAACACCGCGAACATCAGGAGATTTCGTTAATCCAGTAGCACCTAGCCATCCCTCAAGCTCTTCTTCAAGCTTTTTAGCTGAAATTAACAACAAAATAAAAAAAAAAAGTAATATAATTGATTCAAAAAAATAATAAAAATTGTACGGGAGAGAGTGAAGACATACGGTTGTCGGTGTACCAAGAGCCGGCATGAGATGGTCTTCTGATTTTATCCATATTTTTCAGAATTTTGAAGAAAACCCTAATTTCTTTTTTCTTTTTAATTAATGAGAAAAAAAAATATAGTTTAAAAGAAAGGGAGAGAGTTCCTTTTTTTTTTTTTTTTTTTTTCGAGAGAGAGAAATGAAAGAGATTAAAGTACAGGCAGTGAAGTCGACGGTAGAGGAGTGCGAGAGGATCCACTGGATTTTGGTCAATTGTTATTGTGTGGAGTTGATGCCTGACATGCTTCCACGTTGGATTCATGTAATTTTTTCTTTTTTTATTTTATCATTGCCTCGTATTGAGCCCGCGTAGTGATTTACTGTTTGGTATTATAGTAATTAATTTTTAAAATATTTTTTAATAAAAATAAAAATAAATTTTTTAACAAACCTACGTTTTACCTGAATTTTTTTTTTTATCATAGTTATTGTTATTTTTTAAATCTATATTAATTTGTTTTTAGAGTGTGGTTACGGTTATTTTTCAAAGTTTTTTTATTTAGAAATGTATTAAAATAATTTTTTTATTTTTAAAAAATTATTTTTGATATCAACACATTAAAATGATTTATAAACACCAAAAAAATATTAATTAAAAAAATAAATTTTTCCAAAAATACTTTTGAAACATAAAAACAAACAGCTCAAATTATGTTAAATTTTAACTATTATTTATTCACTCTGTTAAATCTAAATCCAGATAACTCAAAAATTAATTTGTAACCAAGTTAACCTAATCAAATATGAAAAATTATTAAAAAAAAATAAATAATATTATTTTTTAAAAATATATAATAAATCTGAATTGATCTAATAACCCGATCTCTAAATGAAAAAAAAAAAAGCAGAAAATGATATCTTGATGCCACAAGGATCTCCACCTAAAAAACCTTGAGGCTCAACTGATGGTTCATGTGATCAGCTCTTAACAAACTTAGCAATGACCACACACAACAACACAATGTGGAAATAAAAGGTAGAAGACACGCTTTGACTGGATTATTATAGCTATATTGTTTTGGGAAATCATGTTTTTTTAAAAAATATTTTTTTTTACTTTAAATGAATTTATTTATAATTTTTAGATCATTTTAATATATTAATGTAAAAATTTAATTTAATGTAATTTAAATTTACTAGACAGCACCAAATAGTCCGAACTCCAAAGTAATGCCTTGATATTTAGATATATCGATTGATTTTCGAAGTGAAACAATTGTTGTTATTGATGCCCTAGAATTTTAGCAGCTACTTCTCTTGAAAATGTGTGAAAAACCGCTTAGGGCTAGTTGAGAGAGTAGCCGAAACATACCCAAGGCTATCAACAGAAAATTTAGTTCTGGCTACTTTAGATTCAGAATAATAAAAAATAGAAAGGTTACAGGATGATAACTTTGGTGGAATTTTTTTTTTTTTCATCTGAGAAATCAATCAAGCTGTCCACAGCACTGAAAAGGTTCATATCTTCATCCTGGAGAGATCGTAAGAGCACAATTTTTGGAAATCTTGGAAGCCTTTCTTCGTTTCTTACGGATATACAAGAGCAAAGACCAAGACAGAGCCCAGAGAGTTGTTCCCATCATATTCAGCTCAGATCAGATTATGTTCAGGGGATTTTGCACAAATGGAATACCAGCAACACCATCTCTAAAACCCTGTAAACTTTTAATGCAGTTCCATTGAACTCTTGCAAACCATCAGAACAAGGAAATATGCATGAGAATGATCCCTTTAAAACAAGGATCTTCAACTATCAAGAGAGGGCAAGGGGTACTCCTTTTGGCACTGTTGACATTTCCTTACAACATGATCCAAATATTGTCCCTTTTTTTGAACTCTATTCTCTTCAGCTTACAGTGTGAACAATTTGAATTTCGTTTACATTATTAACCTCATCTAGATCATACATACACTAATGCAATTAAATGAAATTCTAATCTGCTAAAAACAAATTGCCTCTCATGTGGGTTTAAGTTCAACCACTGGTTCATGTTGGCCACTCTTAACTAACTTAGAAATTAGCACACACAAAGCAAAAATGAAAGGTAGAAGACAAATTTTGATTGGATTATCCAAGTTCCGACGAGCATAATGATACCCTACTGTTGTGTAAGAGCATTGCCAGACAGCACCAGCAAATCCAAAGTACTCAACAAGACTACCAAAAGGCTTGCGATTCTGGAAATCATGACTTGAATGGCGGTAAAAACAGGGTAGCAGGCTCCTCCCATCACATGTAATGCCATTCTCTCGAGCCTTGTAAATGAGATCAAGAATGGAAAGAAGCAAAGCTACAAATGCCATCGCCATACTAATTAATGCATAACCCAACTGATCAAAAATTGCAGATATAGCCTCTAGAAGTAAGCTGGTGATTAGTAGGGTCCACTGGGTTGTTTTCTACACCACAAATTATACAGAACATTCAAACACTAAAGAAGCACCATTTTTCAGAATTAACTAGAATGCAGTTCTTACACTTGTACATGAACTCTCTGCATTTTCCAGACCAAGATTACTATGAGTTTTTGTCTTTGTTTCCATCTCCATCTCCATTGCTCCATTCAGCTTCTCCGTCTCAACAATATCCACTACAGACTGAAACATTGCAAATAACATAATAATATCAATGATAAGTGAACACTTTAATTCTACAAACTTAATTTGCATTTAAAGTAAGCACATTTCAGATGCTATAAATCCTGTTTTTCTTCTTTCGTTAGGTTTGAATACCCATTGTCACTAGCTTGGCCGCCAATTCTCAAACAAAGTTATCATAGCAAAGAGCATTGCCCATTGAAACGACTAAACTACACTTTATTTACTATATCTTGAATCAAAACAATGGAGCAAGGGTACATGAGAGTCAGTAGTAGCATTCAACCTCACTGATAGGATCAAGACAATGAGGAATGGATGATGAAACAGGGCGTTGCAACATTGGCTCATTTTCCTCTTCTTTGATCAGGACTGGCTCATCTTCCATGGTATCTTTCTTCGGCTCCTTCAAAGGACCCATGCTTATTAGCTTTGCATTTCCAAACTTCTTTCGTAGCAAGGATACAAGATGATGGGCATCGACTCCATCTCCTATCACTTCCAATAGGTTCCTATCTGGCCCTCCTAACTCCACACTTTCCACACCTATTGATTTCCCCAAAATAAACACATCAACAAGATGAAATAACTTAATGAACTTCCTGATTGTACACAAAAAAAAAAAACATCAACATATTGCCTGTATTACTACCATTACTACAACTAACAACGACAGAGCATGGATCCCGAATTAGATTGGATTGGCTATGTGTTAAGGTTTTTTTTTTTTTTTGGTTTTTGAATAGTCAGTGTATTCTCAAATATAGAGACTAAAAGCGCTTCTCCGGTTGGCTATTAAGCAAGTTATCCAATTATTTCTCATTTGTCAGAGAATCAATTCAACCTAAAAATTTAAGTTGTGAGATTAGGCTCAATGCAAATCCTCTTTACTGCTATGTTTACCTGCAATTTCAGCTACAAGTTTCAAGGCAAGGTAACCAGCCTTCGAACTATCGAAGTTTACCTCGATTACCACCTGTTCCAGCTTCGACTGCAATAGACCAAAACAACAACTACAAACATCATGATCGGAAAAGCAACATGCAATGCACAATCCAGAAAAAAAGTCTAAAATATGCATAATTATAGAATATTACAACTAGAAATTAACAAGGGAAAGAAAACACAGAGAACTTTATCTCTAAACTATTTTACACTTATTTTCGGCGAGACAAGAGAATACCTTCTCCTTAAACCCAAATCGCTGGCGAAAGGCAGAATTGGAGGCAGAGGCTAGTCCGTTAAGACTCTTCGGTTGAAGGGGTCCTGAGGATTCTGTGACATCTTGAACCTCCATTATCCCATCCACCAACCCTTTTCCTTGTGCTTCTTCTGCTGTTGTTGCCCTTGATATCTCAACGTTGATTTGCTTTGGTTCCTCCATATCACAACACAAAAACGTTGCAGCAAACAAAAATCACAAACAAGGCCCAGAATAATGGATGCTTTGAGGAACAAAGAAAATGCAAGGAGAAAGGAAACGTATGGGCGAAAGTGCCACTGTCTGGTTCTTCTTTCATCCTCCCAGGAGAGGCTCCCTCTTTTCAAACACTGGCCCACCGAGAAATGGAAAAATGAAATTCGGTGCATGAAAATGAAGTTTCGTTATTTGTTTTAAAACTGTTTTTGTAAAAATTAAAAAATATATTTTTTAAAAAAAATTTCCATTTTTTTATATTGTTTTAATATACTAATATTAAAAATAAATTAACAAAAAATATTATTTTAATATATTTTTAAATAAAAATCACTTTAAAAAATTATTATTACTATAATATTAAATAGACTCTAAGAGCTAAACTGATAATATGTTACGTATATTTGAAATTATCTGAATTAAATTTAATTTAAAAAAATTAAAAAAATCTTATGTTCAGAGCTTTCTGGAATGTTAAGAATTAAATTTTAAACGACATTCAATCTCTAAAAATACTATAAAAGTAAACTAGAGTAATTTAATATTAAAACTAACTTTTTTAAAATTATTCATCTAACCCTCTTTTTTAAAACATCTTTGAAGAGATAAGATGAAAATAATAAAATTAATATAAAAAATAAAATGAATTAAATTTTATTTTTTAAAAAACATGTAAATTCAACTTATTTATCAATTGAATTCAAATAAAACACTATAATTAAATTCAATTACATTGAACACTATAATTAAATTCAATTACATTGAAGAATTAGTTCCAAACAATCGTTAGGAAATTTTTTAAAAGTGGTTTTTATTTGAAAATGCATCAAAATAATTTTTTATTTTTAAAAAATTATTTTTGACATCAACATATCACAACGACCTAAAAACAACAAAAAAATTAAAAAAATTTTATTTTTTTCCAGAAATGTTTTTGAAACGTAAAAACAAACGGGCTCTAATTTGCAATGCTCGGGTTCATTTTTTTTATTGCCCTTTAATTAAAAAGGTTGTGGCCCTACACTTCATAATTGTAAAACCAGACTCAGAACAAGGCCTGAGAGGATCGAATCAAGTCTCGGGCTAGGATAGTCAACTTGGTCCAACTCATGTCAATTTCTAGATGTTTTTAAAAATAAATCAAAATAACATCTTTTTAATAAAAAAAAATATTAACAGGTTGAGGGCCTAGTTTTGAACTATCACACTCATCCTGGCTAAGTCAACCCAAGTATTTAACATGCTGGCTAAGGCATCAGGTTTGTAGATCATTCAAGTTTTATAATTATAATTTACTTTTTATCTGTGAGGTGAATAGCTCTCTCTCATTAAAAAAAAATCATTTTTGACATGAAATTTTTCACAAACACTATTAAAATTAAATCTACTTTAAAGAATAATTCAAAAATTTCCAACTTTTTTTTAAATTCATGAATTTTTATAATCTTATTAAAATCAAACATTCATAAAACTTCAAGAAATTATTAAAAAAAAGCTTGAAATACAAAAACAAATCATAGAAATTTATGTGGGTGGTTTATGTGGTTCCCAAATTATTTTTTGGTGAAATGCACAATGCCCCACCAATCCCAATTTAAAATATATTAGTTTAATAGAAACGGAAACCATAATATTATTCTTATTAACATATTAATAATCGATCCTTAGGAAATTACCAATTTCTCCCCAAGTTTTAACCAAACACATGATTTGATCAAATTAAAAGAAAATATTATTTAGTGTAATATTCGGAAATAACCTAATAGCTAATGCCTACCACTCATTACATATGTTATTTAGCGGAATAAATAATATTTATTTAACTTGATTTGAGAATTGGCTTGGAGAAATTAAAGTTATGAATCAGATTAATTAATTTATTTAGATCAATCAAAATATTTTCTTTAAATCAAAATAATATTATTTTTGAAAATATTAAGTTAGAGTTTGATAAGATGAAAGAGGTTAACATGCCAAATAATCAAAGTCGGAAAAGATTAAGAGACCCGTTGAGCAGTTAGGGATCATTTTATAGAAAAGAACCCTATCACAATTTTTTAAAACCATTTTGTTTGGATCTGAACAAACAGGGGCTCCAGAGTAGAAGGTTGTCAGCAATGAGGAAAATTGAATGCCCCAGATGATCTCCTATGCGTTTCTCAAGGATTTTCAAGGGCAAAGGACAGAGCTGAGCCTCTAGGGCTGTTCATGTCAAGCCTGCAAACTGTCTTCATCACATTGTGTCAGCAAATAAGCAGGCTAGCATAGAGACTTGAGAGAGAGACTGAATGATGCAATGCAAGAACACCACTTATACCGAGACTTGTTTTATTTCATACAAACGGAACGAATTGTTATACAAGAGTGCAGACTAACAAATCTATAGCAGGCACAGAGCCTCTACAAACGACGAACAAGATGGTTTTTATTGTTTGAAATGAATCAATCAGCTGTGAATTGCAGCAACTAAACTGTATGAAAAGAAAATCAAAAGTGGCTTATATAACCAGCTTCATAATCAATCACCAAACTTGACTCACATTCCAAACCAAGAATACACACAGACGTCCATTATTTGCCCCCAGAGCAAAACAATGTGCTGGATGTAAGAGTATAGGACTAAAAAATACCTGCAATCACAAAGAACCAAAGAGCAAGTTGTGTCAGTATCGTGTTCTTTAAGGTGTAGCAGAACCGGTAACTCGGTAGATAATTGACTACTGAAGAGGTGAGCAAATTAAGTTAAAAGTTCCAGATAGAAATCCAACAAATAAATACAAGCATGCATTCTGATCCTCCACTGGACTAACAAAAGTTTCAATCCCTAGCCTTTCAAGACACCAAGAAATCTTCAATGCAAATCAAGAAAAGAGTTAGAATATCCTGTCCATCTTACATTCCCCAACATGTCAAGGATGGCATTAAATAACATGACCCTGTTAGTAGACATTGCACTATCAATGCCCTAATTAATTCCACCAATTCAATACCTAGCCGCAGTAGTAATTCTCCATGAACTAAATGGAATCCTATTTCACATCTTGAAAGGTATCTTATCCAGCAATCCAAGGTCAATAAAATGGCCCTGAACCCCAAGGACAGGGGATCGTTCTCATTTTTCAGCTGGCTCAGATTAACCAAATAGTCTCCAAAGTCAAGTTTCTACCCAGTGCATGAGAATCACAACAAATAAATTACAATTCCAGATTACGACCTCGTGTCTGAAAAAAGCAAACAGGAAATAAATTCAGGAGTTCGTGTTACAAATAATAAGTCAATTCTGCTTTCATATGACATGACACCGGGTATAGGTTGTTGCTAGTTTCTTTGCTGATAATACCCTAGACACTTCTCTTTACTCTAAATTGCTTTTTTTTTAAGGAGATGCTACCTCCTTATTATCACATTCCTCCTCAGAACTTGAAGCTTTACTTCCTATGATGCCATGAATTCAGCTCTGTGACACATCGAAGTTCATTTTGCAGGCACATATATTGCTATGAATCCCCTTTCCTAAGGTATGCTAGCTAAAAATCCCATCCCTGTTAACATTTGCCACTTCTTCATATAGATTCAAACAGAAACTGAATCTGAATAGTCAACTCATCATTCTCTAAAGAAGTAACAAGTTTGTGTTTAGCACGCCATTGTTTGAGCCTATAACTAAATCATGTTAAAACAGGAAGTCCAGTTTCTCAAACAATTAAAAGATCATGTAAAGATGGAATTCTCCAGTTTAAGAAGTAGAGTAACAGAAATAGACATACCTATCTTGACTTGTAGTAAGGTAACTTCTGCAAAATGAGGAAATGAAAATTGAAGCATTTGCTCCATGCCCCTAAACATCTTTGTAGTATCAGCAGAAAAATCAAACTTGCTCCAACATATCATGAAGTCTAGGAACCCTTCGACGAAACAATGGCTCTAGCCTGAAAGAAGGAACACCAATCTCCCACCTCTTTGCATCATACATTTCATTCCATGCCTGTACAATCTCATCAATTTTGAACCCCAAACCTGCAACAATTGAAGAATGTTAGCATTAATATACATTTTGAACCTCTCCATGGTTCAAATATAAAGTGCTAACATAAAGAAGCATTGATGTGTGGTATTTGCACTTACCTTCAAGTGCTGTTGAGTTTGAACAATGGTTCTTTATCATAACAGCTATGTCTGTTGGAGAAGCTCCAGCAAGTTCAAACTTCTCTACTGAAACCTCTAAACATTCTTCCCAAGTTGGTAGCTCTAGCTTATATTCCACAACAGAACGCTCATACAGCATGGTACCCCACAAGAGGTATATCTGTGAACTCATGTTTGCTGCTTGCTCTGCAGCTTCTTCAGGGGATGGATCTCTCAATAGGCCATCCAAACCCAATTTTTGCAACTGGTCTTTATATTTGTCAAATTTGGATAGTCCATTTAAACGCTGCTCTTCCATCTCTTCCCACATTTGCATACCCCTTTCCATGCTGTCCTCAGCCTTGTTATACAGATCCAGGACCTCCTCGGAAGGTCCACTTTCCAAATCAATCTTGCTCCCGATCGCAAAGTACCAGCAAAGTTTTGCTTGCTCAAACTGCTGTTGCCCAAGAGCAAGAAGGCCTTCATAGAAATCCGGTTTGATTTTCAAAGCTTCTTGATATTTCATTCCAGCCCTCGTATATTCTTTCTTGGCCCAGTCATATGCTCTCTTGACCTGTGCAAGTACAGACTCCCTTGAACCATCTTCTGAAAAGAAGATTTGTTTCCTCGCCCTTGACGCGTGAACATTTCCCCAATTGAACAAAGCCAAAGCTACCATCTCTTGGAACTTATCAGCAGCAACATCGAAAAGTTCCTGGGCTTCTTCACTAGTAACAGTATCCTCCATTGCCTCTGAGTATAACTTCATCCCTAGTTCATGAAGATCCAGGCATGAATCAGAATCAAACCCAACATGGTTCTTGAACAATCGTGCAAATTGAACAATCCAATCATCAATACCACCTGGACCTTTTTCAACTTCTACACCTTCACTCGTTTCCTTAACATCCTCATGCACCTCCTCTTCCTTCTTCATCCCCTCATAAGCTGGTTCTTGATCAAAACTGACTTCAACAACATAGAACCTGAGAGACCCTTGCAAATCACTTGATGATTCAGCTAACCTTAATTCATTGTTAGTGGTAATTGTAATCAAATCACCTTCAGGGTCCCTGTACTTCATTAAGACACCCTTCAAGCGAGGAAACCTATCCCGAACTATGTCTCTTAGCAATCCAATACTACAATTCACAGGTAATTGTGCCCATCTAATATCCTCACCAAAAACCAGCTTCACGGTCTTGGATATCACTTTCTCCACATTAACATCTTCGGTAACCACCTTTTCTTCCTCAATAGTCTTCATATGTACCTCTTTATCCTTAGCAACAGGACTCACCTTCTCCCGCACAACCACCTTGTCCTTATTCTCCACCTTCTTCTCTTCTACTACACCAGCAATATTGTTCTCCTCTCCTTTACCACTAATCTTCTTCTTCTTCTTTACCTTTTCTTTCACAACTTTACGCAAACGTGCCACCCCAGTTTCCACCACACTATCCATCACAATTAATTTCTCATCAAAAGTAATACCCTTTTCACTCATTGCCTTCTTAACACTCTCCAAAATCTCCAAACCCATCATATTATTAGGTTCCATACTCAAAACATTACTAACATCCCTGAAAGCCAAATCCAATCTATTCAATGCCTCATAGCACCTAGCTCTTTTCAACAAAGCTTTACTATATTTTGGCACAGCCTCTAAAGCTAAATTACATTCACTGATTGCTCGAGGATACTCACCAAGACCCATTTGCATATAGCAAGCAGCCATGTTGGTGCGTAGATAAGCCACATCAATATGGTTTCTTGGCAGTAACTTGAGGGCTTTTTCATACTTCAACATGGCACCTTCATGGTCTCTCCTTTGAAAGAGCCTGTTGCCTTCTTCTTTGAGTTCTTGCGACATGTTGATGAAAACTGCTGTGTCTTCATCAAAGGCCTTTGAGGATTTGGTTTGCCTCATGTCAATGGTCGTTCTCGGTGATGCCGGAGGCGTTTCCGTTCCCGGATTCTTCTTTTTACCAGTGGGCTTTCCCATTTAAACAATAAATTTATAAACTTTATATAAATCTAATAAAACCCTTCGCAAAATCAAAGCTGTAGCATCAACTTTGATTTTGATTTTGTTTTTTAATCAAAACCCACATTGCTAATCATAAAAAAAAAAAAAGCAACCAAAACAGAAGGAAAAACAGAGAAACGAGAGAAAGAGGAAATGGGAATTTGATTAAAACCTTTAAAAATCAAAGCTTTAGTATTAGCTCTAATTTTTTCAAGAAATTTTAACCAAAACCCACAAACTAAAAACAGAGAAGCCAAAAACCAGAGAATCAAGCAAAAACTGGATGGAATTTAAACAAACTTTATCAATTCAAAATAGCTGCAATGAAGAAAAAGACACAACCTTTCTACCCTTATGTGGCAATAATTTTATACAGACAATGTGCGTTTGTGTATTAACGGAGAGGATTTTGGTTCCAGAGACAAATGTGACAAAAAAGGAGGACATTTTATTTTTCTTAAAAGGTTGTTCTTGTTTTTTCTCAGGTAAACTATATTTCAACCCAATATATTCACAAATGTTTCACTTTGGTACCCATGGTTTAAAATGTTCTTAAGAGAAAAGCTAAGAAGTTAATTAGTAGTAATTAAATGTAATAATAAATAGAGAATTTTGAATTTCAAAATTTTTAACTGTTGTAAACACCATCAGGTTTCAACTAACTATGCGTTTAATCATTGGATTGGTGAAATGTGATGAAAATTCAAAATTATTTAATTATTATAACATTGAACCACCATGAATTAACAATAACTTACCTCTTAACAAGTTCATTGAGAGTATTTATCAGACAAATCTATTTTTTAATATTTTAAAATGTTCAAATGTGTTCATTGTCCATTAAATGGAGAAAAAAACAATATCAAGCCCCTTTTTTTTAATAGTTTATCATGTATAAAATTGTAAGGAAATTATTTTATTAGTTTTGATTTGCTAATTAACAACTAAACCAGGGATTAGATTGCAACTTGTTTTGTAAATAAAGTGATAATTTTGGAAACGTTTAGAAGACAGGGTCCAAAGTAAAGTATTTCTGAACCTATAAGGGCTAAAATATAGTTTACCCCTTTTTTTCCTTATATCCTGGGGTTTCGTGTTCATTCTCTGAGAAGAAGAAAGTCAACGTGATTCGAGAGAAATGCTATGTTAGTCGCTATACTTGCCAATTTTGGGGAGTGGAGTAACGCGCCACCTGAATAATGTAAGGCAACGCGGGGTTGTGGTGTTGTTTGAGGCTGACACTATTTGCTTTCCAATTCATTTTTACCCTGCCTCCAAAGATTCGTTGGATTTTACCCTTTTCTGTGAGTGCTTAAGAAAAAAAGTGAAAAATAGTGGTTTGTGTGTATGGCAGTGATTTTTTAAAGTATTTTTTAATTAAAAATATATTATAATAATATTTTTTATAATTATATCTTTTTTTATATTAGAACTTTAAAAAAATATTAGTTTAATCTTTTTCAACAAAATACAATTTAAAAAACACTTTAAAAAATAAATTAGACTATAATGTCAGACATACAATTCTACCAGATTTGATCCATAAAATCTAATTTCCAAATTTGAATTTGAATTAGGTTTTTAGTTAGCTTATATTAGATAATGGTTCAATAAAATCCAGATATTAGTGACTTGATTAAATTGATAAAATCTAATAAAAAACATGATAAGGTTAATATATATAAAAAAATATTATTATAATAATGGTGATTGAATCAAATTTACTTAATTAATACCTAAGTATCTCAAATTGAATCTAATAATTGTAGAACTATCTTAAAAAAAGTAACTTGAGAAGCTTCATTTCTGATTATAAATCTTTAAGATTTTTTTAATATCAAGGTATTCTTGGCCTAGTTTGGTACGAAAAAACTTAATCATTCTTAGCGTAGACTATATCATCATCTAAAATTTAAATAAGTTTTTTAATTTTGAAAAATAAAATTTAACTAATCAGGTTTTAGATTTGTTCTTTAAAAATTACAAGTTCGAGTCTTATAAATTTCAAGATCACTGAAAGTTTACATGATCGTTAATTTCAGGGGTCATGAGAATAATCGAGGTGCGCATAAGCTAACCCGGACACCCACATTAATAAGAATAAAAAAAAAATTCTTTCTAAGACTCGGATGTAAAGAAAAATCCAATTTGTGCTCTCTGTGGTGAAGGATTTCGTATTGTTGGGTTTAAAAGTGAGAGACGTGTTATAGTATTTAAGAAATAGCTAATAATATTTTATTAATTATTTTTTATAGCTAGGGGTGATCATTATTTAAAAAAATCTGAATTACCCAAATGTTTTTAACTAATTCAGGTAAAAAAAATTTGAAAGAAAAGTCAAAGAAAGAAAATTTCAGATAAAATCAGTTAAGAGTTTAAAAATTTAGGAAAACCTGAATGAATAGAAGAAAAAATAACACACACACACACATATATATATGTAATTTGTTTGCAGGCTGGAAAAAGAAATAAAATGCATTGTGCCAAAAGGAGATTCAAGTTATTTTAGAAAATTCAATATTTATTTAATTTTCATAAATATAATTCAGAATTTAGAGAATCGAGAAATTAATTTGGGTGGGAGAATTTGAAAAAGAAAAAACTGAAAAAAAAAGTAATTCTGAATCCATGTTTGTTTTGCTCGAATTACCCAGATGTTCATGGGAACTTAAAACTTAAAGAAAATGAAAGAATTATGCAATTAATTTAGTGAATCTTTTCAACATATTAGTGCAAAAATTGCATTTTCATACCGAGTATAGTGCAAAAATTAAAAAAATTGCATTTTTTTATTTGCTCTACATGACGAGGCATTACAAGAGAATGTGGCAGAAAGGTTAGGGCGGAAACATAAAGAAGTACAAGAGAATATTGCAGAAAGGTTTGTGCGGAAACATAAAGAAGTGAATCTCTGCATCTTCAGCAAAACTCCTCTCTAATCTGCACATGTTAACAAGAATATCGACAGCACCAGCTTGTTAGAATTCTAAACACGTTCTTCAACTGTGAAATCAATCCAAAAGTTCTAGCCAACTATGCAACACATACAAAATCATCCTGCTGCCTACTCGGGGATCATAGACCAAAATGTGGATTAGGAAATGAACCGTCCAATGGGGCTGTTAGCTGCGCGGTTAAAGCAGCAAGACAAAAAGCCCGCGAGTCCTGATTCCACTGGCTGTGCAATGTCCCTTTCCCTTCTGTGTAAAACTCTCACGAACTCATCTGCACTTAGACTTCCATCATGATTTGAATCAAACAAGTGGAAAATGATTTCAACCACATTGTCGCTGAGTGAAACTCCACAAACCTGATATTTGAATAGATATCATGTACCAAAGAAAATTGACTTCAAATGATCTGAGTGGGGATACACATTTGAAGGATGTAAGACACCCAGAAGGGCAGAAAAGCATTATCAGTGACACCATGGTAAGAAAAAGAATTAGAGAACAAGCAAGTTGACATGGGATTGAACCTGCCCACACTGAGAACAAGAAAGGAGGGCTACTTTTCAATGCGCATGGAGCTCAAGGCTCACCGATTCTCGCAATAAACCAAAACAGAATATTATGATAAAAAGACAGGTCATCTTGTGATACAAATGCGGGGGCAGTGCCAAGGGATGTTGGTAGGGCACGCCACCAATGAAGTTCAAAAAACCTCTATACGTTTAATAAATTCTGCAAAATAATTTTGTTGTTTTATACAATAATAGCCACAGATAAAATCAAAAAGTTACTTGCTAGCCCCTTATATGCAACATCAAATCATGTATTGTGTGTTAGCGAATGACTTTTTCATATTAACATATTCATCCATCCTCCCAACATAAAATTCCTAGTTCTGCCACTGTATAAATGACTCTCCACCTAATTATTTCCCCAACTCATCAACCAGTAGAAGCTTTACACGCTGTCAAATGAAACCTACTTGAAAGGCTGTTATACTGCACTGCACTACCCATTCTAATAAAAGTCTGCTGCTCCACATGACCATACATGCAAAGTTTTAACACAGCGGTACCCTAAAGTAATAGCTGCTCATTCAGAGTCACAGGGAGGAAAAACAAACAAATATATTTAGGCAAGGTTAAGTGTCTTACATGTGATGCAGCCCTCTGGAAGTCCTCCCTCATTAACAGGCCATTTACTTTGCCGTAACTAAAAAGAGCCAAAGAAAATGGCAGCAACTTTTTACGCAACTCTGCAAAACTTTTGAACTCCTCTAATGTTATGCGTAAGCCACCAAGGTTGGCCTGATCATTTAATTCATCAACCCGATCAAGCAACTTGCCTAAATGACTCATGTCAGCAGAAGCAACCATGGACAAGGCAAAATCTTTAGCAGATATGGTTCCTCTTAATTTGTAATCATAGTGTGCAAATTCCAATCTCAATATCTGCAGAAAACAATAACTGTCTTAAGGGTGGATGCAACATAAAATTTACACATTTTACTCACATGATTAACTTGTCGGCCATACCACACAAAATCAAACTTTCATTAACCTGTCCCCCGGGCAGCAGCTGAGGGTGTGCCTGAAGGGGTTGGGGAGAGGAGAATACTAGCATGCTGACCAGTCAAACCTGACAAGTGAACAAGATTACCATGAATGTGATGCCAGAAAATTACCACACCATCTAAAAATCCGCGAAACATATTTTGCTTTAACATACATAAATCAAACAGCCAACCTACCCATCCCGTCTCATTCCTTTCCCCACTTCAACAATCATTTGGAAGTTATCACCTAAGTCATCCTAAAAGGTGGAACACATTCACTGAAGATCTCTATTCACTCCAGCTATGGTAAATAAAGAGCTTGAAAGATTCAAATGAACGTAGATGCTAAGCAGGAAGTCCTGTGTCCTTTTTCGTTTTTTAATCTGATTTAACTTCCTCAAAATAAAATTTTCCCTCCCTGAGATGACCATTACTAGCACAATAATAGCCAAATTTACTGAAATTTCAAACACTGAAAGGCAGTACCATCCGAGTAATTACAACTGATTCAAATACAATAGTGACTGCCATAGATTATCACTACAGCCATACTAGAGGTTTCCAACACATTTGATCTCTCTGCCCTAGTCCCATAAAAAGTTGCAACAAAGCCATTACATAAGAGAACTTAATGCTGTTCCACAGGTTTGACAAAATTCAAGAAAGCCACAACATCAAAGGAACATGAAAATTGTTGTTGTGGGGATGGAAGTATACTGCCAAGACAATTGCATAGAATGTTCATTGCATTGTTACAAAAAATAACAAAAGCAGAACCATGATCCATATATCTCAAGAAAACAAATTCAATCCACTACATTTATGGAGGAAAAAAGAGTGTAGAGGTTTACCTCATTGTTCAAATCTCTCATGAACTGAACAAATTTATCATGTCGGAGGCTTGCCTTTCCATCTTTTCCAAAGAAGCGCTCCACCAAACCTCCATTTTCCACGGAACCATGAACTTTCAACCCTGGTCGAAGCCCATCTCTGTGGACAGCCCCTTGTCTGTTCTGAGCTCGCATCAATGCCATCACTTTCTTAAACTCCTCCTTATCTATTTCCCTATATACAATAACACCAAAACACATCAGGAAAAGAATCATCATAACAATCCTTTTTCCATAATCAGCATGCACATAACTCATAAAAGCATCCAGATTATCAAACTACACAAAGCACATTTCAAAAAGCAGATAAACGCAGAATACAACAAACAAACCAGTAACAATATGCCCATAACAAAAGCTATATCTCTAACTGTCCAAGCTTTCAAAATACACACCCATTATTATTAAAGTCAAACATTCTGAAAGCCACAGAAAAACTTGATTCCGGGATACTGAGGAGCGTAGCGAAAAAGATATACCTGTAGCAGAGAAACAAAAATCAGTCATGCTCCACAAACAACCGACAATAAACACAAAATGCACTAACTAAACACGCATAGTTCATGCTGAAAATTATTTCTACAACGAAAAACACCGCAAGGAGCATGCAGCATCAGCAACTCACTCTTTGAAAGATATGAGGCCATCATTATTCACATCAAATAGCATGAAAAATTCCGAAGACGTGCATCTTAAATCGCCGGGATTCCTTTCCCCTTTCAAGTATCCATCTCTAACAAGATGGGATTCAGATGGAGGGAAAACAGGAACAACCGCCCGCATCAAATCTTCCGGTGTCATAAGCACCTCGCCATCTGGAGTTCTTAAAGACGCAAAGTACTCGAAAACCTTCAAGAAAAAGCAATCATTTTCAGTTTCTTCACGTATTCTAAAAATAATTAATCTTAATCAAACATTAATCACATTATTTAAATTAGGGAGATTACCTTTTCGGGAGGACTCCTTAATCTTATTCTCTTCTCGTAATTAAAGAAAATCTTTCTCCTAAACGCGTCTACAGCAATCAATTTAAAGAAATCAAATAAAAAAAAAACTCCTTAATTAAGTGATCAATCATTAACGGAAGATAAAAAAATTACCTCCGAAAATGTAATTAGAGCTATAATCAGGTAAGGATAGTTTGGGAAGGAAAGAAATCAAGCGCCGATCATTGACCTTCGACTCCGTTGACCAGTCAGCGAAAGAGAAAAACTGCGTCGGTTTGGAATCGTTGAGTGACCAGTACATTAAGACAAAAGTGGAGCCTGCAGCGAGACCAGAGAACAATCTAGAAAGAGTCTTGCTTGTGTGATTGTCAGTGTTGGACGTGAAGGTAGTTATCAGCGGTAGAGGAGTGTTGGGTTGCGATGGGGTGGAGAGGTGGCGGGAATGGAGCCGTTGGATTAGGTAGAGTTGTTTGATGGACGGTCGTGATCTTTTGAGAGATGTTAAGGCAGTAGGCATGGTGAATAGAGCAGTTATCAGAGGAGGAAGAGCAATGGAGATGGAGAGGGAGAGGATAAGAGTTGAGAGAGAGCGCGACGCGTTTCTGTTGTCGAGTGGTTTGTCGTTTAAAATTCAGACGGTTATTTGTCGTTCGTGATATTTATAGGATGTTTTTGTTATTTTTTAATATTTGAGTGGGCCGATAGTTGATTTTAAGTTTTTGTGGGCCTAGTTCAATCTGGGCTGTATAGTTAATGGGCTGTTGTCCAGTTTTTGTTTTTATTGCAGGTTAAAAGCGGATAAAAATGATGCTAATTTTGCACAAAGTCTTCCCAGATCTAGTGATACAAGCATGACAAACTGTGAACTGCCTAAACAGAAACAAACTCTACTAGGGTGTTTGGTATTGTGATAATAGTTATGGTTATAGTTTAAAAAAATTATTTAGTAAAAAGTATTTTTAATTGAGGTTGATTAAAAAAATAGATATTTGGTAAAAACTGTGGTTGAAATTAAGGTTGAACAAAAAATAGTTTAATGTGTTTTGTTAAAAATGCTTTTGAAATTAAGGTTATAAAATAATTTAATATATATATATATATTGATGGTTTTTAATTTAAATATTGTAGATTTAATTATTATTATTACATCATGAAATAAATAATATTTTATATAAAATATTTTTTATTGTTCCATTAAACTATTTACAATTTCATCATGTATGAAATACATCCGACAACGACTACGGTTTTCACAAATTTCTTAAGAGCGCAACAACATCAGGTAAAATATAATCAGGAACAAAATTGAGATTGCGATCAAATTCTTTAAATGCAGCGTCATCAAGCGATCTCCGTCTAATTTATGTAGTCATTAAATAATGTTTAACACTAGTTTTTCGAATAAAATACGATTAAAAATAAAAAAAAAATTTATTTTATTGGGTCGGACTTGGTTCAATACATTTTTAGCGTTGAACCGGACTGATCCGGCCGGAACAGTGGATCATTAAGGAAAACCCGTGAACAGTGGAGCCATGCTCCAGTGTTCATGGGTTTTCTCATCACAAGAAGCAGCAACGAGTTGCTTCGTGTAAACCCGTGGTTGTGCCACAGTTAATGGTGGGACCCACCAGTGCAAAAATACGGTAGGAGCATTACCAAACAATAATATTTGTGGCAGCGAGTGAGGTAACCTGTGGCTGTGCCACAGTTAATGGTGGGACCCAGCAGTGCAAAATTACGGTATGAGCATTACCAAACAATAATATTTGTGGTCGCGAGTGAGGTAACCCTGGTTGTGCCACAGTTAATGGTGGGACCCACCAGTGCAAAATTGCGGTAAGAGCATTACCAAACAATAATATTTGTGGGTGCAGGTGAACCTCACCCGCAGCCACAATATCAAACGGAGCCTTGGTCCAAGACCTGACCACCAAAGCTGGACATATATTTGATTTTTTTTCTTTTTATCCCTATTATTTTTTTGAAATTTGATTGAAAATAGATGATTATTTACTTGCGCTACATTGAAGGTTTGGTCAATTTAAAATAATAAAAAGATATTTATTCATTGCTATCGTGTTTTTAAGAGAAAAAACAAATTAAATTGTATAGGGTTAACATAACTTAACTTGGTTGACTTCACAAGTTTAAGTGTAATCTAGACAATTAGGAAAATAAAAAAACCAAAATACCCTAGCTATAAAAACTTCAAGTGGCATCTTTTGTAGAAAAAATACTGAAACAACAGCACATTAGATCAACCCGAACCAACTCATGTTAACATATAAAATTTATGATCCGGTTCATATGATCGTGATAATCTAGTAAAAAGCAATTTAAAAAAATATTTTGAATTCTAATTTTAAACTAACATAATGTTAGAAAATAAGATTAAAAAACCATTTTAAAAAAAGCAAAAAAACTCAGTTAGCCTATCAAACCTGGATTACGATAACTCAATGAAAAGTAAATCAAAACAAATTATTAATCCCACTACTCAACTAATTCAATGTTGAAGAATAATTTAAAAAAATTAATTAAAAATGGACTAGAAATGACACAAGTCAACTCCAGTTAACCCGTTAAACCCTTGACCAGGGTCATGAGGTTGTGATAACCTCATAGAAAACAAACTAAAATAAATTATATAGCTTAATTCTCAATCAACTTAAATATTAAAGAATAAAATTGAAAAAAATCAATTATAAAAAATAATAAAAAAACTCAACTTAACCAATTTAAATCACAAAATCATAATTTAAATTATAAAACTGAAATAACCTTATATAAATCAAACCCAAACCAATTATAAAAGCGTAAGCTGACTTGAAATATCGACATTATTATATAAAACAATAAAAATATATTTGTATTGGACAGTGTTTACAAACATCACTTCGAAAAGCAAATTTCTGAAAACTATCAAACTAGCAATAAATTCGAGAGAGCAGCGGCTCCACAGAAGAACTGCAGTGAGCTTTGGTTTCATTTCGTATGCGTTCGTAAATGTGTAATAGAATTAGAGGGGGGAGCTTGCTTAAAGCAAACCGGAAACCAGGCGTTGGAACATGAAACAGCGTTATTATTTAGTGAGTCCCATAATTTTTTGTATCAAACTGGCGTTTTTCACAAGCAGCTGGGCCAGCTGCTTCCTTGTAATTCACATGGGGCACTGTTCATAACAGTGCCCAACCAGATGACGCCAGGTGAATTAAATCACCGGGCACTGTTCACTCAAGAAGGAACAGTGCCAAGGGAATATATAATTCACCGGGAGAAGCATTCACGTGGCACGTCATGTGAACAGTGCCAGGTGAATTTTACACTATTCATGCGAGTAAAATTTATTGAACGCGTCCGACCTAGTAAAAAAATTTTAATTTTTTAAAATTATGTTTTACTAAAAAAATAATGTTTAATATTATTTAAAACATGAGAGGCGAACATTTGTGGAAATGACGCAATTCCAATTCGTTCGATGATATTTTACCTAATTTTGTTGGCCAAAAAACCAGAAAACTATAGTTCTTATCGGATGAATTTCAACGTGATGAAATTGAGATAATTAATGGAAAATAAAAAGATTGAATAAAATATTATTTATTAATAATGCAATAATGGAGTTAAATCACAATATTTAAATTAAAATCATCAATATATATATATATATAATTATTTTATAACCTCAATTGAAAATCATTTTTAACAAACACATTAAACTACTTTTTACTCAACCTGTTCAACCAGTTTAACCAAACATATATTTTTCCAAACAACCCAACTAAAAGACTTTTTATAAAACATTTTTCAGCAAAAACCTTAGTTTTCTTCTTCTTCTTCTTCTCTTTGATGCCATCTTTTGATTCAGGCGAAGGGCCAGTTCGAGCTTTAATGCTGCAAAAAGGGGATTGAATAGTATCATCTGAATCTTCACATTTAATAGGTGAACTCTACACTAAAGAAGAAGAAGCTCATACGCATGAAATTGGTTCATTTAATTAAATCAAGAAAACAATCTAATTCTCCTCGAGAAGTTAATGTGCAAATTGATTGTCCAAAATTCCTGACTAACCTTTTATTTTTTTTTAATAATTTATAACATTAGAAATATTTTTCAATTTTACCCTATTATTTTTTAATCTATAAATAATACATCAAATTATAAATGTTTTTTAATTTCACTCCCTATTATTTTTTAATATATAAATAATATATTAAATCACCAATGTTTTTTATTTTTATCCTTGTGATTTTTTTAATCTTTAAATTTAATCTTCTTCTCTTAATTTCAATTTATTTTGTTTGGGATCTTTTTAATAATTGTCTTACTTTTTCTTAAATTTCATCCTTGTTGAGTTTTTTTTTCTATCCATGTTCATGCTTCTTTTTATGCAAGTTTTTTTTTTAATAGTTTTTCATCAATATCAAAATTACACTGGTTAAGAATTAAACTTCTTGATTGGACTTAGATATAGAATTTAACGGGTTGTGAGTTTTAAAAATTAGATTAGGTTTGCTTGGTTTTTTTTTTAAACTAGTATTTTTTTATTTTTATCTAGTTTTTTAAAGTTTGTTTTTATATTTTTTATGGTTTCATTCTATTGGGTTAGCCTCCTTTTTTTAATTTCACCCCTTACTATTTTTTAATGTATGATTAATCTGTCAAATTATAAATGTTTTTTAACCTCACCTCTTGTATTTTATAATCTTTCAAATTTGATCATCATCCTTTTAGTTACTATTTATTTTGTTTATAGTCATTTTTTTAAATTCATTCTTCTTTAGTTTTTTTCTATCAAATTTTATCCCTATTATTTTTGTTGCTATTTTTTTATTTGCTTTTGCAAGTTTTTTTTATTAAAACTATTGTCCATGATTTCATCTTTTAAAAATAAATTGATTAAAAATTAAACTTTTTGATTGAACAAAAGTCCAAGATTTCACGGCTTACAAGTTTTAAAAATTATATCAAGTTTAGAAGGTTGACTTTTTCACCTGCTTTTCTTTTCTTTTTATAAATTGATGTTTTTTTATTTTTTACGATTTGCCTTCTATGCTAGCCTCGGGTTCATGATCAAGATCAACGGTTTCAAAGGTTAACACAGGTTTATATTTTTTTCTTTTTTAAAATTGATTTTTTTAGGTTTATCCTTCAAACTTTTTTACATGCTTTTCTTTCAATGAAATCATCCTGATCTTATGTCCATGATCATAAGGTTTTCTAGTTCACCTCATGTAATAGGGTTTTTTCTTATTTTTTTTAAATTATTTTATATATATATAGTTTCACCCTACGATTATGGGTTGTTTGATAATACTCAAGTATGATTTTTTTTTTTAAAAAAAAATTCTTGTTATTTTTTATCAAGTTTTTTAGTATTGTTATATATTTTCATATTATTTAAATTATCAATCTAAATCCAAGGATGATTTTTTTTTGCCCTGGCTTTTTTTTTCCCGTCAAATAAAAATCATATCCAGCCCCGTAGGCAACAAATCTAGTGTAGTATCATTTTTATTTTAGTTTTTATGTTTTAAAAAATTAAATTCATTAACATAAACATAGAAGTTTTATTTTTTTATTTTAAAGATGTAAAAAACCAATAATCTAATAATGTACAAGAGTGTGATAAATATTATTTTTTTTAGTTTTTTTTTCAATCTGAAATATATTAAAATAATTATTTTATTTTATTTTATTTTTTAAAATTAATTTATTACATCAGCATATCAAAACCAAAAAAATACTAAAAAAATAATTTAAAATAAAATTTTTTATTAAAAAACAAATTAAAACTCAATAACAAACAATAAAGAAAGACTAAAACTTGAATTGCTCATTAACATTTCGAGGTCCCACAAACAAAGGAGCGATATGCACACGTGCATTGAAGATTTCGTGATCTGTCTCTTCTCCAATTCTTATCCAGCTCAAAAGCCTGCATGCACTTCACGGCTATAATCCAACAGCTAAAGCTACTTTTTTTTTTTTTTTTTACCGCGGTAGTAATTGTTTTTAATAATTTTTTTTAAAATTAATTTTAATATTAACGTATTAAAATGGTATTAAAATATTAAAAAATAATTTAAAAAAAAAACTTTTAAAATAAAAAAAAAGAATCACGTACCTTCTCTCCTGAACAGGATCTCCGGAGAGACATCCAATCGTGGAGCATGGTCCCACTCAGAGGGCGGAGCAGGCAGGTAAACAAGGACAATATAGACTACCGGTCAAGAAATATAGGCAGGTTCTAGTCCAACCATTAGTGGTCCCCAGCCCATTATTCTGACCAAATGCAGAATCTTTCGGTGTTTCGGAAGAAGATAGTTTTCCTTGTTTTGCGTTACTTCGAAGTTGAGCCTACCACCTGTCCACGGAGCCAAAACTGAGGGGGGCAGAGAGAGAAGACAAAGCATCAACACGTGTCAACTTTGTCTTGGCTAGGTGACAATTATAGAAACGGACCGACCCGTACGCTGTCCCGTGTTGGTGTTAACGAATTAATTTGGAATCGCGTTCAATGCAAAACCACGACTTTAATATTCGGCAAAAATTCGGTTTAATTTTTTAAAAAAATATTTTGATTTTAAAAAAATATTGGTTTGAATTAATCAACTTAATTCATGATTTGGTTTTAAAAAAATATTGATTTTAAAAAAAAACTGGAAAGATGGATATTATTAAAAGGCTTAATCGAATAACTTCAAATAAAATTTTAAAAAATATAATAATATGGTTAAGTACATATGGTGTTATAATTTGATTCTTTTTAAAATTAAAAAAAAAACAAGTCAGATTTTTTTCTTCTTTTTTTTTTTTCTTGTAATTTTGAAGGGTTTTATCAAGCTAATAATCTCACTTTAAATTTTATGCATGAACAAGAAAGAACTATTTTCGTTTTTTTTTACCTGTGTTTTATTGTTTTTAAAAAAATACGTGTATATATTATGCATTCCACGCGTGTGGAGAGGATTTAGCTTTCAAAAAGAAGAAAGATTATAAATGAGGGATCTAATTACAACTTAATTTTGAAATGTAGGGATGAAATTGAATAATGTATAGATTATAGGAACTTAAATGTATATTATTTAAAGTGAGGCTGCTGCCTTCACCAGTCTATTAAAGAGTAAAAAAACATTTTATGTGGTCCCTCGAGTTTTGAAAATTGGGCACACGTACTCATTCACTTCAATTCAAGTCATTCATGAACTTCAAAATTAAAACAATGTCTTTTAAAAAAAATAAATTAAAATCAAGCGGGTTTTTTACCTCATCAATCAAGTTAAATCAAATTATCTGTACGTTGATTTTCTTAACACCCGAGCAGATTAAGGAGCAAGTTTGTGAGGTCTCAGATCAACTTGACGTGATTTTGACAGCCTGAGTTTTAATACTAATGTTGTTGCCACAAGCCATCTGTTCTCTCCAGCACCTCCAAACGGCCACCAACTCGTCTACCTTCCGATGGATTTGCTTTTCTCCCGTCAAATATCCATCCGCCACCAGCCATCCGACACATCACAACCTTCTTCCCCTTCCTCTTTCTCTCCGCCCAAAATGCAACAGCCCCCCTACCCCACCACAACCATGAGCATCTATCACTTTCTCTAGCGGATCACCATCCACAGGTCACCACCAGCCACAGATATCTTTTTCTTTTGTACATCTGTTTATCTTTTCATTCTTTTATGTGAATGTCCTCGGGCTGGGTTTTGAATTAAAATATAGAAATCTTCTACACGTGGATTAGAAAGAAGAAACTTGAATTGAAGGGAAGATTGAAGAGGGGAAGGAATTAGGGATTATGATTTTAAAGAAAGTCGGCCTTGCCCGGGTTTCACAAGGCCACTGGGGTCCTGGTTTGACCCTGGTGGGTTGCCATGGTTTAACTAGGTGAATTTCTTTGGGGATTAACTACCGAGCTGGTTCGGTTTTTAAAATTATATTGTTTACTTTACATTTTATTTTTTTTATATTAAATGATTCATGAATCAAGTATTTATTTTTATTTTATTTAAAAAAATTTCATTTTTAAAGTTCTTTTAGTAAACTTTTTATTATATTTATTAATATAACAAAAAATAACTTATTTTTTTTTACTGTAAGGAGTGGAGGGACATCACTAGAATTAATGGTGATATAAGTTATAAATATTATACCTAATATGTTATAGCACTTAGAGTGTTCATGGATATAGCGGTAGAGTTTTCACCTATAATTATATTTATTCTAAATTTTGATATTTTATTAAAATATAAACTCAACCTTTTTAATTTTGATGAACATATATCAGGTCAAGATAAAATTTTATGAATATTATATATATCCACAGGTTAGATATGTTAATTCTGTTATTGTTTGACGATGCTAAAAAACAATATCAAGTTGTAACTGTTGAGCTAGATAAGACTCCTAATATATATATAACATAAAAACTATCACAATTTTTGTACAAAAAAAAATCACAATTAATCATTTTATCATTGTGCAATATGATATAGAGTCAAACTAGCATAAAAAGATTGTAAAGTGCTTTAGGTTTGTGATTTAAAAAAAAAATAAATGTTCAGTTTGGATTCTTGAAATTTTCATTTTTTTTTCTTATGGTCTCTTGACAAAACATAAAAATTGGAATTGTATATCAAACTATAGAAGAAACTTAAAGTTCATTTCTAGCCAAGAACATTGGTTATATGGGCACGAGATAAAAATCTATAAGTAATTAAGCATGTGAATTTTGATGAAGAGAATTGAAGGGAAATAGATTAAGAAAATAAGAGGCGGCAATGAGTACGAAGACGAGTGATAAATGCAAAATATACATATATTTTGATTGTAGTAGGATTCTCTACTTTCAAATTACTTATTGAAATAAATATGTCTTGACTCCCAGACATCGAAATCATGGATTCTAGAGTCCAAAATCATCTACACATTTAGGACTATAACTTTTATGAAGGATGTCAGATCGGATAAAATTGTTTTGAAAGTGAAAATCAGAATACAAGTTGAAGGACAAAATTGATCTCTTGATCTGATGAGGAAACGAATAGTGTCGAGCATTCCACTATGGTTGAAAGTCCGACGCACCTTACGATCTAAGAAAGGTGCAGATCAAGCCTGTAACATGTCATTAATGAAAAAATACAATTGGGATGATCAGATATTGCAATAAACCAAATCAGAAACAAAATATAAGTTGCAATAAAGTTTGAATTATAGTAGAACTGTGATAGTAGCACAATCCATTTTTGGATTTAACCAATATTAAAGATCAGATAAACAAGGAAGGAATGAAGTAACATTAGCAAGAAATTAAAAAAATGAAGAGAGGAGGAAAATATTATTTATACAAGGGACTAAGTTGTTTACATTTATCTATATGGGTTCGGTCGAGTTGATCGAGTTTAAAAAATTTCAATCCGCACTCAACTTATAATATCAATTTATTAAGTTTTTTGACTTGCTATCATCTGTAATATTCTCATTATCTAACTTTGACGAATCGAGTCGGGTTAGATAATGCAAATATTACATATGAGTTGTTTTTTTAAAACACCTTTAATGACACTTACAATCCATGTTGCAGGTTTGTCTTTAAATGCAGAGCCATAAAAATTAGCAATATAAGCCTAGCCGTGGATATCTGCAATACCCACAGAAAATTTAGCCCAACCCAATATATCAAACTCACTTGGGTTCAAAAAAATTTAATGAGTTAGTTTACAATTAATAAAATATCAGAAGTTGGGTTTGATACAACTATTAACTCAAATCTGACCCAACTATATCCATGAACACCCCTACTTAGTGTGTGTCCAACATCGTGGTAGCTTTTACGGTTACAGTTACCCTACTTAGTGTGTGTCCAACATCGTGGTAGCTTTTACGGTTACAGTTAAAAAAAACAAGTTTAGAAAAAATATTTTTAGCTGCAATTTTTTTTTAAATAGTTATTCGAATAAAATTATTACGAGATGAATTTTTGTAAGCAAAAAAATAAATAAAAGAAAATAAGTCTTTACAAATGAAAACAAAGTTATTTTAACTTATATAAAAATATTGGCTTTAATCCTTATTCTTTTGATTTTTAATTTTTGTTCTTGATTATTTTGCAAAATTTTGATTTGCTTTCAATTTCATCATTAAATCCCAATTTGTGATGTGTTATTTTTTCAATTTGGTAATTGTTCTTTTGATTTTTGTTGTTTTTTTTGTTAAATTGATATTTCTTTTTAATGTCACCCTTCAAAAACTTTATTTTTATTTTTTATTCAATTTTGATCCTTATTCTTTTGATTTTTTTGTCCTTTTGATAAATGATTTTTCTTTTCAATCTGCTATTTTTTATATTTCGATTTTGATTGTCTTTTGATTGTTTTTTTTTTGTTTTGAGTTCTTTTTTATATGATTGAAGTTTTTTTTTTTATTTCATCCTTTATCATGATTTTTCTAAATAATATGTTTCTAATCCAATAACCTGGGTCACATGTTTAAAAAGTTAATATGAGCTAACTTTGTTTCTTTTACGCTTTCATCGTTTAATATTTTTTTAATGGACTTTGTGATTTTTTTTTATGTGGTTATCCCGAGCTTATGTTTTGGCCATAAGTGTGATGGAATAAACCATTATTAGAATTACATGTTTTTATGTTAACTCGAGTTGATATAAGTCTATTTTTCTACTCAATTTTGACAATCCGTTTAACTCGAGTTGATCCAAATTTATTTTTCTATCTAAATTTAACATTTCGTATTTAATGGGTTGAGATTAAACCATATCATTTGTTATTTTCTAGAAAAATATTTAATTTAATCCATATGTTATTGATGTATATTTTTTATCATATAATTAAAATAAAAACAACTTATTTAATTTAAACAGATCACAAATATTTCTTTTGTATTTAAAATACGTTTACAGCTTCTAAATTTTACTCTGTTTTTTTAAAAAATAGCGTGACTCAGCGGCATGGCGCGGGTCCACTCCTAGTATTACTCTGTAACTAGGGCTACAAACCAGTTTAAAGGTTAGCCAAAAGGTAAACAAAATTTCATTTATCAAAATTGGCTAAAAATATAAACTTACTGTTTATTCATGAGCTCGAATGGTTAATTGACCAACTCAATGTTGACTTTTATGTACGAGGCGCACGTGCCACTGCCTTCTGTTTCAAATTCATAATTTATTTGTTGATTTTGGCCCCAGGTGTATTCTTCAATATGGAAAAAATAAAAATAAATTTTTTATTAATTTCAAATATTTCTTCAGAATATTTTTTCTGTTCAAAATGATTTTTCCACTCATCCGATTATCATCTCTCAATTCCACAGCACCAACAGATATTTCTTATTTCCTCAAAATTTTCAAATTAGTTTCTTCTCAAATTTAAAATTCGTTGAAATTTTCCAGAATATTCTCCAGACACATTGCGCCAGCTGTCTCAAGATATCGAATCTTCTTTCCCAAATAATTTTTCCCCATATTATTCCTTGCAATTTAAGGCCATTTTTGTTTTATTTATTATATTTTTTCCTCGAAAATTGCCACAATTATTGTAATTTAATATTAAGTCCATCATTACTTGCTTAATTATCGTTGAAATCTCCGAGATCGGTTCCATAGTCTCCCCACTAAGCAAAAGGAAAATTAACCTTCAAATCTCCAATCGGTTCACAAAATTTGGATTCCAAATCCTAACCAATACGCTACGGCAAATACATTCCTGCACCAATTAACACAAACATGATTAACAAAACATAAAAATAAATAACCAAAAAAAGGAAACAGAAAGAAAGTACCTCGCACCAAACACGACGATCTGATGAACGGTAACGGCACACGTAACGGACAAGGAGTGATGGTACGGTGGTAAACGGCAAGCATAACGCTGCAATCACCACGAACGCATCTGAAATCAATCTTTGGAAAATTTTGGAATCAAATTGATTTAATCCATGATTATAGGGATTAAAAAATTAAATTCTATCCCTTAATTTTAATCTTATTTTTAATTTAGTATTTAGGAATTTAAGTCCCAAAATCTCCTTCCATAGCAATTGATATGTACAATGAAAAGGATTCCCTTCCAATCTAAAGTTCAACAAAAAATCTAACTCTTCCGAGCTCACTCAGCCTCTAGCTCGGCCGCCAGTTACCGACTCGTTGTGGATCTCATGCGTCCACCACCCGCAGATCCGACACCGTCCAGAGCGAGTTGACTCAGCTATGCACACCATGGCCGCAAAAAAATATGAAAGAAACCATGAACACCAACCTGTAACTGAAACCGTCAAAATCAACAAATCTCATCATCGGCGTTTGATATGATCGATAACCGACTAGGCCGCGGCTGGAAGGCGCCTCTCCTCCGTTGCTGATGCGATGAAGGCCTGATCAAAGCCGTCAATGCTCTCTTCACCCACTCGCCTTCAACGCCACCGATTCTAACCAGCGAATTCGTCATCGCAGACCGCCGCATATTCAACCGGTTTGGAGTAAACGGCGCCGGATTGGCCGAGCTCGGAGTGTTTTTATGCAGACTACACCGAAACGAGCCTCGATGAGTTGTAGGCGAGCACATGCAGGTTCTCTTCGGAGCCGAGATCGGATGGCTATGATTCTTTTTCGAAACGGATATTGACCGATTAGGAGAGATGGATCGGTCAATAGAGAAACGAAAAGAAGGCGAGAGAGGAGATGTTGAGTAAAGATTGACACGAGTCGGGGACGCTGATCGTTGATGAGAATTCTGAAAAAATGTGGATGGTGGAGAATAAAAACTCGAACTTGTGGAGGAAGCAAAAGCAGAAGCTGATGAAGAAGACAAGCTGTTATTATAGTGTGTTTGTAATCTTCCACGGGGTGATAGAGATCGTAAGACAGGACCGCTTGATCTTCTCGACTGTGAAGAAGCGGCCGCCATTGTAGAAGAATAAAGGCTTGCAGTATTTTTTTCTTAGTTGAGGAGACAGAGGGAGAGGAAGAGGAAGAGGATGAAGAACAAGGAGATTTTCTTTTCTTTTCTTTTCTAAGGGGGCTTTTGGGGAGTTGGTTCAGCAAACCTTGCGAGTCTCCAAGGTTGTATTTATAGGTAGGAGGGAGGAGGGTATGGGTGTAAATAATGGGTGTTTGAGGGGTCTTCTTAGGGATTTAAGTTTGTGTCAGTTGAGTTAACTATGGTTAAGGTGCGGTGAGTCTAACTAGAGGGTGGAGTAAGGGGGTGTCGGTTCTGATCTGACGGTTAGGATTTTGCGATGTGAACAGCGAGGCAACGAGAAAAGGAACCGTTTAGATACCAGCGTTTCTGGGCAACTGCTAAAGCTGCCATGTGTAAAGTTTTGGGAAACGGTCAGTTTTGTAAGTACGAGAATGTAGTGGTGGTTTACTAGTTTCTTCGAAATTACCCGATGCCATTGTTTGAGCCTAGAGGAGTTTTATGGGTTTCAAACTCTTAGACTGTCCCTTTCCTTTCCATTTTCCCCAAACGGGGCGTTGTCATGAAACTTTATTTTTTGAAATGTGTTGAATCGATGTTAGATGTTTTTTTTTTAAAATAGTTTTTATTAATGCGAGCCGTAAAAAAAAATGAAATTTGTATATGAGTTTATGGTGCAGTTTAAAATTATATTCTAAATAACATTTCATAAAAAAAAATTTATATATATTTTTAGATCGTTTTGATATAGTAATGTCAAAAATAATTTTTTAAATTAAAAAAATATTATTTTAATATATTTTAAATAAAAAATATTTTAAAAAACAACCGTTATTATATTTCTAAATACCCTTATATTATTTAAAGATTTTGAATTTAAATATATGAGAAAAATACATTGAGTAAAAATCAATAGATTCAATACCTGTGTGACCTGCTGAATATATCATCAACGACGCTGGCTGATTTGTTGGACTGGTTCAAGAATCAAGCTGGTGCTTTCGTCCCGGCATTTTATGTGAAGGATGAGGGCATTGCTTACGGCAAGACTAGCAATTTCTTGTGTCAACTCTTCTATTAATAGTCTTTGTCAGAAATTTACGCAACAATCTAATTATTTCAATTTTTTGGCCTGATATAAAACTTGGTCACCACACTAAGAATTTAGCTTTTCGAGTTTGTATTTTATATATTTTTTATTATTATTAATTTGAATATTCAAACGAGTTTCTCCCATCTCGATTAATTTTATAAATCTTAAAATTAACAATTATATAAATTTTTAGTGGTCATAAAAAAACTTAAACTCATGATTATTAGAAAGAAATCCAGAACTTTTTAATTTTAACTGCCACTCAAATATTATTTTCTATATTTTGAATCAACTGCATTGCCAGTTTAGACATCACTTATTTTTCAAGTTTCAAGCATGGCTGTAAAACTTGGATTAACACAGTGATTTATCTCGGATTCAGTTTGATTTAAGATTTGAATTGATTTGGATTAAAAAATTAAAAAAAAAAGAAAATAAGCAGATTGACTTGTTGATCTATTCTTGATACAATAAAAAATTAATTGATTTAAAAAAAAATGATTAAAGTGATACTGTTTTTATTTTTTAAAAGAATTTTTTTAGTTGACCCTGACCCGTAATCTGGAATGTACCCTGCCCTTGAAATCTGTTTTACAACATGGCTTTAACTACTCAGAGTTTTGTTACCCTTTATTACCTGACAGTCAAAGAGTCAAGATTCCGCAGGACTACTTTCCACTCCGGCCCACGTAATTACTCCGAAAGACAATCAATTACATAGGTAAAATTATTGGTATAGTTATTTTTTAAAATATATTTTTTAAAAAAATATATTAAAATAATATTTTTTTATTTTTTAACAATTATTTTTAATATTAACATATCAAAACGATATAAAAACATTTAAAATAATTTAAAATATAAAAACAAACAGAAAACACAAATTCCAATTGCAGATTCCAATTGCAAAGCGAGAATTAGAATCGCGTTTAGAAATGTGGTAGCGGTTATTTTTAAAGTATTTTTTCGTTTGAAAATGCATCAAAATAATTTATTTTTATTTTTTAAAAATTATTTTTGACATTAACACATTAAAATGATATGAAAATACTCAAAAAAATATTAATTTCAAGCAAAAAAATAAAATAAAAATTAAAGTTTTTAAAAAATACTTTTAAAATAAAAAACAAACATAATTTATAAATAACTACTTAAGTTTATCATAATTAATTTTTAACTCCACCTTTAAAACCCTAGCCACTCCTTGGGCCCTCGCCACCAACTTGTCCGGTGCATTGTTGGATTACCGGTCTGGTTTAAGCCATAAGCTGTCAATACCACCTGTCCAAGCTACATTGGCTGTGAAAAAAATAAATCGGAGAAACTGCGGGCTCAGCTCAGGTATTTTAAAATGGCATCCACTCTGTACGTGTCCTTAACCTTGTCATAACTAGAGTTGTTTTCTCTCTGCTGACAATATTCCCACAGAAACAGCAAGTTTCAATTATGAAATTGTTTGGACTTTAGCCTCCTTGCCTCCTTCACAGGATCAAGACTCAACAAGCGTGAGACAAGCAGATCCAGATCAATGCCCTCCTCCCTTTTCTTTAACGTTTGTCAACAGTAAGTTTATCGTGATAAGAGTTTCCTTGGCTAGCCTGAGGAGGTTAACAGCTAGCACTGCTAGTATTTAATTTCTTCTTAATTCCTCACGGCCTAGCCTCAGCCTTCTCGTGGTTTCAGCAGTCTCTTGGGTGGATAATGCCTCCTGCAGATAAGGTTTGAAACTTGATATAATATTATGATCTACATGGGACGTTATCTCAAGCTATTGGAAATTCCAAGGTGAAAATAAATTATGTTGTAAAATTGTTAAACCTTCTGCAAGGGGGCAGCGTGACAGCTGAGACAGTGATATTTTGAGTAAACGGATTTTTAAATGCCAAGTATTTGGGGATATTTTGTATACAAAGTGATTGTAATTGAAAATGATTGAACTTGACCTTCATTTTAGTATTGCCAAATTGTCGGAGATCATGAATTTTTAAGTTTATGTTGTCAGCTTGAAAGATAAGATCAAGGTAGTGTACATTTTCATAAACCCAGTTGAAATGGTTAAATTCCGGCCACAAACAGTATTCTCTCGTCGTAGAACCCGGCTTCATCCAACTCGGATCATAAATTTATCATGTTAATTTTAAAATAATATTATTTTAATTTATTTTATTATTTTAAATAAAAATAAAAAACATGAAATTAATCCAGTCGAGTTTTATTCTTGTTTAATCAGATTTAACTAGGTAAGCTTCAGATTAGTTTAAAATAAAACTCAACAAAAACCGGATTTTATATTAATAAATTGCTTAATTGACCAGCTAGGCAGGAACAAGTCTTATAACCATGATAGCATGCCAGAGTATCAAAGATAAAAATAAAGATCATAAATTAATCGTTGTGGTATTAGTGTAAGAAAAATAATCCAATTACCAGACATAACTTTTGTCCGATCTGCATAATTTAAATTTTAATGAAGTTCGGCTAAGTTTTGTACCATGATTAAGCACATTAGCTGTCTTTATAAAACCTTGTTTACTAGATATCAACGACGTTAATAATATTATATGTCGGCATATTGTTTCTGCCTCAGAAGCCTTGTATAGCCGACTAATGTAATGTTCGGGAGCGTTTGGCTTTACGGTTTAACCTGTTTTTAACTGAATTTCAATATATATATTTTTTTTTGCTAAAATTGAGTGTGGTTTGTATTTTTTGGATCGTTTTGATGTGCTGATGTCAAAAATAATTTTTTAAAAATAAAAAAACATCATTAGCATATATTTCAGCAAAAAAAACTATTTAAAAAACAACCACTACCATACTGCCAAACACCTATTTCATGCTACTAGCCGCCTGTGGTCAGTGACTCAGTGTATCCATATCTTGTAGAGGATCCAACGTCCCATGAACATTTTACAGACAGATGGGCTTCTAGCCATTTGATAAAAATAAAATAAATAATAATAAATAAAATTAGTGTCCTTTTATTATGAGGCTGTTTTAAGGGTTTGAAAATCTCTGATTATTTTTTAAAATATTTTTTATTTAAAAATAAATTAAAATATTAATTTTTTATTTTTTTATTATGAGGCTGTTTTAAAGGTTTGAAAATAATTTATTTTGTTTTAGATTTAACATATGTTTAATATTGTGATGTAATATGTTTTCAAACAAGTTTTTTAATTAAAATCATATTAAAATAATTTTTTAAAACTTTCTATTTATAACACTAGTATATTAAAATTTTTAAAAAATTAATTTAATATTTCTTCGAGTAAATATAATGACAAATAAAATAAAGGGTCAGTGATTATTGTGCTTCTCGATCCAATCATTATGAATTGACAAGATGGAGAACTAGTGCAATATAAAATAGCAAGAAATTAGCTCTAAAATATTCGACCGTGAGAAGAAGGTGGTGGAATGGTGGCAAGCACCCTCCGCTAATCACGAAAGGAGATCTGAGTGGCTGGAGTCTCCATTTTAGAACGAAGAAGATCATTGATTTAAAGAAAAAAAAATGCGTGACAGTTGGGAAAAGAGAGATGCCCTCCCCTCACATGGTGGTTTGCGGTTGGGAAAATGGAGAGAGGGGTTGGTTGAAATTAGTTGCATAGTTGTGTGGCGGGAGACATGGAGTTTTTGGAGCGCAATAATACATCATATGGCAAAAAATTCCACTGGCATAGTGATTTTAATTTAAAATGATATATTAAAATAATATATATTTTTTTAAATCAACACATTAAAATAATTAAAAACATAAATAAATAATTAAAAAATAGATAATTTTTTATGAAATATTGTTTGGAATGCAATTTATTATGAGAAAACAGAAAATGTATATTGATGCTTACCTTCTCTCAAAAGTCCATCAATGTGATGCCAGTCCATTTTTATAGCGACTATGCTTAGTTTTTTTTTTGGATTCGAGAAAACTCCACTTTTTGGAAAGCGTATTTTGTGGATCCAGGTGAGTGAGTAAAACCTCGATTATCCCAGGCTCTTACAAGAGGTGCACGCCCTGACTCGAACTCGAAACCTGCTGTGCAGATCTCAGATCATTTGCCATCACGCTACGCCCATTGGGGACACGACTATGCTTAGTGCTTCATCTTCAAGCTATGAACCTTCCATTTAGGTCTTTTTTTATTGCAGGGTTGCATCCAATTTTTTTTTTTTTTTTTTTGCATAAAAAAGAGGTTACCATAGAGATTATTTATATATATTAAATTCAAGATCTTGGCTCTGTACTGTAGCATCACGGGGCTCAGTTCCTCGATCTCGTATGGTTAATTTGAAAAGCGGGAGCGAGCTTGCCAGGCATGGGGTGTTTGGCATGTGGCTAATATTTTCCACTTCGACAAGGTTCGTGTTTTCCAAGAACTGAAGGTCGTTGGATTGAATTGTCTCTTATAATTGTCTGAATATAATAAATTTATCAATTTGATATAATAAGATTTTTCTAAATTATTTTATTTATTATCATGTCAAATTCTCGTGATTGGTAAGTAGTGTTTGAAAATATTAAATTGTATTGTATATAGAAAATAATAATAAAAAAGTCCCCCCTGTGTGACATTTATAAATTACACTTTCTTTTTAGTAGTCGCCATTAAAATTTCAAATTAGACTATAAAAAATTAATTTCTTTTAAATTTATAAATTTTTTGATTTCATTATCAAACACATGAATATTTTTTTAGTTTAGTTTTTTAATATTATATTTATCGTACTCATATTTTTTTAATTTGCTTTCACAAAAATATCTTAAACTCATGATCTGAACTGCGTGATCTGAACTGTGAGTTTAATAGATTGTTTTAAGTTTTTTTTTATTATTTTATCATTTAAAATTAAATTGATTAAGAATTAAGTTTTGTGATTTATTTCAATCTATTTTCTATGAGATTATTCATATCTCATGACTCGGGTCATGAGTCATGGGTTTGATGTATTAATTTTAGTTGACTCAAATTATTTTTTATGAAATTTTTTTAATTTTTTCTTTTAGTATCGGGTTAATTGAGAACTGCACTTTGTAATTTGTTTTAATTTGGGTTATTCTGGTCTTGAAACCCGAGTCGTGGGCTTGATAGGCTAACATGAGTTGACATGAGTTATTTCTAGATTTTTTTTTAATTTCATTATTTGACATTTAGTTTATTGAAAATTGATCTTCGTAACTTGTTTTGATTTATTTTTTATGGGGTTATCATGATCTTATGACTTGATAAGCAGATTAATGGATTAACTCTAATTGATTTAAATCAATTTAATATGTTGTTGTGTTAATATTTATTTTGAAAAACCTATATTAAATATTTATTATGAGTTAAACTTGTTATTTGAATTGTTTTAAAATCCATTAAAATAACTGAATGATTTAAAATCAATTTTTATACTGTTTTTTAATTAAAAAAAAGTTATTAGTAATGCTTTTATATATATATATATATATGATAGAGCCCGCAAGCAAAGCGCGTGAGAAATGATGTAGCTGGATTGAAAAGGAGAGGCGAATAAATAAATTTCCTAAAGGGGTAGTCTAAACGATAAGAAAAGCTGAACCTCTAGTATTTACAGTGGGCCCAAACCTGGCAAGTTAAGTAACCGAGGAATGGGACCCCCCTTGTTTTTCAAAGAAATGGAGGGCAGTCAAAAGTCGGCCTCGTAGCCCACCAGCTGTTGATTGTTGAAGGGGCCATCTAGAAAGATTATTAAAAATGAGCATTCTGAATTGAAAACGAAAACTTTAAACAAAAAATAATTCTTCTTCTTCTTATTATTATTAAAAATAGTTAATTAATATATGAAAAACACTGTAACTGTAGAGCTATTTACACTGTTAACTAAATCAATGTCATGACTTTTTTGCCTTTCCACCAAAAAAAACTTTACAATGACTAAATAATGATTTAGGTTTTTTATAATGATTTTTTGGTAATTGTAAAGTCAGTTGAGGAAAAATTTTTATATCTGACTAAAAAAAAGTTGGGCAAGTGTTCGGGGTGAGTAGAAGGTGTTAATACTTTTAGACGGCGTGTGTGACATCTTCCGGCATAAAAAAAATACTCTTTCTCTTTCTATCTTCATTGGAATCTACCAAACATTATATTTTTCAATGTAGTTCTTATTCTTTGGTTTTTTTCTTGGCCATTTCATGAAAATTTTAGCGGTTTTGAATTTTATTATTTAATTTTAAATTGATTGTATTATATTTTTCAATTTGATCCTCATTGTTTTGATTTATAATTTTTTTCTGGTCCGTTTGTAAAAGTTTTTATTATTTTTAACTTCACACTTCAATTACAACATTGTTTTTATTTTTTATGTCAATTTAGATCCTTATTCTTTTTTAATTTTGTTATCCTTTACTAAATTATTTATTTTTTCAATTTCACCATTCAATTAAATATATAATTTATTTTTTATTTTAATTTTGATCATTATTTTTTTAATTGCTATTTTTTAAAATCTTTTTGTATAGTTAAAATTATTTATTCAATTTTATCATTTAATATTTCATTAATTAAGAATTAGACTTCATGGTTTTTCCAGATTAGATACTTCAGGTCTAACAATTTAGGTCACAAGTTTGACAAGTTAGTGTAATTTTTATTTTTTTAAGAAATAACTTTATAATTCTCTTTATTTTTTTATAAAGTTATTCCAATCACATAATCTGGCCCGTGAGTTTAGCGGGATATCCTGGATTGGTTCAACTATAATTAACATGGTTAAAGGTTTATCATAACGGATTTTTTAATGTTTTTTTTTCATTTCAATACCTAAAACATTATTTTTTTACACAAAAATATATTCTAGCACCGGGTGAAGCGCGGGCTCCAAGTCTAGTTATCTCTAATGTGCTTCTTGAATTCACATCTTCATAATGATATTTATTGTAGCCTTTCCTTCATCATGATTTTTGTTTTAGCCCTTCCTTGATAATAATGAATTCGATATAATAAGAAATTAGTGTTCTTTGGCGGATTTTTTTTTTTTTGGCGGCAGAGTCAACAATGTTACCCATATCATCTGCCTCCATTGCTTAAATTTATGTAGAAAAGTCAATGAGAATAGTTCTCCGCTTCCCAGAACCCCGTCCCGAGGTTCCTGTAAAGGTCGCGTTTATAAGCTGCCGCTATCCCTATGAAACGCATACCGTGTTTTGATGACATTTATTATGTTATATTCAATTCAATTTAGTCATTAACTATCACATTGCAAGATATACATATTTTCCTTTAAAAAATTACCAAAAAATAATCCATCAAAAAATCATAATTAAAACTATATAAGGATAATTTCTTATTTTAAATTTTATCATATACTATAATGTGTTTTTTTTATATCTTTTATCAGCTTTTTTTTTTATCAACCCGTTGTAATGTTTTGATATTTTACAAGGAAACTTGTAAAACTTGTATTATTAGATGTCTGACTCACGCTATGCCAAATGTTATAACTTGGTTTTTTTAGAAAAACCCTGGTAGAAAAATTATTTTAATATATTTTTTTACATAAAAAATTCAAAATGTAAGTAAGAAAACCTATCGATGAAGTCCTAAAAATACAAATATTTTAGGAATGAAGTTTTCGGGTTTGGATAATTGGTTAATCAATTAGTTATAATAATCTCATTTATTTTTTCTAGTCAATGAAATTAATAACCTGTACTGGGTGCTTAGTAAATCAAAGTAATTTGTGACTAGTTTTTGCAAAAGATTATATTTGTGAAGGTAGAAATTTTCAAAAACTTAAATAAATATCTTTAAAAAAAAACATTCAAAAACATTTAAAAAAAAGATACTTTTAGATATGTTTAATAAATTAAATGAATACATATAACAACATCCAGAAAATTAAAACATATATGATAAATCTTGACTCTTCTCGATCCAAAAGACCGAGCATGTGAGGATTTTAAACGTTGCTGCTGCTCACTTTTGCTCTTGTTCCACTGACAAATACATCCAGAATCCCATTTCATTCTTTCCTGTATACTTGTGCGAAAACCTTGCATCGATCGAGCTCTGCAGAGAGCAGCGAGAGAGAATAGTATAATGGATTGAATAATAAATTTTCTCAACAAATGGCAGCAATGCAATTACTGGAAAGTCGGGCTGCGGCTTTTGAAACACAAGGTGTTCTAATTGTTTTTTGAAACACAAGGTGTTCCGTGACTTCTATTAGACAATTATAACAATATTATAAACTCAACCCTGCTTGCTTTACTGGTGAATCTGATAATTCGCCGACTCGAATTCTTACCTATGTTGATCCAAGAGGAAGATAATCCAGGAAATCCGACTCATCAACTTATGACCTGATTGATTAGGTTAAAATCCAGATTAAACTCAAATTTTGGAACACAGTTTCGAAGAAGGTGAAGCTCCTCTTTTGTAATTTCTCAGCCTAGTAGTTGGGCAAGCCCATTTTTGTTTGATTGCTACAATAAGTAAATATTAGAGAGAATAAATCCCATTTATTTTTGCATTTTATTTTTTTTATTTCAAAATATATATTTTTAGCGTTTTTATACTAATATTAAAATAATTTTAAAAAAATAAAAAATATTATTTTAATATATTTCCACACAAAAAATATTTTTAAAATATTTTTCTTTCTTAAAAAACTTGAAACAATGTCAGAAACAGGCTTAAAGCACATGTTGATGGAGGTTACACTTGACAACAATTCCAGCATAACTTGGAGAAAGTACCAAAAGACGTTAATGCACGTATACAAAGCAGCAAATCAAACCGAAGAAGAAAAAACCTTTTCAACCAAATGCCAACAATATGATGAAGTGATCTAAATTTTCATTTCTCAGGAACTTTTTTCCCTTTCCGAACCTTGTGCTGATTCAGACACTAGCTGCTTGGAATACACACGGTGCCGCCTTTCTCTACCATATATGACCCAGAAGATTAGAGAAAGCATAACTGCAGTAGAGACCATCACCAAACCTATGTAGATCCATCTACTGTATCTCCTGAGACTTGGACAATGATCCTTGTATATGTCACTGAATGTTTCCCTTGCAAAAGTGCAGTCTCCTAGCTCAATCAGGAAAGGAGCATAATTATTCAATCCATAGCTCACATTTATTGCAGCTGACATTTGGCTGTAGAATGTAGGGGTCAAACGTCCTGTCGTAGCACATATCCCGCTTGGTGAAACCTGACACACATAGCTACTCCATACCTGAACAAGTTGAGCGAAAACGTTGAATAATTCTTCCAATTTTTGGCATGAGGGAGTTTGTAAAAGTCTCCAGTTTCTTTGCTGATGCAATGTTATTAAGGGAAATCTTAGGCAGAATGAAAGGGCTGGCAAGAGTTCGTTGGATCCTGCCTTAACTCTATATCCTTAGTAATGGTTCCTTCAGTACATATGCATCTTAAAACTTCAATTGTTTCTGGCTTCTATTAATTACCTGTGTAGCATTGGTCAAGTCCACCTCACCAGCACTGCAAGGCCGAATCGTCAAGTCGGCATAAAATGGGTTGCAGAGTATTGGCACCAACGGACCAGATTGGTTGATGTACATTGGTTTGAAGTTGGGGGAGAAGTTGAGATTAGAAACATTAGTGATGACCTGGTTGACCACTTCTACAAGCTGGGAGGTGATTTCCTTGCTCTTTATCAAAGTATCCTGGGTAGTGGCTTGGTCCACACAGGGCAGAATATCGTCTAAAGCTGTATGAGCAGTGGGGTTGTGCACCCAATGATCCATAGCGACACAAGTATCTCCAGCCACGCTAGCATGTAAAAGAAAGAACAATTAGAAATTTGGTGAGGGAATCAGAAATTAAAAAAAAAATTAAGAGAAAAATGAAGAATTATAAAGGAAATAAGAAATCTAAAAGGACTACTTTTAATTTCTTTTAAGCATACTAGCTTGCAGGTTAAGAAACAATAGCACTCCTAGACCTAGTAAAGGTAGTGCACTTGCAGTGTGTTTGTTATCCCAACCCCATCATTCTAACGATGTCCATTTTGAAGACTATTTCCGTGTCATGATGTGACAGCATTCTATTAATCCATTAAGGGACTGGATAAATTTGGAGTTAACATGAGATGCTAAACGAAGTTCAATAAGAACAAGATCCAACACCCTTTAAGATCCTTTTAACTTCGAGTCTAATAAGGGATTCATAGAGTGATCGCCTCCTATAAAAGGATGCTTCCAGTTGAAGTGAGCACGGTGAACAGGCTCAACAATTAGACAACGCAACCATAGAAGTAGAAACAAAACAGTAGAGGGGAAAGAAGTTACAGAATTGAATATGAAAGATGAATGAGAACATGATATAGGTGAATCATTTTGGAGATAGTTGAAACAAAGAGATGAATGTTATGTGCGGTGTGATATCCAATGTTGTACAAACAGTTTGATCCTTGTTTCAAACATGATCACTAGAATTATTTCGGACTAAGAATATTTAAGTTTCAAATGGTAGGACAGATTCACTGTTTGGAAAATTGTTGACAGTAACTACAGATCAGTCTTCTCTTTACAAATAATACCAACCAGAAGGCTGTAAGAAGATGATTTTCACATTTTCACAAGGACTAATCAAAATATTCTAGCGAGTTTCAACACACTAGATGATAAATGTCAGCAAAAAAATTTAGTTCAGTGGACATAAGAGTTGGTATCTGTACCAAATAGACTTTCACGAGACATCTGCAACTGGACCAATAAGCATAGTCAGCAGCATATAACTTACTTGTGGAGAAGAAGGAATGTGCCACACAAAATGAATGTTCCAGCAACAAGAATCCATCCAACGATGACCAGGCTGCAACAATTTTATGAGTTTCATCAATCGAGAGCAGGAAACAATTAAATGCAATAATACTGAGACTATTAGACAAAGGGGCACGAATGTTGAGACATAGAAAATCACTTACATGTAAACTAGGAACTGCATGCCGAAAATTGAGAACACTAGAACACAAAAACTCAAAACATCATTACATCATTACATGCGCTTTGCAACAAGTTTTAATCATTGGAATTATTCACACGTTATCTTCTCAAGAAAAAAAGAGGGCTTACAGAATCCAAGAAATGTTAGGAGAAGCATAATAGCAGCAGTAGTAATCAGTGCCACTCTCCTGCATGAACATGCTCATTATATGATCAAGATGACCTACTCAATCAGATACAATAAGCTTCGGTATCCTTCAACTTACACAGAATCCAGGAGATCTTTTATGTCTTCTGAATTATCCACCGTTTTGTCAGCAAGGACACTAGCAGAAGAATTAATTCTTGTGCCAATCTGGTCAATATCAGTTTGGACATTAGAAGGTAGAAAAACTTCATCAACTCCAACTAGCTTGGCTGAAGCAATAAAATCTGACACAGCCCTTAGTTTATCGACTGTGGTGTCTGCCTGATTCACAACATACTCCAAAGTTTCTGTTGTGCTTTTGTGAAATCTTTCCTGAGCAGTATATAGAACAACACATCCAATCCTGTGGCCAAAAAATTCAGCATTAGTTTCTTCATAATAGATTGATGCATGTATACACAGGTGCATGCACATATGCGCGCGCACGCGTGTGTGAGAGAGAGAGAGGCATCTACATAGCACAAATGCTGAAGAGAATGAGGAAAACGAGGGAGAGAGCATAAGCTGTTTGAGAGTAGCCATAGCGCTGCCTTTTGCAACAGAAATGACAAAGGCAACCAAAGAGTAAGCACAGCCCAAATACCAGGAACCAGACTGCAGCAATAGCAAACAGAGGAGCTGCAGTGAAACCTACAGACTGCATTCAAACAAAATTTTCAGTTACCAGAGAACTCTCGAAGAAATCTGAAAATCCAGCCTAAACACACAATTAGAATGTGGTTAGTATCAAACAAGTAAAATCCAACACAGAATGTCCATTCAATAACTCTACATTGTTTTCTTCGAGCATAACCTCCACCGATAACTTTTCATCACCTGCTAGAAGGTAGATTATTGATGAATGCTGTTATTTTATTTTGATTAACTTGAATCATTTGCCTAGACAAGACTATTATTCTGGTTCAAGAATTTAGATAACATGCAAGGCACATTTCAAGCAAGTAGCATTAAACACTGCTTGATATCAAACCATATCAACAGCATGCCTCATCACAATGATTCTCATAACGATATCGGATATCAGAACTAGCAATTTGTTATCTTCAACAAACTGTAATGAAAAGTATTTATACTGATTTCAACAAGATTCTAAGATTATTGGTATTTTTCTTGATTAAAAGATTAGAGAAATCAGCAATTAATGATTGAATGTTGCTAAACTCTGCATATTTTTTCCAGTTCTATTAATGAATGCAAATTGGGATCTTTCCTCCATCACAAACAATTATGACATTCATTTCATACATTGTCTCTAAAGCACCCTGACCATAAACTAGTACATTACATTTACTTCTTTCCCTGCATAGCATATTGGCATGCTGACAACATGTTAGAAATGTAAGATCCAATCTAGTAATTGCCAACTGGTAATTAAGAAAGATTGAAACCCTACACGTCTACAACAACAACAGTACATAATCATCAATGAACAACCTAAAAAGACAAAGAAAGATGAGTGCTAGTGGGGTTTGACCGTTGATGAATAAACTTACAGCCCAGTAATGACGATCACTGATATTCCATCCTCCAGTGTATCTTTTGAAATCATTAAGAGGGTCTTTTCTGTAAGTCCTCTTTGGAGCTAACACCAGTACTGGTGAGTTATCAACAGGTTCACCGATGGGTGCCTCCACCACAGGCCTCCTTGTCCCCCATGAGAACTCCATTTCATACTTAGCTTCATCTGCTCTCCCTGCCACTGCATTGCAAAATCAACACAAAATGATACAACTTTATATGCAAACATCAAAGGTGAGTAAAGTTAAGATTTTCTGCTTGGTAGCTTAGAAAAATCAGACAAACAAAAGAAAAAAAATTTTTTTTTGCAAAGCTAAGTGTGTTAGTTTAGGTTTCCAAGAAGCATGAAAACTTGCAATAATCAAGTAAAAAAGTTTCAACATGCACATTTTAGTGGGGTCACATAAAAGTGTTGAAACACTAAAGTATAACACTCCAGTCCCCTTTTTTCTTGCTACATTTTCTCAGAAACCAAACAGAAGTTGATGAAACAGCGGAACTTAACAGAAAAGTTAAGAGAGAAGAAGTGTACCACCAGGGGGCAGAGCAGAGAAGGAAGGGAAGGGAACAGAAGCACCATGTGAGAGGGGAACGGATGCTGAAGAAGTAAAGAAGACAAAGGTGAGCAGAAGGAGAGTAAATGACACTAACCCGTGACATAACATGATGGCACACGGTCACTGAGAGTGGGAGGGATGGAGGGAAAGAGGCTCTCTGTTTTTCTTTACTGGGTTGTTTGATGCAAGCTTTTCAGATAAAGACAGAGAACATCTGTTGGTTCTTTTCTTCCTTTCCCATTGGACATGTAACAATCTTAATTTTCTTCTTTCTTTCCTTCTTTTTCCTATTATTCTTAATTAATCTCAACTTCATAAGGTGAGTGAATTAATTAATCTAAAACTAAAAAAATATTAAAAATTTTAAAACTAAAACGGAATATGGTATTTTTATATTAATAAAACTCAAAATAATAAACGATTAATTATTCAGTAACAGATGGAGTAGGAAAGTAGGGAGGTGGAGAGCTCATGTATTATGGTGTGCAATGATGGAAAAAGGGTCCAATGCAAAATGGAAACCAACTGGATGGGTCCCGGAGGCGGCGAGTTTCCCAAAAAATTACGACCTTTGTCGTCCCTTTTTTGTCTTCGAAACCGGAAATTGTTTTCTGAGGTCCACAATTTCCGGCCATTTTCATGGCTTTCAATGTTTTCTTGCCTTCCCGCCTCGCAGCCTATGGCTAGAGCAGGCCATTTTCTTGAGAGAGAGAGACTCCAGAGAGATGGGTAACTGGGCTCTCCAGGCATCCTGTGTGGGCCTTTACCACATGGTTTTCAACTCGATTTTTAAAATCCATCATCAGCAATTATTGATGCGTGTGCAAAAAGAATTGTTCGAGGTATTTTCGTATAAAATCAGAGAAAACGAATTTATTAATTGAAATTGTTTTTTTTTAAATGGATTTTTTCTGCTTCTTCGATCCTCTAGAAAATTAAAGAAAATCAAAATAATTACTTTTTAAAATCTCTACCGTAAGAAACAATAATCCATTGAGAAATATTTTCATAATAAATAAATAAAACTAGAAATACAAACAAAAAAATATTTTGTAAAGATAAACACAGCCTCAAGTTTTTTTTTTTTTTTTTTTAATGTTTCAGGAGTAAAATACTCTCTACCAAACCTTCCTAGACACAAGTATTATCATCTCTACAGTTTAGAGTTGCTAGAGACGAAGCAAAATATCCCTTTTCGTTGATTATCTCCCAAGGTTCCAAGCCGATCAAAATTATAGTGTGCAGTTTCGAGGCACTATAATATTTTTTTTAAAATTATATTTTTATTGTTTTAATAAAATTATATTAAAAATAAATTTTAAAAAATATAAAAATATTTCTAAACAAAAATACTTTAAAAAATAATCACCATAATAACAAATATGTTTTTATAATAACAAACATTACATTATATATATATATATAAACTTATTATGAACTGTATCATGGTGAGAATGTCTCACACTTAGAACAAACAATACAATGCTTCACATTTTATTTTGAGAATTATTATTTTGAGAATTATAAGAAGATAGAATAAGACAAATGAATGATCAAAATAAGTCTAATGGACAACAAGAAATATTCTTTTTAAATAATAAGAATCAAGAGACCCAACTTATAATTATTATTTTTAATTTTTTTTATGATTTTAATATTTCAATAAAAAATCACTTCAGAAATACTCCATGCATCACCATACTCAAACATGTACAGATAAAAAAAATCATGGTAAGAGGTGACGCACAACTGACATGTCGCCTAGGTAAAAAAAAATCTAAAATAACAGTAACAGCTCAGTTTGTCAGCGACTTCTTCCAACCACTCCCAATAAAACTGTTTTTTTTCCCCCTGCAACGGCCACAGCCTCCTTCCCTCCCTTTCTAGCAGCCATAGACGTTTATATAACACAGAGAGAGATCTTTAGACTTTAGAGGGAGAAAGTGTGTTTTAGAGAGAAAAACAAAAAATGGGTTGCGGGAATTTCTTCTTTACAGTACTAATAACCTTCTCAGTAGCCCTTATAACATACAACATCCTTATATCAGCAAACGCACCACTTAAACAAGACTTACCAGGTCCATCATCAAGATCAACACTTTTGGTTGACCCAGTAATCAAGATGCCATTAGAAAGATCAAGAAGATCAGGTTTTGGCAAAAAGAGACTGTTTCATACAGCTGTGACAGCTTCTGATTCTGTGTATAATACTTGGCAGTGTAGGGTAATGTATTATTGGTACAAGAAGCATAAAGATGGACCCAATAGCGAGATGGGAGGCTTCACTAGGATCTTGCATTCTGGAAAGCCTGATAAGTTTATGGAGGAAATCCCAACTTTTATAGCACAGCCCTTGCCTGCTGGGATGGATCAGGTTTGTGTTCTTTTTAAATTTGGGTCTGTTTTAGTTTTTTGATTTATGTAGTTTACTTTTAGAATTAGTTGAAGTTGCACTCACTTTGAGAGTTGGTCAAAGTCTTTAGCTTGGTTAACTGAATTTGAGAGTATCATGATTGTTAAAATCTTGATTATTGAACATCGTCACGATTCAGGCCTGAATTTGGATATAAATTGATTGATAGTGTGAGGGGCTAGTGCATTTTGTCGTGATGTAAATTGATTGATGGCGTTATAGTAGAAGTTGCTGATTGTATAGAGACTCTGGCTTGAAGCAGATGGCTTCCTGATGGCTTCTTTTTGGGAATGACAAGTCAACCCAGCCAAAAAAAAATATCCGAATGATGTTCCCCTCATATGCTTCAATGGGGAAAATTGGGAGAAATTGGTCGTATTTGAAGATTATCCTTGTTTTCGGCGTTACTATTGGTTAAATTTCCATTATTTGCTTATCTCAAATCTTACACAATCACAGGGCTATATAGTTCTCAACAGACCTTGGGCATTTGTGCAATGGCTTCAAAAAGCAGACATAAAAGAAGAGTACGAAACGTTAAAATCCCCAGCTTCTGTGACGAGTTGATCTTTATTTCAGTAGATTTGACTTTATCTATGTTGTTTTACTTTGTACTCAGTTACATATTGATGGCAGAGCCAGATCATATTATTGTTAAGCCCATCCCAAACCTATCTAAAGATGGCCTTGGAGCTGCGTTTCCTTTCTTTTACATTGAACCAAAAAAGTATGAGTCTCTCCTCCGAAAGTACTTCCCTGAGGATAAGGGACCAATAACAAACATCGACCCCATAGGAAATTCTCCTGTCATTGTTGGGAAGGTTTGTGTTTTAATATGCTCTTTCTGACTGTATTATTCTTCCAAATATTGGCCTTTTCTTGATTGTCTGTGCAACATTGTTAGGAATCTCTTAAGAAGATTGCTCCCACTTGGATGAATGTCTCCTTGGCAATGAAAAAGGATCCCGAAACAGATAAAGCTTTTGGCTGGGTGCTTGAAATGTGAGACTTTTGTGGTTAACTCTATTTTTGCGAAGACCTTATTGTAGGCAACTGACCTTTTCTGTTTCCCCTTACTCTTTGCTAAATACAGGTATGGTTATGCTGTTTCATCTGCTCTACATGGCGTTGGCAACATCCTGTACAAGGACTTCATGATTCAGGTTTAATTAAAGTAGCACTTCCTTGCTGTCATACACCAGTCTGAAAAAATGCAGAAAATTCCCTCAAGTTCATCGCAAAATCTCTGTTTTCCCAAAATCATAACGATGTGCCATTTTCCTAAATTTCAAATTTTAGGGATTGCCTTTTACTAGTAGTTAACCCATTTTGCATCGTTTGACAGCCTCCTTGGGATACAGAAGTTGGCAAGAAGTTCATAATTCATTACACTTACGGATGTGACTATGATATGAAGGTAGTCTACTGTTGATAGACTGATTCAATTTTATGTTCTATGCTGTTCAAGGATGAAGAAAAGATAAAGAGGAACAGCTTCTGACTTCTTGATTTATTGCAATTACATTCATTTGCTATTATTATTAGTACTCAACCCAAGATTTTGGTTTTTGTTTCTTTGATTGCAGGGTAAATTAACCTACGGAAAGATTGGAGAATGGAGGTTTGACAAGAGATCTTATGATACCGTTATACCCCCAAGAAACCTTCCCTTGCCTCCACCGGGTGTTCCAGAGAGTGTGGTATGTTTCATTTCACCTTATAGTCCTAACACTTGTTGCTTGCATGATTATTATGCACGAAAAGCTTTAACAAACAATTTAACAAGCGTTTCGGCCCTTGGAGTTTTCCGTTCTTGCTCATTTTTTTCTCATTTCTACACGGGGAACTAATTCTGCCCTAAAATTCAAGATTTTGCTACTTTTACCATTAAGTAGAGCATGGAAAACTATGGGGGAAACTATGAAATTGACACCCCAAAAAAAAAAAAAAAAAAAAAAAGGTGACATTGTATCTCTAAAAGCTACCTTAGATATGTATTGGATTTGATTTTGCAACGTATAATTATAATCTCGCCTATACAGTTGAAAGTAATCACTCTATTAAGCTCTAAGATGGAAGCTTTGCTGTAGAGTGATGTCCCGTCATTAGTTCAAGTACTTGTTATTTAAGCAAAAAATATAACATGGCAGGTTACTCTGGTGAAAATGGTGAATGAAGCTACTGCAAACATTCCAAATTGGGGATCCTAAAGAGGATATATGGTTGGAAACCACCAAGGAAGCTTGGGTTTGCTGCTTGATGCGACTTGGACCTTTGTATGCTTCGAGGTGCCGTATGTGATGTGAAAAAGGTTGTGAGCATTTGAATCTCATGCAACCCTTGGTAATCGTTGGGAGCTAGCAGACTGCAATGTGCTCGATGTGATAGTAACTTGCACGAATAAATTCAGAACAGACTGACACTATTGGCTGATGTACACTTACAGTATTTCTTGAGTATTCCTAAACACTAGCCTTCATCTGCACCTGATTAGTTTTATGTATTATCTATTGTTATCCTTTTTTCCGTAATTTTTTGTTACTTTTAAACAGAGGATAGTCTCCTCGCATGGGGGGAAAAAAAACAGTAAAATTGTAATTCTAAAAATGGCTCTGTAGCACCTGCTTCCGTCTATTGCTCATATTTTTTATTGACGCAATTGGCAAAAGCAGAAACAATGCGCAGGATTTTGGAGCAAAACATTTGCTAAGACAAGTGGTTGCTAATGCTGTTCTAACACTCCCATAAATGTTAAAGTCTCAATTACATTACAGAACAGTGGCCAAGCAGGCACCCGCTCTTGATATCCATGGTCACCAGCACCATAAATGTTAAGGCTGGCTTGTGGTCACTCGTTTTCCTCACCATTGATAACTAGGGACCATGTATATCATGGCTGAGCTTTAAGTGTGTACTCAAGTAGCCATAGAAGTTTGGTAGGGAAGATGCTTGTTTAGAAGTGGATTACAGTTGCGGTTGCTTTTACTCATAAACATATCAAAATAAATTTTTTTTATTTTTTAAAAATTATTTTTGACATCAGCCGATGGTCTGAAAACACTAAAAAATATATTAATTTAAAACAAAAAAAATACTTAAAACATTAAAAAACTATTAATTTAAAACAAAAAAAAAATTCAAGTTTTTTTAAAAGTGTGCTTTTGAATCGCATAAATTAAACAGAATCAAAAGGCTTGGTTCAAGTTCAAATACAAGGACGGACAAATCAGATTTAAAAGGCGGAACCAAAACATGAAAAATAAGGGAGACAAAAAGAGTTCGCTTTTGAATGTAAACCATGCATAGAAGTTTAAATCCTAAATGGGAATGGATAGGGTGGGATTTACGAACAAGGGACGATTACCTCTCCTTGTGTAACTCAGACTCACTGGACCTCCTGATGAACCAAAAAAAAATAAACAATGTTGCTTTCGTTTTCAAAACCATAAAATTCCACATCATCCAATTTTGCAGCAGCTAGACTTGTCAGTGGCCACAAGTCATGCTCTGTTCAGGTAGGAAGGTCTTGCTCTCTCCATGCATATCATAGCATGCATAACATACTTTTATGGAGATTATCATGGTGACCACCAGGGAATGGTAATGCTTTCATGCTCGGAGGCTAGATATTAACAACTGGCTTGATTGAGGGGGTTAGAAAAATGTAGTATTTACAAGAAGAATTGATTATCAATTCAAATATCGTCTGCAGTTTTTTGAATTGCAAAAACAAGGGATCTTCTTACCTTCATCTTCATTGTTAAAATGGTAGTCATATGTTATCTCTTCTCCTGGATATATATCTCTCTCAGCAAAAAAAACCACCTGCAAATCCAGAAATAAACAGTGAAGCTCGTGCCCTAACTATACCAAGTTTTCTGAGCACAATGTAATGAATTTGTGTAATTCAGAATCTCATCTTGTCCAAGCTAATACAAGTAAATAATGATCATGAAGAATGATACTAGAACGACATTTTGCTTTACCTTCTTTTCATTCCTCACAGAAATCACTTTGGCGACACAATTTGGCTGGTCATGCAAATTAAAAAAGAAAATCTAAGAGAAAGCAAACAATAGAAATGAAAAAAAAATATATATATATATATAAAATAAACTAGACATTTACCAGACACGAATGGTTGACAAAACGAGCAATGCCCCCTTTACGTGTTGCATCAATAATATGCTCTTTGTCAATCCTGAAGAAGTAGCAAGCACTCTTGTATTGCAGCTTTCTTCCATACTCGTACTCTCTTTTATCAGCCACACGTTGCCCAACAATCTCACCCACATACTCCACCACCTAAGAATCATCACAATGCATCATGTTGTGCAATTGAAAGAGTGGGGTTCCATTACTTAAGGGTAAAGAGTCAAACCATTGCACCGCGATAGATGAATCTGGACGTGTAAAGTCCAAGGGCATGAATGCCAGACTTATAAACAATCAAATATTTCCAGCCCTTAGCTTGTTTATAACGAGCATATTCTTTCTGCAAGCATGGGGATAACACATATAATATCACATACGTTGCACCATAATTGTCTAATAATGTTGCAAAACTCCAAATGATATAAGATCAATTAACAAGTAAAGAAGAAAGAATAGAAGAGATATGGAAAGGAGGAAGCAAGGGAGAAAACTAGAGGATGGGCCATTAAATAATTCCCGGTGATGCAAATGTGAGGGGTAAGATTTTTAGCACCGCAGTAATGCAAAAATCATTTATGTTTAGCAGAATAACATGGTATACTTTAACTTGAGAAAAATGAAAAATCAGCAAGATCATGCTCAACTGCAAAAACTCCTTTGTAGGGATGAGCATCTTGTGTACATCCCTGACGTGCAAATAACTTAGAAACGTCACAAACTTCATATATATACTATTTTCTGAGCCTTGCATGCTAATCATTGAAAGAAGCAACATGGGTTTGATAACAGAATGAATCAGTTTTGATTCAAATGCCAACTGAATGTTAATGCAGTAAAAAAATTTAGGTAAAATAACTGGAAAAAAAATATTTGGTTGTCAGCAGATGGAACATACCCGACAATCATGCTCCACATCTGACATTGGCAACTTAGAAAGCCCAGTGCATGACTTCTGTCCATTAATGTGCATCCAAGCATTAAGCTGCTCCTGGGGAACAAGGCATCCACCCTTCCCTCTTGATTGGCCATGAAGATTATGCCAAAAGCCATCTCGTTTCCGTCCCTTGTAGCCCTTGAATGACAGACAGAAGGGAAAAAAGTCAGTGAGAGTCAAAAGAGTCCTGTGGAACACCCACCTACACCCACAAAGAAAGAAAAGAAAGAAAGAATACCTCAGTCCTGGCACAACTCTCTTCCTTTTCTCCGGCACAACCAGTTTTATTGTTGGAAGCATCCCATGCACATTCATCTGCTGCATACCTGGCATGAAGTGCACATCTCCCATAAAAACCAACATTTTCATTGTCTACACCTTCAACCTCACTTTGCAACAGGCCCTGCAGTCCATAAAGAAATTTTAAAGTGCATATAGAACCTCCAACAACAAAAAAACAGGCCAAAGCAGTTTTAAATGGAAACTGCTAAATTCATGGAAATTTGAATGGGAATACAACTAAATGGGAGAAAGAAAACGACCACTGGCAGGACCAAGCCCGCAATCCAAGCTGAGGATGGATTTTTGGGGTTCAGCTCGCCCATGGGATCACAACCCTAGCCAATTATATATAATGGGCAATAATTTTTAATGCATAAACCGAATAAAGTAGAGTACCTTCTGATGAGCACACCAAGGATGAAATTGAACAGAGCAGTTCGCAACCCTGCATTGTATGCATGAGCCACCAGGTCGATTACACATGGAGCAAACCTAGGAAAGAAATGATAAACATGGAAATGAATACATCAATTGATAATTTAAATGAATAGAATATGGTGGAAATTTTTGAATCCTACATATAGAGTTTGTTTTCTCAAATCTATATAAACTTGAATCATTATGAAAAAAAGATGCAGGTAAGCAAAGTGTATTCATATACCAAGGAACTTAACAAGCCCATTGGCTCATTTGATAACCATGTTATTAATTCAGTTTTTCCTTGTTTTTCTTAACAGAATTTGGATAATCACACCGTGAGATCATTAGCTATGGAATCTATACAGCAAGAAGCTGTTAAAAGATAAATGTCATTTCATATGCAAAGTGGGATGAAGTGCATAAAATAGATTCAGCAACGAACTGCGAAGTTCTAACTATAGTCCACTGATAATGGCATCACCATGGGCTCTATCTCAGGAGGTAATGATCTCACATTTTTACGAGCTTAAATTTCCCAGTTAGGAAAAATATGGTTAAAAGTGTGATTATCTGTACAATTTATCCTAACAATTGCAACTTTGGAACTGCAGGCTATTAAACATACATCCTACAAGTTCAATTTCAATGTTTACCGTGTTTGCTCTAGGGTGTGGAGCACCTGACACATCAAAAGCACTCATGGTATCAACATTTGGGCATCGTGTCCCAGGAGTCCAAAGGCCACAAACCATGTGAACCCACTGCTTAACAGTGGAATCAAGTACTCCAGCTGTAATGCTGTTATGTACCTTCAGATTACTAACACAAGACAAGGAATTCCGTAAATTATTCAATTGCTTCTGCATATCAATACTCCAAACAGATGGAGTGGATGACTCGATATTTTCAGGTCTTAAAACTGGATAAGAGTTATTTCCATGCACAAATCCCGAGGCGTGTAACTTGCTAAATTCATCCTGTAATGTTACGGCAGAAGAATCTGAATTCTTAGGCCTGCTTTCTGTTTCAAAGCTCCAAGCTTTCAAAAGGCTTTTCACTATTGCATGACTCCGAAGTGCCTGGGTCAAAGCCCCACCTCCATAACCACAAAGAACACAAACCTGGATTATAACAAATTAGATGGCATTAGAAAATCACATGTTACAACATAGAAGAACAATGCTGATAAACGCACAATAAGTAATAAAACTGGCTAGAGAAAATGGGGTGCGTAAGTACAAAACTCCATGACAAATATAATTTAACAGTTTATTTATTATAATGTCATTCACTAACAAACAATAGAGGGACTAAATCATTGTTCTTGGATACTCTCAACAGATGGTTGAAAGGGGAAAGTGGGGAAGAGCAAAATCTCATTTATCATTAACATAACATGTGAAAAATTGGGAAGCAACCCATGAAACGAGGAAGAAGTATAGAGTGCAGAAAAATGGCAAGGATAAGGAAAACTTTGGACAGAACAACGCACATAAAAGTGTAGCTGATAGTTAATTGAGAGTTTATCCAAGAACCATATTTCTTACAGTATATTTTGCACCAGTTCGGCAAGGTCTGCAATACCAGTGACCTTTAGGCACTCTGGAAATGCCATAGCAAGCCTGGTGTACCTACTTATCAAGAAACTCATCAGTGTGACAGAATAGTAAGGAGAAACACAGAAGAAATTGATCTGAAATAATTTAACAGCTACATACTTTGATTAAACATTGACCACACTCTAGTAAGCAATTAACTTCATCTTTATTTGAGCTTCCACAGACACAGCAGAATGAATCTGAAGCCGTAGCAGACAAGTGCTCTCGCTCTAGAATATTTCTGAAACACAACCAATTAACATAAAAAATTAAAGAGTTATAGTTTCTAAGTAATGTCCCAAATTAAATATTCACTAAAATCTGAAGCTGTATTAAATAGAAGAAAGGTTAGATTTTTTAACTCTGAATATTAATTTACTTGCTCACCTTTTGGCATTGACTTCGCCTGATTCATGTGTGCGACAATTAGAATCTTCAGAACTCTTTATAATTTTCCCATCTTTCATCTTTTGTCCACATTTCAAAATGTTCTTATGTGAAATCTTCACAGAACAGGAACTCATTCCTGAAAAAGAACAACATCAATGGAGTAAAAAAAACAGGAGATTTTGTTCACTGAAAGGAGCTCTCAAACATGGACTAAAATACAACTCTGGATTGAATACCAACAAACATGCATGCTCACAAGACACATGAGCTGGATTTCTACTCCAAGACAGCCATCGAAATTTCTGGTACGTGGCTTAATTTTCAGAGTACACTACTCCGTCTCCCTTCTAGTCTACTTATTCTTCCATTGAATAGATGGAAACGTATATTACTTGAACGTGATAAAGAAAAAAAAAATCAAAATTACCTTTCAAAGTAAGCTCGTTAAGGCTGCGTCTACGAATTTCCTTGAACTTTGGCTTTGACTGAGTGTGAGCACTACTGCCTAAAATACCACAACCTCCCTCAGTTTTGCTGTCTCCCTCTTTCAACACGAACAACTCATCAGCAAAATGCTTGTCCTGTCCAACAGATGCAGTCTCCCTCTCTTTGACAGAATTGTAAAAAATCATCTCGTCAAAACCTGAAGCATCATTGCCTCCACTTTCTTTCTTCAGATGGCAGGATCTGCATGCATTAGTCGAACCAAAGCTTGTCTTCTTCAACTCCCTTGCGGAAGTTATTGAAGGTTTTTTGTTTCTGGGAGGTGTGCATTTTTTCGCAGTTCCAAGTATCGTATCAAGAGAAACAATTTTGGCTGGTTTTGGTAGATCTCCAACCATTTCTCCATTAGATATCTCACCATACTTCCCACACACCACTGGCCTTGGCTTCCTGTAACAAACACTCGACTGTTGACTCGAAGACACCTTCAGATGACTCACTGGAGCACACCTCATAGTTTTTTCACCAACAGCACAAGTTGGCTCTAGTGTCTGAGACTGTGCGCAACCATCAGAAGTCCCGCTCTTTCTGAATTTCTTTCTGCCTGAAACCTCAATGATTTTACATGAAGAAGCATTATCATTTAATTCTTCCCCATCCTCATCCTCTCCATCCCTTCCATTATAAAGTTCTTGTAAATCTCTCTTACGAGAAAGTGGTTTGGACAGGGACGTTATAGACTTTCCATTGGAATTAGGTTTTATAGAGGATACACGAGAAGTGTAAGGCATTTCTAGGCCAGATGAAACAATGTGGGCATCTTTGGATAAACAGCGCTGATTGGCAGTTTCATCACACTCAGGATATTTATCCTGCACTGCATGACCAGCGGTGCCTCGTGATGCATCCAGCATCTCTGGTTTTGTTTCTCTCTTCCTCTTTGCAGTTTTAAAGCCCCTATCAGGTTCAGGAGGATGATTGGTTTTCTCAAGAACAGTAACCTCAGCCTGGATTTGATTTCGGCCTCTCTTCCATGTCAAGGAATCCATGAGCTTAACCTCATCAAGAAGACTTCGAGATGATTGATTGTTAATGACTTTTGAAGATCCATCTTTCCACAGTCTTGTCTTACAAGTAGAGCCACAGAAACCAGCACTTCTGTCACTTTCAACAGCATCGTCTGATGACCAGCATTTATCAATGCCTGATCCTTCATCAACTATAAGATGTTTCATGCAGCTAGCATTTTCAGTAACAGCCATTGAAGAATCCACTTTGTTAACCTCATTTGATGCCTGAGTAACAGCAGGGGTAGAACATCCAGAAGATATATTAGATATTTCTTGCTCTCTGAAGGAGTCAACCATGTGCACTGCTCCACTGGAACACTTAGCAGCTGTGTCTCCAAGATGACCTGATTCATGTTGTCGTCTGTCCAAGTTGCCAGCTGATTGGTCTACACGAGCCCCCTGGCAGACATTGTTTTTCTTGCTTGGCACATCTTTCCACTGAGAGGTGCAACTGATATTCTTAGGTGCTTGCCCCTTCAATTTTCCACAGTGATCTAAGGAAATAGTATTTTCACGTGGAATGATGTTATCTTTAGCAATTTGTGAAGCCATCAAAGCAGGGATTTTTCCACTAACACCTCGCATAGGTTCTCTGAAGGAATTAGGATGATTACCACCTCCACATTTCCCTCCTAAACATTTCGTATGCGCTGCACATCTGCAGTAAGTTTGAAAATATTGCTTTATCTGACAGCAGCTTTCAGGCTCATTTGAATCAGTGATGTTGTGTTCATTCCTGCCAAGTCTGACATTTGAATAAATAGTGCTATTAGTATCCTGGCATTAAATCAAAGATACCAGTGAAATCCGCACGGCAGATATAGAAAGGCCAGCAAGTTCACACAAAAAACTGAGTGAAGTCACAACTACTGAGCTATATGTGAAGTTCGAGCAGCAAGACAAAATTGATGACAGCTGAACTGATGTGAAAGAATGGGGGTAACGCATTTAGAGCAAGTTTTTTGGTCAATCACCAGACCCAACAATCACACCCTAGTAATGATCCTTACTACTACGATATCAAATATTTGATCCACTTTGTTAGTTGAAATGTTCACTAAACACTGACAACAAAAAAATTATTGATATTGCCAGCAAACTGTGGGAGAGTAATATCTGTGGATGAGGCTAAAACCCCAAAAAGACATTAAAAGTTGCAAGGAACAACCCCAAAAAGACATTAAAAGTTGCGAGGAACGTTCAAAATCTTGATATTCAAATGAATGGCAATCTCAAAGAACAAAATGGTTACTTCAACTTTAATCCCTACAACAAAAACATAAACTAACCTCAATGAGGGCTGTTCATTTTGAAGATGACCATGAGAAAGTTGACACTGCTTGTCATTTTCTTGACTATAAAATGGCCTTCCTTGTGTCAATGTTGAGAAATTGCACCAGTTGCTCAAACCTATATGAGCAGATAAGCTTTTTAGCATCAAGAGTCCCCATCATGGCAGAAAAACTTCAATGTTACAACAAGATTGAAGAATTAGAGGAAGATAATACAAACATGTTATATGAATACACACCAAAGTTTCACACTTGCCTGTCACATGAGCAAATTTAGCAACATCATCACCCATCTTAACAGTAGGAGTAGATTGGGTTGATTTCATGGGAACTTCTGAAACATTCTGTTTACTAATAAAAGTAGTCTCGTGTCGATTTAATCCAGATGCTGCCGGTTCAAACAGAGAATGCTGTAGTTTGACACATCTATCTTGTTCTGGGTTCTTTCCAAGGGGAGACATCTCATGTTGCTGCTTGGATAATTCCAATATCTGCCTAAATGCAAGCAATCTTAGATTATCATCAAGTAAATAAGGGCTTGCACTAATTCCATCTTGTTTCAACATGGCCGGAGCCAGCCCTGAACCCAATGGAACTGCTTGTGACGGAAAACTTTGCCCAGAACCCGTAGACGAACCCAAGGATCCAGGGAAGACACGATCAACAGTTCCAAAAGAAGGAACCTTATCAAGATAGTTAGACAAGCTCCCAGCATCAGATGCTTCCAGTGGTATGCTAGACAAGTGATTTGGAAAGTGATTCTTTTCATGCATCATGGGAAAAGCAGCACAAATGTTTCCATTTATGACTTCAGAAAAAGAGCTTGGATTTTTCTTCCAATTATGCATTTTAGACACCAAATTTGTTTCATCAAAAGAGTTACCAGTAAGACACCCCACGCCTTTACCCTTGTCTCTAGGTCTGGAGAAACCAAACTCAGGGTCAGTCCTTTGCCTTTCTAAACCATTTCCACCATTCAAGGGGACATTGCCTGGGTACTTGACAGCATGAGATTCGCTATGTAATGTTTCATGCACAATATGCTCAGTGCTATTGACAACATTACCAGTAGATCTGGAGTTACCCTCGAGTGAACTATTAAAGTGTTTAAATGGTAAAAACACTGTGCTCTTAGCCACCTGGCCTTTAAAATTTTCTATTTTGCCAACATTAATCGTATTCTTGATTGCACTGCGTCCATAGTTCAACTGGTCTTGTTCCCTTGCAGAATTTAACAGGCCAGCTACATGAGGAAGACCTTGTCTGGATTCCCCATCTCCCCCACAACTGGTCACTGTATAATTCAGTGAATAATAGTGAATCGATTACTAATCCATAATGGTAAAAATGATGTATGACAATAATGGACTAACACATACACTATAGATAACGAGTTAAGTAGAAAGATTGTTACAACACACCATAATGAATCATCTGCTCTCTGGTACTTGGCTTATGTGAATTCACAAGAGAGTTGCATGATGGTGGCCCAACTGCTGATAGAACTGGATTTCCTGAAGACCAATTCTGCTCATTTGGTTGCCCAAGCCTCAACTCTATGGTTGAAGAAGCAGCATCCTTGTCTATAATTACACAATGCTTTTCATCTTTAGCTCTGCTGACATCAGAACATCTAAAAAGAGTTCTTGCATTTTGCAGCGCAGAATTGGTGGTTGAAAAACTCCCACTCTTCACAATATTGTCAATATATGCAGATATGGACTGGCTACCATTCTCAGGTCCTTTGCCAACAAAAGTAGGCATGATTGTACACCTAGAGATAGTGCTATCTGTCACACCATGTGGTGTGTTATTCCCCACACCATGTAAATTGCTGAGCAAGGTGCCAGCCAACCCAAGAAAATTGTTACCACCTTGACCATTTCTCTTCTGTTTGTCTAAAACATCAAAAACTGGATTCTGGTTTAAGTTATTGTCTGTAAGGGGATTCTTTGGAAAAACAACACTGTTGATAGGCTGTCCAGACCTCACTAAACCTTCAGAAGACCCAACCAGATGATTGCAGTCAGAATGCTTGGACAGAGGAAGAGGCACACTGGATTGCACCAAACTAGCAGTCAAGGGTAATCCTTCAGGCCAGTCCCACCCACTCTGATCTTCTGGAACCCTGATCTAAAGCACCATAAAAACATCACCATCCAGTGTTCTCGTTGCTTCAAACACATGCCAATAAGAAATATCACCATCCAGTCTATGACAAACTACAACGTTAGAATAAACATTATGGTTGAAAGGCATCAATATAATGGGAAGCCAACCTGCACTTGTGTCCGTAATATATATATATATGGCAACATGAATTAAAGCAATTATGGAAACGTACAAGGGCAATTGCAAACGCATCTCATGACAACAATCTGCATCATGACACTAGAATCACGAAAGGCCAAACCATCTTTACATGCTGTTTTATCACCTACATTGATATCAAAAGGGTCCAAACCCCCCATAGATCACTTTTAATGGTACAACAGTTTTTTTCCCAAGCATGTTATTGTCCTTGAAATATTTAATAATCACTCCAGCAATACCAGGCCTATTCAGTCCATGACATTCACCTAGGCTTCTTTTCCATAACCAAGTTGTTGGCAGTCAGGCAAAAACATGAAATTTTTATTTTTTAAATCACTGATATTTTAAGAATTCATATTTCCACCAGTTGCATTATAAAAAAATCTTCTTTTGTGAAGAGGAATGAACTCGGTATCAACACTGAGCACATAAAGAGGAGTCCTCCTACAGAACTTGTAGACAAAGAAATTAGACACTCCTCAGAAAATGTTATTGATTTCATATCTACACTAACCATCAAAATTCTCATTTATGGTACTTGTGGCAAACTTGCAGTGTAGTATTGGTCTAATTGACTGGCAGATTTAAGATGATAAGTTCCAGAACAAATGCACTAACATAGTAGGTATAATGCAATCACAAGCCTAGTTTTCTATTCATACAAATTTAGCATTTCCCTGCATTTATACACAGCACATGTCCAGACAGATACAGGGACACAAGTGCGTGTAGACAATTTAAGCACAAAATCAATTCCTTACAAGAAACAATAATTAAAAGCAGCATAAACATCATACCCCAAATTTCTGGAAGTAGAGCTTACGCCACTGAGCAATGGACTCTCCATTCTCCATATGAACAGCAACTCCAGGGTTAACATTCCATAATCCTGAATGCTGTGTAATTAAAGCAGTTAGATCAAAGCAGGAATAAATGCCAAAAGCTATCAAATGTGGTTGACAAGACAGCAATACATAACATAATGTACAAAACATGAACGTGATACAAGGTTGAAAGAACATACCTCACAAAACTTGGATACAGACATGTGGAAGCAATGACATGAGCAAAGAATGCCTAGGAGTCCTGTACTGCTCAGAAGTAGCTCTCCACCTTTCAGGTTGATAGAAATTAGATTCCAGGTGAAAGCTTGCAACATAATATTAATCAACTAAAAACAAGGAGCAACATGTATCAAGCACTCACTTTTACCCAGACAAAATACACGAGGGTACTGGTTAGAAAGAGCAGATGAATTCTTAGAAACAGAAAGCTCTGGTTCTAATGCTAATTTTCCTGGCATTTGACAGTTTGTATCTGGGAGCTTTACAGCATTTGCAGGGTTAGTACTCCGCCATTCCCCTCTCAGAGAAGAGGAATCTTTTACCTTCTCATTATCAGAAACCTTATAATGGATGACTGCCTTAGCCAGGTCTGAACTATGCATAGCAAAGTTTGCACCCTGGAGACAATGTTGCAGAACAGAATTGGAAGTAGATGCACACTTGGATGAAACAACTGGATTTGCTGCATTTCTCTGGTTTTGATTGCTTAAATTTTCTGATGGTATCCTACTTGACATCAATGGAGCCCGACTTCCAAAAGCATTAAACAATGAACCAGTATCTTCAGAAGGAACTCTACTAGAGGCACTAAATTGTTTAGGATTTGGTAATTCATGGAAATCACACGGGGAAAATGATGCTGGGCCAGATAGGAGAGCCAGAAATGAATTACCAAGGTCACAATTGCCCGAATAAGAACTTAAATTGGGAATATTGGAAACCATGGAATCCGGCATCCTTCCACGCCCTTGTGATCTCAAATCATGTCCAGCATGAGGATAAAAATATTGACCTGAGTTAACCTCCAGCTGCATTTAACCAGAAGAGAAACGTTAAATAAGAATAACAACAATAATCAAAACCACACCTTCTAGCATACAGTAACTTGAATCAAAATTTCAAACAATAAAAAGATCACATCATTCACATGTAAATTCCTAGCAACCAACAGGGAAAAAAAAACATAAAAACAGAAACCCACTAATAATATTAACAAAAACAACAAGGTCACACAATTCACTGCTGTAGTCTAACTCTCCTTCTGAGATTTGAATGTTCATAGCATTCCAACATCTCTCACCCCAAAAAACCCTCTCCTCGTTCTCCCTCATTCTCCTTTTACACACTCAACCCTCTCATCACCAAACCTCAGCGGCCATTTGCCAACCTAAGCATATCACCTCCAACATTTCAAACAAATTCAAAATTCTCTTTCTCAGCACTAAGCAGTAGCAAATGTCAAATATATTTACAGTCTGGATCACAATTTCTTCGAGACAGAAAATAATTCACAAAATCAAATACAAAAAATTAAGATATAAAAAGAAAAATACTTCAAGAGTGCAGTGAAGGAACTAGCACACAAGCACGAAGAGCAGTGACAGAGAACTGTAACAAGCAAGAAATAATCAATGCGTGAAACCCTAGACTACATAAAGACTACAAAGCCCTCACGCAATACAAAAACCACACCTGATTTCGAGCTTCTTGAGGCGTTGTTGAAGAAGGAGTAGCCATTAAAGGCTGCTGCAGTGTAGCAGAGCTACATTTGACCTTCCATGAAGAGTCATCCATCTCTCAAAAGCCTAACTCTCCTTCCTCAAAACCATCAACAACGCCTCTCAACGGTAACTAATTACCAAAATGTCCTCTCAAACCTCCATCACAGGAAGTTTCTATCGATAGAATAACATCAAAATCAAGCTGAGAAAACCCTAGACTAGAGACGATTTTTCTTATTCTTTTTTTTTATTATTAGAAAAGTGAAGGAGCTGAAAAGAGAAAGGGGGAGTGAAGCTTTAGTTCAGAGGGACGGGGGGGCGGAGAGATGACCATGTCATCTGATGTGTAGTTATTATTTCAAGGCAGGGTTGACTGGACAGTTTGAGTAAATATGGGCTGTTGGATTTTGGGATTTGGAGTTGGATTTTCTGATGGGTGAGTTTGGACCGTTGATTGTGGATACAGCTGTGTTCTTTCACTCTTTGGTTTTTAAGGGTGTAAAGGGATAAGGAACTATGGTAAAGTGTATTTTAATCCTTTTATTTTATCCGATTGTTCGTTTCAGTTCGATTGAATTGAATTTCTCAATACCAAGATAACATTTTTTACATTGTTGTGATGTTGACTCCTTTTTGTTAAATAGTAGTTAACCATTGATTGAGTTGTTTATAATCAGTGTTAAAAATGTTTAAGATGAAATAATTAATTTAATTTAAAAAATTTCACAATATGTATTTTTGAATTATATCTTTTTATACATAAGATAAAGCTAGAAGCATGGACAAAACTTAATGAATTTTATATAAAAGAATAATTTCAAGAGATGAAATTATATTCAATTTTCAAATCGTTTATTTTATTTATCTATTTTTTTAAAATTTAATTTTTACAGGCTACAAAGGTTGTTTTTCAAAGTGTTTTTTTGCTTTGAAATGCATTAAAATAATATTTTTTTATTTTTAAAATTTTATTTTTTATATCAGCACATAAAAATAATCTAAAAATACAAAAATAAAATAACTTAAAGCTAAAAATTTTAAATGTTTTTCAAAAACACGATTAAACCACAATATCAAAGAACACCTTAAACATATACAAAAACGGTTTGGTTAGGTGCTATAATTCAGTAGCAAAGTGAAACACGCAGTAAACTGTAGGGATTAAGATGTACTTGGCGGATCACTCAATTAAATAACTGGAACACCTGGAAGAACTCTCACGAGGCTCCAAGATGGTCAGGGCATGCGAGCGCGAAAATTGGCGTGGGGCAAAAACGACAGGGATGAATGCGAGTAGGACACGTGTTGGGAGATTATTAGTGAGACAGTGACGGTAGGAAAGGGGTGGGCTCCACCTAAAGTTTGTGTTTGGATAATGGGAGGCATGGTTCTATTCCAAGTACGGTGAGGTTTATCCCCACAATTGAGGAGGAGGAACTATCCCCGTCCCGGATAGTGAATTGACCTTTATGATAGTCTGGGTCCTTTAGGATCAGTAGAAGCTCATCATTGAATAAAAGAAAAGAGGAGGAAGTTCGTGGTTAAAAGTAAATCGGGAGTAAATGCAAATATTTTAGTATATTCTAATATTCCATAAATCCCAAGGTTGTAAGAACTTTAATTAATTAATATAACCTCGGTCCAATATGGAATGCTCATGCTTGAATTGGTACGTATAAAGATTAATAAATCTTGATATTTTACGAGCCAATAATTATGAGATGGATTTTTTTTTATTGCATGGTAAATTTATTTTAAAATTTAATAAAGATATACAATATTTGAAAATGGTTTTTGGCTTGCTTTTTTACCCGGTTTGAGAGTTTGTTTGCTGTTATTTTTTAAAGTGTTTTTTATTAGGAAAATACATCAAAATAATATTTTTTTTATTTTTAAAAATTAAATTTTTAACAAAAAATTATTTTGATGATTGCAATAAAACAAATAAATTTTTTCAAAATATTTTCAAAACATAAAAATAAATATGATCAATTATTGAATGAATTCTAACTGGAATTTTTTACCCAATTTCACATTTACTCTTTTTTTATTATTATTTTAGGGCAAGGGCAAGGGCAAGGGCGTGGTATTTGTGCTTTGTGGCGGAAAGGATCACAGCACAGTTTTTTTTTCATCAATTGGGCATCGAGCATCTGACAATGATAGAATTAAACAGGGTGGGAATCCAAACCACTTGCAAAAGGTGTCCTAACTTTTACTTTTTAATATTTTAAAAAATTTTATTTAAAAAAAAATATTAAATTGATTTTTTAAAATATTTTTCTACATTGATATTAAAAATAAAAATAAAAATTTTAAAAAAATCATTTAGAAATTTTCATACAAAAGTTAGTTTCAAAAAGCATTTTATGTTTAGAAGTGTGGTTGCGGTTATTTTTAGAGTGTTTTTCAATTAGAAATGCATTAAAATAATTTTTTTTATTTTTTTAAATTATTTTTAATATTAGCGCATTAAAATAATCCAAAAACATCAAAAAATATTAATTTAAAATAAAAAATTTAAAATTTTTGAAAATAAAAGTTGGGTTGCATTCTCAAAGAGTCCTAAGTACCATTATGAGTTATTTAACATTGTTATAGCTGTTACTTTTTAAATTGTTTTTTAATTTAAAATGTATTAATATAATATTTTTATTTTAAAAAAAATTAACACGTGAAAATAATTTTTTAAAAAATAAAAAATCAATTTAAAACAAAAATATTTTTTTGAAATGCACGGAAACGAGGCTTAAACAAACACACCAAAAGAGGGCCAAATTTTGATAATTCAAGATCTTCTCCCCTTCCACCAATTTATAACTTGTGTTTACATTTAAATCAGGCTTGATCTTCGAAGAAAATAAAGGAATTACGAGTGTTACATTCATCTTATTATTACGAAATTATTTGCGATACAAAAAAAAAAAGGAAAAAAGAACACACGCACGCACAATCAACGGGAGACCTCAGGGAGCATTCATACCAGCCAACTCGAGCAACAAAATCACAAGCTCACCATGTCTCAGTACACATTAGAGTGGCTAGATCAGTCTGTCAATGTGCCCATCCATGCCGGTGGTAGCATTCCAGTCTGGTCTTGAACAGTCTTAAACAAAGGTGGTAACATCTTATAAACCCCAGCAACTTCCTTCATTGAATTGCCTCCCCCAGCTCCATCGTTAGCCTCGCCACTGTTTCCATTAGTCCAGATGCTGATTTTAGGCTGCAACCCATGAACTGCATCCGCGTTAATCCTAGCAATCTCTTGAAACATTCCGCTGTTGATCATTAAGTAATCTCTTAATGCTGCATAATTGCCACCTAACGCGTCTAAAAGGGTGCGTATATAGACTCCTTGTGCTTGTGCAAGTGCAACGAGTCCTTCAGCTTCCTTTTGCTTTGCATATAGCTCCCCATCAGCAACTTGTTGGCGAGCATAAAATGTTGCATCTGCTGTTGCTTTTTGTGCATCAGCATCTTTCTGCTTTTCATAGAGAATTGCTTCTGCTGCTTTCTGCTTCGTATACAGCTCCCAGTTTGCTTCTTGAACCTGTTAAGTAAAACAAATTGGATTAGGAACCGGAGATGGTAATTTAGAATGATCAGTTGCTGAGTTTAATATATATATATATATAAGTTTAAATTGATTTAGTTACAAGCTAGCTTTTGAGAAATTATATGGTAACAAATAGTATATTAATCACCTTGGTTTCGTACTCCACGCTAGCCTGGCTCAGAAACTCAGCCTTGAGCTTCTCAGTTCTGGTCAATGCATTCATTCTCTCCACCTCCCTTTGCAACTCAGCCTCCCTCAGGGACACGGCCTTTGTTGCTTCCACCTCTGCCACCTGCGCTTCTTTGGACCAACCAGCCTTCTTCTTTGCCAAATCAGCATTGGCCTCTGCCACCTCTGCTTCTCTATGGTTCTCATAAATCTTAACCTCAGTCTTCACCTTTATCTCCTCCTTCTTCCCATCTCCTTGCCTTTGCGTCGCAATAATCTTCGTTTCAGCATCGATTCTCGCCGCATTTTGCAGAGTTTGACCCTCCCTTTGCTTTGATCCTACCTCTCCCTTCATTTTCGCTTCTGCTACATCAACTCTGGCTTGATTTGCAGCCTCCATTTGAGTCTTTTGACCCAAGTAAGAGAAGTACTCGTGCCCAGGAACATCGACAAGTTGTTTAACATTAGCATTATATATTAACAATCCAAACTGATTAAGTTCAAGCTGGACTTTCTCAAAAACTTCCTGTTTAAACTCTTTAGTTCCTTTGAAAACCTCTTCCATGGTCATGGAAGCAGCAAGTACTCTGGTTTCACCCTCAATGATACCCTGAACAAGCTCTTTAACATGGTTAGAGAGCTTGTCATGTCGAGAGATGAGCTTTGCATATTTAAAGAGGCTTTGTTCGTCGTCCACACGAGGGCCAATAGTGAAGACAGCAGGAAGAACAAAAGGGAGCTTCTCTGCACTCATGGCTTGGACTTCGAAGGTGTAGTTGACCGGTGAAACATCGAAGACAGTACATGACTGGCCGGGAAGGATCCATCCCTTTTTGGCTAGCTTAATATCAGAGATACCAACCCCGGTTATCACCAAAAACTCGGACGGACTAGCAACTTTATACATGGTTGTTAAGTGTATGAACTTGAAAAAGTAAGCACAGAAGTAGGCAAACAATCAGGGAAGGAAAGGGGTGAAAAGAGAATGTTGTGATGAACTTCAGAAAGATGAATATATACAGGTGAATAATATCATATGATCAGTGGAGAAAGAATATCCTTGAGAAATATTTTTCCAACACAACGAATATTATTGACATTAACATGGAATTTACAAAGCGGTTTCCATAGTTTTGCCAGGCATCAAGCCATGAACTTCTCATCAGTTGTTATCATTGTTTGAATACTATTGTATATATTTTCTGATTGGTGTCTGATTCCACGTAGTTGCACATCATTTTCATCATCTTGTTTTTCTTCTTGTTGACTTCTAGCCAGCCTGCAACGAAGGGTACGCTTTGTCTGCACAGTAGATCACAAAACAAGAGATTGAACCTAAGAGCTTACTTGGGAAAAACACAACTGATATTGTTGTTAATCGGTCCATGTCTTGTCGTCAATGCGATATGGATCTGGTTTAAATATTTAAAAAAATAACTATTATTTATTTATATATATATATATAAAAATATAACTTATAAAAAAAATAAGTTTTTATTTGTTAAAATAGTATAGTTCTTTTTTTTTATATTGATTCTATAATTAATCTACAAATAAAATTAATCCAAAAATAAATTCTTATATCACAAATAAATTTCCTTTAAAATCTACAGTTATGCTGACCAAGTCTATCTTGAGAGTTTTGTGAAAACCAATAATAAACGATGCATGATGGAAGAAAAAACAATTATATATAAAAAAGTTTTTATTTGTTAAAATAATATAGTTCTTTCTTTTTCTTTTTCCATCTTAATTCTTTATATTAATTTGATAAAATTTATACTTTAAATATTTTTTGAATTGTCCTACTGAAACAATTGATCTAGAAATAAGAAAATAAATTATTCTATCACAAATAAATTTTCTGTAAAATCTACAGTTCATGAGAAAACCAATAATAAATGATGCATGGTGGGGAAAAAAAATTATAATGATTGGGGTTACATCAAAGAAATAGTCCGTGGGATTTGATTCCAGGTGTATCGAGGATAAAATAGAATCGTTTCCAGGACAAACGCGCTCTAGAGGGGCCCACACGGTAGAGATACATTTATTTCTTCATGAATTCCACTTGTACTTTGGCCATGTTCTTCCTTTTCTTCTCTTGTCATCTCACACTGTCAATCCATTTAAAGAACCAGCCTATATTATATCAACCTGTGTTTGATAGCGTTTGCCAGTTCACCGGACATTACTTTTAAAAAATTATATATTAAAATAATATATATTTTTTAAATTTTATTTTTGATATTAATATATTAAAAAGTAATAACTTGAAAATATTAAAAAATAATAACTTAAAAAGAATAGAATAAATAAATAAATCATCTATAAATCATAGTTGTCATTTATCTCTCAAATATACTATATGGTCTTTATTTTTTAAAAAAATTCAAATCTTTGAGTTTTAATCGTTGTTTTTTAGTTTTTTTTGTTGTTAATGTTTTATTTTAATTCTTAATTTAGATATATAAGGTATTTCAAACTGGTCTTTTTATTTTTAATTTTTTAATTTTTTTCTTTACTTCTTTTATTAAAGTTTTTATGACTTGCAATTTGATTCTTCAAATTAAATTTATGATTTTTATTTTTTAATGATAATATTGATTTCAATTTATCTATTTTCTTTTGATTTTTTATTAAAATTTTAATAGTTTTCAACTCTATATTTCAAATCAAGTTAGATATTTTTATTTTTTTAATAATAATAGTAGTAGTGATGATGACATAGTGATAATAATAATAATAATAATATCAACATCAACAATAATAATAAGGATAATAATTGTTGTGTTAGTTGTTAAAATAGTAAAGTTTGATTTATTTTGTTTTTAAAAATATTTAAATTATTTTTTTATCGTGAAAAGGAAAAGATAAAATGACAGGACACAATTGTCAAAGCCTTTGTTGAAATGATCAATCAATCACACCAAAAAAAAAATGATTTTAAAGATAAAATGACAAGACATAATTGTCAAAGCCTTTGTTGAAATGATCAATCAGACACACGAAAAAAATGATTTCATCCCTGTCAGCGAGGATTGTGATTTTGTCTGAGAAAGGAAAAATGACCGTTTTACTATTGTAATTCAAAGTAATCTATCTCTTAGGCTACAATAATTGACTTATGGCTTTTAGTGTTTTTTTTTTTATAAAAAAAAAATTTAAAGCTACAGGCAACACACCCTTTCTCGAAGCCCTAATCAAAGAAAGCAATACAAGTAGTTTGATCGAGTCTTTGAAGCCCTAAAATATTATCTGGATCATGCCTAAAAAGCTGGAAGCCTAGCCTACCAGCCCAAATAAGGCCCATCATGAAACAAACCGAACAGGCCCATAATTTAAACGAGTAGAAGCGATGACAGAAAGCAACCACAAGACTAGAGAATGCCATATCAAAAACACCTCGGTGGTGACTAAAGTTTTTCAAGAGAAATCATTCCTCCAATGGGCAGAAGCCACGCAAATAAATCCACGCCACGTATCCACATGGTTTAATATTTCTTCTCAGAAGGGCTGGAGCTTAGCTGATCTTAGCTAACCATTTTATTTACAAGGAGACTCCATCAATGATTGATACCATTCAAGAATGAATGATCGCTGCTCAAAAACTTATTTGTGAAGGATATTTCATGATTAAAGAGAGCAGAACGAAGAAGAGTCGTGCAACCTTGTAAGAATAGTCAGCGTAGCACCGGATTTTACTCACTCACCTGAACCTATAAAATACGTTTTCCAGATAATAGAGTTTCATGAATCCAAAAAAAAAAAATTAGAAGAATAAGCAACCAATGCAAAAAATGGGACAAACTAACTTGGTTAAAAGCCCAAATCATTGGGTTGGAAAGTCATCCTCAATACAGTGTTTTTTTATTAAAAAAAAATCAAATAACATTATATATATATATATATATATATATATTTAAAAAATTAAATTAATACTTTAAACAAAAATTTAAAAAAAAATCTCTTGAATAGATTCATCTGAACTTGACAAGATAAACCAGATTATAAACTAACCAGCCAAGTTATCAAAGTCTAACCAAATTAATCATGAGAGGTATAGCTCAATTAGTCAGGTCCTGAATTTATTCTTTAGAGATCACCGGTTCAAGTCCCACAAATCTCAAAACCACTGTAGGCTTACATAGTCATTAATTTCAAGACTCATGAGATTAGTCGAGGTAGACACAAGCTGACCCAAACACCCACATTAATAAAAAAAATTTTAACCGAATCAATGTGTAAATCAGTTCAAATTGGCTGAGTTCCATGACAGCAAGTCATTAGACTAGTCAGGTTTAATGACTAAACTTTCCAAAATTGAAAAGGATTGCCAGAACATGGGAAACTTTTAAGGGGAAACTGAAATTCTTTACAAAACAAAATCGACTACAAAAGATCATACATAAGCCAGCGGGAACACATTCACATAATTACATCAAAAATCAACATCTGGTTGTTAAGCACTCTCAACCGCCTCTCTTAAACGAGGGAACCGATGTGCCCACCGTGAAAATCCTGCAAAAAAGGTTCAACATATGAAATCTGAAATTTAACTACGAACAACTTCAGAAAAATGAAATCTGCAACGAGTTAAAGGTAGGAAGGCATAACAAGAAAAAGGTTGAAACTATCTGAGCTTTCAAGTTTCAAAGACAGACCTGAAGTAACAATCTCGAGAAGATCTGTCTCTTCTCTAACCATATCAGACATACCCTGAATCAATTGACAAACTTGTAGGTTAGTCTCATCAAGCAGTGATATAGTGAAAGGTGTTACTTCTAGGAGTGGAGCAGGTGGTGGCCAAGGCCATCTGAACACTGATATAATGAAAGGTGTTTCTTCTAGGAAGGAAAATGTGAGCCTAATCAAGCCCTTCAAGAAGCATTCAAAATACACTGTAACGCTTTTAAACATCAATTTTACCTGCTTACAAGAAGCCAAACTTCTTGCAATGATTTTATATAGATTATGGAGGGAGCTGTTGTCGAAGTTGGGATGGTTTAGAAGAGTCTCCTCTGATGTATAATCAAATATCAGAGAACAAATGCTTGAAGCCATGATAATAACAGAAAGGTCATTTGCATTCCCTGAACAATCAAGATCAGAACCTCTAGTCAAGGATTAATGACGCATTAAGATCATAATACTTGTGAAAGAGAGAACATCAAAGGATATATGACACCCCCTCCCAAGTCATCTACATGCACACAGGCATGCATGCAAACACGTGAAAGAAAGAAATTCTGACTTTTATTAAATATAAGAAGATGACAATTTCTAATCAAAGCTTTATTATTTACCTGCCCAATATCCTATGGCCTTCAAAAGATCAATGAAGGTTGATTCATCCATTCGAAATCGCATTTGTTCTTTCTATTAATGAAAAAAACATAAGGTCAGAAAAAAGTTGCCAATAATGCATAACAACAATAAAAAAATCAGGTTGCTATAAAGATAGCACTACCTTCAACAGCAAATTCAATACTGTATCACATGCCAAGAAGGTGCAGCCATCATCAACAACCATGTTGCCATGTGGTCCAATCAACTTTACAAGGCATTCTGCAACCTGAAAAACAAACCAATAATGTTATTTTTGAACTTACAACTCTTTTTCCACGAGAAAAAGAAATTGTCTTCTGGTGAAATGTTATGGTTGAATCATGGTAGGCAGCTTGAAGCCTGTTACGAATGACTATTCAACCCGCATAAAATGTTATTCGCTTAAGAGAGGGGCAAAAGGCCAAACTCAAGCTTTTATATATATATTTATATATATATATATATATATATATATATATATAATACAGCACAGATTGGACCAGTTTTGCCAAGGACTAGCCACTAAAGGAACTGCCACCCTCACTTGCTGCCCTCTATCACCTTTGTCCCGGCACTGACTTTGTTTTAAAGTGGAAAGTAGGACGAGAAAAAAACTCCAAGCAAATGCAAAAGGGTTTTTGCGTGTTGTGCCATTGCTTGTTCCCTTGACCATACATCCAAGAATGGAAAGACAATGGGATAAGACTACAGGAAGAAAATCTTGTAATAAGCTTATTTCCAAAAACAAATCATCAACTCAGGGAATGCTGCTGTACTGGACTGGATGGTGCATGCAACTGAATGGAGAAGGGGTAGAAAATATTACAAGTTCATAAAATGGTTTAGAATGGAGTAGGGAATACATTACATTGCTCAATGATACATGTCCACAAAATCATACCCTCCAATGGTCTTTATATAAGGAACCAAGAACAAATTATTAATGGAAGAAAGAGCAGCTACATTAATCAATGTCATTATGTGTTCCACCAAAAAGTTGACCAAGAAAATACATTTAGCTGAAAACTAGACCAACTTACAGCTTTGTAACCTCCAGAAGAAATCAAAGCTTCACACCCTTCAATATCCATTGTAATTTGACACATCATTGGAAGTAGAAAAGATATAGAGTGAAAAGGGCTGTCATTCAAAATAAAGTGGGCAAAGTTATTATCAGAGTACAATATTGAGAAAGTAACCTCACAGCCTACTGCAAAAATATATTCACAAACCTTTGTTCATCTTCACCTTCAATTGTCAGCATATAGTCCAAAAGCTCTCTAACTTTCTCTTTGCATGCATTGGGTGTTTCTGCAAGATAGCTATAACAAACAAAAACATTAGTCCACATATAGCATAAAAACAGCTCCTTTAGTAAATGCACTAGCAGAATTTGTTATCAGAAAATAGGTACTGAACATCATGTATTAAGAAAACCTGTCCACGAGTATTTACCATCCATATAATTGAATGATAAATTGGAGTTGTGATTGGAGACAAGGCAGTACCGCCTAGCTCAGGAACTATCTCACATTCAATATTCATTGAAAACAATGTGTGTTGACACCACTAGGACGGTTGAGGGTTATTTTAACATGGATATTATTAGTTCACCTGTTCATGATATCAGTGTAGCAGGACACTAATTAAAGCATAAAAAATGGTAGCAATCATTTCTTACTGTTGCCTTTTATTCTTTACACCACCAATTGCAACAAAACTAACATTGTCCATGTTTCTGATGCCAGAAAGTTAGTGGCATACAACATACCTCCCAACTACCCGTACAGATGCAAGAAGATCATTTCCTTTCTTTTGCCCATGCTCCTGAAGAATAACAATTGTTAAAGCAAGGATAGGATGAAGATGACAGGTTTTAAGAACCAAAAAAATCATTACCTTGGCATCTTGTAGATACTCTAGAACTACAGTAATTGTCTCGTTAAGCCCATTGATCACCTTTATTAAAGTTCTTTCACCAATAATACTCCCTGGACAAAGTTATAGCAAGAAGATTAAATTCCACATGAACAAAAAGCACATGGTGAAAATATGACTTTTGGAATAAGATGACCGACAAAAGCTAATGTGAGTTTAGGAATGGGAATATGAGAGTGTCATCACATAAGCATACATGCTGTTCAAAAATAATGTACTCAACGCAAAAATAGCATCCATCAATGAGAAGTTGATGCAAAATTCACTTGTATTTGTTATGATTTCCCAACCCGCTAAGCATATGCCAAATATACTTGATATTTGCAAATTCTTCACGTCAATTAGAGCATTATAACCCACATGATAGCATATTAACTTTTGTTTACCTTCAACTTCATCCATGGTTGACGTCAATTTGATTACCCTCTCGACCAAGGAAAAGGCAATAGCCACATTTCTTTGCTTTAAGAGAATAGTTTCAACAGTTGTTGACGTATCCTTGGAAGCTTCATATTTCAAATAGGCCAGATCATTCAGCAAAACAGCAACTTCAACCCTTGCAGACTCCAAGACAAGCAGAAAACACCTGAAAACAAAATTGCTGAAGTATTATGGCATATTCCATAACAAATTACTTGTAAAAGAAGCAATGAAATTTAAACATAACATACCGGTCAACTGGTATGGAGTCCGGTAAATCAGGTAAGTTTGGCTGCCCAAGCAGCCAGCCTTCCCCCATTATAGATATCACAGATTCAGCCAAAATAAGGGCATGAAGCTTTTCAGCAGGTTCTGCACATTAAATGGCACAAGTGAATCTATAATCTAAAATGAAATTGCATGCTCTAAGCATATTGAATAAAAAAAATGAATTCAATTTTTCATTACGCTCACTCATCAATCAACGATCATGAGATAAAAGGGGGAAATGGCCCATTTAACTTGAGCAGAGTTCATACAATATCTAGATCCTATCCAAACTATAGAGTATCACTGTAAAGAGGGTATTATGCACAATTCCTTTATGAAAGATTGAAAGCAGAGTGGTTATAAGCTTAGCAATGATTATTTTAATTTCCAATCCCATCTCAAATGCTCAAAGATGTTCCCAAAAACTCCATGACAAGTTTAAAGGCGTTCCCTAGCAATTTGTCACTGATGCCAAACCCACCCATGCATCAGGTGATTATTTAAAATACAATCATAGATTCAGGTATACCATTTCTAGTCCAAAGAGAAAAGGGAGAATCAAAGGGAAACAAAAATGTCAATGTTAGAGATCCCTCACAAAAAGTTAGCAGATGAAATAAATCCCATTCCAAAAAACATGCCAAGCTGGTTAAAGGAAAAGGTCACTCAAAGAGAAAGCTATGCCCCTTCACATTTGTCCAACACAGATAAGTTTCCAAGTCACCAAGAATGTAAGATAGTTGGTAATTTAAAAGAGAAATCATGTAAAAGGAGAACAAGTACTGTACCTACACGATTCTGTAAAATAGCCACAATCCCAGCACGCATATAATCTGGCCATTTGTTGCCAGCCATTGCACACAATGCATCACAAAGTGGTTTCTGAAACAGCAAGAAAATGACACAAACAGCTTTAGAATTGGAATAAGGAACTATCAACCCCCCCCCCCCCAACTTTATCCAAAACCAGCCAAACACCAAAACAGAAAATCTCAATGCGTGTTGGTGATTGAATATGATTGAGTTGCAAATATCAACAGCAGACATTAGTTATTTCAATTCCAGAGTGCACTAATCAAACCAAGAATTTTCCAAAGTTTCTATAAGACAAAAGGAAATTTGGACCTTCAAAGAACAAATAATGCAGAAACAAGGGACCAACAGACAAAACAATGAAGTAAGACCCCATCTATGATATGAACTCCGAACTGCCAATTACCACTGCCATCAACATTCTGCCATTCAATCTTTAGTTCTAAAAAATATTTGCTAATCCTATTTTGATAAGGATTTCTAAGAGTCACATAAATTTGAATGCCAAGACAGATTATTGAGAGTTGTTTGCATGTTGAGTTTGGCCATTCAATCTAGGCTCTAGTTTCCTCTACTAATCTGTTCCCCATCCAAGCATGTAAAATTAGCTGCATTTGTAACTATCTAGTATCAATTATACAGTTTGGCTAAATGACTCCTTCCTGAAACAGTAACAACTACGAAACATAATAACTTACTGAATACTTTGATGAGAAGATCTCGGATAGTAGATGAAGTGCTTCAAATTTAAGAGAATTGTGCAACAAAGCAAATTGTCTTGCTACTGTGGCCACCTGCAAGAGAAAGGCAAACAATCTTTACACAATTGAATCCAAAACAAAATAGCTGGAGGTTAAGGTCCAGTCTTCAAAGACTAAGAAAATTTAGCAGATAAAGAGCTTAAAGTTATGAAAAGGATATACCAGATGCCAATATTAGCCTTTAGCTTACCATCATTGATAGCTCTGACACATAGGTATTGGTAACAACATCCTGAGACAACCTGCTTAGTATAGACTGTACAATTTTCATCGCCAGCTCCATCATATGAGAGCCTGCAGGATTTTGCATGACTCATTCAGAATAAAAATTTTTGGAAGAAAATCCTCTATTTCACATGAAAAAATACCTCTACTTTCATTAGAATAGAAGCTAAGATGCTATAACAATTTAAACCGAGGAACGGCAGTTTACCCACATAACCATGTTGCAGCTAAAAGAATCACATAAATTTTTTTCATTCAAAATTAACAAGTACAATATCTCAAAGGCTTGCCAATGAAAGACATTAAAGAATAACATTAATTACCATCAGGCAAAGAACTCATCTGCGAAGCTAGCACTTTCATGCCTCCAGATTCATAAAATGCTGTGGCTCCATCTTCATATGAAGTTGTTACCAGATATAAAAATTCATAGCACTCTTCAAGAACAGGTGAACCTGATCTGTGATTCGAAAAACAAACACTCAGTCAGCAACCTAAAATAATCAAAATAGCAAAATTAGTGATAATCAAGGCAACCGAAAAAACAAAATCCTGGGCAATATTTCATGAGAGGCCATTATAAGATAAGTAGTTTGTGAGAATGTAGAACAAATCATTAGCAAAATCAGGAAATGGGACAGATTTTCCAGCACTGCTTCCAATTAAGTTAAGGAAATGAAGCTTACACTTCCGGCATTATTTCCAAAATCAAAGGAATCTTCGAAACCATTTCTTTCGATGCAGCAATATCCGGCACGCGACAGAATGCAGCCAGAACTGTAACTGATAACTGCAGATACATATCCCTATTATCTCCTCCACTAACACTTCCTTTACCCATACCTAACCAAGTAAATAAAAAAATAAAAAAAACATACAAATTAAAAACTCCTCAATTAACACTTTTAATTTCAGCATAATAAAGATAAAAACCAGTAATTAAATTATTAAAAAAGACGAAGAAGAAGCGTTACCGGTTCTTAAGAGTCGGTCGAGAAAGTGAACACCGACTGCGTTGTAAACTTTTCGGAGAGAAACGAGGTCGTCTCCATTACAAAATTTGGTAACTAGGAGTAGACCGGCAAGGCGTTGCTCATCTCTTTCACCTTTCAATAGCTTCAAGCAATCGTCCAAAGACGGGGTTTGTTGCCGCTGTTGTTCCTGCGAGAAGAGAAGAGTTAGAGTCTTAGAGGCTCGGAAATTTTGCAAGATTTTGTGCGTGAGGGAGATTTTTACCATGAGGTAGTCGGAAGTTTTTAGATTGATTAGCTGCTTGACTTGAGGAGTCGCGCTGCTCAAATGCTTAGAAAGAGGCCTTAAAAATGAAAGCAGGAATGAGAGTTGGTCGGAGGCTTCTTTCTGGTCCTTGCTCCATACTAGCAGACTCTCTAAAGCTTTGAATAAAATTACGAGTTCACTGCGGGAACACTCCTCAGACCCTTTTCAGTAACACAAAATAATTTTCCTTTTTTTCTCTCTCCAAATTTTCTTCTCCAATAAAAAAACAGAAAATATGTTATTTTAAAAAAAAATTCAAAACATTTTTTCAGCCTAGAAAATTTTAAAAATACGTCCATGTTATACTCTTTTCCATTTCGAGAAAAATAAGAAAATAAAAATTGTGCTAAATCTAAACCTGTTTATTATTATTATGATATTCTTAACATTTTAACGTACACAAGTATTTATTATTATTATTATTTATTATTAATTTCAGAGAAAATATTTTGAGATACAGAAATAAACATAATAATATAATATTTTTATGAATATATTAATAATAAAGTTTTACACAAAGAACAATATTAATTAAATTAAGTTACAAAAAAATCTTAATGATTATTATACGTATTCCACAATTGATCTGTAATGATTTGTTTACCCAAACTTATTTGTTGCGGTTAAAACACATCTACTTGAATGCTTTTATGAATCAAAGATAATCATTTTCAGTTCAGATTGATTTATATAAAAAAAATTAAATTAAAATTTATTTTTTAAAAAAATTTAAATTAAACCGAATCCGGTTCAAACCAACCTATTTCGGTTCAGTTTGGTTTAGTTTTTAGGATAAAAACCGGTTTAAACCGGTTTGGCTCGGTTTTTCCCAATTTGATTTTTTCAAAATTTTTATCGGTTTTTTCACAGTTTGGTTTTTTTTATTATTTTTTTTTGTTTTCTCAATTTATTTAGTTTTTTAGTTTTTTTCTCACCTATATCTTGAACCATAATAGTATCGTTTTCGTTTAGAAATTCTATTCTTTCTCTATCATATTATCTAAATAAACAATCTACTCTATCTTTTATTAGAATAAAATTATGTAAAATGCAACAATAAGTTGAAATTAATTTTATATTTGTAGTAGATAAGTTGAAATAACATTTAAAATGTTACATCCACACCAAAACATACATTAAAAAGTTCATATTCTTCATTAAAATGATACCATTATTATGATATTATGATATGAAGTTAAAAAACCATGAATATTAGAATAGCTAGCATCTAATTGTTGGTTTCCAAATATTATATATAAAGTAAAAACTATAAAATAAAATTACTCGAGAATCCTAATATTTTATTAAATAAATTTAGAATTGTTTAGAAATTTATTACTTGAATATTTTATTTTTAATTTTAAATAATTTTATCTTCTCTACCATATTATATGTTCATTCTTTTACTTACAAGATTATTTTACGGGTAGTATTCAAAACATGAAGTGAGTGATTTACCATTGGCAAGTAAGAGATAAGAAGAAGTCGGGCACGCCATTGATTTCTTCTCTTCCTTTTGATGAAGAACAACTAGCAGCTTCTCAACTGCTCTCTCTTTTGTGTAGAATGAAACGGCAGGGAAAGCAGTGCGTGTATATAGGACATGCCCGGTATTAGTTGAAAAGTATAAGGATAGTTTTGTTAAAAAAATAAAAAGAATCATTAAACAGTAAACGAGAGGAGAAGCGTGTTTTCTAAAGTGTGTGTTCTCTAGAAAGAATCATTAAAATAATTTTATTTTAGAGTTATTTTGATATTTTAATAACAAAAAATCATTTAAAAAAAATATATTATTTTAATATAATTTCAAGCAATAATTCATTTATAAAATAACAAATGCATCATCCCAAGATTCCGTCTAAAATTTCATATCTTTATTGAATTTTGATTTTCCGATTCTTTTTACTGAATTTTATTTAAATACTGTATATTCTGTAATTTTGAGCCCCGTTTGTCTGAATTGAATTTCAAGTTGAATTTCATTTATTTTTTTTTTAATTGTTTTTTGATGTATTTGTTTTTTACGGCGAAGGTTGCGGAGTCTCTTGGCTAGGGGAAACAGTACTTGGACGGCGACCAGTACCGACAGATAATTCAGTTGAAGCGTGACCAGCTGAAAGGTAACTATTATTATGCAGATATTGGCAGTGAAAGGTTTACGCGCTGCCTGGTAAATAATTTTATTTACCGTGGGTGAGCTGTAAGAAACCTCATTGTTGAAAGCAAGAAAATCACTCCAGTGCGATCACTTGTTTGAGGAGGTAACTTCCAGCTGGTGGTTGAAAAGAATATTTTGTTTGGTCAAGTTAGCCGACGACGACAAAAATTCATTGCAGACCGACTGACTCTTTGAAATTACGTCATAATTTTATTTGAAAGGAAGGATAGAGTATATCTATTATTCACAGAATATGACATAAAAGAATTAGAATTTCTAAGTGAGGACAGTACTAGTATGGTGTAAGAAGACAATTAAGTGATAGTCGTTAATTTCAGAATTCATGAAATTAGTTGAGGTATATGCTAATTGACCCGGACAATTAGATAGATGTTACTATATATTTCAATTCAATGCGGGTCAAATTAATTTTTTCTAAACTTAAAAAAAATGTTAAGTGTGAAGATTTTTTTGATAATATTATTAAATTCAATTAGATAGATTGATCTTCAAACTTATTAACCTGACTTCTTGCATACTCGAGTTTCAAATTAAACCACGTGGGAGTTGATAAAAAGTGAATTATTCAATTTAATGGTTGACAGATCCAAACCACTTAGATCAGGCATGATTGTCATATCCAAGACGTTTGAGTCTAGTAAACACACCAGATGCAAACTGCTTTTTTGAGGTTAAAAATGTTATTTTACTGTACATAAAATTAGAAAAAAACTGAAATAACCTTGTCTAGTAGCCTATCCTTTTTTGATACTGGAGGTAAAGAAATATTTTTACTATTACAAATATTATTAAAAGCCAAGAAAATCCTTGGTTAGCAATTCTAAATTTTGTTAACTTTGGGGGTAAAATGGTATTTTAATTGTGTTAAAAATTAAAAAAAAACGCATATATTCCAAAACAATTTTCCAATGACCACTTAGCCAAATGAAAAGACCCAAATATCTCTAAACTGAAAGCTTAAATTTAAGTCATTAAAGGGTAAGGTTCGGTAACCATGTCAAACCCAAGGTGCTCGGGCCTGATAAATCATGTCAGACCCAGGTAGACAACAAACAAAGATGACAATTGTGCATTTTAGTTGTTAGGAAAAAGAAAAAACACAAACAATTGATCTCTAACAACAATTCAATTATTATATATCTACACGCAGCGCACCAAGTAAAAAAAAACACGGTTGCATATCTAATTAAATAATGAATAACCAGATTTGACACCTGAAAATCATGTTGAGATTAAACCGGTTTTCTATGATATTTTTTACATTTTAACATGCACAAATATTTTTTATCATTATTTTAAGATAAATTTTTCACCCAATTAAATTAAATGAAATACAAAAATAAACATAATAATATAATATTTTCATTGTTAGAGTGTACTAATAATAAATTTTTACACTCATGAACAATATTAATAAAGATACAATAAATTCTTAATGATTTTTATAATCATTACATGATAGATCTGCAGGCTTCCCTAACCAAGCTAGTTTGGTGTTATTTGGATATATTTACTTGAATATCTTTTAACACCATGTTAATAGTTTTTTAATATCGAAGATATATTTCAATCCTTTTCTATTATATTATATAGATAATTAAAGTGTTTTCGACATCAATATAACAAAATGTTGTTGCTATGTTAGTATGTTGTTTTATTTTAAAAAATAATGATTGTTTTTTGAAGTATTTTTTATTTGAAAATATATTAAAATAATATCTTTTTTTTATTTTTAAAAAAATTATTTTTACACCATCATAATAAAAACAATTCAAAAATATAAATTAAAAAGTAATTCTAAGTAAAAAATAGTTTTTAATTTTTTTTAAAAACGACGTTTTGAACGCAAGTTTAAAACAACGCCTAAGTTTCCAAGTCTTTTATTCTAGTTGAGCAATATTTATTTCAAGTATTGCATAATAAAAGAAGAAGAAGAAGAAAAGAAGAAGGCCAGCCTTGAATCATTGCTGGGGCAAACTAGCTAGTTGCTGTCTAACATAGTACTAGCATCCAGCCCCAGTTGGAATTAACAAAGGAGAGTTAACATACGATCCTGCTAGTTTTTTTCTCTCTTGATTTTTCTTCTATTTTGTAAAAGATTTCCAGCTACTCCAAAAACGTTCTGAATCGATTTCTGTTTTGTTTCTTAAAACAGATTGATTACTTGTTAAATCTTCATCATGATAAAAATGATGATGGTTTGCTGTCTGATTGCCATTCTCATTGAGTTCCAATTTTGTTCTTGTTAAGAACTTGATACAGCCTTGGCCAACAATGGATATGAAAATCCATCTTTGTGTTGATCTTTCAAGAAACGAAAAGGTTCAATGACTGGAACCAGTCACTCCTGCGTACCAACCCTCTTCGAGGGGGCTGGTTGCTTCAACTTCTGCATTGATCGATAGGGCTTGTTTTTCCTTGCCCAGGTTCAGTAGAGTTTTTCTGAATTATTTCATATTACATTGAATAGCTGCTGCAAATTTAATTCTTTATCATATATCACAAAGCGACGGGAGGAACAAAAGAAGGTATAATCTACAATGACTGTAAGGAAACCAAGCAAAGATTATTTCACTGTACATCCATCACCCCTCGCCATTATTATTCATATATAGAGAGAAGTAGACAAAAATTCATAAAACATGCTAATGCACACTGCTATTTTTGCTAATAGAATTCGTAACTAATTTGAAACTCTGAATAAGACTGTATTGCATTCATTCTACCATCCGCATGCCCTTGCAACCCACGATCATCGTCTATGTTAGTCTTTCTTTCCTCTAGAAGCAAACTATGGTCATATATATCTGTGGGGACCATCGTCAAACCCTTTGCAGTTCCATTGCTATGTAGTAGTATGTTCAATATACTTGCTAGAGTGGAAACTTGAACGAAGATCATATATATCGGAATTTACACAAATCGATCGCCATTGTTATCACCTGCATTACTTCTTTTCAAAATTAAGGTTGGTTCAATGCTCGCAAGGCACTAAATTATATGAAGATATATGCTTTAATGAAACAATAATTATACCTTTTGCGTTTGCTTTTCAAGACTGTTGAGGTTGAGGGATTACTGTGCCAGTTCCTCTTCCTTTGATTGATGAACCAATTATTTATCTGCTTTAATTGCAAGCCCGTTTCCTGCACCAATCTTGCCTTGTCTTCCTCCTGAAAAGTCATAGAGGTTCAAATTCTAAAGTTAACAAACAGCCAAATCACAGAGACTGATGATTTCGGCTTAAACTGCCCCCTAATCTGGTCACCCACTAATGTCATGTCAGAAGAAGTATCAGCCTGTTGCCTACAAATTCTGCTCGTTGGCGTAGTGTGTGAGGGTGCACCAACATCTTTTCAGTCCTTCAAGAAAGGAAATTTCGCTCATTTTTGTCATTCTTGGACCCTCAAGGTTGGCATGGTTGTACAAAACTAAAAGCACACGTTTTTTGACTTGTCCTGAGACAGCATACCAGCAGGTGGGGTTCCAATGAACAGGACTAATGCATGCATATGGGGGTAACCGTAGCTTAAATCAATCTCATTTCAAACTAGAACTCAATAAATGCTGCTAAATGACA